>VMYD01000177.1:0-1200000 GCA_007663325.1 Eucalyptus pauciflora | reverse complement strand
GCCACGCAGTACGCTCATACAATGGTGTTATCAATCTCCATCTTCATTTTGCTTTTAGATGAAAGGCTACCCCTCATATATTAGCTATTGAGAGGTAGCGACTGTGAATGGCTAAAAAGAAAATAAAAAGAGAGAATAATTTTTTTTTTTTTCCTTTGTGAACATTCTTAATCTCCATCTTCATTTTTATTTTTATTTTGGTCGAAATCTCCATCTTGATCTTGAGAGAAAATTATTATTGTATAAATAGTACAATCCCCTTGTTTTTTTGTTTTTCCTACTTACATTCCTAGCTTGTGACTTTTTAGGACCAATAGCACATTAGATTAAAAATCTCATAACAAGTCAATATAACCTACGTTTGATATTGTCAAAATAGAAATAATTCTAATAATCATATTCAATCCTTCTATTTATATCGAAATCGAATTATATCTTAAGTAGGAATTTAATTATTGATCATTCCTCATATTTTGCAATTGTGGCGTGCTCTTAATGGGAAGTTTTTGTAGATCAGAAGTTTCTGTAAATCCTAACAATACGTGTTGAGAAATTTAAAACTTTTGATATAATCGAGGTGAGTAAAAAGAACTGTCTGAATCAAGCTAAACATGTCAGGTTTGGGCGATTCTAATTCTACATATGGAAACCAGTGAATATCGCTTGATTTCAGGTGTGGACTCCCCACTCGGAATAATACATAATTTTTACTTTTTATTTTTACAAAAATAAAAACCTTGATTACTAGTAGGCCCTAATTCACTTCACATCACTATTTAGAGTACCCTAATTCATTTTACTCACCTCTTAGCCACGCAGCACCCTCATACAATGGTGTTATCAATCTCCATCTTCATTTAGCTTTTAGATTAAAGGCTACACCTCATATATTAGCTATCAAGAGGTAACGACTGTGAATGGCTAAAAAGAAAATAAAAAAGGAGAAGAAAATTTGTTTTTTTTTTTCCTTTGTGAACATTCTCAATCTCCATTTTCATTTTTATTTTATTTTTGGTCGAAATCTCATCTTGATATTGAGAGAAGATTATTATTGTATAAATAGTACAATCCCCTTGTTTTTTTTTTCCTCCTTACATTCCTAGCTTGTGATTTTTTAGGACCAAATAGCACATTAGATTAAAAATCTCATAATAAGTCAATATAACCTACGTTTGATATTGTCAAAATAGAAATAATTCTAATAATCATATTAAATTCTTCTATTTATATCGAAATCGAATTATATCTTAAGTAGGAATTTAATTATTCATCATTCCTCATATTTTGCAATTGAGGCGTGCTCTTAATGGGAAGTTTTTGTAGATCAGAAGTTTCTGTAAATCCTAACAATACGTGTTGAGAAATTTAAAACTTTTGATATAATCGAGGTGAGTAAAAAGAACTGTCTGAATCAAGCCAAACATGTCAGGTTTGGGCGATTCTAATTCTACATATGGAAACCGATGAATATCGCTTGATTTCAGGTGTGGACTCCCCCACTCGGACTAATACATAATTTTTACTTCTTATTTTTACAAAAATAAAAACCTTGATTACTAGTAGGCCCTAATTCACTTCACATCACTATTTAGAGTACCCTAATTCACTTTACTCACCTCTCAGCCACGCAGCATGCTCATACAATGGTGTTATCAATCTCCATCTTCATTTTGCTTTTAGATTAAAGGCTACACCTCATATATTAGCTATCAAGAGGTAGCGACTGTGAATGGCTAAAAAGAAATTAAAAAGGGAGAAGAAATTTGTTTTTTTTTTTTTCCTTTGTGAACATTCTCAGTCTCCATCTTCATTTTTATTTTATTTTTGGTTGAAATCTCCATCTTCATCTTGAGAGAAGATTATTATTGTATAAATAGTACAATCCCCTTGTTTTTTTTTTCCTCCTTTCATTCCTAGCTTGTGACTTTTTAGGACCAATAGCACATTAGATTAAAAATCTCATAATAAGTCAATATAACCTACGTTTGATATTCACAAAATAGAAATAATTCTAATAATCTTATTCAATCCTTCTATTTATATCGAAATCGAATTATATCTTAAGTAGGAATTTAATTATTCATCATTCTTCATATTTTGCAATTGAGGTATGCTCTTAATGGGAAGCTTTTGTAGATCAGAAGTTTCTGTAAATCCTAACAATACGTGTTGAGAAATTTAAAACTTTTGATATAATCGAGGTGAGTAAAAAGAATTATCTGAATCAAGCCAAACATGTCAGGTTTGGGCGATTCTAATTCTACATATGGAAACCGGTGAATGTCGCTTGATTTCAGGTGTGGACTCCCCCACTCGGACTAATACATAATTTTTACTTCTTATTTTTACAAAAATAAAAACCTTGATTACTAGTAGGCCCTAATTCACTTCACATCACTATTTAGAGTACCCTAATTCACTTTACTCACCTCTCAGCCACGCAGTACGCTCATACAATGGTGTTATCAATCTCCATCTTCATTTTGCTTTTAGATGAAAGGCTACCCCTCATATATTAGCTATTGAGAGGTAGCGACTGTGAATGGCTAAAAAGAAAATAAAAAGAGAGAATAATTTTTTTTTTTTTTCCTTTGTGAACATTCTCAATCTCCATCTTCATTTTTATTTTATTTTTGGTCGAAATCTCCATCTTGATATTGAGAGAAGATTATTATTGTATAAATAGTACAATCCCCTTGTTTTTTTTTTTTCCTCCTTACATTCCTAGCTTGTGACTTTTTAGGACCAATAGCACATTAGATTAAAAATCTCATAATAAGTCAATATAACCTACGTTTGATATTGTCAAAATAGAAATAATTCTAATAATCATATTCAATCCTTCTATTTATATCGAAATCGAATTATATCTTAAGTAGGAATTTAATTATTGATCATTCCTCATATTTTGCAATTGAGGCGTGCTCTTAATGGGAAGTTTTTGTAGATCAGAAGTTTCTGTAAATCCTAACAATACGTGTTGAGAAATTTAAAACTTTTGATATAATCGAGGTGAGTAAAAAGAACTGTCTGAATCAAGCCAAACATGTCAGGTTTGGGCGATTCTAATTCTACATATGGAAACCGATGAATATCGCTTGATTTCAGGTGTGGACTCCCCCACTCGGACTAATACATAATTTTTACTTCTTATTTTTACAAAAATAAAAACCTTGATTACTAGTAGGCCCTAATTCACTTCACATCACTATTTAGAATACCCTAATTCACTTTACTCACATCTCAGCCACGCAGCATGCTCATACAATGGTGTTATCAATCTCCATCTTCATTTTGCTTTTAGATTAAAGGCTACACCTCATATATTAGCTATCAAGAGGTAGCGACTGTGAATGGCTAAAAAGAAAATAAAAAGGGAGAAGAAATTTGTTTTTTTTTTTTCCTTTGTGAACATTCTTAGTCTCCATCTTCATTTTTATTTTATTTTTGGTTGAAATCTCCATCTTCATCTTGAGAGAATATTATTATTGTATAAATAGTACAATCCCCTTGTTTTTTTTTCCTCCTTTCATTCCTAGCTTGTGACTTTTTAGGACCAATAGCACATTAGATTAAAAATCTCATAATAAGTCAATATAACCTACGTTTGATATTCACAAAATAGAAATAATTCTAATAATCTTATTCAATCCTTCTATTTATATCGAAATCGAATTATATCTTAAGTAGGAATTTAATTATTCATCATTCTTCATATTTTGCAATTGAGGCATGCTCTTAATGGGAATTTTTTGTAGATCAGAAGTTTCTGTAAATCCTAACAATACGTGTTGAGAAATTTAAAACTTTTGATATAATCGAGGTGAGTAAAAAGAACTGTCTGAATCAAGCCAAACATGTAAGGTTTGGGCGATTCTAATTCTACATATGGAAACCGGTGAATATCGCTTGATTTCAGGTGTGGACTCCCCCACTCGGACTAATACATAATTTTTACTTCTTATTTTTACAAAAATAAAAACCTTGATTACTAGTAGGCCCTAATTCACTTCACATCACTATTTAGAGTACCCTAATTCACTTTACTCACCTCTCAGCCACGCAGTACGCTCATACAATGGTGTTATCAATCTCCATCTTCATTTTGCTTTTAGATGAAAGGCTACCCCTCATATATTAGCTATTGAGAGGTAGCGACTGTGAATGGCTAAAAAGAAAATAAAAAGAGAGAATAATTTTTTTTTTTTTTCCTTTGTGAATATTCTCAATCTCCATCTTCATTTTTATTTTATTTTTGGTCGAAATCTCCATCTTGATATTGAGAGAAGATTATTATTGTATAAATAGTACAATCCCCTTGTTTTTTTTTTTTTTCCTCCTTACATTCCTAGCTTGTGACTTTTTAGGACCAATAGCACATTAGATTAAAAATCTCATAATAAGTCAATATAACCTACGTTTGATATTGTCAAAATAGAAATAATTCTAATAATCATATTCAATCCTTCTATTTATATCGAAATCGAATTATATCTTAAGTAGGAATTTAATTATTCATCATTCCTCATATTTTGCAATTGAGGCGTGCTCTTAATGGGAAGTTTTTGTAGATCAGAAGTTTCTGTAAATCCTAACAATACGTGTTGAGAAATTTAAAACTTTTGATATAATCGAGGTGAGTAAAAAGAACTGTCTGAATCAAGCTGATGCTGCTGAAGCTGAACTAGTTGTTGAAGCTCAACCACTGCCTGCGTTTTTTTATGAAGTTCAACCTGCGGTTGATTTGAACATTGAGGATTACCTTTTCTTAGGACCTATGATTGACGTACCAGAACCACAACTCCTGGAAGAGCAAGAACAAATGGACTTGCAGCATGTTCCACTTGCAGGACAGCAAGTTGGACAAGAACCTCAAATTGTTGAATGGGGAATGGTCCCGGTTCCTCTTGCAGGACAGCAAGTTGGACAAGAACCTCAATTGGCGCAAGGAGTGAATCAGAATCTGGATGAAATGAACATAATTATTCCCGGAGGAGAGCCAATTGATGGACAAGGAGAGCATCTTCATGGAGAAGAACAGCCAGCGCTGGATCAGCAGGGCCTGGGAGTTCAGGGCATCGGACTAGAAGAAACTATAGCGCGTCGAGATGCGACAAATGCCGTCATTGATGCTGTAAGAACTTAAATTAATGGTCTAATGTCGAATTATCAACGGCTAATAGACGGAAACTTCCGTCTAAACCAAACCTTAAGAGGTGGACCTCTCGTTACTCCAGCTGAGAGAGAACAGCTTGATCAGGCTACAGCTTTCATCGTAGCATATTTTGGACTTAATCTGTAATCCCTTTATTAGATGTTTTATCTTCTTTTCTCCCACGTATTGCCCGGATTAGTCTTTTCTATGAGTTAGTCTGTTTTGCCCGGATTAGTCTTTTCTATGAGTTAGTCTGTTTTATCTTCAATTTTGCAATTGAGGCGGCCAGGTCCATCTCCCACCAACGTTTGTTAGCACAATTCAGACAACTAATAATAGTAATAATCATCATCGTATTTATAACTATAATTCACGATGGATTCACATTTGCAATGCTTATTATCTCTTACATTAGAAAGAGACCAAACCAGTTCGTGTGAGGAAAAAAAAAGCATGCATTTGGGTGGAGACAGAGAAAAATCAAAATCAAATAGGGAATACATTTTAATTATTATAAGTGAGAGAGTTTTACATTAATTCTTGGAAAGAAGATTTTCGTGAGAAGGTTATTTTGATTAAGACTATAAACATTGAAATTTATGGGAGATAAATAAAATTATTCATTGACTCATCTGTCCACAGTTATAATATTTTGTAAATGAGTAATTGAGCATATCTAGGAAAAGATAGAAAAAAATTGATATTCCTTCAAAGAGATAGCTGCCCCTTACTCTACATAACAGCATAGATATATAAAGGATGTATCTATTCGCAATATTTCATGAGAAACTTTAGATAAATCTTGTACTTACTATAATTTCTTATTACCAGAATTAAATGAATTACTATTTTCTTTCTTTAGTTAGAAATACTAGGGCATAGCTCTAGAATTACACCATTACTCTCCTCTAATAAGACTTGATCTTGTCTCTTGTCAATAAAGGAAGTAAATCTCTCGGTGACCTATTTAATGTTAGAATGTCATTTACATAAGATTTTATTGAAGTGTTTGATTTACTGTTCACGGTTTTCCTTTCTTAAAAGTATGTCCAATTTTGAATATTAAATGCTTTTGGTTTATGGAAATTACTCACCATCTTTGCCAGATGGAAATGGCTTTTTGCATTTACCATTTGTGTAGAAAAAGGGCGAATTTTGCTTGAAAAGGAAGTTGAAGTTAAATGGGCATGCCCCGATGTCAATTTCCAATTTTCCCCCACTCGCTGTGCTCCAAATATGGAAAAAGCCAAAGTAGTGGGCCTTCTAGGGAAATAGCATAATACTGGAGGGCATTATGGTAATTATGCAAAAAGTGGCCCGCAGATTCACCTACGAACACAAAGGTTCATGTCCACGTCCGAACGGATTTTGCCCGAAACTCCGCATCGGAAGTCAAAAGACGACAAAACCCAAAAAAAAATTTGAAAAGGAAAAGATATTTTAAAAAATGCAAATCCACGTGGCGTGGGCCCCCACATCCCTCTTTCTTTATTAAAAAAACTTGCATCATCACGTTTTGGACCCATTTTCCACGTCATTAGTGAGGGGAGATTTTCTTACATGAGTCCAAATGGCAAATCCACGTAGGGGCGTTGGATTAGAGTTGTCAATTGCGGGGCGATTTGCAATAAATTTACATTGCAAAAACAGGTCAGATGGAGTCATTAATTATAAATATCCATTTTATTACATGCTATTTAGACTGAACTCTTGAATGGAGTTGATTCGGTAACTTTAACCATCTGTTATTTTTGAAATCCAGTCAAAATTTATTGGGGGAAGGTACATCATTAGCCTTAAATCCATATACAAATTGCAATTAAATCTTGCATAGTTTTAGGTTATGCAATCAGATCCTAAATTTCTTTGAGATATGCAATTAGGTCATAGACCAATATTGAAAATTCATAAGTTAAAGAATGTCACGTTGGTAATTTCGAGTGTCACAAAGCAATTTTATTTATTCGCTAGAATGACTGGATTGAAATTTTTCAAAGAGTCATAGAATTTGGATGTGTTAAACATAAAATTTATGACTTTTGGTGAACTTTCCTTTACTTCGATGATTCCATGTCGACGGTGCCATTTTATTTTAATATGTTTGATGGCTAAATATGTTGCTAAATTGGCTTAGACGAAATAAAAGACAAGACTTTATCTTATTCATTCTCCATTACCAAGATAAGCTACACTCGTATCCTTCGTAACGCAATCAATGAATTCACCACAATTGATTCAACAGTTGACGGCGCAATTGATTAGTGACGTTAATAGACAGTTTGAACCTCAGTTCAACTAAAGAAAAATGATACGTAATTAATACGAACAACAAAAATGACGATATTTTAATGATTATTTCGAATGATCTCACACGATAAGGAAGATATAAACAGAAACAACTAAACTATCATCGGTCATCCATTTTATTTAGAAAGTCAGGTAGCCGTATTTTTGGACAAGCACCTATATAAATAGAAATGCCTTTTCTTAGAATTCTGTTGTTTCAATTATGATAGATTCCGGGTCATCTAAAGGCGACTATGCGAGATAATATTGCTCCGTCAACATCTCTAATGTCTCTTCTCTCTCTTTTTTTTTTTTTGGTTCCTTGAAGTGCTTGATTGACTCTAATATAATCAAAGATTTTCTTACAAGAGTTCCAAAAGACAGATGACGTCGGAATACTACAATGTGGATGAGGTTCGAAAAAGTTAAAATTGGATTCAGGAGGGGCCCGGAGAGAAAAAGAAACAGCAATCCATGTCCTTGCATGCAAAAGTAAGTTTCCGAAATTGCCCCTGCTCTGCAAACTGCCTATAAGGGCGGTAGTCCTCCCGAGTCCAAAGTGCACTTTTTTTCTCACTGCTCCGAGAGATTTAAGAAGAACCAAAACCATCTCTCTCTCTCTCTCTCTCTCTCTCTCTCTCTCCCGAATTTAGGAGCAACGGCTGACTCATTGATTCAGAGAGGCTTGTCAGATAGAGAAAACGAGACCGAGATCTGACCCGTTTGCAGTTCTTTAGATTTCTCTGTCGACGGAACACCCAGTTCTGGTCGCTTCTCTTTTTCCTGGAGAATTCTCTCTCTATCCCTGGTAATCTTCTTGCTTCGACCCGTTTCAGACTGTGTTGCTACGATCGTGTTTCTTTCTTTCCCGGCCGTTTTTTTTTGTTCTTTTTTCTTTCTGGGTTTTCAGTGGGCGTTAATCTTGATCAGGCAAAGCGGAGTGTCGCCGCCTAAAAACTTAGTTTTTAGGCGGTCGTGCTTCTCCTGTGGGGTTCCCATCGTTCTAGTGTTTGATCTCTCGTTTGATCTTGCATGCATGTTTGATCTGATGTTTTAGAACGATGCGATGTGCCCGTTTGATTTCTTGCATTTCTTTCCGATCGTGGGTTTGTGAGCGATGGTCTTGATAGAAGATGAAGCTGCCCAGATTGTTGGTTCTTTTTTTTTTTTACTTTGGATTCGGATATCAACGTGCGGAGTTATGTCACATTCATTTTGATGGAGCTCGTTTTGCGCTTTGTTTCTTACCTTGATTGTGCTTAAATTTTGGCATGTTTATGCATTGTCCTTGCAAATGATCAAGAGCTGTTGAGAATTGCTCTTAGGAGATTCATTTCTTGGGTGTTTTCGATCAAAAGATCTGGGCCTGCTATTCGTTTTTCTTTTTTTCCTTAGTTTTTTTTTTACAAGAATAATGGCTGTCGAAATGAATTTTCATGTCTGACGTTCTTGTGGATTTGAGACGGCTAACCCAAAATGAAAACAGAAACAATGGTAAGAGAGTTATGTGGGGGAAAGTGGCTAGATGACTGTTTATCTAATTTTTGTCTTTGGCTCTGCACACATGATTTTTAATTGGTGCAGTAGCAAACATGGCTATTGAAGTCAATGGATTTGAGGTGGCACCACCACCTGTGGAGGCTTTAGCTGAGGCGGACAGGTCTTTGCTGATTAAGAACGAGAATGGGAAGCTGGAACATGGATTGATCTCCAATGCAGACATAAAGTTTGGTTCTCATGGAGATGGATTGGCAAACAGCGAAGCAAATAAAGTTTCTGATGCCAACTTACCCAAGGATGCTGCTGATGAATGGCCAGCACCGAATAAGATTCACTCCTTTTATATTCCTAAGTGCAGGTCGCACGATGATCCTCAGATAAAGGTCAAAATTGACCTGGCCGATAGGGAGATTCAACGGATGAATCAAGCCAGGTTCCAGATCACCGACAAACTGAGAGCAAAAAGGGTAAGTTTAAACACTCGCGGTTTTTCAAGTACCAATCATTGTACTAGAATGGTATCCTTTCCTTTTTATATCGTTATGATTATGGTAGAGGAGATAGTCAAACCTCAGGGTTGAGGGCTTCACGGCTCGTCGTTCTTCTTATCCAGTGCCTTGATATGAAAGGCCAATGACAAGCTAAGGGTAGGGGGCATTCCTGTTGCTTAGCATATCCAATCTCTTACAAATGGAAGAAAATTTCCATCACTTTTGAGGTCACCAGAGTTTTGAGGACAAAACATGTGTGAATTACATTTTTAAGAAAACGACGGTCATTGATGGTTGTTTTACTTCACTAGGGTTGAGTATGTTAGTTGAGAACTGAACAGGCTTCGTGCATTTATTGTCGCCCTTACGTTAAGCATATTAGAACGTGACGTGCCGAAGGGTACATATGGGTTAAGTATGGATGTCAACATTTCTCATCGTTTGTCATTTGAGAAAAAAAGGTTATGTCACTATGCAAAAGCTGCTTTTTTATAATAAACTTTGACCATGAATGTCGAGTAATTTAAATAAGCATTGCTAGCACATAATTACTAACCA
Organism: Eucalyptus pauciflora; assembly: GCA_007663325.1. Classification (NCBI taxonomy): domain Eukaryota; kingdom Viridiplantae; phylum Streptophyta; class Magnoliopsida; order Myrtales; family Myrtaceae; genus Eucalyptus; species Eucalyptus pauciflora. Next base: position 1,190,010 of record VMYD01000177.1, on the reverse strand, counting down.
ATTGTGTATTGGACCCCTTGCTCAAAAAGGCTTGCCCTGGTGGCGGGTGACATTCATGTTCCGAAGCAAAATCATTGCTTTAATGCCTTACGCAGGAGAGTTCTTGAATTAAGATGCCATGCAGTCGAAATCAGTCTTATGCCAATGTAGTCCATGTCAACTTTACTAGTTTGGTTAAGCATATCTTTCAGTTAGATTAGGTTGCTTAGGGAAAAAATAGATAAATCTTTTATATGGTGATTGTTGCTTTGACCACCATGAAAGGGCCATTTCGTGGAATTAGCTCTATAAGGCATTAAAAGCTTGTTTAGGTGGTTCAGGGTCTAGTGTATGCCTCCTGGTTTCAGGGGGTGATTCTTACAAATTTTCGTGCAAAACTCTTAAGTTTGACTTTTACTAAAACAGAATGGTAAGAGTCAATCATAATAAGTTGTACATCTCTATTTCACAGATTCATCAATACATTGGCATTGTTTGGATCTATTTTCACTCAGAAAATGCACAAGCTCATATATTTCAGGGTAGCAGTTTCTCCTTATGGCCTATTGATTTTTTATTTTGTTTTTGACTGGGCTTTCGATGCCAAACATCCAAATACACAGAAAAAGCAAAGGCGTATTACCCCTTCGGTCCCCCAACCGGCCTCACTTCTCTCCCACGAACACACGTAGTGCAATCAATTTGGTAGCCTATTTCATTTGTCAATATTTTCTTCATATGCAGCCCCAGCGATCAGACATAATCACTCAGCTGAAAGCTTTGGGTGATGAGAACAAGCAGTTTAATATGATTGCTGAAGAAAAGAGGAAGGAAATGGAACCGTTGCATGATGCTCTAGGCAAGCTCCGCAATGGGAACAATGCTAATCATGGTAGTGGCATATGCTCATCAGAAGAAGAACTTAATGAGCTCGTAAGTTGGTAGTTTTAAGCGTATAGACCACCTTCCATATTGTCCTTGTTTATTTTAATACATTGTTAGCCTTTTGTTTTAATTTATGATTTGTTGGTTGCTACTGGTTGTTGCAGATCCAGAGCTTGAACTACCGCATACAGCACGAGAGCATCCCATTGGCTGAAGAGAAGCAACTTCTACGGGAACTAAAACAGCTTGAGGGCACACGGGAGAAGGTTATTGCAAATGCTGCGCTGAGGGCTGATGTGCAGGGTAAATATGGTCAGCGAGAAGAGATTCAGGACCAGGTTAAAGTAAGAAGTGTGCACTTTCAAAGCACAGCTTAACACACCCTTGTTCTTTATGATTTGATACAAGCAGGAAATAATGAAATTATCTGACCACAGTAACATTCTTTTATTGTAGCATATGGGAGTTGGCTTGGATGGGGTGAGGAAGGAGCAGCAGACAGTTAAGGGAAAAATTAAGAATCTCAGGGAAGAATTGGAGGGTATAGAGAATGATATAAGGTCTTTGCAAGATGAGCTGTCAGCTACCATTGAGAAGAGGGACAAAGCATATGAAAACTTGCAGGACCTGAGGAAACAGCGTGATGAGGCGGTATGTTCTTAGATACACACCTAGTGCTGGCCTTTCTTAGATTGCTTCTACATGGATTGCCAACTTAGCAGCTTAGTTTTCGAGTCATCTGTGTGTGGATAAAGCTAATGTGTGGTCAGTATTGGACATGATCTGTATGGTTTACTTAAAGCTCCATATGTTTTAGTATGGTACTTTGAAGAATATATAATAATTACTCTCAGACCGGCGGCGACTGGTACCTTTATTCCAATTTGTAGCTGTAGGCGGTCTTCTTATCCTTCACTGTCTTTTTTATGCTCAATGGCCTAATAGAGGCTTTTGTTTTCCATTTATGACTCAAAAATGTGATTAGTGGGGAATTTGTGTATACTTTTTGCCAATTAGGAAGAATGGTTTTTTACTGGGTTTTATTTTTTTAGCAGGTTTGTTGGTCTATGATCAGCATACTTAGAAATATTTTTCTAGAAAATTCTATTTGTATGGTTGTATTAACTATATTCGTTAGATGATAATAAATAAGCTTTCTAGCATTTAAAATTTAATCTTCTGGATGCTGTGCTGTTTTTTTGTGCTTAGAATTAATGCCCAGCTACTTCACACAAAATCGATAAGCTCCTCAGTTTCTAAAGATCAAATGTAGTTTTGATCCTTCTTGGTGATTTGAGAAACTGACGGGGTCACCTTTTCTGCTGCTGAAAGGAAATGGACTGCGACATGTTTTTCATTATAGGAGCATTAAGTCGAGAGATACGATACTTTCTCCTGTAGATGATGCTCATAACATTTTACTTTCCATTCTGTTTCAGAATGCCCCTTTTTACCAAAGCCGTGCGATTTTGAACATCGCAAGAGACCTTGCTGCAAAGAAGGATGTTAGTGCTCTTGAGGAGCTTGCGCCGAATGTGGTTTGTGATCCTTAATTCTTAATTTGATGTAGATTGCATGTTACGCTTTCATCCTTTGCTTTAACCCTTCGCTTCCTTTTCAGGCTGAGAAGTTTTTCTCCCTCTGGAACGACAGCAAGAGTTTCAGAGATGATTACCTCAAAAGAGTGTTGCCATCATTGGATGCCCGACTGTTGAGCAGAGATGGAAGAATTAGGAATGCCAACGAGAAGCCATTAGCAGTTGCCGAGGTAACAACTGCTGTATCCAGAAAAGAGACAACGGTGAAAACTGAAGTGACCAAGGAAACAACTGCTGTATCCAGAAAAGAAAAACCGGTGAAAACTGAATTGAAAGGGCCAAAAGAAGATTTCAAACCACCTCCGCAAGACAATGTTGCTACTGTCAAGAATAACCAGAAAGAAGCTGTAAAGAAAGCAATTGATTCAGCTGCCACATTTGAGCTTATGGGGACGAAGTCTAAAGAGGACACTGAGGACTTTGTTGTGGTGACACCGGAGCAGGAGGCTCCGAAAGTGACTGAAGTCGACAAAGAGAAGCTGAAGGAGATGAAGAGGCAGGAGCAAATTGAAAAGCAGAAGCAGGCTCTAGAAAGGAAGAAAAAACTGGCAGAGAAAAATGCACTGAAAGCGGCAATTAAAGCTCAAAAGGAGGCTGAGAAGAAACTCAAGGTAATCATCTAATATTTCCTTCTTCTAGAAATTGCCCCTTTCATTGAATCCCTTAACATATTTTTTATGCATTACGGGAAAGTGACAATAGAACTACCTTTTCCCATTGCGCAGCAGAACGTTGAAGCTTAACATGTTGTCTTTGGATGCCCAATAAATTTTCCAATTCTTTACCAACTTGGTTCTAGCTTTGAAACTGGCAGAAGCTCATTTTTTCTTGTGAAAAATTATTTCTTCAGGATCGTGAAAGGAAGGAAAAGAAGAAAGTGATGGCGTGGAATCCTGATGCGGAGGAACTGACTGAGGAGGCTGCCGAAGCAGAGAAGGTTGAGAAAGCTCCTGAGGCTCCGGTCCCTGTGATGGAGAAGGTTCAAAAGAAAAGTGCTTACAGAGTGAAGACTCGAACGAAAGGAGTTGAATCAGTTCCAAAGGCCATCCTGAGGCGGAGGAGGTCGCAGGCCTACTGGATGTGGGCCGTTCCCGCTGCTGTTTTGGGAGCTCTGGTGGCCTTAGCTTATGCATATTACTCTCTTCCCTGAGGAAGAAGAGGAGGTAGAACCGCTAGATGGATGAGGCCTAGCAAACGGGCAGTTTTGCCTATAGAAAGCTTTAACTTTGGGGTAACCTAGTTCTTTTCAGTCCCAACAAGGAATGGGACTTTTAACTCAAAATACTTTCAGAAACTCAGTTTGGCATAGGACGTCCGGATAGCGGGCAGAGTGGATTTGCGGGTTATAGTTATAGTTGTTCGAATTTTGTCTGGTCGGATATTCTGGAATATTGTCTTAATACAGTACTCTTGCTCTCATATTTTATGGGTTCTCTTTCTGTGGGATGTGTGCGTGTGTCTTGGTGATTGATATTTGGATTGCTCATCCTTGGAAGGCGAAACAGGCAAGGATGCAGTACTTCTCATCCTTCTACAGTACTACGTAATCATTGGATGATATAGTTCCTGTCAACCAGTGCACGTCCTGCTAAGCACGGTCGATCTACTTAAAGCGGAAAATGGAGTTTTCATGACAGTATATACCTCGTTCCGGATTGGAACCGGATCATTTTGGCCTAAAACACTCCTTATGTCAGGCTTCCAGCCTCAGATCTCTCATCAGCATCTAATATGAGAACTTGCCTAGGATATAACGCACCGAACGCTCTTTCTTCCAGTATTGCTCATGCAATGTGTTTTATCATGTTTCTTCCATTATCCTAACAAGGCTGAGAAGCATTTGGTTTTGCATGATGTCTCCGTTCGTTCATTTGAGTCGAATCGTCGCTCGCCGGTGCGCTAGGATTACCTCCTGAGGACGAGTGCGAAGCGCATACCATATGCACCTTAGTCTGGCGCGGCCATATTTCAATCCATATTGACAGCCAAAAACCTGAGAAAGCTATGGACAACTCGAAACTGAGTGTCAAGAAGATAATATATGCACTAGTGCCGGACGTCGCATTTTTTTAAGATGGCACATATATTTCCCATCGACAATAAAAGGAGATTTTACCCTTAATAATATACAAATTTACCATTGTAATTATGATTTTCCCCTGCTTAAATATGCAATATTTACATCGATGCTGTTATTATTATTACCAAGCAAATATTTCTCTAAATTGGTGAATGATAGCGAATAGCAAGAATCATCAATCGAAATACAAAAATCTAGTTATCAAATTTGGATCCTACGATCAAATCAACCATCAAGGTCAGTTAGATCTCTTATTTTCAGCTCAACTTCTTTTGTCCCCAAAAATAATATTCATGATGTGTCCTTTCTACATACATTTCTTTATAAAAGTTTCTCTTTTAATTAACATCTCAATCTATTTATCAATCACATGAGAATAATAATTTGGAAAAAAAAAGAAATTAATCTCGTATACCGAGCAGATGTATTAAAGGCGCGTTTAGTAACGATTTTGTTCTCAAGAACAATTTATAAGCATTTTAAGCCGTTTGGTAACTATTCAAAATTTCTGATTTTGGAATAAAATTATATTTAGTACCGTGCTCATTGATTTTGTTCCAAATTAATCTCTTTTAATTTTTAAATATTTTTTTCTGTTTTTCCTTTTTTCTTTCTTTTCTTTTTTTCCTTTCTCTCTCTTGTTCTTCTTCTTTCGGTGGTCGGTTGCTGGACCTCACCGGAGCGTCACCGACCCTTAGCGAGGCCGGCGACCTCACCAGAGCGTTGCCAGCCCTCGGCGAGATCGGCCCTCGTCGGTCGAGCCTCATCGGCATTTGGACAAGGCTCACTTGGCCACCGGCAGGGCTAAGCGATGCTTGTAGGGGCTGGGCGAGGCTCGCTTTGGCCACCAGCAAGGCTGTACTTGCCTCCGGCAAGCTCGCCGAATCTCACCCTAGCCTGATGAGCTTCCGACAAGCTCGCCGGATCGGTTGCCGGCGACCGGCGGCGAACGGCGATAGAAGGCGGCATACAACGAACGGTGGCAGATGGCGGACGGCAGCAAACGGCAACCGTGGGATGGCGGTAGATGAAGAAGAAGAAGAGAAAATGATAGAAGAAGATAAAATATGATTTTGATTCTTAGATTTATTCCCGAAACAAGAATTAATTTTTTTTTATTATTAATTATGTTCCAAATCTAATTCCGAGAACAAAAAAATAGAAATTTATCCCCGAGAACAAAAATTTTATCAAACAAGATTCTTTTCTCAAATTGCTCTCGGGAACAAAAAATCAAAATCAGACATTGTTTGGATAATTACCAAACAATGCCTAAGATAGCCATGAAATTCATAAATATGTAGTCTGAGTTTTGAAATTCATAATTCATTTTGGAAAAAATGATTCGACCCGATTTATGTAATAATATCTTTTATAGGGGAAAACTTGAAAGCTAAAAGCAGGAGTAGGACGACAAGATGTCGGATTAGCGAAACTGGTTCGAAGGCCATGGCTCTCGCCAGCTCCAAAGCGCAGTGGATTGCGCGAAGGGCAGTTCAAGCCCTGTCGCGTCCTCACCCTCGTCCCCAACCTCGCGCAATCTGTTTCCAGCACCTCTCTTACCCCGCGGCTCGTCCGTTCTCGCCTCTCCTTTCGCCGTATGGCCATTCAGGTACCTCCGGCTCGGCCGAACCATTGCTTGTCTCTGGTTCTTCACGCATTTTGGCCTATCTTGGGAGCCAATATCTGTGAAAGTTGCGATTTTTAAGGGAAACGGCCGATGGAATTGCCCGTGTTCGTTGTGGGTAATGAGATGATGGTGGTAAATTAGAACTTTCATTACTCGTCTTTGGTTCTCCACGCATTTTGGCCTATCTTGGGAGCGAATGTCTGTGAAAGATGCGATTTTTGGTGGAAATGGGCAATTAAATTGCCCGAATTCGTTGTGGGTGATGAGATGATGGCAGTAAACTAAAGCTTTGACTGGAGCTACGGAAGTAAATTTACTGGGGGCAACGGAAGAGAATGTTAATGTTGTTAATCATCCAAAGAAACGTGGAATTTTGCTGTAGGGTGGACTCGGTTGGTTTCTTGACTATAGATATGTTGGTAACTGCATGGAAAGATTTGGTTGATGATTCTGGTTAAATTTAGATGGTGCAGGGGAAGAACACTTGAAGTTGTGTTAAATGTGTATGCGCACCATAACAAAAGAAACTAAATGAGCGGTCAAAGTAGTTGTGTGACATGTTTGTTCTTTGCAATGAAAGAATGAATGATGAAGGTTATGCGTGAGATACTGAAGATGGTCTCCACTTTTGATGCTTGGGCTCCTCTGACACTGCTTGAATCCAAGCTCACTTGCTTGGTTGGTTAATATTGGCTTGCCAGCGCTTTCGAGGAAGTTTCTTAAATACAATTAACACGTTGAAAAAGAAACAATCTAGCAATCGGTTCTTTAGAGTTTAGAGGCATCTACACAAGAAAGAAGTTAAAAGGTTTTACCTTGATGTTTCTATCCTTTGCTGCTGATTGGATTAAAAGGTTTTATTTTTGCTAATTACAGTGTAGATATATAGATTTGTGTTTGCCACTTCATGATACGAAAACTTGTTCTCTGAGGTTTCCTTGATGGTGCTGCTATTGGGTGGCAGCACCTACCTGTAGCAATGCGAGTTTATTTATCTGATCACCTTAGAGGAATATCACTGACAAACCATCACCATATAACTAGGGAAAAGGTAGTTGGGTTTTCTTTCTTGCAATGGCAATTCAGGACATAAGCCAACAGATGTCCCTTTTAACATTCAGTAACTTTGAGTATGGAGGCATTCGATCAGTCATGGACGCTATCCTTTTGGCAATTATAACATGGGACAACAATAAAGTTCTAGTGCATCTATTGTGACTCTTATTTCTTATCATCATTATTATTATTTTATTTTTATTTTTTTGGCATGTTTGTTTACAGTTAAGCAAACACAAGAAATACCACTTGTTTTTGCTCTCGTGCTAAAGTTTTAAATATTATTCAATTTTCAGAATATTAAAAAAATATGTAAATTTACGTTGGCATTCAAGTACTGTGATATTGAATTTTTTTTTTTTTTAAGAAGTCATAATGCGTGAGCTGTAAGATTTTTTTTTTTTTCTAAATTTTGGTACAACCAAAAGAATTTAGATTAAGCAAAAAACAAAAAATAAAAGTCATTCCACACATGTCCTTAATATTTTGCTTTTGCAATCCCCTGCTGGCAATCTACTGCTTTCTATACTATTTGACCAAGCTTTATATTATTGCATTAAAGCTTCGCAAATGTGTCACCTGGCACAAGCTGTAAAGAGAAACGAGGATGATTTACTTAAAGGACTGGTGGACAAGAATGTCATCGAGGAAGTGAAGCACATTCTTGAAATGGTACTTCTCAGAAATGATTCGATCTAATATGTGTTCCTTCTCTTCATTTTCCTCCCAATTTTACTGATGTTAAGATCTTTGAATTTTATTGCTAAGAATGAACTTCATTGCAAATAAGGTTCTGAAAGTTTTGTTTTTCACGTAGGCAAAAAGGGCATCATCAAGAAATATAGTTTTGCACACCAATTTTCTCACTCCTCCACTGCAGAAGGAGTCTATGCTTCTCTTGGAAAAGCTAGCTGACATCAAAGCCCTAGCTCAAGGAGGATATCCACAGGTTAATCACTTTCATAGGCCTGTAGCTTGTGTTTTTCTTAAAGGTCTTTATCTATAAATTAATTTACTCTCCTTCTGTGAGCTTGATCCTGCATCTTTCCTTCATGGACTCTGTGACCCAATAACTTTGTATACTTTACAAGGCACCCAGGCTGAGCGATGCAGGATTTCCATTGGGCATGTTGACACTTTGACCAGTGCACCTGACATAGTTGAAGCAGTAAGGTAGGAAGTGCATGCAAGTATATCGCTTCCTATTTTTACCTTTATCTGATCTTAAAGTGCATTTCAAACCCTTTTTTGTCATTTCTGGATGAGTACTTCTCCAGTATCACAGGGAATTTTTCATTTGACTCGTGTTCTCATGGAGACTTCCTTGGTGCAATTCTTGGGACAGGAATTGCAAGGGAAAAACTTGGAGATATTCTCTTGCAGGTAAATGAGGCTTTAATAAACAAGAACACTGTTGATTCTGGAACATACTATTTGAACATACTAGTGTTTCCATTGTGGAAGTACATGGAACCTGTTTAAAAACATCAGGCTGTCTCTACCTCTACCTTTTGCTTTCTTGTATGTCTGTAAGTTTGGTTAGTAGTTATCCCATTGCTGCTAACAACTTCCTATGAATATAGCATTGTCATCACCATCGATTCTTCATTTGCTGTCTTGAAGATAGATGATTTAGTATTGTATCCAAGGTGTCTCAGATGTGGTTTATTTCGTAGCCTTTCTACTGGAAGATCTTGTTAAATTTGCTTCTTCTTTTCATGCAATGTATTCATCCTTTGCTAAAATTGGTGATTGAAGGGAGAAAGGGGGGCTCAAATCCTCATTGTTCCTGAACTTGTGGACTTTATCACGGCAACTCTGGATAAGGTAGTGAAGATTTTTGCACACAGAGCAGTTTCCATTGCCATTTAACGATATCTCCCCTGGCATAACTTTGACATGTTGACATTCATGCTATATCTGAATTACAATGAGTATCTACTTGATAATTTTCATGCATTTTACTTTAGCTGATGCAACCGGGTATCATCCTGCTCTTTTTAGAGATTCCTCTGATGAGTTACTGAAAATATACATCCATTGACTCTTATTTCCTTTTCTGGTTATTCCAAGGCAAATTGTCTTTAATATTAGTGTAATAAGGATTAATTTACACCACATCAAAAGTAAGTGAAAGATGATTTCATCCAATGTGCATTGCTGTGGAGTCGAGCTTCTTGAGATATATGAATTGCATAGGAGTATGTTTTATACACCATGACATTCCAACTGATCCAGTGGATAGAGACATTACTCATACTAACTTCTTGCAGGTTGGTAATGTTCCAGTCTCTTGCACAAGAATACCACTGCTCGCTCTTGAATATGAACCACCAAGGTTGATTCTCTCTGTCTGTGTCTGCGCACACACTGCGTGCCTTTTTGCATGCTTGTGGATGTCATACTTGCAAAGCTGCTCATTGCGTGAATGTTTGTTTGTAGGACCAAGTCATTCAGATCTGTGGAAGCATCATTAAGGGTTGATGCTCTGGCTAGTGCGGGATTTAAGATGTCTCGGTCAAAGCTAGCTGCTTTAATCAGGTATAACTTTCAGATCCATTCTCTCATACTGCACTTTGGACACAATGCTGTGCTATTGAGCACAGATAGGAGCATGATGTTTACATTGCTATTAGGCAGGCTACCAATTCTTTCATCATTTATAGAGACTGAAATTGCAATTTAACCTTTCTGCTTTATTTTTTCCTCTAAGTGGCAAATGCATCTTGCATCTGTTTATTTTATTTGGCTTTGAAAGACCGCCCTTCTCTCTATCTCTCTCTCATGCACACACGTGTACAGACATGCGAGCGCACGCTCATGCACCCCTTGAAGGAAGAAACTCAGGGGAAACTTCTGGCCTTCACATTGCCTTCCTGAGCTGATATGACTTTATGTTGTCCCAAAGTTGTTACCAACCATCATCATCGATATTGCATTAGGTTTAGCTAACTCTTGCTTCATGTATTTGATGTTGGTTTGAAGATGAACTGTAGAATGTTAAAAGCTATGTGGGTTATTATTTGATTTCATCAGTACTTAGGAAGTTACATGGTTGGTTTAAAGATACGGTATAACCAGGCAAAAACTTAGCTTTATTTTGGTTATCTAGTTGCCTACATGAAGTTTGGAGCCAAGAGAAGGCTAGTTTTTATACTGTCTGATACACATGAGAATTGCTTTTAACTAATCGGTCGGCGGTAGAATGCAGTAACGCTTTTGTTCTATGCAGTAATGGTGATGTGCGTGTTAATTGGGCAACTGTAACAAAAAACGGAACCACACTCAAGAGTGGGGATATTGTCTCCGTTAGTGGTCAAGGGAGATTAAAGGTATGTAAAGTAAACGACATATGTGAGTTTTAGTGAATCCCATTATAGTCCTTCACGGGACATTTTGGTCATCTGAATTTTTCTTGTGCAGATAGGGGAAATCATCACAACGAGAAAGGGTAAGTTTGCAGTGGAGCTCATTCGATACCTGTAAGCTGCAACAACATTGCTGGTATCGTTGTCAGCAAATTGTCTTTCAGAAACTGTCCTCGCAGAGGATCCAAAGTTGATCCTTCGAGTACACCTGAGATTTCGAGTTTTGGGTATCGGTCAAGTGTTGATGGGGTAACATTGGTTGATGTTATATGTTAGACATTTGGAAAAGCTTCATTGATGGTGCTAACTATTTTCGATGGGGAACTTTTCCAATTCAATTCAGATGCTTTTCCATATATTCAATGGCAATTGTTGCTCATTGGTTGGAGCTTATGGTACACCTGAATTTCCTTTCCATCATTTTATCCGATTGTAACTTTTGGCGTGCGCTGACGTGATATCTAGGGCTTATCAGTTTCGCATACAAGTCAGGTTTTCGAGAGTCACCGACCTAACAGGCCCAGTAGTCACCATGTTCCAAGCAATATTTTAAAAGCCACACAGAAGATCGAACCAGATTTTTTTGTTGGTACAGGATTGTATCAGCTGAAACTGGTCGAAAAGTTGGTTCGATACTCGGTTCATCTGACTAGCCCATGGGCTAGGTGGGGCGCGCGCACAAGCTGTAAAAATGTTCAGGTCTTTGAGAATAAGACCACCAAACCGGCAATGAGATTGCGAATGTGCACGTGTGATGTACAGGTCCGAATTAGCAATTTTTTGAGTCGCGATTGCATGTGTCTAGTGCATGTTCAAATGGATTCCCAGTGTTTGTACTTAGTTAACCCAGTAGTTTTTTCCATTGCTTATCTAAGGTTCTAAATGTGGAAAACGAGGGAGAAATTCATAGGGAGAGAACCTCTTCATCGGCATATCCATTTGCCGATTTGTAGAATTGTGAGAAGTACATGATTCTCTTCTGTATCCATCCGCAATCCAAAATAATACGCGGAAAATATAGGGCTCTCGCTCTCGGTAAAGACATCTGGGGTTGACCAGAACAGACATAATTCAGAAGGAGCAGCAAGCTCTGCTCGATTTATGCAAATCCCAGAGAGGAATTCATGAACCAGCAGCATCTCCCTCATTTCATTTTCGGGTCTGAAGTTTTTCTTCACAGATTAGCGTTCTGCTATTGAACAAATGTGAAGAAACGCTGCCCAAACATTCAAGACAGCCGTGAGCCCTCGCAGGCGGATGCTCAGAGGGAGAGAGCTTTGATGAGTCCCACATCGGGAGGGAGAGCAGGGAGACGGGCGGGTCGTCATACAAGTAGCGAGGCATGAGGCCCGAAGAAAGCATACCTTTCTCGGCCTTTTGGCTAAGATCAAGTGTAGTATCTGTTCTTATCAGTTTAATATCTGATACGTGGACCATCGGTCCACACGATATTAAATTAATTTTTCTAGGGGGAGGGTCCATCACAGTAGCTTGCTACTGGGGTCCTCGAGCGTCGCCTTGGCGTTGCACTATTGCCTTGGCCTGGCGCACCCCACCAATGCAGTCTTAGTTTTCTGTTGAGTTAGGTTGGAATGGTTTGGGCCCATGGCCTCACCTTAATTGAGTCCTTCAGGGCATGTGGGCTTAGAGGGTTCAAAGCCTTACGGCCTTTTTCTCTCGGGAGTCTGGAGGGGAATTTGGGACGTTCAAACAATTGACTCGGGTGGGTTGGATCATAAATCGTCTGATCTATTTATTGCCAAATTTTTTACTTTACACGGCCCCACCTATACTATACCCGATCCACGACCCCACGATAATTTTTTATAATTTAAAAAAAACGAATTTTAATTATTTTTATTTTTTAAGAATATAATTTTCTTTTTCTTCTTCTTTGGCCAGCCACGACAACAACTGGCTATAGGCAAGCCTCGAGCTCGCCCGATGTCGGCGAGCTCGAGATCACCCCTCGTCGGATCTAGCGAGGCTCAAAGCCTCGCCGGACATTCTCGAGCTCGCCCGACGTCAATGAGCTCGAGCTCGCCCCTCGCCGGATCCGGCAAGCTCGAGACTCGCCTGCCGGTCATTGGCCATCGGAAAAATGAAGAAGAAAGAAAAAAAAGGAAAGAAAAAAGAAAATTAAATTAAAAAAAAAAACAATTATAATTTTGATTTTTATAAATAAATAAATATATATATATATTTTTTTTTGTAAAGTTAAAGAGGAAAGATAGAGTCGGGCCCGCCTTGGGCTCGCGCGTAGCGCTAGCTTGTGCCCATGGCGAGATGTGTCAGGGCTCTGCTAGTGCCGTGGCGAGCGTAGGGCTGTGAGATCATTGCTAAGGCGAACCCTGTTTGGATCGTTTTATGGCTGCATCATTGGTGTTTGCAGTCGTTTGACATTTTCTAGTATATGCATTCTTTCCGATCAGTATCTCTCTCTCTCTCTTATATTTAGTGTCCGTAGCAAGAACGATACTCAAACGATGCTGTAACGAAACAATTTGCCTCACGAAAAGATGACACGGGAATTCAAATTTAATTACTATAATTCGTTGATGAACCTTATTTTTATTTGATTGTTCATTATAAAAATTCACGACTTTTAACTAGGCGCCACCCTTCATCAGTGGAGCCCCCTGTTTTGGCAGCTAAGACCTCAAAAGCATTCAAGAGTCCCGGATTCTTAGCTTAGGCCCTAACACCCTTTCTTTTTTTTTTTTCTTTTTTCGTGATCGGAGACAAGATCGTAATTAGTTGATTATTTAGAGGAAAACTAACATAACAACTCACCGTGATAACCTCAACTTAAATTTGGACTGGTCTGGACAAGAATCGAACTCACGACTTCGGTTCCGAGGCCGAAAACATGGGAACGCCCCGACCACCAGGTGAATCTCAGGGGGGTAAAGCCCCAACACTTCTCGACAGCCCTGAGCTAAGATTTTACTTAGCCTACTTGCTTCGTTGTTGCATTGTTAGGTCCAACCTTATGATACCATAAACAGATAAGAAACGACTAAAATCCTTTGTATGCAACATGTATCTGGAAAATAAAGTACTATGCATGTCACGCACAATGTGTCGTTTACCTAACGTATCCTTGAAGCTACATAACATGTTTGTAGAGTAATTCCTCCAAATACTTTACAGAAAAATTAAATGCTGGGTTCTTCCTAAATGTCAATTTTCTATTATCTTAATAAAATATGAGAGTGACTAACAACAACACCTCTCTCACTTGCAATTGAAACCGGTCAAGATGGCAAAATGGCACTTATACAAAAGGGCAGAGAGAGAGAGAGAGAGAGAGCACGAATTAAACTGGAAAATCTGAGCACCACACTGGCACCCAAGATGTACATACCTTTATGAAACTTATCTCATCATTATTATTACAATGTAAAGCTTTCTTGATTTCCTCTCCTAAAAGTAATGGAATTCTGGACAATGTATGAAACACCCCAGAATCTGAACCTTCTTATAAATGCAGACAAAAGTATTTAATCAAACCCTCTCATTCATACCTAAGCCTACACTTTCCATGCTCAGATATCTCCGAAACCTCGACCTCCATCACGTCCGTCGTTTAAAGCTAGCGTCCGGCTAAGCGTAGCCGCAAGTCCCATATTGGCATGTCTGCCCTGGTGAGCACTTGTTGTTGCACTTGCCGCAGTTGTCCGTGCTGTACGCGATGTTAATGCACGTCCCGTTGCAGCACAGCTCCCCGAGGTTGCACTTCTGGCTGCAGGCACCGCAGTTGTTCCGGTCCCCAAGAACGTTGCGGCAATGGGTCTTGCAACAGTACAGGAGGCTTGTCCCGTTGTTCGCCGAGATCCCATTGCAGACATTGTTGTTGACGGGGTCGCAGTGCGTGCCTTTCTTGATGATGCTAGCCAAGAATCGGCTTCTGGAGCGGAGGTTTGGCAGCGGCTCGTCTAGCACATAGAAGCCGTCGTCATCCTCAGTAGGGTCGGTCGAGAGTGCGACATGAGGTCTGGCAAAGATGAGGATTAGAGGGAGAGTTAGAGAGAGAATGATGGTGAGGTTGATGAGAACTGAAGCCATTTTTCTCTCGCTTCTGCGCCCTACAAGAGTGCGAGCCAAGGGAGTGCACGGATGCTTTAAAGTGTGAGCTTCCCTCATAAAATATTAGGTGATGCATGAGAAGGGAATGTGATCAATAGTTCTTTTTTATTTAAATCAATCGAGATTTGCTCAAGTTGAATTTTGCAGAAGATTTACTGGCTTGAAGAAAGCTCTAGATTCTCGGTACATTAAATATTATATACGCCTGACAATTTGCATGAATTATGCAGCAATTCAATGTACCAAATCAAGCACCACACCGACATGTAGGTGCCAAGTAAAATCCAGTGGTAAACATTTTCCCGTTTTCTTTCGAATGAAAATGCCTATTCGATGCTTATTTCTGGCGAGTTTACTGCTACAATGTTGATGAAAAGTGTTGTGTAGATATAAGTGAATTCTACAATTCTGCAGATCATATGAGATGAAATCTTCTTGAATTCAGATGTTGTGAAGATGGCAATCTAGGGAAGTGCACTATTTGTAATTTCAAATCTGATCCTTCTAAGTTCCTAATGCCTGCTCTCCCTCCATTTGGGTTGAAAATACTCAAATTGAACATGTCAAAAAACACTTTCTTAAGACATTTTAATATGGGTCGAAAGTAAGCAAATATAGCAAAAACATGAATGGCCTTTCATCACCCCCAAAGAACAGATACCATTGATTTAACTAAAGGTCCAAAAGAAAGTAAGTCTACTTGTTCAAATATGTGAGTGGACCTCTATAAAACTAGTTTTGAGCTCACGATTATCTATGATTGAAGGTTGATCCAGCTACTAAATTCCTTTTTAAATCTCCACGAATTCCCTACTTCTACAATGGTGTTGGAAAATGTGCTTGTATACTTCGACGTGAAACTCTAAGACACTATACGATTGCTATGTAGAAAAGAGTACTACTTTTCCTATGCCGATATTCGAATCTCATCTACCTATTGATGTTATACATATAATCTTTCTCAATTCACCGGAGATATGGAGGGGAAAAAAGAGTCGGACAGATCTTATGCCAGATCAAGAATATGCCAAAGTCATTTTTTACTCTTGCATATGATTGCTATGCGTCTTCCCTTAGATTTATGTGCATAGAGGAAGAATAAAAAAAACAAACTAAAGCATATACTTTAATTCCTCCACTGGGGAAGCACTACTTTTCTTGCTTGACCTTGAAGTGGCGGTCGCCGGCGACACGTGTGCGGATCTTCTTTTCCGGCGGCAAATGTGTTGAATTTGCTAAGTGCCCTTTTCTTCACCGATGTACTTTCTCGTGGGCTCAATTGGGCACATATAATATGATGCACTAGAACCAAATAACCCTAATTAGCATTGACTGAATCCACATGGTACCCAGCCGCTTCGGTGGATCCAAGGTTTTATAAAAAATGGATTTAACAATTTTGGGCTGCGCAGATCTTGATGGAATTAAGCGATGACTCAGATCCAAGGTCTTGATTTCATTGATTTCCGATGCTGCGTTAACCGTGTTGACCCAATTACAACTTCTATATACATAACATATTCTATTCGTGCTTCCTGGTTTCGTGTAAGCAATGCTGTATCATTCACTACATGTGCCATGAATGCCCTCATTTTGTCGGTTCACAAAAAAAGAGCAAAGTCAGAAGACCCAACTGTCTTTGGATCCAATTTTATGTTCCTTGAAAAATTCTAGCCTTGGTTTAAAATCTGGAAGAAGAAGTTGCCCTGCTAAAAATGTCGAATAGTGCAGTTCTTAATCACATTCTTTTTTATTCGTCTTTACAATCTATGTTTAGTTTGGTTTTATTGTGGTGAAGAAAGGGTGTAAAAACATTTTTAGTTCAGATTTATGAGGATGAAATTATTAGTATGGTGTAAAACCACTAAAAGAAAGAGGAGAAACAAATGCTTAGGTCTTCGAGGAAATCATTAATTTTTGCCAGGTCCTAAAATTTTGCATGCGTTTACTCTTCATGTGCATGCTTTGCTACCACGTGCTGGAGACAAATGGAGTCAGATAGGGAATTAAAGCTCAGGAATTTAAAAAGAAAATTATTTTTTTTTTTTGGGAATTCTGGAACACAAGCATCTAATTATGTAAAAATGCGTAAGGAATAAACTTGTCATCCGTGTTTGGTTGTCATTGATGCTAAATTGCTAATTTACCATATAATAGCATAGATGGGAAAGCAGATTTGCATAGTCCCTCTTTTGAGTGTGTTTGGAGTGGTTTTTATTTCATTGTTTTTGTTTTTCCAAATCATAAGGTGCAAGCTTGATTTTTTAAGGTAATTTTAAGCGCATGAAACTTTCACAATATGCGTATCAGATACGTAGACTTGCGTATAATGTTTCATTATGTTCTAAAATTTTGGATCGATGCTTAGATTATAGAGGAGAGCAATTGAAAACTTTATTCACTGCATTTCATCAGTCAAAACAAATATAGTAGTCAATAACGAAATCATCACCTTCTGTTTAAGAATGTGTGAATATAATATGCAGATATACACCAGTCTTCAAGTTTATCTGAGAGATGGGTGCAATGTTTCCATATCTAGATGTCTTAGTGACTAGTCGAGTCACACGACCTTGCTTAGTGTTCGGACATTCTGTGTGTTAGAAAAAAAGGACATTAGCAGATCAAAACCAAAGATAAAATCAATCTAGGCGATGTGGATGACTTGTAAACTTAGGTCTATTAAGCCGGTCCGAGGAAAACAAGGCTTTTTGCTGCTTTAAACAACCTAAATATGCTTGATTCCTATCGTTCCTCATATCCTGGAATCGCCCTAGAGTGATGGCCAATTTTTCCTAGGGACACCGACGAAGTTTCTCTGCGGTCAGGTCGTCAAAAAAGGTTTGGCTTAATAAGTCAGGCTAGCCAATGCAATTAAAGGACAAAGTGAAAGGTTGCTTAGCTTGCACGTGAAAATGCTTTGGGAGATGCGAGAGAGGCGAGAAACACTCGGCAGACAAAGACGTGCATAAGGAGTCATGTATTGTTTAAATACATCACCTGTCCTAGAGCTCCGGTGTGAGTTTATTAAGCAATACAGGATCCAAAGCTTATTTAGTGAAGAGGGTTGTGATAGAAATGGCGGACAAATTACTCATTCGATCCTAACCTTATTGTACGGATATCAAATAAGTACTAAATATTTTAAATTTATTAATTTAGTAGTAAATATTTGCATGAAATTCCAATATAGTCCTCCCCTCGTCGAAAATGGATAACATGACAATCTAGTCATTGCCAATTGTCCTGTATGGGATGTTGTCACGTCAGTGATTTTCGTCGAAAATTGATCAGAATAACTATATTGGAATTATGTGTAAAGATTTAAGACTAAATTAGCAGAATTGAAAAGTTTATAACTGAATTAACATCTATACAATAAGTTTAAGTGTTGTTTAGCTTGATTGAGTCCAACAATTTCAAGCTACCTAATCTTAGTACAAGTCATGGAGTTAAGCTAATTCCGCGTCGTCTCGAAAATTCTAGGAATCAATGAGGTGAAATTACATATTTTAAAATGAAAACAATTGGTAATTTTCACGAGACTATATAGTAAGCAAGGCACCTCGAGTACAAAAAATAGCCGAGAGCCGATAGAGTCTAGCATGCCAATTTCGAGAACACCCACTTTATAAATCGGGAAATCATCATAACAAGTTAATTGACCCATCCATGCGAGCTCGACGTGGGACTTCAAAGATTGCATTGATCCTCCCAGTCGCGGTCCTTTTAATGGGCCATTCTAGTAAATTAGAAGAAATTTGACAGCCTCAAAACACAATTGATTATGGTATAAGCGAATTTAAAATTACGTTTATCTAACCAATTTACAAGACCCCAGTATTTCACCCATAAACTTGATTTAATTTCGAGTCAAGTCCCTACAAAACGCAGGTAACCAAGATGGGCCTTGAGGATTGGGAGGCCTGGCCCATTTCTAGCATCTCCTGGTTTACACAAATGTAATATTGGGCCGAGTTGGGCTTAGCCCCTTTTAGTCCGCCAAGCCATTTCTCTTTCATTTTTTTTTCTCCTCCTCCTCCTTTTTCTTCTTGATATTTGGGGAAGAAATAGATAGCTTTCCCCCCATAAAGACAAGGGTCTAGTGCCCGTTTGTGCCTCCTTTCGGTGCCCCATTCCGCCCCACTATTTATCCATACGAAGAAGGATAATTTTGAAAATTTTCAATAATATATCGATTCATATGAATCAAGATAAGTGCGAAATGATTTATTAACAGTTGAGATTTGTTGAGATTTCGATAGAGATGTTGAACCATACAAAGGATTCATGCCCCCACCATGGAGGTCATTTTTCCCTCCTTTAATTGTGAAACCCGAGGCACTTCAAATGTTTGACCTTTCCCCTTCATTGGAAATATCTTGTCGATGACTACTTGACAAAATAGAGAGGAAAAAAAAATAAAAAAGCGCTTATCAACTAGACGAGAGGTGACAAATTCAATTTAAATTTATTTCTCTTGTCTAAATGAACACGATGTTCATGTTTCGTATAAGTATCTTCCTTTTCAACACGATTGAATCATATGAAATCATCGTCTGAACACGACTTTTTCAATGGAGATGAATTTCTTCCCATGCCTAATGTGCTCATCTCTGGCCACCACCTGCATTTATTTGCATGGCTTTCTTTGCACGAAAGAGACCCCCTCTTTCTCTTCCGATTCAAGGAACTCCATGACACCGTCAAATCGTCTCTGACTTGCTTCCCGATCTTCCTTTTCAAATGAAGAGAAAACGTTAAGCAAGGAAAAAGAGGTCATTAATCATGCCTGGAAAAAGCAGGAGAAACGGTACGTGAAAAGGTGAGGGGGGGTTATAATTAATCACTAGAGTGAAAAAAGAAAAGAGAAACCCTAATCGAGAGTCACTTGATATTTCCTTAGATGTTACTCAGGGAAATACTATCAAATGACCTTGTGGACTTTATTATATGCAGAAAAACGAAAAGGAACGCAATAAAATACAAAGCAGGACAGCTGTAGCATGTCAGCAACACATCTGGACACACCATTCATGGACCTTGGAACGTGGCTGTAGCTTGCGAGTGGTCCCGTTCATGTTATCTTTTTATCAGCTCTTCGCACTCGAGTTCGATGTCACTCAATCCCAGGGACCTCTAGTCAACTCAGTTTGGGTTCTTCTTGAAGAAAATTGAATTTCCACATCTTCTTGGAGTATTCAAAGATCTTTTTTTCAACTTTTGCTGCGCCCTGAGCAGGTGGGAACTCTTGGTGCCTATTAATTTCCCCTTTGATTATGGCCACTCCTCTACTTGCACATCTCAATATACTAATAAAAAGCTTGACCTAAGTTTTTATGTCCCGGTTTTTAAGTAAGTAAGTCTCTATTCTATTTTAATAAGGCATCCGAAATTTTCAAAAACAAGCATAATTAATCCACGGTTCGCTTTAACATCTTCGTGGATATATGCTTTGAGCCACTGAACTTTTTCTTTTTCTTTGCAGTCTCTGCACGAATTTAGTTTCACTTTATCTTGACGTAAAACGTACAAGCTGACGACATACATCACCTTGAAGTGTGCCTTTAGGTGGGATATACATTGACTGAGAATTTGCTGCTATTCCCTTGTCTCTACAGATAAATCTGCAGGCGAAGTCGCTCGAATTAGGTAAGTAAAACTGTTGTCATTTTCCGAAAGTAACATCCTCCTACCAGTAGTCGGTCAAAGAAAACAACTTTGTAGTCTATATAATTAAGAAATTTTACTCAATACCTGCCCTCTACTCACTACCAACCTTACTTTAATACCTACGTGCTGCTCATTCATTGGGCTATGGGGTTAGGGTTCTCTAGCCAGTTATTAAGAGATAAAGAAAAGAAAACGATGGATTCCACGTCAAAAAATGATGAGATAAACATAAATTAATATGGCTGGAAAGCGGGAGGATCGATACTCTAAAACGACGTGCAACATAGCCACATCTAGAGAGGTACTACCGTACCCATTAATCGGTGGCTATGTTTCTTATATTCTGGACCTTTAGGCTATTTTCCAGGCGGGTTTTCTTAGCAATGGACATCTATCGAGTTTTTTTTAATAAAAATTATGGAGATTTTCAAAGTATTGGGTATACATAACGCAAAAAAGAAAGGTGTGAATTCAACAAATTCCAGGCGAGACTAAACTAACCGAATTCGTGTTGCTTACTCCAGATTATTTGACTCGTACGCACATCATCTTATCTAAGTTCCAGAAAGTCTATGGTGTAGGGCCATGCAGCTTTGACTGGTATGAATCTGCTCCGCGTGCATTGTAAATTAAGTGAGGGAAGATAATAGGGATACGCAAGTTCAGTCACGGTCCTTCTCTGTTCTCGCTCCTCAACCGGATCAGTTCTAAAAGTCCAACCAAAGCACTTACTGATGTAGAAAATCACCTACCGGTGGAAGTCCTTTCAAACCCACCAACATGAAATTGCTTTGATTTCCACGCACAAATAACTAATAATGATAATACTAATAATCACTATGATGGAGTTGGGGGGAGATCTATGCTTTAAATAAGCCACGTCGCTTTCACAGCAGAGACGATAGAACACTAATTTAGAAAGACCCCTCTCTTCTTTCTGTACTTACCTTTCCAATGAAAAAGTACACGTCCTTAATTATAATTAGCATACATGGGATACTTACATCCGCTACACATGTAAACAAGCAACTCAATTAAAATGTGAGGAAAACTAGCCATGTTCATACTGTTTGTATAGGCTCGTAGATCGGGATCGGGATCGGGCTGATTTATCACCTTTTTAAATTAAGAGGATTTGCACCCTCGAGAAACAGATGCATGCATGTACTTGGCTATGCTCGACAGCTTCTAAACTAAAAACCCCTATAACTTTCGCCATACAGTGACTAAGAAAGACACGGGTAATAATAATCCGCGTAGAAAAGTCGCGTTGCCTAATATCTCATCATACTCACGCACATCATTAACCATTGGGATTGGAGATTAAGTACTATTTTATTTTCCAGATTGACCCCTTTCGACTGAAAAGATCCGAATAGCAAAGCCGTGGCTAAGAATAGTATTTGATGCGATTATCTCGTTTAAATAAATTGAGATTGGAACGCGGATGCTACGAAGTCCCATGTTCATATTGTTTATATAGGCTCGTAAATTGGGATCTGGCCAATTTATCACATTTTCAAATCAAGAGGATTTGCACCGTCGAGATACAGATGCATGCATGTACTTGGCAATTCTCGGCAGCTTCTAAGCTAGGAACCCCTATGACTTTTCGCAATACAATGACTAGAAAGACACAGGTAATAATAATCCGCATAAAAAAGTTGCGTAGCCTAATATCATCGTACTCACGCACATCATTAACCATTGGGATTGGAGATTAGGTACTATTCTTATTTTCTAGATCGATGCCTTTCGATTGAAAGATCCAGGTAGCAACGCCAAGGATAAAAATAGTATTTGACGCGGTTGGTTTGTTTAATTAATTTGAGATTGGAACGCGGATGCAACGAAGTCCCGAGTCAGCAAGCAACGCAGAAGCTGCAAAGTTAGGAATCATCCTCGAAACATATTGGTGTCCAACCATTCACGCAACAAGAACTAACGTAAGGACACATGCCCAGTCATGCCGGCCAAAAGACACAATTCTTGTGCCGACCACGAGTTTTAATTTCTTTATTTTTCTCCCCATTTTTCTTTATGTTTCAACGTTAATGACGAAGGAGGAAATTTCTCTCCACCTTCTCAGTCTCAAAGTCTAACAAAGTTGAATATCTTATTATTATCTCCTGTCTTGTCGTGACCCCATCGCCACTCAAGTCGCCGTTTTATAAATTAGGGTTAAAGTCGAGGCTTGCATAATCATGGATAGTGGCAAGAGAATCGTCTACCTATACGACGTACTTTGTCGTTTAAATGCAAAGTTAGACGACTGCACTTCTTTAGCATTACGCTGCATAAGCATAATTTGAACGACAGATTAGTTAGCAAATTTAGCTTTGACCATAGTGAGAAAGAAGGAAAATAGAACTTTGGGGGGTCCGTAGCTAGATAGTCAATAATGGCAGGAGATCAACAGTGTCATCTTGTCTTCTATACAAAGATACATAAACTGCATTATTTTATTAAAATTACAGCTTTCAATGAAAGAATATAAGGTTGTGTTTGTTTCACAAAAAACTCAAGATTTGGGAAATATTTTTTGAAGAATAATTGGTTATATTACTTAGAAAAATTAATTAATGGAATGTTTTCATTATTGACAATAGTTTTTGACTAATTATTTTCATAAGTGATGAAAATATTTTTTATCCATTACCTTGAGTATTCCGTGAAACAAACGCACCATAAATTGAAGCTTTCGATTACTTCCAAAGATTTTTCATAGGCATGAGGATGAAGGAGAAAACGTCGATGTTAACCACTTTACTTGGTCGTAAAGTTGAGGCGGCGGTGCATGCATATTTACTGCCGCCGGACCCAATGGATCATCAGCCTTCGCCGCCCCCTCTTTTCGACACATAGAAGTCGTGCTACGTCTATCGTTATGCATCGGGTTTGTTAGCCGAAAGAGTATGAGAGGAGGGATGTGGGATGTGGCGAGTGAAGAAGAAAATTGAATGCACAAGAAATGGAGTCTTGCGGGATCAAAAGGAAAGGTAAAAAGTCAAAAAGGCAGAAGGAGAAAAAGGAAGAGAGGAGGGGAGAGAGAAGGCATCGATGAGCCTTTGGACCGGGGAGGCATTAAAGTCTAAAGGGCGAGTGATGGAAGACCAACTCATCGTTTTCAAGCAGTAACGATGGGAGGACAGTGCTTGCCATGTGTGTCATGTGGTCATCGATGGCTATTTAGACCCGACAAGTTACGCCCTCCCTCTCAATCTCTCGTTTTCCTCCTCTTCATTCTCCTCCCGTCCCTTTCGCTCCACAGATCCCCATATTCAATTCCATCGATGACTTAATCTCTCCCTCGCATTATATCCCCCCCTCCACTCTTTTGCTTCACATCAGTTCGGTCTCTGCAATCCCGGGATTCCATTGGTGATTCGTTTGAAGTATCTTTGCAGCGAGGCTGCAGCACTTCCGAATTGCGGAGAGACGTCAATCATTGCCGCGTATGAAGCTTTTCTGGAGCCGCAAGGGCGCTCGATGGTGCACTTGGTCCCCCGCATATTTCCAACATCTTATTCTCTTTTCCTCTATTCCCCCCACCTCCTCTTTTATTTATCTATTTTACAAGAGGACTTTATTCTAATTTGCCCCATTGTCTTCTCTTTTTAATCCATTTTCAGAAAATAATTCGCGATAAAAGAAATGGAATCAATGACCCAATTGCGGATATAGAATTACGTCATAAGAAGAAGCATATATTCGACATAAAAGTTGCTAAATTATGGATGCGACCGCTAGTTCGACCTCTATGCATGTATAGCGGGATAATTTTCCATAAAGAATTCTCTCAAATTAAAAGGCGATGAAATGACACCCGTTGAAATTGTAATATTCTGTGAAACGGGGTACAATAATCGTAAGCTTTATTCTTTATTCTTGGACAAGGTCTCTAACAGCATATTATTGTTTGGCTGGATGGGCTTTTAATTAATGTGAACACATCACTTTTAAGATTCTGACTTTTTGTTATAAACTCTACATAGACAAGGTAGTCTCTTTAGTGCTGGAAATTAAGGAGAAGATGGATCGTCTTAGGGTCTTGCAAACAATATATTTGTTTATTTGTGGGTGTAAAAAAGAAAAGTGACACTATATATATATTGGTCGAATGGTAGGTGTAAATGCAACAATCAAAATATTTAAAACAGTTTTAAGTTTCAGTCAATTTTTCAGTTATTTTATTTAGAGCTAATAAGTTACTCAATGTTAGTACCTCTTAACGTTTAAAGTCGCCATGATTCTTTTCTGTTAATTTAAGTTAATTAGGAGAATGAAGTTAATACACCGTAAAATAATAAGACTATAGATAATCAACAACCCTAATTAACTATAATCCACGGGCATAATTCTGGCGTTTGCTTTGTTCCATAGTTATTTGGAATTTGCTAGGCCTGGAAATCTTCTACGTAACTCTTGAGTATTATTCTGAGAAAGGAATGCAATTTATTTATTTTTTTGATTAGATCTAGTAGTAATTTGATCAACTAGTGGCTTGCAATCTGTCTGTTGACCTCAGTCATGAGGGGAATACCTGGATACCTAACATGTAGATGACCTCTCTGAAACCCACACAAATCCGGGATGCCAGAAACTAGAATGTCAGATGTGTGGAATCACTTCAGGACCAGACATTTCCCTAAAGAACCTTAAAGCTTGAAGACGTGTCACCCTTAAAAGACAACACCAGATCACCAGCAAAAGACACATGGTTGAGTTGAATCTTGGCACAATAAGGATGACACCTAATTTTCCTACCCTGATTGGTTGCATTCAACCTCCTGGACCAACACCTCCATTGCAATTACAGGAGGATAGGGTGAGAGGATCACCCCCCTCCAAGGATCCATTTACTTCTACGGGAAGGTTAGGAGTTGTGATGCAAAGCTCGACCCAATTTGACAAAACAAAGTAGAAACCCTGGTAGATTTCAGAATTTCCAAGAGGAAATCTCAATTTAAGGAGTCAAAAACCCTAACTTAAGTCGGTTTCTGTTAAGTCTCTCGGTAGATACGTCAATCCTATGATGATGCTTGACTAATCTAAAGATTGCCAAAATATTATCTACTCGAATATTTCTACCTTCTACACAAGTGCAAATCAATTCACGTTAATGAAAAGGAGGCAACACTTTTACTTAGCTCATTGGCCATGATTTTTTGTAATCCACTTATTATAAAGAACTACGGTGACAATTTTTTACTTTTATTTTGTTGAATTCGAAATGAAACTTTGTTTTCAATGTAAAATCTTTTCATAGAAGTCGCCCATAACAATGGGCGATGCCGTCAAATGATTGAGGATATGGATACGCGCGTCAAGGGAGACAGAATCAACGGTGTAGTTCTGATCAAACGTTACCATCATATCACACCTCCAATCCCATCGTACCTTACAAAGAGTCCATTAGGACCTTGGGCGATCGAGTCAATGGCTCCAAATCAAACCAAACATATAGAATAAATTCTTTTATTTTTGTTAATGATTGCTTTGGCCACTGAATAATAAAATAAAATATCGTCTTTATTCAAATGGCCAGAGCCAGAGGGGATGAGAAAAGGCCTTTTCTATAATGGAGGCACATATGCTCTTGAGCCTAAATTCCTAACACAGCCAATGGCTCTTTCATCTTTTCAATTCCCCCCCAAAAAACACCATCCTTCATTATCACACTTCCCCATCACAACCCTACCCCACACCCACAAGAAATCCAAGAAAGAGAGAGAGAGTGTGTGAAAAAATTATCTAACATGAAAGATAAATTAAGACCCGTGAATTAAATTGATTTACCGAATGATGTGATATTATAAACTTTTTTCAAGCGTTCAATGGGAATCTGTTGTTATATTATTTAACTAATGAATTTATTTTAATATCTCTCTCATAATTTAAAAGAAAAGTCTTGCCATGGAAAGTGGCAGGACAAAACAAAATAATGCAAATAAGCAACCCCCTCTCTCTTGTCACCACATCATCATTCAACAAAAACAAAACAAAGCCCTTGTTTTTCACTCATCCCACCTCTTCTTCTCCACCCAAACTCAAGTTCTCTCTCTCTCTCTCTCTCTCTCTCTCTTCCACTCCAGTCCCTTCTCTCTTTCTCTGTCTCTCTACCCCCCGTCAATGGAGGCTGCCATTAAACAACAGGAGAGAGAAAGCCCACACCCGCCCATGAGCTCCTCCTCGAGCTGCATCATCAATGGCCACAGGAACGGCGGCAGCAGTGATCACCCAATGAGCAGCAATGGAGGCGCAGCGGAGATTCCCACGACGCCCCACCCGCTCACCCCGAAAACCATCACCAGATCTGAGACCAACCCTTACCCAACCACCTTCGTCCAGGCCGACACCACCAACTTCAAGCAAGTGGTCCAAATGCTCACCGGCTCATCCGAGACCGTGAACAAGCAAGCCTCGAAGCCGCCGAGCGGGAGCACCTCTCCTCAAGATCCACCATCACTCCCGCCTAATAATTCCAAGAGTGCAATTCCTCCCAAGAAACAAGGGTTCAAGCTCTACGAGAGGAGGAACAGCCTCAAGAACAGCCTCATGATCAACACTCTGGTCCCGGGCTTCGGTCCCAATTCTGGGTTCTCACCGAGGAAACAAGAGATCTTGTCGCCGAGCATGCTTGACTTCCCCCGGCTGGCGCTCAGCCCCGTCACTCCGCTCAATGAAGACCCTTTCTACAGGTCCTCACCTTCTCTAGGGAGTTCTTCTGAGGAGGACAGGGCCATAGCTGAGAAGGGCTTCTACTTGCATCCGTCGCCGATCAACACGCCGAGGGACGCCGAGCCGCAGCTCTTGCCGCTGTTCCCGGTGACCTCGCCCCGCGTCTCCGGCGCCTCCTCGTGAATAGGGAGGGAGGGAGAGAGCGAGGGGTCTCTTTGTGTATTATATGTCCTAACATGATTTTCAGTCGCATGTGGTTGAGTTGGAGGAGGTCATGCTTCAATTGTAGGTACAATTTGATGATCAATCTTCTATAAGCTATTCAGGAAGAAAAAAAGAGGATCTTTATTTATCGAGAGTTAATATCTTTTGCTTCAACTTCATTAACCCTGACTCCAAGCAAGTCAAGTCTCCCAGCAAAAATGGCAAAAAAAGGAAGTCTCCCTTTCACTATTCATAGGCACCCAATTTCTGTTATCCGATGTCCCACTACTTCATCTATTTGCTTAATTTGCACACTGAGTTCTGTCTGTTAGATCCACTTCTTTCAGAGTAGCACAATTAGCACCAACAAACAATTCAACATCCAGCCATCTCTCTCTCTCTTTCTCTCTCTCTCTCTGTCTCTCTGAGGTAAGAAATTTTCTCTTGCAAAGTCTCTTTTTTCACAATAAACAGGGAAGTCAGTGGAGTCTTTGACAGAGAGAATGCGACTGGTGCTTGATTGGCACCAAGCATATGTCAAGTTGACGTTAAAAATGTTTGGAAGAATGTGTGAGTTGTCAGGCGGAGGCAGTACTTTGATGAACCCAAAAAAAGCATCGCTGGGTGTGACCGGTGAGATCTACAGGACTCCCCTATTTACTCTCTCTCTCTCTCTCTCTCTCTCTGATCAGCAGATTCCAAGTAAAAAGCAGGGAAAAGAAAAGAAATTGGGCGTGCTCTCTCTTTTTCAGCTTTTACTGCGTGTCAGAGAGAAAGTCAACCGGATAAAGAGGTTTTTGTCTGGTGACGTGTTTGAAAATTCAATTCAAACATGATGAGTCATGATAAGGTGATAATGTCATGTCTCAAACTGTGAGTCTGTGAGTGAATGAGTGAGTATATATGCATCGGATTCGGTGGTCCAGAGGGTGATCGATGATGGGTCGGGTCAGCTTCCCAGTTCGGTACAATGAAGGCTTTGCCGGGAAGGTTCCCGGACAGGACTTGGCCCACTTTCCAAGCGTAAACACATGGGACATTTCATGGAGCAGTCGAGGGCCACTGTACAGAAGGGAAAAGTCCGTTTCAAATTCAGCAACGGACAGACCCAATCAATGCGATGAAGGCGTCCACACACTCCACACTCTTCACGGGACGGCAAGCCTTGCATAGACGGTATGCTAGGATCTTGTTACGGGGCATAGATCAGAAGGCAAATGCATTGTTTTTGGCAAGCTGCCCCATTTTCTGGGATACGAGCCAATTGTCCATGAGAGACATCACTTCTGTTTTCCCGGTAATCCGACGACGACATGTGTTTATGTGACCTTCCATGTCTTATACTGCTTAAATGAATTCTGAGATATGTATATAAATGGATGGAGTTTGGACCCCGATGTGGTTTTCTTTCCAAGAGACGTGGATAATGCATGTAGGAAACAGTTCTTGAAGCTAACCACGTTTAATCAGTCCCTTTCAGATCTACTTTGATCAGTTTCTTTTCGTATTTCCATAGAGCTAATACGCTTCATTTGCTACCCGCGCATACATCGGATCTGACCACGTTTACTTCATGTTGCGTATTTTTGGAGGTTATGAGCATCTTCTCAAGGGAACTGTCCATGTTGGAAATAACTACATAATTAGACCAAATCTTCCACGGCACCGACTGCGCACGCGCGTCTATACATTTATATATTTTCGTCCGTTGAAAAACGGCCTCCTTATACCTACTGATAAACAAAATGACACCAGCAAAAAAAAAATAATAATAATTAAAAATCTATTTTGATATTAGCACTGACAATCGCCAGTAATTCATGTGACATGCGATATAGTTACAACTCCTCATGTGCCATCAGATTTCCAAAAATGAACTTATTGTCTTGAAACCGTGATTTTCCGGAAGAGGTCCATTTCCTGGTCGGACTGAGATCAGCACATTCAAACCTGTAGCAGCATTTACAGTCGATGAAGCACCAATTGAGAAAGAACATGCCAACAGCAACAGGAAAGATTTCATCATAGCAACCCCAGAACTAATGCAAAGATGTCAAAGCAAAGTGCGAGAGCATTTTTGGGCAGATAATTAAGTGAATGCCTAAAAGAAACCAGGCACATACAGCTAATCATTCACCAGAATGTCGTGCAAATGTGAAAGTTTCGCCAGGTTATGCTCCAAATCTCCAGAAACGGGTTGATAATTTTTAATAAGTGCAACTATGTATTCCTCAGTTTTCAAGATTACAAGATATCTGACAGTGAAAACCAATTGAAGCCTCAAAAGGACTCGGTAACATGTATTTTAAGTGATTGAAGACAAGAATAAATGCAGATAGTAAGATCTTTTTCAAACCTAGAAGTTCAAAGCTAGATCTTCCACAAAAGAAGAATGTAACGAGCAAAAGTCACTTTGAAGTGAGATGTTCTTTCTAGTTTCCTCCTAAAGGTAATTGTCGATATATTATCGCACATTACTTGATAATGGCTTCAAAAAGCTCTTTATATTCATGTCGTCTCCTTCCACCTATCAGCTTAAACTTTTGGATTGGACTTTCTAACATGGTATCAAGGCCAATGCTATCCCTTTCATGAAGGTGCTAGTGACAACGGGTCCAAAATGCACTTTATATCATTGGGTCTCCCTCCACCTATTAGCCCAAGCTTTGGGGTTGGATTTTCTAACAATAACTTCTTTAGGTGAGTTCAACTAGGAGTCGTACTTGGTTTCAAAAGACCAATCATACAACCCAGTTGATTGCTCAACTCTGTTCTAGTGATTGAAAAGCAGAACATGAAAGATTAACTTAATATCCTTGACTATGTTCACTTTTCGGACATCTTAGAAACTCTTATGCAATGTTTAAGAATCAAGACCATATTCTTCTCATATAAATCTCAAAGTTTCTCCAATTTTACACGCCCATTTTCATTC
Source organism: Eucalyptus pauciflora (assembly GCA_007663325.1). NCBI lineage: Eukaryota > Viridiplantae > Streptophyta > Magnoliopsida > Myrtales > Myrtaceae > Eucalyptus > Eucalyptus pauciflora. The sequence goes on along the minus strand of VMYD01000177.1, from coordinate 1,159,832 downwards.
CTCTCATTTTCCTCCTTTTTCCAGAAGAGAGCCTTAATAAAAAGATCAAGGATTGATTCGCAAGCCCTAAAGAGAAAAGATGACAATCGGAGGCAAATGCAAAATGGTGCTATCAGCTGGTGCAGGAAAGGGTGATACTAAATGCAGTTAATTACCTGCATCCTTGGCAGCAACAGCTTCTTGATAGACATCTGTAAGAAATAATACATCCGAAGGCTTATCAACTCCCAAAGACTCTGAGATCTCAATGTAACTTCGTGTTTCCTTCTTATTCCTGAAGAGAGAGAGAGAGAGAGAGAGAGAGAGAGTCCGATTTATATATGGTATACTTGAAAGCTGTTAAAGAGAGTAATAATCAAGCTACAAGATTACCCAACATAGGTGTCAAAAAATCCACACAAGTACTTTCTTAAATCACCATAATTGGTTTTGCCAAATATAAGCCTTTGTGCCAACCTGCTACCACTGGAATATATATAAACCTGTTGCACAACAAATAACATACCCATTGAAGCTCACAAGCTGACAACTGTTTGTGTGTGTGGGTGGTGCATGTGTGGGTGTGAGCGTCACAGAGAGAGAGAGAGAGAGAGAGAGAAGCTTGATAATTTTTCAAAAATTATATTAAAACTGCTAATTAATTGGTGTGACATAGCTGAAGCCATCACAGATTCCACAGAGTACTGCCAACTTGCTTCCATTTTATGTATGCACCATGTTCTACCCAAGACCTCACTGGATATAGACAGGTTATAATATTTATAACAGAATTTCTCCTTCGGCACCTTGTCCTCATGGTAAAACATATGAATTAGAAAATAAGTTCATATGTAACCGCTTGCAGAGGAAACTATATGGTAGAGTCCTCCAACAAAGTAATGTCGCGGGAACATAAAGCAAAAGCCCATCCTAACATTAATGACAACATTGATACGATCTATGGATCTGAAATAACTTTATCCATTTGACTTAAGAAACATAGCCACACTAAAAATTAACATGTTCAATTTTCTTGGTTCATTATCTTTCCAAATAACCTCCCGTAAACTAAGTGTGTCCATGAAAGTAAGACAAATAAACACATGAGCATTATCTGCAGAATACCGCTGATTTTCTTTCTTGGAAGGGCTTTGCAAGAAAGAGACAGAAACAGAGATTTGACTAGTCAACCAAAAAGAAACCTTTATGCCCAAACTGTGCCAATTCGTGAGAGCCTTCGGTACATCCTCGAAAACCACTCCCTCCAATTCATTGTTCTCAAAGCCTGTGTGCCAAATATGACCCTGCATGGAAAAGTGTTAGCTATTTAGGGCCAGTTAGGCTTGCCTCCACTTTAGCACATGTCTAGAAGTTTGTCATGCCTACTTGCAATTGCTTTAAAGCAGTGATCTTGCGATCAGCTTTGATCATAGCTTCCACATTAGCAACTAAAGCTGCTATGACCTGTTCCTTCCCTGCCTCATCACCTGGGATGGGCACAGCACCTTGAACACCTTGTTTTAAGTCATCTTCGACCTACAAGGTAAACAGAAGAATCTGGGAATAAAGAGAGAGCTATTGAGGCTCCGATGGACTATTCAACAGCAGAACACAGTTCCTCTCTTGGTTTGGAATACTTTGCATGACAAGAATTAATTGGTACATCCAGAGGAAGGCCAATGGCAAAAGATCATTTCACAAGGATGAGTAATCTTCTCCTTGCAATCTCATGTTACACTTCTGCACTTCTGCCACAGGCTTGTAAAACCCTACAATTTAACCAGCTAAATAATATGGTAATTGTTTGAGTTCCTATTAAGTTTGATTTTGCATGAAGCAAAAGCATCTGTTGAAACAGACATGCTTGCCAAATTTCCGTTAGAGTGATTAATTGACATTTGTATAGTAACCTTGTCAACTCTTACGTATTCAAAACTTTAAATGGCCTTTTTTGTTTTCTTTTTTACGATGTGCAAGGATACCCTCCACGAAAGTAGCATAATTTACTTATTGTAGGTATAGTCACCCTCTGTGAAAGTAGCATAATTTACTCATTGTAGGTATGGTCATTCATTATCTAAGATAAAAGGAGCACAGGTTCATGATCTCGAGGGCATCTAAACACAGATGCCTCTGACCATTAAGAAAAAGCAAACTTCCATGTTATTGTACATTGTACCTATTAAGATGTAAAGTGTATATCACACCAGTCTCTTAACTGTTTCAGACTTGTATAACAAAATTTGCACAATCAACTTTAACACGAGTCAAGACCAGAGGCCTGAGTTCGATTCTCACACCTTCCTTTCACCCATTCAGGATTTGTCCTTCTTTGTATGCTCAGGTTTCAATATTTTATGAACCCACATGTATTGACTTTGAATGCTTCAACCAATTGTTATCCTACTGATCTTCACATGAGGGGGTATAAAACTATAAAATATGTGCGCCATTCTATAATAGTTTGACATCTTAGAACAAACAGTTGCACGCTCAAGTTTATAAACAGTTCCTTCATGTCCACTTTTTGGCACACAGAGTTTTTCCTTTCCTTTCTTTTCTCTCTGCTCTTTACTTTCAGTTGATGAATGTTTATTCTCCTCTGCGCAATAATGTGAAAGGATCAAGGTTCTTCCACAGGCACAGATCAAAGTTAGATAGCCAGACGCAACTTGCATAACCCATTCTATGGGGGATAGAAGCAAGATATAAACAAGGTTTACAGAAGCACATATAATCCAAGTGAAGAATATCCTAAAAGATTGTCGCAGAAACTGGGAGAAAAGCCCAATTTGCCAAAGCAACTCAAACGAAATTCAATATCTGAACAATTCATGCCAATTTTGTATTGCTTTAGTGCTTTTATCAGCCGTTCTTTAAAGTTGTCCTCCATCATCCAGACCATTGAGAATGGTATGAGAAACAACTCACTGCTGAATGATCCACTGGATTCATCATTTCAAAATTGGAGAAATAATTCCCCAGAGCGGCGGAAAAGGTAAAGCTACTACTGAAAGTCGAAACTATTTTGCAGACAAGTAATGTAAGCAAACCAAAAATTGTGAAATGAGCATCTTACCTGGGAACAAAGTAACTTAATGTCATCACGAGTCTCTGGAGTTTCAAATGTCGCAGATAAATGTCTCCCAACATTATCCCGAGCATATGGGAAGAGAACATCAGTGACGAATGATATCGGTGTGGTGGTCCCCTCAATGTCTAGAACAACGCATCGCTGCAAGCAAAGAGAGCTGTTAAATTTATTTATACTATTTTCTCAATCAAAGGATATTTGCAGAAATTAAAAACTCATATAAAGTCATGCCAATCCCTCCTTGTTATAGGTGTACAAGGATATATTGCAAGTGACGCAATTTTACAAATCAGAAAAAGCAATGACTATTATCTTCACTGAAAGAATGTACAACTTGATGCAAAATCCAACAAATTAACAAAGGGAAGAAAGACATACTGGCAATGGTTCAGTGCGGTTATCTGAATTAAGAGCCCCAGCCTTCACATATGTCCTTATGTTTGCATAACTTGCAGCTCCTTTGCCAGTCTGCTGCAGACCATGGTTTGGAATCAAATTATTCAGGCCCAGACGATGAAGCTCAAGAGCATCATTAAAGAGGAAACGGTACCCCTCGGCCTGAAAGATACAAGCTATGGAAATGAAGTAAGAAAAAGTTCTACTAGCTTTACGGGCAAGTTAATGGATGAGAGAACTCAATAACTAGAGGAATATATAAAATCTTCTCCCATGCTCACCAATTAATTAATATTTTTCATTCATTTCATGTGTGACACTACTGCAAAGATATGTACAAACAAACAACACAAAAGAGAGGGAGCAGAACTGATTTAGCAGGCATGATAGCAAAAGCAGACAAGTATTCTACTCCTGCAGAGAGTACAATGATTTATAGCATGGAAGCATTAGAATCGATCGTTGGATCCCAGCTAAATGCTATGTTCATTACAGATCAAAACAAGAAATTGAGAAATTGAGGAAGTTCTTCGCTCTTGTTAATGCTTAGAGGTGGATTAACATTTCAAGAGGAAACTAAGTCTTTCAAACGCCAGTGAACACTGTGAGATAATAGTTAATGCTGATTTAACAAACGTGCCGAAGCATTCCTAGTTTCTCATAAGTGAGGATAATGACCTTGAGATGCCAAAGAACAAATTATCAGCTCCAAATTATAACAAGAATGGCAGAAATGTCCATGTCTTGGTCTCGGAAATTTCGCACGATTACTACCTTTGTGCAATAAGAAAGGCAACTCATACACCTGGGAGGTTTACTAGAGTACAGCTTAGGAGACGGCAAAGGCAGGATCGATCCATTAGCAGACAATCCATACATGTACTCTGGCATTACTCTGTCCTTCCGAGCACCTAAGGAAATACAGATAAGTAAACTTGACTGTAAAGCAAGAATGCATAAACCCGCATCACATTCATTGCAATCATACAAACATAATCAAAACAAGCATAGAGACCAAGTTAAGCTTCAATAGTTACAGCAAGCACTGCAACCATCCACAACAAATATGTATCTGAACCAAAGCTCTCGATTTCGATTCGCCATCCATCCTTCGTCGATATTCCTTCTTCATACGTCTAGGATTGGAACCATTCCTTCACTTAGAAGCATTCTGTTCACTTGCTCCAACCTTCCATCGACATCGATCCTCCGACCTCCTAACCTTTCTTGGTCACATTGCGTACACTAAATAAAATTCGCACTACAAACGACTACGCTCTCCACTTCAACGACAATCACTAGTCGCCAAAGCTCCATCAGCTGCGAAAGCGAAACAACTAGAAGCGGGTACGGAGCGAAATGCTAGGGGGAAGTAATCGGAACGAGCAGATGAGGGGAAAATCACCAGGACGACGTCCCACGGCGATGAGGCGGTTCGACCTCGGAACGGAGTCGCGGCGAACCTCGACGGCGATGCTTCCGCCGGCGCTCGGCGCCGATCCGAGGGTGCAGAACCGGCGGCAGAGCTTCGACGCCTGAATCCTAGCCTTCGCCGGTGCTTTCCTCTCCAGGTAGCCCCGAGACGCTCGTCCGGCCAACGCTCCGTTCATCGCCACCACCGGCGAACTCGCCATTGCCGTTCTCTAGAGAGAGAGAGAGAGAGAGAAGGAGAGTGAGTGGTAGGATGAATCTGAGGATGCTTCGATCGTTCAGCAGTGATTATAGCGAGAGTTGCAGTACGCCATTACCGTATGCTTGTGTTGGGACTGAAGCTCGGAGGTCGAAATCCTGGGGAGGAGGAAGAGTGATGGCGAGGAAGATGAAGCCGAGCCAACGTGCCCGGTTTGGTTGGGCCAGGTGGGCCGGTTCATTTATCGACTCAGCATATTGGGATTTCTGTCGAGGTGGAGTGCGCTCATTTTCTCAAATAAGAATATATAGTGTAGTGATTATATTAATTTCAAAGAATGATTTAAAATGGTCCTAACCTCACCGACTCACTAGCCAACAAAAAATTCTGATGGATCAGACATATTTTCGTCAAAACATAATATAAATTTAGATTAAATTATATTTTTTGTCTGAAATTTTGATTAAAATTTTAAAAAACTTGAACTTAAAAAAAAAAGCATAAAAGAGGTGAGAGAGGCTCATCCCACCTCTAGCCGCCACCCCATTACTAGTGGGGCAGCAGTGCTGGCTGGAGAGATCGCCAACGCCTAGGCAAGGGCCAGCGTCCCTCACTTGGGCCTAGGTGAAGGTGGGCGACCCTTGCTCAAATCTAGGAGAGGGTCAATGCCTTCTCTTGCTTTTGCCGAGGGCCTCGTCTCTAGTTGGCGAGAGTCGTCCGCCTTCGCCTAGGTGTCAATGACCCGTTGGCCATCATCGCCACTCTACCGACGATGGGACGATGGCCATAAGCGAGAGGGACCCCTCCTTCCCATCTCTATTCTGTTTTCCTTTTTAATTTTTATTTTTTTAGTTTGTTTTTTTATGGAAGAAACAGAAAAAATACAAAACTTAAGGGACAAAATTACCCTTATCAAATAATAAGTTGAGGCCCTTCTTTGAAATTGATATTGTAATTTAAGATTTTTATCTGAAACAATGTTTATTTTGAATTTTTATTTGAAAAAATGATGGCACTTTTGATCTTATTTGAAATAATATACATTTCAGACCCTTATTTAATAAAATGATGTGATTTCAAACTCTTATTTTGAATTTTTCTTGAATTTTACTAAAAAGTCGACCAAATATCTTTCAAATACAACTACTACCAACAACAGTAATAACAATAATTTAACTTGTTAACAATTGTGCTTCAGATAATTGACGAGAACCTTGGCGTCATGGATTTATAAGTTGAGATGCGAAGGCAATCACCCCCAAATAAATTTCGGGCAAAATAAACATATAAATGTCACGAGTTTTCAACCTTTCCAGATCAACCCTCATATAATTTTGTCATTTATCTTAATTTTACCTTGTCTTGTAATATACTTTAGATATCTGATTTCCTAAAACGTGACGATTGTGCAAATAAGAATTTAAATCAGATATCGTATAATCAATTTGATTTTAAAGTGCAACGGCAACATTATAATAATATACATGAATACATTCAAGAACTCGTAACTCAATATTGCATTCACCCTCACCAAGAAAAACTCGTATATGTGTTTCCAATTTTAAGCCTAAAAATAATAGTAACAAACAAGTATCAAGACGCATTAGGTTGCACGGTAAAACTACAAAAATATCCCGAATTACGTTTACTATGACATAAATATCTCCATACTTTCTTTTTTGTTACAAAAAGTTCTAAACTTGATCACTATGACATAAAAGGGCAAATTTCATAAAAAAACACGAATTTTAGGCGTTGTCTCAAATCTAATCTAAACTTTATTTTGTCTAAAAAACAAGCACAAACTTTAGATGTTGTCTCAAATCTAATCCCTAACTTTATTTTGTCTAAAAAAAAAAGCACGAACTTTAGGTGTTATCTCAAATATGGCCCGAACTTTATTTTATCTAAAAAAAAAGTACAAACTTTCACTCGTGTCTCAAATCTAGCCATCTGTTAACCCTCATTCCACAATCATCCGACGTGGCATTTCCACGTCAGTAATAATATCCAACACAGCAAAACGATACTGCATTTGAGTGTTTGGAAGAAGCGTTAATTTTAAGTCTGCTCTTCAATGAGGTAAACTTTATAGATAATTCTCATGCAGCTTCAGTTCCAGGGGACGAGGCACGTAGCTAGGGCCATTAGATCAATTAACAATTGGCAAGCTATTTGCAATGTCATAAGCTGGGTTGGAAGCAGAAGATTACATCGCCTTAAAGCGATATATTAAAAGCGTGTGCATCTTGTAGTTAAATAGAGATGTAAAGCCTATTTGTAATAGACTTACTTTATTCTATCTCAAATAAAATTCGGGCTTGATTTGGGACAACACCTAAAGTTCGTGTTTTTTTTTTAGACAAAATAAAGTTGGAATCAGATTTGGAACAATACCTAAAGTTCGTGCTTTTTTTTTAAACAAAATAAAATTTGGACCAAATTTGGGCAACACCTAAATTTCGTGTTTTTTTATGGAATTGGTCCTACTTAAAAGTCACAAACTTTTCTGTGTCATAAAAAAATCCAAAACTATACATAAATGACATATACATAAATTTCGAGTATTTGTCACATTAGTATAAGTTCGGAGTTTTTTGTGGTATTTATATCACGATAAACAAGTTTAGGATTTTTAGTGACATAAAAAAATATTTAGAGTATACGTGTCATAATGGGTATATTTTAGGTATTTCATGATATTAACCTTCTATATTACACAAATTATCATTTCTTTGTCCACATTTTGCAACCTTTTTTTTTTCCTTTTCTTTTTGTCCTCAATACTATTTGGATTAATAAAAAAAAATTCTCGAAGACTAGTACTTTTTACGACAAATTTATCTAAAATTAATATTTTGACCACAAAAAATTCTCAAATTGACATATTTACGACACTAAAAATCCAAAATCGGTATATTTATGACAATTTTATCATCAATTAATTTTTGTTAGATTTGATTAATATAACAAAAAACCATAAATTGGAACACTTGTGAGAAATAAAAAGTAAAAATTCTAAATCAATACACCTATTAATATCATGTGTTATTAAACTCAGCAATTTTACAGTAAAATATAAAGAAAATTAACGGAAAGTAAATTTATTATAAATATATCAGTTTGGGGTGCTTGATCACATACGAATTCAGGGTTTTTCACGATAGTAACTCATACTATTTAGGCCTTTTGGGCTGGAGGCTTCCCCAAAGGGTGCGTTTGGTAACATTTCTGTTTAAAAATTGTTCTAGGGAATAGAAATAGAAAAAAATGTTTCTGTTCCGAAGAACAATTTTTGAACAAAAAAAGGGGTTTGGTAAACTTGTTTCGAGAATAAAAAATTTACAGAAACAAGTTTGGTAAATTTGTATTTTTTTTATTTCTTTTAATTTTTTAATATTTTTATTTTTATTTTCTTTATTTTTTCTTTTTTCTTTTTATTTTTTCTTCTTTGGCGGCCATGGCCGGCGACCGCCGATAGGGTCGACGGTTCGCCCGGCCCGGCCAGCTTAAAGTGTACGGGGAGTCTCTCGATGAGGTCGGAAGCGGGCCGGGGGAACTCCGCCTGATGAGCAGATCTAGGCCCGCCACCGCTAGGCAGCCGCGAGGCTGGCGCTGCTCCCGGCCTCCGCCGGCCCGTTCGGCGAAAAGGTAAAAGAAAGAAGAAGCAAAAGTGCTAAAACGTTTTTTTTGCAATAAATAAGAAACAATTTTTTTTCTTTGTTTCTTGTGATTCCATATGTTTTAACAAAAAATTTGGAACAAAAACGCACCCAAACGCGTTTTTGTTCCTTTTTTGTTCCCAGGAACAAAAAAAACAGAAAAATTGTTCAAAAACAGAAAAAAGAAATAAAAACAAAGGGGCTTTATCATCGGACTCTTCGAATTATTGAACATTAACGTAAAAATAAAGGATAAACTCGTAGGGCTGCAAGAGCCGAGGTTTATGAGCATCTGATGAGCAATTGAGGATTGAGGATAAACTGGTTCATCTTCTTCCCTCCCTCTCCTCGCACGACTCGCCCCACCATTGCCGCTCTCTCGATCCTCTCTGTCCTCTCCCATGTCGAGAGGAACGGACCGTCTGGTCCAGAGCGTGAAGCAGTTCGCGGACGCTCAGTACAAGACCTTCACCACCCGCTACGGCCAGCAGCTGCTCGACATCTGCGAGCTCCCCATCAAGGTCGTCCTCTCTCCCTTCACCCTCGCCTTCGACATCGCCGGCTCCGCTCCCCGCGGCTTCGGCGTCCCCGAGTTCATCAGCAAGCTCTCCTACGCCTCCATCTTCGTGAGTTTCTCCCTCCGTGCCCGAACTGGTCATGCACGCTTGTCGTGTTCGAGTTTTCTCTATTGGTTGAATCGATTGTCTCGCGAGGGGCGGATTTTGGGTTCTTCGGAGGTTTGGGGCGTTAGTTATGTCTTTGGTGATGAAATGAGTGCGTGGTCAAAACAAATTTCGGGAATTTCGCTTGTTTTTTGTTAGTGTACTCGGTGGATAATTCTTTATTTTTTTCGTGTGTTTTCTCTCAGCTGAACTCGTATTGGATTCCTGTAAAGGGGTTAATCGCTTGTGAAGTAGGTTGGCAATGTATGGTGTCAGCATGTGCATCAACATTTACCGATAGAACAGGAGTGAATTTGAGTCTGCTGCCTGAATTTCGCGTTGATTAATGGGTTGTCCTAATGTGTGTTCATCAGAGCTCTTTATGCTTCTTGCTGTGCAATGATTCTGAGCTTGGTCTTGCCTGGAAGCTGGTTAATTATTTTCCATTGTGTGTTTGCAATTGGGTATTTGGGTATTTGCACAATTACGTCTGCTTTTCTGCTTTTTCGGTTTTCATGCTATAGGATCGTATATGTTGGATGCAATTCTTGTAAGTAATTGAATTAGTCAACAATGTGATCAATTGCTTGCTGCACCATTTGAACCTTACATGTCAATGTTGTTGTTTATACGCAAGCAGGCTGTTGCCACTCTTGGAACATATGATATTGCGTTGGAGCTTGGAAAGAAGGTGATATGTCAGAGGTGCTTTCTGATTTCTCATGGTTGCCTCTCTTGATTTTACATTCTCTCTTATTTTCACATCATACTGGGTTCTGGAGATTGTCGTTCACTCCCTGTGTTAATATTAGTTGAAATTAAATCAAAATTTTTCTGGTGGTGGCTTGCCCCTAAGATCTGCCGATCCAGGTTTTGAAAAAGTAGACTGGGAGTCACCTTTGCTCGATTTAGGAGTTCCACCTTTGCTCGATTTAGGAATTAAACATTGCTTGAGCATGAAGGAAGAGACTTTTGTCATGGAAAGCATGTGATATGAACTTTTATCTCTTTTGAATTGTAAACATAGACGAATGTTTTCTTACTTTCTCAGTACTTTCTGTACAAATGCCAATCGACTAATCTGCTATATGAAGTGGCTTCTTCGCTTCATATCTTAAATTATTATTTTGGATGCTTGCTGTATAGTTGTCTTCTTTGGTAGCTAACCACAATTGCTGCTCCTGGACTGGATTTCTGATACATGCAGGAATTGCAAAACCTGTAATGGATGGCAGGCATTGAGGTGTACCATGTGCAAAGGATCAGGAAAAGTGCACTATCAAGTGAATAACTACAGCTTGAAGAGGTACATATGGGCTTAATGTCACTCTATAAGTGGCAAGCCTTACGTTTTCTGACAATTGACTACATTCCCTTTCATCACAGTGAAATGATGATGCTGTTAGTGCTGGTTAAAAGGTTGTCAAATTGACTGGAAAATACTAACCTCTCATGACCATGCATTACACTTTTTATTGTTTGTTCTCCAACAATTTTTTGAGGAATTTTGTTGCATTCTTGCTCATTTTCTTTTTCTGCATTAAAGTTTATTACCGAGTCTCGTAGTGGCATTTTGTATGATATTTTGCCTGCCTGATGTGGGCATTATGATAACAAGTTCTTGTATCATGTTAGAGTATGCACTTAAAATATATATATATTATATATATATATATATATATATATATATATATATATATATATATATATATATATATATATATTTTATGCTTCAACTGAGGACCATTTCTAAAATTTACCTGTCTTCTGAAGCGGGGAATATATGGAGGGAGTATTTAGTTATCTCTAGAAAATATGCTGCATCTAATTGCCCTGGGATCTATTGGTCAGGCTTAGAACTTGCAAATTTGTGCTTTAAAGATGGTAGTAACACTCTACAATATAATGAAGTTTGGTAGGGATCACATACCATTAAAAACATAAAAAAATAATTTCACCGTTCGTATAATATCAAGAACATTTGTGTACTGATAATGTCTCGTTTATGTGATCAGATGTTTTGCGGTTCAACTTGCATGATCTTTGTTTTGCGGTTCAACTTGCATGATCTTTGTTTTGCTTGTCTGATTATTGCTAGCACTGGGGTATATGATTTCAATTTTCCTGTTAAGAAAGGTACTTTTGCAAGCGCAGCTCTTTCCGTTTCTCTCTGTGCCAACTGTATGAGCATGTTTTTCCTAGTATGATCAAAACTCCTTTTTGAACATTGGGTGGTCATTATTATTGATCTGGCACTTTGGATGTTCAATATCTCTCTTCCTCCCCATTATAACTATAAACATGAATTTTCATGCAGTGGAGAGAAAGCAACAGCTGAATGCATAGCTGACGCCGTTGTTAATAATCGTGCTGAACTTGTTCACCTTCCTTCATCTGTTGATCTTCATTCACCTTTGCCATCTAAAGATTGCCCAAGTTGTGATGGAACGGTGGGTTTCGTTTACCCATTACTTGTGGTTAAAAAGCAAAGAACTCTTGATTTTTCATGAGCAGTCATTTTTATATAGATCCAAGAATAACTGTCTCCTATATCTAGATGTACTTACGATAGTCTACAATCAGAAGTACATCATTCTCAATAAAAGAGCCAAGTTGTGTGAGCTATAGGTCTTAAATTTGAAGGAATCAGCACCATGCTTCAAATTTTCCTTTTAGACAAGAGTGCTAGCAAGGAAATGGTGGAGTATGCAAGATATGTTGGCCTTGCGAACATATTAATTAAAACCAGTCTGTCAAAGCATCAATTCTTTGTTTCCACATGTTGCAGGGAGTCATGGGCTGTCCTGAATGCAAACACAAATTACAAGTCAAAATTTCTGCAGATGATGTGAGTTGCGTATCAAATCTATTACTCTCATATGAATAAGCTGTTCTGAAGTGCTTACATTCACAATCTTTTGTTTTTGTAGATTATGGAGCCTCCATGGCTGGCCTATAATGTCATGAGAAAAATGGACTACCCCTATGAGGCTAGTATACGCTTATTGTCTTCTTTCCCTTTCAGATTCTTCACTCTTATTTAGTGATATCCATCCTTGTTGCACAACATTTTCCATGCAAACTGTTATGAAATTGTGTACCTGCTTTGTGTCTAAGAAAAGGCATCTTTCTTGTGGTAAGAGCTGCGGTTAAATAAGAAAATGCTGAGCTTTGTTACTCATTTCTCGCTTGCTTTTAGTATAATTTGGTGAAAAACATGCATGTTAGGATGAAATGTTTGGTATAGACCTATCTCTTTAGTTTGACAATTTATAGTTGTAGCACTTCCTTTGTAAGGTGCTAATGCTCTAGCACTTTGTGTCACAGTTCTTTCAGGAGTGAAATTCATCCAATTTTGATTTGCATGTCTTTCCTCTACCAAAGATAAAAGTCAAATAAGGATAATCTGCTAGCAGGCAACACCTGTCCCCTCATGATGTCTGGAAGTGGAGGTTTCTGCAGGATGAATTTGCTAAATTAGTGTAGGAGTACCTTTCATCTTTCTCTCAAAGAGCTAGTTCTTGGGGTTAATGTTGGTTAATTTGTGTAAATTGTGAGTTGAACTGCAACCTGCTAGCTGTTTAGGTGATATAATTCCGATGGATACACATCTACACTAAGCCAAAGGTAGTAATATTTAGGAGAGGAAAGATTCAAGAAAAACTAGCCGGCACTTTGATTATTGGAAGTTTTTGTCATAATCTTTTATATGGGTATGAAAAAATGTAACTCTAGAATGGCATTCTCTGTTGTGAGTTCCCTTTTAAATTCCCGCCTCCTTTTACAATCCCACCTCCGACCATGCAGCACATAGTCCACAGCATGAAAGACCCAAGCATTGCTGCATTCTGGTTGATTACCTTCCCTCAAATTGTTGGTGGATTTGAATATGATGATGAAGTCAAACAGAAGATATGGTGGCAATACAAGGTTCTTATTTTGTTTGATTTGCTTAATTTATTCCTTGTTCTGAAATCCGTTGCTGTCTCAGTATATCAAAGACTGAATTGACATAACCATTAATGAACTGCTTGTTCTTTTGATTTAGGAATCCATGAGATATGATCAAATTCGAGATGTGGTAGCTAATCGTAAACCTGGCTGGGAGCATATGCAGGAGGTAAGATGAAATGATGACCACATTAGACATGGCAAACTCTTCAGTTCTAAACTGATTACACTCGATAATTCATACTTTTGCTTTTCTTCATGATGCTAATGATCACCTGGTTGGATTTAGTTGGATTCTAACATTGTGGTTGTTGGCTAGTTGTTTGCTTTAGCTGCTGCTGTATTTGTCTTTAGTATCAAACTGTGACTTCCAATTGTCAAAAGGCGTGTTATAGAGTATACAAAGAAGAACATGGAGGAGCTCCCTTCAAGTGTAGAACCTTCCTTTTTTTGTTCCACGAGCAAGTGATTTGTGGATAAGTTGTTGGAGAAGTCAATATATGCAAAACCCCCAAAACCTCTTGGTGATGTTACTGACAAACTGAGAATCATAATCAATATCTTATACATCTACATGTGATTGTGTAGGTTCTTGATTAATCAATTATTGGCATGACCATTATGAGTACCAACACTGAAATCAAGATGTTCCGCACTATTGCAGGCTTTAATTTCTATAGATCCAGTCCGTGCACGGGATGATCCTGTTGTTGTGAAGAATGTTCCTTACTACAGAGCCAAGAAGGCTCTGGAAGCGGAAGTAACGAAACTCGATCCTCCTCCAAGGCCTCAAAATTGGGGTGTAAGTGTTATATATATTCTAGTGGTTCTTGTCATGAATTTGCAGAAATTTCCTGATTTGTTGGATTGCATACTTCTTCCATCTGTTGTATTACTCTTTGTTGGATTGCATCGCTTTCTTGTCAAGTATAAAATAACTAATCTAATGTCCCTTCTGTTATTCAACTTATGTGTGGTGTAATTTGTTTGCTTTGATGGTAGAACTAATTTCACATATTGGCAGGAGCTAGAACTTCCACTCAATTCTTCGTCTTGGAATGAAGAGGATCTAAAAGATCCCGATAAATATTATGAAATGACCGTACTACTTAATGCCCAAAGAGAGATTGCTGATAAAATCTTGGATGCACAATGGCAAGCTAAATGGCGACAGGAAAAGGTTTGTTGACTCTGACAATTATTTCTGGCTCTTTCAGCTGTTTAGTGACTTAATGGATTTGAGTTCAAGCTGACAGGAAAATGCTAATAATTTCTCAAACTGAATTTGAAACAAGCTCATCCATTCCCAAGTTACACCTTTAGTGAATCCTTTATTCTCATTGATAAAAAATTTACATGCTGTACTCTTAGCACCACGCCATTCATTGGATTCACACAGAATGATTTATTTTGATTTTTAGCTGAATGAGATGTTGGAGGAGAAGGTGCGCCCTTACATTCAAGACATTGATAGCAGTGTCCTTTCTCGGCCTATTGTATTACAATCAAAAGCGCAGGATCAGAAGGTTCTCTCTCTCTCTCTCTCTCAACATGTTTTAGAGTGTGCACTGTCTGCCTTTGACTTGCGTTTGAATATTTGTTGCAGAGAAAGCCACGACAACGGAGATGGTGGTTCTTTTGAAGAAGAACGCTATTTCAGCTCTTTGGCATTTCCGGAAATTCAATTCTTGGTGGGCAGCTTTGGTTGGACTGATGGTCTTCTACAAAAGCAATTTTCCTCCTCAACTTCTGCATAGTTTTCTTGCAGCTTCGCTCATTCTTTCTTCCTTAATTTCTCCTTTTTTGCCAATTGCGTACAGAGTGACAAGTTTTGAATGGATGACAGTTGAATATGATCAATGTAATGGCATTCTAAGTCGCAGCCTTGCTAATCAACACTAGTCAGAATTCTGATCTGTGTTCGATTCTCTTTTAGGATGGTATCTGTGCATGCCAATAAGAGAGATGAAAAAGAGAGCGGCGGTCGATGTTATATGTTACATTCAATTTGAACTCATGATCAGATTGTTCTTCTTTGAAGGGCGAAAGTCAGCAAGAAGGTTTGCTTGAGCTGGATGTTTATGACTGCATTTTGCTCTTTCTTTTTCTCTCTTTTACTTGAGCTGGATGTTTAGGACTTGGGGCTAAGCCCAGAATGTCGCTTATTTCTCAGGGAGAGGTTCACCAAAAAGTTGGCACTATAATCTCCCTTCGAGGCTGCATCACATGAGCTTTCAGTGTACCTCTTGCAGCGGGCGATGACGCTGCATCCACGGCTGTATGGTTTAGCCGGTGGCCACATGGAATGGTGCCTCTTCTGAGCATACTCCTAGCTTAGGCTAGTGCTCTACGGCTCGCCTTGGAATTCATCAGTCCTCCTCCATCTACATCAATAAAATCTCCCACACGGCCGCCGCCATAAGATCCACCGTTTCCATTATAAGACCTTACGAAGATACTCTTATGCCGTGGACCACGCTACCGTGACCAAAGCTGATAGGAGAGCCACCATAGTCCTAAGAGTCATCGGATGGTTTTTAATCCTGTCGTTGAAAACTGAGCTTAAGAACACGGGTTATCGAACTAAATCGTCATAGCGTTTTCAAGATAAGAAATTTGACTAATGCCACGATGGGTTCTCATGGTTGGCTAATCCCGAAATTTTGGGTCGGTCTTAAAGCATTACTACATCGCTTCTTTAACATTTTTAGCCGTACAAGATAACAAGGGCCCCCAGTCTTTCGGTACCGACTTCTAGGCACCGCAAAAAACAAGAAAGAAAAAAAATTTGAACGATATAATCGTCTGCCCTTCCCGATATCTTTGAACATCCATCAGCTTTGGACATGTGTTGAAAGGGGAAAGGCGAAAAAACAAAAGAACGCGTCAACTTGCAAATCTCCTTGCCGACAGGTAGCATTCAATCTTGGACCCCATCCCGCCTCAACCGACCACGTCCGACGTTACACGATAGCAAAGGAGGACAAGGAAACTCACCATCGCTATACCGACATAATCGAGAGCCAAGAATATCTACAGAACACGGAAAGCTAAAATTACATACGAAAGAAAATAACAATGAAATTAAGCGGAACCCACGAATAATTTCTCCGCAATAAGTTGGAATTTGAAAAATCACTCAGCCATAAGAAATTACGATCAAGGCGAAAAAACACCCATCACGGCTTCCCAAAGAATCTTTAATTACCTATCGTTGTCGAAGTGGCTCTTTGCCGGTACATGAGACTAAGAGGCAGCAGCTGGCAGGTCGTGGTCAAGCGTTCGCGTCGATGTCTCACCCGATTTGATGTGTGTTCATATCCACACACACGGCTTCTCATGTGAATCGAAACCCTAACTTTCATCCCTCTTTAAATTATTATTCAGATAAAAGTGGAGTAGTCGACCAAAGATGATTAGATCGTGTCGATAATGACGCCAAAGAACCCCAAAGCGTTCTTGATGCGGACAAGGCTAATACGAGATGCTTCTTTAAATTTCGAATAAAAATCTTTAGTATATATGCCATATGATTCGAGAGATGATACTATATCTATCATAAAATAACATAAAAATCTCTCAAAAGATTAATTGAGTGATCTAATGCTTAATTCAAATGAGGAAAATATTGTCATCAATCATGACAACTTTTGTTTCGAGTGACGTCGAGTCTTAATTGGTATATAGAGGTCGGCGGTCCCGATGTGAACAAACGATGGTACAAATGCGATTGAACAAAGCAAGAAAAGTCCAAACACATGCCCCGGACCATTTGCTCTGTCGACTTCAGCGCAATGAAGTTGCATGTGGTTAGAGGCTCTCTCCTGGCAAACCCCGTCTTTTCTTGGCTCAGCAAAAACAAATCTCGAGTCTTTCTTCTCGCCCTCTTTTTCCACGCATCAGCTCCCTTGCATGTTGTCTTGAATTAGATGTGTGAACTAAATTTTTAGGACCATTCATTGCGAAACATGGCAATTGTCAAATTAGGACGATGAGACATTAATTAGGACATGGTATAAGTCCTCGGAACATTCTGGGAGGGCCAATTAAGCTCACTGGCAGATCCCGAAACTAACTTTGATACTATGTTAATATGAGTTCACGAAACTAACTTTGATATTATAAAAGAGAGTATGATCTTCATTTAGATTGATTTTTGGCACAAATCACTCATCCCGAGTGTGTGTATATATATTTTTATATGAGAGGGAGATTGTAAAGCTTACAAATGAATGCTTTAGGCGAGGCACGTAGAGTTTTAAGTTGAAGAGAATGGGTCAAGGAGTTAATAAGGATATGTTGATTTACATGAAAATTTTAAAGAAAGAGACTTGTAAACTATAAGAAACGAGCAAAAAATTAGGTTTAACGGATTAATTTCATCCGTGATCATTGAAATTTATTAGATTATGCAATTATATTTATGAACTTTGATTTCAATTGCCAAATGTATTAAATTTTTTATTTGTTTTGCAATTGATGCACTCTTGCAAAGTCCGGCAATTTTCTTATTTTCAAGCGAAAATGTTGACAAGGTAGAACTCGCGATAATAGTATGTGGACCAGAAAATTTGTGGCCTGCCCATCGCATCCAAAAGTCCAAGCAAAAGTTCACTGATGAAATTGTAATGCAATAGGTACCATTGAAATAAAAAATAAGGGTTGATTTATTTCGCAACAAAACAAATAATTTTAAAAAAATATTTTTTTAAATATGATTATTTATATCGCTTAAAATAAATAATGAATAAAAAATATTTTCATCATTAATAATAATCAAATTCTAAATATTTCATAGAAAATGAATGATTTAAAAAATAATTATTTATGTCGTTTATCCTAACCTGCACCAGCCTCTTCGGTCTATCCCTGCATGCTCTCATAGGTTTATTTTTCCGATAGTTACTAGTCAGGACATAAGCTATAGATTTACCTATTTATTTATTGGCCACAGGAAGCTATGAATTTAAGAAGCACTTTTTACATGATTAAGGCATTTCTATTTTTCACTTTTTTTTTTTACTTTTTTGCTTTCAGGACGGTTTGGTGTTTCTTTAAAGCTACTTTAAATGAGGGCCCGCGCCCGCGCCCGCCTTTTGATGCGCTTGCAATCTTTTATCACGCCCTCAAAAGCAGCATGGATTCATTAATGAGTACTGTTAAGTAGGTGAAAACTACTAAATACACACGCGTATATATAGGAATACTCCAAGTTAATGAAAGTTGTATTTTGTCAATTCAATAGCTGTATAATCTCTTGAAAAGTTTATTAATTTACCAATGACAAATCACCATACACAGTCTCATGCATAATGGACGCATTTTGTGATAAGACCGCTTATGGAGAACATTTCTATGAATCTTTCTTTTTCCTAAAAGTACAAAAATAAAAATACAAGAATAAAAACTATAAGAAAAATAAATGGATGCTCCCATATATGAACAACGACAACTGCTATAAAGGGTCCTTTATTTTCAATGTCCATACATCCGTCTAGTCAGATCATGGAATAGTGAAATTCACATAAGGAAAAAATCACATACGCCACATGTGAAATTTTTTTATAAACGTACCCTCAAACAAATGAATCTAACGTCGGCTCAGAACAAAAACCAACATAAACACGATCAAATTTCCGGGGCTTCCTTTTTTAATGTCTGAAGATATATACTTATATTCAAACGCTGCACTGTACTTCGTCCCGGAATCTCCATTAAATTTGCCCTAAAAGCATCATCAAGAATGCCCATGCCCACATACTGAGAGGATGATTCACCACTGGTGCAGAGTTCAATGGCAAACCGCCCGGCGTCCCTGCCGGTGCAGAAGACGACCCTGCTGGTGGAGACGACTGAGCTGACCCTCCTGGAGTTGGTGAAGCGGTGGGCGGCGCCGGCGGCGAGGCTCCTGGCGCGCCGGCCGCGGTTGGACCTGATGCCGGAGCTGTTGCCGTTGGAGCAGATGACGGCGATCCGGTGGTCGAAGATGGCGCGAGAGACGACGGTCCCATTGCCGGCGCTTGTGTTGGGGTTGTAGCTGGCGATGTCGCTGGAGTACTCGACACTGGCGGTTCCGAGCCTGGAGCCGCGGTCGGAGACGGCAACCGAGACGATGGTCCCATTGCCGGCGCATGTGCTGGACTTGTAGCTGGCGATGTGGAGGTCGACGGAGACGTCGCCGGCCCACTCGACGCAGGCGGTTTCGAACCTGGAGCCAGGGTCGGAGACGGCGACAGAGACGACGACGGTCCCATTGCCGGGGCATGTGTTGGCGTTGTAGCTGGCGATGTGGAGGTCGACGGAGATGTCGCCGGCGCACTCGACCCAGGCGGTTTCGAACCTGGAGTCACGGTCGGAGACGGCGACAGAGACGACGACGGTCCCATTGCCGGCGCATATGTAGGCGTTGTAGCTGGCGACGTGGAGGACGCCGGAGACGTCGCCGGAGCACTCGAACCCGGAGCCGCTCCGGGAGCCGTCGCCGGAGTCGGCGAGGAGCCATGAGGAGGCAGCGCTTTAGGCGGAGGGAGAGGCCTGACGGCGAGGACGACGACGACCAGCTTCTGGCCGTTCTGACAGTTGTCGTCCTGGCCGCTGATGAAGTATAAAGGTCCGGGCTGGCCGAGCTGGAAGACGGTGTCGCCGTCGTCCCATTTCTTGATAGGGTTGTGGGTGTCGCACTTGTCGTACCCGTCCTTGCTCACCAGCAGCACCGAGTTCCCTCCTTTCTTGTACTTGAAAACTGCAACAGACCCAAAAAAGAAAAAAGAAAAAGGGAAAGAACATCAACATAAGACGCGATCCACCTTCATTCGTCGAGACTAAATCGAGACGAAATTTCGGGGGAACTTACACAGAGTGTCGTTGACCGAGAAACGGTTCCGACCAGCCCAGTGGCTGTAAGCATCCGCGGGATGAACCACCCAGCCATCTTTGCCACCGACGTCGTGCTGGCGAGCTTGGACTCGATCCAGAGACGCCAGGGAACAGCAGATGATGAAGATGCAGACGACGGAGAAAGAGGTGAGGGATCCGGGAAGATTCATTGAGATGGGCTGGAGAAGGAGGAGGAGGAGGAGGAGGAGTACGGGGCAGCTCGAGCTCGTGAAGTAGACGAGAACCGTGCGAAGATGGTTCGTATAAATGCTTGGAGAGATATTACCGTTGCGGTGCCCGAGAAGCAATTTCGTCGACTGGGTCAACGTGGATGTGTGCAACTGTGCATTCGTGTGGACGCCGTCGTTTGATGTCCTCTGCCTCAGGGCAGAAAGCTACGTGTCCTTAGCGTGTTCATCATAAAGGTTTCCACGCAACGACGAAAGCTCGAGGTGGAGGCACAATAAAATAATAACATTATTTGGAGAATTTTACTGGTATATTCGGGGAATAGTCGCTCTTCATTTTTCATGTTATAACTAAGTGCATTTTGTTAGCATAACATTCTTTGAAAAACCGTGGAAATAACAGTTTATCATGAATCATAAATTTTTGAAGAAGTGAATTCTATAATAATTTATAACTATTGTTTATTTAAATTTTTATGGTCCAAACTAAATTATTATTCACGGTCACACAATCATTAAGATGATATAACCGTTATAATGGTCAAATAAATGCGAGAGTGAGAAACCACACACTTCAAAATAGGTTGGAAAGCAATATAAAACGGATAGTTCCTACATTTATGACACTGTGGATAATGAATAGTAAAATTACACTTTGAAACTTATACGTAGAATCCATAGGAGATTTATGGCACAAAGGTACTACTATTTTGACCTTCTTAAGTTCTCTTCCTGCCTCTTATTTCCATAAAGTACGGTTGTCATTTTTGTATTACGATGCATGGGGCTTTCATGAATTTGTTTCTATAAAGAAATTAAGACATGAAGTCGGTTTTTTTTTTTTTTTTCCCTTCGTAAGAATGAATCGAGAGTGCATATAAAAAAGCAACCTTTAACATCCCCTTTTGGCCGGCTAGCAGAAAACGAACACGTGTTGTCATCATGGTAAAGTGAAAAGAAGAAAAAGAGGACTTTCGAGCCCGACAGAGGAGACAGAGACACTTCACGTCCTCGGAAAAAGGAAGACGATATGTTGTCATTCATCACGAGCGCGTGCCTGTAAATTCAGTAAAAAATATACATGCCCAAGATAAAGTAAAATCCTGTAGTTCTCCTGCTCTTTCTTTTTTTGTGTGTGTCCTCGTTTGCTTGGCACGAATTCATACGCTGGCTTGACCATCTTCTTTTGAAAAAGCATGTGGAGAGTTCAGGTCATCGAATGAGAGATGGGTCCTGGCGCAATCCATCACAATAAATCGTGTTCTAAAATCTCGTTATCGGACTAGGAGGCTCCGTTAAGTGAACATCTCTTTAATGATCACCGCCTTATGTGTCCATTCAGGACATTCTTTTCAGGGCTTAGTCCCTTATAGATTACGCAACATGACTCCCTCTAATAGTTACGTGGTTCTTAAATTGAGAAATACCTATACCCAATACGACGAGGGTGAGCAGTGTTTAGAAAAGGGTATGACTTATTGTAGACTATTGAAGTAGAAAAGGTGTATCGATAGGTGATACAAACTAATACAACCCTAACCCTATTCTCAAATTATTAGTAGCCAATATTTTGTATGGTCACTTCGAATGTTTTCTTTAAGATCTTGAGCTCATGCAAAATGAGTCCGTGTTGTTACTTAAAAGACCAACTCCAAATAATGATTGCATGGGAACTTTTTTTTTAATTTATTTTCAACGTGGTGGTTTCATGAAGACCGACTCCAAATAATGATTGCATGGGAACTTTTTTTGATTTATTATGAACGTGGTGGTTTCTTCATGATCTTGTCTGATATTCATGTCATCCGATTGGTGGGTCTAAAAAGACAACTGTCGATTTCCTTTTATTTTGGTACCATCTAAATGTGGTCGGCAGAATTCAAAAAAAAAAAAAAATGTGGTCGGCAGAGCTAGTAAAAGATGGAAATGAGCTTTTGACAATTTCCATCAACGGGTCGAGCATTGGCGAACCCAAGCCCAGCCCAATTGACTCGGGGGGAACATGTGTACGGAAATGGAAATGGGCTTTCCTCCTTTTTTTTAGGGCGGAGAGACGATGGGCCGGACTTCATGACTCGATTCCACTTTGCAAGAGTCATCCAAGGATAATGTTACGTACGGTTGAATTTCGAACAACCAAATTTATACTTATGGTCCGTTGATTTCACAAAAAAAGTCATTCATTAGGAAAAGATTTTCTTAATTTTAATCATCAATATCTCTTGAGAAACGAGGTAGCAGAATATATTCTCATTATCAACAAAATATTTAGGCATGAATTGTTGTTAATAAGAATGGAAAAATTATTTATCGACTCATTTTTATAAGTGATGACAATGATTAAAGTTTTGAACATATATTATGAATTGTTGATTTCCTGCAAAACAAATAGAGCTTTAAATCATTCCATATCGTTTCCATGGCAAAAATTGTTGTGTCGCATGTCAAAAATGGATGAACTTCATCGCTGGCCATTGGCTTTTAGAGAATCTTGGAAGGGTGGGGCTTTTTGCAGTCCCATTTTCATTAATACACGCCTTTTATAGGTTGTGAATTATCTTTTGGATCTATAAATTACCAGCAACCAACGTAAATTTGCAATAACTTTACTATAACCAGTCATTTTTGCACATGGTAAGGGGCCTCATTTTAGCAGTGAGGCGGGGTGGAATGCGGATGAATTGAGAATGTTTGTCATTGCGTGGTGGACTAGAACGCTCTTGTGCGAGAGCTGGCCTATTTCATATTTGTAGTCATTTCAGACATCCTTAGAGACTACCCTCATGTGGAATTCGGGGTACACTTGTGGACAAATACCAAGAATAATGGCATCGATGGTAGGGAAAAAGTTAAAAAGGGTATATCATATAATTATGTCTAAATATGTTGTACGGATGTCAATTTACTTCTAAATTTTTCACTTTTACTAATTTAATTCTAGACTTTTGTGCGAAATTTCAAAGTAGTCATTTCGACTAACTTTTGTGGGAAATCGGTAACGTGGTGGTGTGTTATGTAGAATGACCCACAATGATTGGATTGTTACGTTAGCTATTTCCAATAAAAGTTGAGTAGAAAGATCGTGTACCAAAGTTTCTAACAAAGCTTATGACTAAATTGGTAAGTTAAAAGATATTATGAGTAAAATGGCATATGTATAATAGTTTTATGATTGATTGGACAATTCCCCCCCAAATTGCCAATTTTTTAATAAGAGAAAATTCCAAAAAAAATATTTAAATAGTGAACTTTTTTTCGTGCTACATATTTACTCCAAACGTTACATTGGTTTTTAACGGTTATTATGGATGGAACTGTGATATGATATATTTCTACATCGTTTATAGGGTATCGGTGAGATGAAAAAAGAATTTGATATATTAATGTCCTGCCGACAAAAAGTTAAAAAAAGATTGTGGTTTTTTTTTTTTACTTTTTTAAATATTCATTATTAAGCTAGAGGGGAATTTCTCTTTAATTTTCAAGGCGGGGGAAGTTTTTCTTTGCCACTTTTGGTTCTTCGGGTCAAGGCAAGGGACCACGTGAAACAAATGCAGCATTTATGTAAGATTTGGACAGCTCAACCGTATTTCTTCACCGACCAAAAAAAAAAAAAAATGTATTTCTTCAATCATAAAGCCATTTGTCCGTTTACCGAGAAATCATCAGTTTTTAATTATTCTTTTTTTTTTTATGAAAATTGACGGCGAGTTGATATATAGTAGGATAACCACCTATTACTCTTAAAATGTAAACCGTTGAATTAAGATATAATTCAATATTTAAATATCTTTAACACGTGTTTGGAAAAATCAAGATATCATATATGTTTCCTTTTATTAATTTTCTTCGCCTTTCTATGTAGAGTAGAGTCGAAAATCGAACCAAACCAGTCATAGTAACAGGCCTGGTTCCAAGTTCCCATGGTTATCAATCTATTTCCCAAAAAAGTGAAATTAGTATTGTGTGATTTGATTCTTGGTTTCTAAGTAAGAACTAAACATAAAACCAATGAACCTTGGTTACATGTTTTGAATATTTTTATTATCCATTTTTTTTTGCATGTCAATCTTTTATGAATTTTTTTTATTGACAAATTAGACTCTTTGTTGTTGTGTTCACTTTCATCTTGTTTAACTAAAAATGAAAAAAAAATAAAAAAATAAAAAAGAAGAAATTGGCTACTCCTCTGTAGAGTTGGGAGCACGCACAAGTCTAATACCTTCATTTGGGAAGAGCGCCAAAAGGGACCATAAGTCCAAGTTTGTCAACATGTCTAATTCAATCTACCTCCATAAAAAATTTAAGTCGATTAGTTATGAGCCAATTATAATATGTTAATTGCTCCGCACCATATTAATTCTCCAATGTGGTACTTTTGTAATACAACTTGTTCACATGTGCATCCCACTAAGTTAGGTTTCAGGTTCCGGTGTACGTAGAATAAGCTTTAAATTCCAAAAATTAAGGAATCAATTTCGATAAGCTAGATTTTAGGATGTAATGTTTTTAAAATGTGTGCTTGTGAAAATTCTCTCATGTCTCTCTAAAATTATGGTATTCTTGAGCACCTCTATGCTCTGAACTAAATTTTTGGATAATTTACAGTTAAAAGACAGTTTCCGAAGGATTTGAACATGAGGTTCACCTACTATAGGATAGCATACCTACTGCAATTTACCTAATTTTCATTGATTCTAAGCATCGATCCCCTCGGTTCTAAAACCCTCCACGCCCTACTCGTGATCATACCATTACAACCCGTTCCATTGAAATTTCGTTGACCGAGCAAATATTAATATAGTATTTGCTGGCAATCTTGGTACGTTCCTTCCAAAAAAAAATTCTAGGTCTGGTCAACACTGCCATTCGCACCTACCGAATCCAGGCGTCAAATTCAATTTCCAAAGCAAAGCAAAAAAAAAAAAAAAACACACACACACACACACACACAAACGAAAAGAATATCACGACCAAGTTTCGCATGATTTCTTCTTTTGCCTGTCGCTATTATCTTCGGACAAATCGAGGGAACACAAAAGGAACTGAGAAGCGACGAGGAAGGATCAGTAGTTGATCCAGAACCATTGACAAAGCTGGAGGCGGAGGTGAATAAGAGGAGGAGATAACCACGTCCAGCTCGCCGCCACCGAAGGGAGACGATGGCTTCAGACCGTTCCTCGCCACTGCTTCAACCCGCTCGTCATGAAGAAGACGGAGGAGGAGGTCGCTCCGTCACGAGGAGACTCAGGTGGTGGCAACGGGCGCTGGACTTGCAAGAAGACAAGAGGCAGGTGCTGTTCTCGATGCCCATGATCCTGACCAGCCTCTCCTACTACGGCATCCCCTTGGCCTCCGTCATGTTCGCCGGCCACCTCGGCGAGCTCGAGCTCGCCGGCGCCACCCTCGCCAACTCCTGGGCCACCGTCACCGGCTTCGCCTTCATGGTAAACCGCCCACAACAGCAATATCTGCCCTCTCTCTCTGTTCTCTTTCAATATACATTACATAGTAGCTGACTTAAGTTACTTTTTTTATGGCATAAGAAAAGAAAAAGACATTCAACTTCGATGTGATGTGCATAACGCCTTGTCAAATTTCTTTGAGACCCATCAATTGTTTCCATGGTCTTAAAATATTAGGAAACAGAAAAACAGAAAAAGGAAAAGGAGAAGGCATAAGATTCAGGATACGCAGATGATTGTTTATCAACACCTTGGTCTTGCACGGGACCTTATCTGACCGAAATAGGCAGTGTATAACTTAGGAGATGCGGTGGTCGCCTAGTCCCTTAAGGCTCGAAGATCTGCATAGGTCGGACTTGAAAAGGGGCATCCCTTAAAAACGCTCGGCCCCTGTCCTGAGACGGCTTGAACTCAACATAGCCTGACCGCCATTTAGTACACATTTCTTTAAAATAGACTCGGCAAACAGGAATTACAAAGTTTAAGCTGACCAACAACCTGGTTGACAGCCTCTCACTTGAGCATGTCTACGCCTCTCGGCAAAGAGGCTTTCCCTTGTTTGGTGTTTCTTGAGAGGTCATTTAGGCAATCTATCAATAAATGTTGTTCGTGCGTAGAATTTTGTCTTGCCGATTACAGCGTTATAAATTCATAGCATGGATCTATGCAATCAAAAGAGTTGATGTCTGCTTTTATCGTTCTACTTATTCGCCACTAACAATGACTAGCTAGGACTGTATTCTATAAAAACAAGTTAAGCTGTTCATGAGAGAAACGAAAGGGCACTAGCATCTCATTTTGTGTAAGCATACGCGTATACATACTATGATCAATGAGATGGGGCGACCAGCACCTTGATTAAATTAACAGAGAAATCATCATGATGGGAAGATGTCAGCTAGCATACGACAATAGCGACGAGACTTTAAACTCTTTGGAACTAAATCAGCTCATAGATTCAATGACTATTAGGATTACGACAAAATGTGCAACAAATAATCATGTCCATGTGATTTAAACTCTTTGGAACTAAATCACCTCACTCTCAATATAGTAAATTACGACATTACAGGATAATTACCACTAAAGACATTCTCAAGTTATGAAGTGCGGAAGGATTCATCTTGTGAGTTTAAGTGATTTCAAACCATCTAAATTCGCTTATATTTGTGCTAATTTTAACAATAGGAGAACTTCATGAATTGGAATCTTTCTCAAGTTGGTAAACTGCTTCTAGCCACGATCCTCAAAACGAATGATGTACCTCCGAAATAGTAACATCTCTTAAGACAAAGTAATCCACCTTTAATGTAGTAATTTCTTGTTGAATCCGTAAACCGAGTGATTGTCAATTCTTGACAATCATGGTTATACTCACTCTTAGCCCATTGCTACCAAAACTTAGTCGTAACAGTATAGCTTATCTCTTCATAAATGCACAATGATGCTTGTTAATGATATCCTATGTCTGTAAAAAAAGTTTCTACTATTAGATTAGAGTAATTAAATATAATATCATACATTCATCTAACAACTTAAGTTTTTAGAGTAATCAGCAATGGTCCCACAAAATTCTCATATGGTATCGGAGTTGAAGATCTTGAATTTAAATCTTTCTAGACCCCATTTTCTTTCCCAATTAAATTTTCATACTTAGTACAAGGAAAAAAAAAACTAAATGTGAGGGGAGTGTTAGAGTAATTAAATGTAAACTCATGACTTTATCTAATAGCTTAGATTTTCATAAAAGTTGGCAATGATCCACAAAATTCTCACATTTTGTAAATTATCTTTTTAAGTCTATAAATACCTATAAATAAAGATCATCTCATAGGTTCTGAATTATCTTTTGGAACTATAAATGACCTACAACTGATGTAAATTTGCAAGAACTTCACTATGACCGGTCATTGTTTGCACATGGTGAGGCATCCTATTTTAGCCGAGAGACGAGATGGAATGTGGATGTCTGTCATTGCGCGGTGGACTAGAATGCTCTTGGGGGCAATCAAGGACTTAAGATGCTTTTACTTTTTTCCGAGTAAGTGGCAAGCGAAATGAGAGGAGTTGGTTGGAGAGCCGGCCTATTTGTAGTTATTTCAGACATCCTTAAAGACCACCCTAATGTGGAATTTGGGGTACACATGTGGACAAATACGAAGAACACTGGCATCATTAGTATGTCCCATCTAAAAAGGGAAAATTGTCTAGTCACTTCTAACTTTATGGTACGAATATCAATGCACTCTTAAATTTTCCACTTTTGCTAATTTTATTCTAGATTTTTGAGTGAGATTTCAATGTAGTTATTTCAACCAACTTTCGTGGGAAATTGGTGACGTGGTAATACACCATGTAGGATGATCAACAACAGTTCGATCACTATGTTAGTGATCTGCGGTAAAAGTTGACTATAAGGATTATAGCAGAGTTTCGCCCAAAATTTAGGACTATATTGGCAAGCTAGAAAAGTTTCAAACTAAATTGGCATCCATGCCATAGTTTTATAATTGATTGGGAAAATTTTCCCTCAAATTGCCATCTCTTGCTCCAATCTTTTAATAAAGAGAAAAATCCCACAAACTATATTGAACTTTCTTCCATAATACATAACTTTCTCCATATGTCGCGTGAGACTTTTAATGGTCATTATGAACAGAGTTGGGACGTGATATATTTCTAGGTTGCTATTTAGGGTATTGGCAAGATAAAAAAAAGAGTTTGGCTTATTGGTGTCGCATAGCCGAAAAGTTTAAAAATTTGTGGATTTTCTACTTTTCTAAATAGTAATTAATAAGCAATTGAGGAATTTCTCTATTAAAATAATTAAATATTAAATCACGCATTCTTCTAACAGTTTAAGCTTTTTAAATAGTTGGTTGTGGTCCTACAAAATTTGAAATGGTATTAGAGCTAGACGTTCTTAGTTCAAATCTTTCTAGATCCCATTTGCCTCATCAATTAAATATGTCCACGTTTAGTATTGGACAAAAAAAAATCAGACTAAGTGTGGCGGTGAGTGTTGAAATAATTAAATATAAAATCATGCATTTTCCTCACAGCTTAAACATTTAAAATAGTTGGTAGTGATTCCATAAATTCTCATATGATATCAGAGTTGAATGTCCACAATTTAAATCTTTCCAGGCTCTATTTCTCTTCATAATTAAATATATCCACACTTAATATTAGGCAAAAAAGGACCACGCCAATCATAGTGGTAGCTTGCCTACGTATCAAGAAATTAGTTTTTAATTTTTTCTACTAAAATTAACAACACGTTGAAATATTGTATGATAACTACTGATTACTCTACAAATTTAAGCTCTTGAATTAAGACATAATTCAATATTTAAATATCTTAACGCATTTTTAGAAAAACTAAG
This sequence comes from Eucalyptus pauciflora, assembly GCA_007663325.1. Classification (NCBI taxonomy): domain Eukaryota; kingdom Viridiplantae; phylum Streptophyta; class Magnoliopsida; order Myrtales; family Myrtaceae; genus Eucalyptus; species Eucalyptus pauciflora. Next base: position 1,130,543 of record VMYD01000177.1, on the reverse strand, counting down.
AGATCATATCTATTTCCTTTACTTTTCTTCGCTCTACTTGAAAATAGAATCAAATCAGCCATAGTAACCGATCCGTTTTGAGGTTCTTACGATTACCAGTTCAGTTCCAAAAAAAGTAAAACCAATATTATGGGATTGGGTTTCTAGTTCCTAAGTAAGAACAAAATTGGAAATCAATGAACCACCATTATGTGTTTTGAATTATTTATTTTACTTTGCATGTCAATCCTTAATTAATCATTATTGTTGACAAATAGGACTCTCTGTTATTATGTTCACTTTCATTTTACTTGACAAAAAATGAAAAGAAAGAAGAAGAAATTGGATGATTCCCGATGAATTTTGGAATCAATTGACAAGGTAGGTTTTAGATTCAAGCATAGATTTCAAATTTCAAAAATTAGAAAATCGATTTTGATAACACGAGTTTCAAATTCCATGTAAAATCTAGATCGATTTTAAGACCGTCCACCCTTTCGATGATGGCATTAGAGCACATTTCAATAAAATTTTGTCGACTGAGTATGTATTTATATGGTCTTAGCAGTCAATTTCAGTATGGGAAAATTACCAAAAAAGTCATAGACCTATTCAATTGTGCCAATTCAGTCATAAACTTATTTTTTTGACCAATTGAGTCTTAAACATTTTATAATTATTCTTGATCAGTCCATTTGACCAAAATTGGCCGATCGGCGACCTTTTTTCTAATAATATTTTATTAATTTTTTTCATCTTTTTTTCCTTTTTTTTTTTTCCCCCTTCTCCTTCTCCCTCATTCCTCTTCTCTCCTCCTCCCTCCTTTTGCCTTTGGCTCTGGCAACCGACCAGAGGGAAGGGCTGGCCGGTCGTCGAGCTAAGGTTGCCGAGCTAGCTTGCCCAGCCATTGGCGAGGTGAGTCCCACTGTAGTCTGTCACTAGGTCTAGTGAGGTGATCCGGCGGGCTTGCCTCACCAGTCAGCACGCTCGCACCCAGCAACGGCAGGGCGAGCCCTTGCTGGATCTAGCGTGGGCTCACCTCGCGGTCGTCGAGCGAGGCAAGCCCTCACCAGATCCGGTGAGGGGGGCTTGTCATGCCCCGAACCCCAAGACACGTGAGCAACTCGCCATGGTAATGCAAATGCGACATTCCCAAGTAGTGTCATCGATCCCATTCATTTATTATGCACATGCGGAACGTAATATGGAATCCTTGACAAGACTTACAGGATAGGAAAGCAGGAAACCAAATCATTCAAAAATAAACACACTTTCATATATACTCACACCATAGTTCATATACACAAAAAATGGATCATTTTACAAAAATAGATCAATCCACCAAAAAGAAGGAACCGTCCTATGACTACTAGTTAGACTAGTTCGTCGACCCCACTTCTAACTGATCCGCCTTCGGAGACGATGAGTCATCCACCCCATCATCGAGAGGGTCAGCTACGCCTCACCTAGAATGGCTTCCACCACAGCAGGTGGAATATCAAAACCATCAAGTGGACCAATTCTAAAACAATTGGGCCTGAAGCGGAACCACGCCTTATATCTATGAGGCACCCTAACATTCACGGCATTTTGGATCCAGACCGTGGACCTAATCAGCTCATAGATTCAATGACTATTAGGATTAGGAAAACTATGCACCTGCTTTATAATTTGTATTGGGATGCCATATTGCTCCGGGGTTTAGCCATCTACGGTCTTGTAATTTTTGGCCCACAACAGGGTGAGACATTGTCTCAGCAAATTCACCCCCCCTAAACCCCTATTAGAAAGAAAATACACCCAGGGGTAGCCTAGCCACACTACACGGAAGACTTACCTCGCCTTATCTCTTTCATGCAGGTTAGTACAGTTCATATCACTCAATCACAGGTAGTAATAAGAACTTAAACAACTGGAACATAATCAATTTCACATAATCAATAATCACACTCATCAAGTATTCAAATGTTCATTTATTCACTACCACACATGAACATAGCCTACTCGCAGTTCGGCTATCTACTGACATTTAGCTAGGCATCGTCTCCCCACCTTGGAGCACGGCTTCATCATTATGTCGACGGCGTTCCCGAAGGAGCATGTGACGTGGACATCGAGCCATATCGAGGAGGTGGTGCTAAGGACTCATTATCTATTCCTACTGGTTCGATCACTCGAGCGCGGGCCAAGCAATTTAGGCAAGCTGTTGGTGTCATGGTTCGTGATCTTCAGCGTGGAGATAACCTTGGATCAAATCTTGAAGAATCTTGGAAATCTTGGCGCAATTTGATTATATGGATACCAAATATTTGACCAAGTCAAATATATATAGATATATATTTATAGAGATATATATCTTCTTGTTTAGGAATATTCTAGAATATGACGCATTATATTTCTAGGATTTCTTTTAGGGTTTGTGTGATGGCTAGAAAGCCTATATATAAGATTGACTGAATTTCTTTGGGGGGAGACATATTTTTACTTTGAGAAATAATTGAGAGATTCTCTTTTACTGTTCTTTTGAGGACTTGACCTAATCAAGATTCCCTTGTGACGGTCGATTTGACTTATCGAGCGAGATAGCGAATTCTTTCGCTCGTGGCGTCTATAACGTTGGTTGGTTGACACGTGTTCGTCAATAGGTCACGTTCATACCGAGGTTGCCAATCACAAGTTTGATTGGAGGTCGAGGTTTGCAATTCACACCCTTTAGGCCTTCGTAGAACGATCCTTCCGCAGCGATTCACATCAGTTTGGTATCAGAGCTTGCTTCTACAAGGTCTATTTATCTTTAATTTTTGTTTATATTCAGCAATTTGAGATTTATTGAGCTAGGGTTTCGGTTCTAGCCAATTTAGGGATCTCATTGGTTTTGTGCTTCCATACGTAGTTGTTTGCTGTTAGTTTTAATTTTTTTTCCTAGCATCTTAAATTGTATCTGAGTTCGTCAGTCAAAAAAAAAAAGAAAAGAAAAAACGCAAAAAAAGTCAAGAGAAAAAAAAAACAGATTCGGCAAAAAAAAAAATATAGCCAAAAAAAAAAATCAAGAAGACGACTTGTTTGTTAGTGGACCGAATTGAAAAAAAATCAGTAGTGATTTGCGTTTCAATTGGAATTTTGAAAGTTGTACTTGTTGGTTTGAAATTGTTACTTGCTGAAACAAAATCAGTAGTGATCTAATCTTGTTTGATTAGTTTGATTGATTGTCGTGAGAGGGTTGAGAGATAGGTTTTGAGTCCAATAAAGAACTTGTGAAAAGCCAAATTGGAGAGGAAACAACACCAAAACCGAAACCTCAAAGGAGAAGGAGAGGGACGGTAAAGTTGGAACGAATTCGGCTTCAGGTAAAACCGAAAACCCTAACACTAGAACTCGTGAGATTAAATGTTTTAAGTGTTTGGGCAGGGGTCATATGGCGAATCAATGCCCTAATAGGAGGGTGATGATCATGACTGGACATGGTGATGTTGAGTCCGAAAGTGAGAGGGAAGAAGAAGATGATGAGATGCCACCGTTGGAGGATTGTAGTGATGGAGAAGTGGCTATAAAAGGAGACTTATTGGTGGTTAGGCGTTCTCTGAGCGTGCAAGTAAAAGAGGAGGAGCATCATCAACAAAGAGATAACTTGTTTCATACAAGATGTGTGGTGAATGGTAAGATCTGTAGTATGATAATTGATGGAGGTAGTTGTGCGAATGTGGTAAGTTGTATTATGGTGGATAAGTTGGGTTTGAAAACGACAAAGCACCCTAGGCCTTATAGACTTCAATGGTTAAATGATAGTGGTGAGGTGAAGGTGTCGAAACAAGTTCGAATTCCATTTGAGATAGGGAAATACAAGGATGAGGTAGAGTGTGATGTTGTACCTATGCAAGCGGGTCATGTCTTACTTGGAAGACCATGGCAATATGATCGAAAGGTACATCATGATGGATATACTAATCGTTATTCATTGGTGATGAATCAAAAGACTTATACCTTGGTACCAATGACACCTAGTGAGGTGTATCAAGATCAGTTAAAGTTACAACGAGAAGCCGAGAGAGAGAGAAAAGGTGAGAAATCCGAGGGCTTGCGTGGTGTGTCTGAGACGCAAGGAAAAGGAGAGGTCGAGAGAAAGATTGTGGTAAAAACCGAGGGAAAAGAAGAGAGGAAAGAAAAGAGGCAAAATAATTTTTATGCAAAATCAAGTGAAGTGAGGAGAGCCTTAGTTCTAGATCGACCAATGCTTGTACTTGTGTACAAGGAGGTTTTGTTTTCTACTAACGATCTTGACCCAAGTTTGCCTAGTCCTATTGTGTCTTTATTGCAGGAATTTGAAGATGTCTTTCCTGATGAACTTCCTGGAGGGATACCACCGATTCGAGGCATAGAACATCAAATTGACTTGATTCCTGGTGCATCATTACCTAACCGACCTGCATATCGAAGCAATCCCGAGGAGACAAAGGAACTTCAGCGGCAAGTTAGCGAACTATTGGAGCGAGGGCATGTGAGAGAGAGTCTTAGCCCGTGCGCTGTCCCTGTTTTGTTGGTGCCAAAGAAGGATGGAACTTGGCGAATGTGTGTCGATTGCCGAGCAATCAATAATATTACGGTAAAGTATCGACATCCTATTCCTAGGTTAGATGACATGTTGGATGAGTTGCATGGTTCTTGCATTTTCACTAAAATCGATTTGAAAAGTGGTATCATCAAATTAGGATGAAAGAAGGTGATGAATGGAAAACTGCATTTAAGACCAAGTATGGGTTATATGAGTGGTTAGTCATGCCATTTGGATTAACTAATGCACCGAGCACGTTTATGCGACTTATGAATCATGTTTTGCGTGCTTTTATTGGTCGATTTGTGGTTGTCTATTTTGATGATATCTTGATATATAGTCAAAGCCCTGATGACCATATTAAGCATGTGCGAGCTGTCTTGCAGGTTTTAAGGACCGAACAATTATACGCTAATCTAAAGAAGTGCTCTTTTGTTACCAACAAATTAGTATTTCTAGGATTTGTTGTTAGTGCTAATGGTATACAGGTTGATGAAGAAAAGGTCAAAGCAATTCGTGAATGGCCAACGCCTAAGACCGTAGGAGAGGTGCGTAGCTTTCATGGATTGGCGAGTTTTTATCGGCGATTTGTGAGAAATTTTAGCACCATTGCCGCACCTTTAACTGAGGTTATCAAGAAGCACGTGGGTTTCACGTGGGGAGAAGAGCAAGAGAAAGCATTTAATCTGCTAAAAGATAAGTTAACTAATGCTCCTTTGTTATCTTTGCCAAATTTCAGTGCTACTTTTGAGATAGAGTGCGATGCTTCTGGTACAGGAATTGGAGTCGTGTTGATGCAAGGAGGGCGTCCCATAGCTTATTTCAGCGAAAAATTGAGTGGAGCAACATTGAATTATCCTACCTATGATAAGGAGATGTATGCTTTAGTGCGAGCTTTGGAGACTTGGCAACATTATTTATGGCCAAAGGAGTTTGTGATCCACACCGACCACGAGACCTTGAAGTACTTGAAAGGGCAGCAAAAGTTGAATAAAAGACATGTCAAATGGATGGAGTTCGTTGAGACTTTTCCATATGTGATCAAGTACAAGAAAGGTAAGGAGAATGTGGTAGCCGATGCACTTTCTCGAAGGTATGCGATTCTAACTATTTTAGAAGCAAAGTGTCTAGGTTTTGAGCATATCAAGGGCTTATATACTGATGATGATGACTTTGGGAGAGTATATGAAGTATGTGAACACGCTGCATTTGATAAATTCTATAGGCATGAAGGTTATCTTTTCCGTGAAAACAAACTATGTTTGCCTAAGTGTTCTTTGCGTGAATTGTTGGTGCGAGAAGCGCATAGTGGTGGTTTAATGGGACATTTTGGCATTAGTAAGACTTATGAAGTACTACATGAACATTTTTATTGGCCACATATGAAGAGAGATGTTACACGTGTCTGTGAGAGATGCATTGCTTGTAAGCAATCGAAGTCTACAACTAAACCGCATGGCTTGTATACACCATTACCTATTCCAACGCATCCTTGGACTGATATTTCTATGGATTTTGTGTTAGGATTGCCTAGGTCTAAGTATGGTAGAGATTCTATTTATGTGGTTGTTGATCGGTTTTCAAAGATGGCTCATTTTATACCTTGTCATAAAACTGATGATGCATCTCATGTTGCTGATTTGTTCTTTAGGGAAGTTGTACGTTTGCATGGCATGCCTAGATCGATTGTTTCAGATCGAGATTCTAAATTTCTTAGCTACTTTTGGAAAACATTGTGGAAAAAATTAGGAACACGGTTGTTATTTTCTACTACTTGTCATCCACAGACTGATGGTCAAACCGAGGTAGTTAATAGAACTTTAGGGGTATTGTTGCGAGCTATTATTAAAAAGAACATAAAATCTTGGGAAGATTGTCTACCACATGTTGAATTTGCATATAATAGGAGCATGCATTCTGCTACTAAATTTACACCATTTGAGGTTGTTTACGGTTTTAATCCGTTAACTCCGTTAGATTTAACCCCTTTACCTATTGATGAGCGTGTGGATTTAGATGGAGCAAAGAAAGCTGAATTTATCAAGGTGTTGCATGAGAAGACGCGCGCAAATATTGAGCGCAAGACTGAGCAATATGCAAGGCAAGCCAACAAAGGGCGTAAGGAAGTGGTTTTTGAACCTGGCGATTGGGTTTGGGTTCATATGCGCAAAGAGAGATTTCCTGAGCAGCGACATTCTAAGTTATTACCGCGAGGGGATGGACCTTTTATGGTTTTGGAAAGAGTTAACAATAATGCCTACAAGCTTGATCTTCCAGGTAAGTATGATGTTAGTGCAACATTTAATGTTTCTGACTTGACTCTTTTCGATGCCAGTGATGATTTGAGGGCAAATCCTTTGCACGGGGGAGGGAATGACGTGGACATCGAGCCATATCGAGGAGGTGGTGCTAAGGACTCATTATCTATTCCTACTGGTTCGATCACTCGAGCGCGGGCCAAGCAATTTAGGCAAGCTGTTGGTGTCATGGTTCGTGATCTTCAGCGTGGAGATAACCTTGGATCAAATCTTGAAGAATCTTGGAAATCTTGGCGCAATTTGAATATATGGATACCAAATATTTGACCAAGTCAAATATATATAGATATATATTTATAGAGATATATATCTTCTTGTTTAGGAATATTCTAGAATATGACGCATTATATTTCTAGGATTTCTTTTAGGGTTTGTGTGATGGCTAGAAAGCCTATATATAAGACTGACTGAATTTCTTTGGGGGGAGACATATTTTTACTTTGAGAAATAATTGAGAGATTCTCTTTTACTGTTCTTTTGAGGACTTGACCTAATCAAGATTCCCTTGTGACGGTCGATTTGACTTATCGAGCGAGATAGCGAATTCTTTCGCTCGTGGTGTCTATAACGTTGGTTGGTTGACACGTGTTCATCAATAGGTCACGTTCATACCGAGGTTGCCAATCACAAGTTTGATTGGAGGTCGAGGTTTGCAATTCACACCCTCTAGGCCTTCGTAGAACGATCCTTCCGCAGCGATTCACATCAGCATGGGCCCAGAATCTACTGCGACCCGCATCCGTTGTGAAGAGCATCCCATATAGAGGCAAGTCCGGCTCAACAGCCCAGGACGATTTCCAATTAATTATCACACTACCAATCCATATTCGGCCCAGGACACTTTGCATTTCACTAAATGCTTCAATTTAAAATAGTGATCCCGGCCTCTTTTCTTCATATTAAAAATATTCTAGAAATTATTCACATGTGTGGGGGCACATTAATTTCGATCTAGAATACCAATATCTCACTTTTTCAAACCCCACTATTTAATATAATCCTTAAAATCCAATTTTGGTATCAAAACCCGACACTTGGGAATTTATGAATAAATCCATATTTTTCACAATCTACACTCAATTTATAATATCCAACCATCAATTTCAAAATCTGAATACACAGCAGCGACCAGCGCGAAATTCTAAGAATTTAGGGTCCTTAAGTAATTTTCGGAGTTTATTAAATAATTAAATTTATTCCGAAAATTAATTAAATAATAATATTTTAATAATTTCGAATAATAATATATTATTAAATAATTAGATTATTTCGAAATATTTATTTAAATAAAAAATAAATCATTTATGTCCAATCAAGGCTTATTCTAATATAAAGCTACTTATCCTTAATTAAACATACTTTAAATTAAACACCACTTTAATCTAATCTACTCTTAAATAAATAAACTAACCACCTAATAACACTTAACATAAACTAAGCACACCTAAAGCATAATTAACCCTCTAATCGAGGTTTAGTGAGCTAAACTCACCGGAATCGCTTTCCAATGAGTCTCTGGCAAAGCTAATGGCGAGGCAGTCGGGAAACCTCCTCGGGGCGACACCAAAGGAGGACCGAAAGGCGCCTAAAATGAGCCTTGAAGATCCGGTGGAGAGCTGGAAGTTCGGTTGCTGTCCTTGGTCGAACGGTGGTGCTCCGTTCACCGGTTGGGCGCGGGACCAGCGGAAACAGGTGGTGGTTGTTCGTGCAATCGAGGCGGTGGCTCCAGCAAGGCTCGCGGCGACGTACGGCGAGCGGCGAACAGGCGGTTGGCGAGGAGGGACGGCTGGAGGCTCAGGCGAAGGCGGTCGACAAGTTGGTCGGCGAGCAGGCGCGCGGGGGACGCGCGTGAACAGCGGCGACGACGACGACACCGACAACGAACGGCGAGTGGCGAAGGAGGCAAACGAAGGGGGCATCTGGGCTTGGCTGGTCTGGTCCGTTTCTCCCTCTCTCTCCTCTTTTCAAAATCCAAGAAGCCAAGGTTGAAGATGGAGTTGATTGGTGAAGTGAAGTCCCACTTTATGAGGGCCAATTAGCAATTGCCACTTGTCAATTTCTTCTCCACTTTGGCCCCACCATGACATCACATGATGTCACACTTTACTAACTCAAATCCTCCACAACATCTTCCAATGGGTGCAATTTCTTTTTTTTGCCGTGGCATGAAATTCAAAATCTTGTACAACACATTACTTCAATTTCATTCAATTCTCTTCTAATTGAACCAAATTGAAGTCCATACCACACTTTAATTCACATATTTACTTGACCATAGAACCATCTCGAGTCCTAAAAGTGGGCCTACTAATTTCTCGAGCCAAATTAATCATACTTTGATTAATTTGCCGAAAAACTCGATTTGAAAAATCTTCCAAAGACGAGTCAATGTTCCTAAAATGATTTGTGACACCACATGACTTCCAATTTCATAATTCGATTTCAATATCACAGTTCACTCTGGCACAATACTAGTGTGTCCTGATCTACCAGGTAGCTTTTAGAAATTTTCGTGCATTTGACCTGTGGTTGATCAATTCAAGCCACGATGTACCTCTTTGACATATTGGCGACTCTCGATTGTCGTGGTAACCTCAAGGTTTCAAATACTGACACAAGGTACCCAAACGATAGAAAAGCTAGTCCAGTGCCAATCAATAAGAATTGTGCGATCTGGTGGAATCACATACACTTGATCACATGCCTCTGTTGAGTCGACCTATCTTTGGTCTCTAATCGATTTTTAACTGTGTCATAATGACCCTTGCAGATTAGCTCAGTCAAAAGGTCGCTTCCTGGTCAAATTCTCGAGTCTGATGCATTAGAATCTCTTAACGGCTTTACCTGATAGACTAGTTTTCATATAAGTGGTCAACTCAGAGAAAAAAGAACTATATGCGTGCAGATGAAATGCCCATTTCAATTTACTGAAAATAGAATTGGAAAATCGGGATGTCACAGGGCTCGTTGTCGTGTCTAGGAAACCCTTCCTCGTCGGATCTGGTGAGGGCTCACCTCGTGGTCGCCGCATGAGGCGAGCCCTTGCCATCACTGGGCTCAAGCTTGCTGACTGGCGACGTGAGCCCGTTGGTTGCCAGAGCCAAAGAAAGAAGGAGGGAGAAGGGAGGAAGAAGGAAAAAAAATAAAAAAATAAAGGAAAAAAATAAAAAATTTCAAAAAACAAAATATTATTAAAAAAATGGTCACCGGCGCCGGCCGGCTAACTTTGGATGGATGGACTGATTATGAATAATTATAAAATTGTTTAGGATTCAATTGGTCAAAAAAATAAATTTATGGCTAAATTTGTACAATTATAATAGGTTTAGAACTTTTTTAATAATTTTCTCATTTTGGTATGGCCGTCCAAAAAGAAAGTCTTGGTACAGTCAACACTGCGATTCACCCGTGCCAACTCCAGGCGTCGAATTTAATTTCGAAAAGCAAAAGAGAAAAGAAAAAAGACGAAATAAAAGATTATGATGATAAGGTTTCGATGATTTCTTCTTTCGCCTATCGCCATCTTCTTTTTTGGACTAATGGAGGGAACATAAAAAGGACCTGAGAAACGACGAGGAGGATCAGTAGTTGATCCAGAACCCGTGACAAAGCTGGAGGCGGAGGTGAATAAGAAGAGGAGATAAAGCACGTCCAGCTCGCCATCATCGAAGGGAGACGATGGCTTCAGACCGTTCCTCGACCATGCTTCAACCCGCTCGACATGAAGAAGACGGAGAAGGAGGAGGAGGAGGAGGAGGAGATGGCTCCATCACGAGGAGGCTCAAATGGTGGCAAAGGGCGCTGGACTTGCAAGAAGGCAAGAGGCAAGTGCTGTTCTCGATGCCCATGATCCTGACCAGCCTCTCCTACTACGGCATCCCCTTGGCCTCTGTCATGTTCGCCGGCCACCTCGGCGAGCTTGAGCTCGCCGGCGCCACCCTCGCCAACTCCTGGGCCACTGTCACCGGCTTCGCCTTCATGGTAAACCGTCCACTACGGCAAGTTCCGCTTTCCCTTTTTTCTCTTTAAATATACATATAAAGTATCTGACTTTAGTTACTTTTTTCCTATTATAAGAAAAGGAAAGATATTCAACTTTGAGATGCATATAGCCAAAGCTACATGGCCTTAAAATAAAACAGAAAAAAAAGGAAAATGCATAAGATTCAGGATACACAGGTTATTATTACATTTCGTTGGAGTCCCATTTTGCTTCTACAGCTTCGCGACCTCTCATAATCACCATTTGAGTCCTGTGGATAGGAACTCGGTAGTAAACTTGATCATAGGCGTGGCGGCCGCGTAGTCCCTTAAGGCCCAAAGATCTATGTCGGGCAGACTTTGAAAGGGGCAGTCCTCGAAAACGCCCGACTCATATCTCGATATGACTCGAACTAAGCATTAGCCCGAACGCCACTAAGTACACATCAGCAAACTTGGATCGCAAAGTTTAAGTTAACTATCAACTCGGTCGATGGCCTTTCACTTGAGCATGTTTTCGCCTCTTGACAAAGAGGCTTTCCCCATGTTTGGTGTTTTTTGAGAGGTCTTTCAGACGATATATCGATAGATGTTGTTTATATGTATAATTTTGTCTTGCCGATTACAACATTATAGATTCATAGCATGGATCCATGCAATCAAAAGAGTCCATGTCTGCTTTATCATTCTACTTATTTGCCACTAGTAGTGATTGGCAAGTGCTGTACCCTAAAAATACAAGTTAAGCTGTTCACAAGAGAAAATAAAGGACATTAGCAGCTCATTTTGAGTAAAAATATACAAATAAATATTTTGATCAATGAGATAAGGTGACCAGCAACTCGATAAAATTAATAGAGAAATCATCATCGTGGGAACCTGTCAGCTAGCATACGAACAAAATAACAATAGCGATGAGACCTTAGATAGTCAAAAAGTCCTAGCGTCGCTGAAGAACTTAACAAGAATTGAATAACACCGGGAATGAAAACTCTTGTAGCACAAGGAAATAGCCAGGCATGTGATTGTTGCTCGTGCATGTACCTAGCCAGCTTTTGGTTTCTTCTTCCACTTATTGTAACCCTTAATATTTATATTGTTTCGCCCGCTGGCCGCCTGATGAATGCGTATCCAATCTGTTCTTTACCTCCTTTTGGAAATCTTCCCAGAAAGAGCAAGTTGTGCCTAGCCGCTCATGCCCCGGTCGTTACACTCACCCAGGACAACGAAGTGTACCGTCCTCATTTCACCAGAAATATTTTTTTAACAGATGTTAGTGTCATTACTAATGTTTTGATGAATTTTTTTCCACATAAACATTGCAGTAGGGGCCCCATCATCGACTTTAGATTCCTCCGACGAAGGGTAACTGTTAGGTAGTATACTTTTTCCTTTGCTCGCAAAGCTGAAGAGTTCAACTTCTCATCGAGTAAATTGTCGAGACTCAACATGTGACCGTAATCACATACCAAAGATCAATGCAGCTTGACATTCTAAACTCGGAAAGTATGATAACAGTATGGTAAAGTAGACTTCATAGATCAATAGCTGCAGATAAGAAATAATAGAGGGCTGCATAGACTGTGCAATGACATGGAAGTTTTATAACTAACTCGTCGATGGACATGACGAAGAGTCAATCTGAGTTTTACTATGAAATGACTACTCTACATGCATGATGGTACATTTCACGCAATTCGTGTATACTTAGTTTTTTCACTCTCTTTTCTTCTTAGACTGGCTTGAGTGGAGCACTTGAAACACTATGCGGACAAGGATTTGGCGCGAAGTTATATCGAACATTGGGAATTCATCTGCAAGCTTCTTGCATTGTTTCACTGTTCTTCTCTACCCTAATCTCCTTATTGTGGTTCTACACCGAGTCTGTATTGATCCTGCTTCATCAAGATTCGCAAATTGCGAAAACGGCAGCTCTCTACATGAAATTCCTGATCCCAGGAATTTTCGCGTATGGGTTTTTGCAGAATATCCTGAGGTTCTTGCAGACGCAAAGTATTGTATTACCACTGGTGATGTTGTCGGTTGTTCCGTTTGTTATTCACATAGGCATTGTGTATGCCTTGGTCCACCGGACAGTGCTTGGTTTTGAGGGAGCTCCTTTGGCGGCTTCAATTTCTTTGTGGCTTTCAGTTCTTGCGTCGGCCATTTACGTGACTTGTTCAAAGCGATGCAAGAATTCATGGGAAGGAATTTCCTTCGAGTCATTCAGCTACATCTTCACTAATTTGAGATTGGCCTTGCCTTCGGCCGCAATGGTTTGGTACGTGAGCTTTGTGAATTCTTATCTGTCATTTATCTTGTTGAACTCATCATCGATGCTTAACACTTCTAGCGACTTATCTGCCTATAATTATTTGATAAACTAGCATAAGTCTAAGCATGACCCTTCTCTCTCAAAGAACTTTTGATGCTTTATGTCACATTGAGATCTAATTTTCACGTTCATATGTTGCTGAAGGAGCATATGTGGGAATGAATAGTTTGACCATTTATTTCATCATCCTAATGTGTCCTAAACATATTTGACAAGTTGATAATCTTCTGATGAAAATGTTTAATATGCATATTAATTTTCTTACCCGGTTTACTGTCCTCATCAGCTTGGAATATTGGGCCTTCGAGATTCTGGTTATCCTAGCAGGACTAATGAAGAACTCTGAAACAACGACTTCCTTGATTGCAATGTGGTAGGTATCTCTGGCACCCATCTTGTAATGCTTCTGCATTTCCTGTTGCAGAAGGATAAAACTACATTCTCAGTTCTCATGTCCGTCCTTTGCTTTGAAATTTTTAGTGTGAACACGGAAACTATTGCTTACATGATTACATCTGGACTCAGTGCTGCGGCAAGGTTTGTAAGCACACTTGTTGCCTTTGTTATCATCTTACTTCCTCTTATGGCTTGGTGTTTTGAGTTTCATTTTTATTAATCTGCTAAAAGAGGAAGGGTCGCGCAGCACAAGGGTGTCCAATGAATTGGGAGCCGGCAACGTTGACCGAGCAAAGAACGCAATGGTCGTGTCGCTTAAGCTCTCTATCTTGCTAGCAGTAGCATTTGTACTGGCTTTAGCCTTTGGACACAATGTTTGGGCGGGCCTGTTCAGCGACATTAGCTCCATCATAGCAAAATTCGGCTCGATGATGCCCCTACTTGCCATCTCCATCACGGTTGATTCTGTCCAAGGGGTCTTATCAGGTACAATTGTTGCAGAATGTGAACGAAGGGCCTACCCCAAGCTCATTCCAACTTGCTTCCTATCCTCTTCTGGTCACTGACTGACGAGAGCCAACTTTTTGTCGAGTCAGGTGTGGCTCGGGGATGTGGGTGGCAACATTTGGCCGTGTACGTCAACTTCGTGACGTTCTACTGCATCGGGGTTCTGATCGCAGTCCTTCTCGGGTTCAAGTTGAAACTACATGTCAAGGTGAAAGCAACCTTTGGATGAGCACTCCTCTGAATAGTGAATGGTCCTGCTTTGAAACTTCAGATTCATCAACTCAACTTTGTGCTCTGTTTCTTTCGCAGGGTTTGTGGATAGGCCTAATCTGCGGTCTCTCCTCGCAAACTTTCACTCTCCTGGTGATCACCCTCCGGAAAAAGTGGATCAGAATGGATCTCTCGGTCGACATGGATAAGGAAGATCCTCGTATCCCATAGTCAAACTGATGTAAACTAGCAAATTTCCAAAACAGTCATTTATCTTCTTCCCTTGCATGATTAGAGCATCAAGGCCTAGCAAACGACATTTCACTCAAGTCGAACGTGTATGTTAAAAGCAAAGAAACCATTCGAAATCAATGCCCCATGGCTATGGATATGGGCATCTGGTATGCACAATACGTTTGTCAAGTTGACAGATTTTAATATATTAGTGATAATAGCATGTCAAAGAAAAATAAAAAGACAGAATGAGGTATTAGTGAGTATCCTACGTGATTTATACACAAAGTCATTGAGCTCTCTAGGGCAAGTAATGATCGCCGAGGCTAGATTATTTAGGAATTGGTACAACTTATTGGGATGTCTTAATAGGAGATACGAACTAATATATCTGTTGACACCTAATATTTTAAAAAAAAAAAAAAATTGGCTTTTAAAATTTTCATTTTCAAAATTCGAAAATAAAATAATAAAATAAAAAATTCAGTTTTTATTTTTTATTTCCACTTATTAACACTTAATTTAAAATTAGTTTTAGAGGGAATTTTTTTTTAATTCAAAAGTTAAACGGCCGTGCGATTGTTGGAGCCATTTTGTTGTTGAAGAGGTTGAGTGAATATCGCAAAATCTTCAACAGCTTGGAGTTTGTTTCTTTTCTTTTTTCACTATAAATGTGAGCTTCAAAACCGAGCGATGGGGGGCTTCTTCTTCGTTTTAGGAGAAGAACACAAAAAGAAAAACCGAAAAGAAAGGAAAGTCAGAGGGGGTTCTTTGTTTTTTTTGGGAGGAAAAAGGGAATCAAAGAGAAAAGAAAAAAAGCCAAAAGAGAAAGAGGGGAAAGGGAGGCTGTCCGTGCGTGGAGGAAGGAGAAGCAAAAAGCAAAAGTAAAATGTGAACAGTGAAAGAGCTGATGGAAGGGACGTGAGGGGGGCAGAAGAAAAAAGAGAAAAGACAAAAAAAAAGAGAAAGGGTCTTTCTCCTTCTTCGTGCAGCGCCCGCACAGCCACCTGCAACTCTCCACCCGAGCACCACTGCCTCCCGCTCGAAGCCGACCGCCGTCTCACCTCCCCGCCGGACACCGCGCCGCGCCGCTCACCCACGCCGGAAGCCTCACGCCCATCGCCGTCTCGCCACGCCGACTCCGCCCCTGGACCGGCGCACGCAACGGCCCGCATCCGCTCGCGCCAGACGCCAGCACCACCGCCCAGATCTGCTCAAGCTAGGAGCCCTGCACCTGAAACGCGCCGCGCCGACGCTGCCCCTGCCTTGACGATCGCCGCCCAACAGCCGTGAGCTTCGCCGTGCCCCAAGCCCAACGATTGCAGCGAACCTCCCGAGACGAGGAAGCCCCTGCTCCTCGTCGGCCGCCGCCGCACCGCCCGCCGAGCCCGACGTCCGCCCGACGCTGCCTCCGCTTGCACTCAGAGTTCCTTTGCTTGGAACCACCAACTTCGAGCGATGCTCCCTCCTTGGTGCGACGATTTTGCAGCTGCTGTTGCCCATTGTTGCTGGCTGTCCAATTTTGTGTCAACTCGGTGATTTCGTTGACTGGTTTTTGTTGCTGGACGAACCAACATTTGCTGCGAGTTTGACGTGGTTGCTCCAATATTGGTTCTCTGTGGTCGTTCACATTCGGCCAAATTACACCCCCCACATCGAGACGTGATTTTTCCTGGGCTATTCTTTAGTTTCTCTTTGTGCAGGTGTTTTTTTTTAGCAACAAAAAGCTGTGCCCTTGAATAGGTAATTTCTTTAGGCTAAATTCATATTCTGTTCGTAGTGTTTTATTTTAACTTGATTTGTTGTTATTGATTTTTATTATCATTATCCGATTAGGAAATTGGTCATATTAAGTCAAATAAATCAAAAATTTTGAGCCGCGAGACGTCGGGTTAGATTTTTGATTGTTTTGACTTTTTTATGGCAAAATTCGTGAATTGCTTTGCATCATTGATTTATATTAAAATAACGTGCCATTGATTTGCAAGAATGGATTTTTTTTGGCATGCTTTTGTTATTTTCTCATCATATATTATGCATCATATTAGGTATTTAGGTCCATAAACATTTCATGCTTAAATCAATGCATTTTAGTTTTTTTTTATTCGTGTAGGATTAGGTTAATTTTCCTTTAATAAACTAAAAAAAGAATAAAAAATGTTATATAGATTTCATAAGGTGCACGTTACAGGTTGCATTAGTGGGTCATAGTTTAATGTTTTGTTTTCCATCATGTAGTCTTTTTAAATATAAAAAAAAAAATATAAAAAAAAAACAAAAAGTTAGGATTGCATCATATTATCATGTTTTAGTAATCCCGTAGTGTAATTTTTAATTGCATATAATTAATTCTTTAATTAAAAAAAACAAAATAAATCATTTACTTAATTAATAGGTGAGTTTATAATTAATCCTATTTCATATCATCTTTATTTAGTGTAGGTTGCCTACATAAAAAGAGAATCATTAAAAAAATCACAAAAAGAACATGCATATAAAATTGTTATATTATGCATCTCATGTCATGTACTACATGCACATTTAGGATTGCATAAATCAGATTGCATACATATAGTTCAAATTAGGCCATATAAATTGCATTTCACATATCATTAAAGTAAAATTCATGCATATTAATTTTAGATTAAGATTGCATAATAATAAAAGTTAGGTGTCATGTCATTTAGGAATCGTGTTTAGGGCATGCATTTTAATTAGCATTTTTTTAAATGTTTTCTTAGAGAGTGGACTTTAATAAAGTTGTGGTTTATAATTTCTTAGCATTTTGATTTATTGAATGTTATTTAATTGATTGTGCACCCGCATGACCACCATTTGCATGTTAGCATCTTAGTTTAAAATTAATCAAGACTGTCTGCAAAAATGTTTTTCTTAAGGTACCGAAAGGGCGTTAGATTAATCTAGCGTAACCATGTCCCCGAATCCATTAAATCTCTGGTTCGTAAAAGGTAAAGTATTCTCCCATACTTTACCCGGGTTTCTAATCAGCCCTAATTGGTTAGTGGCGGCTCCAATTTGAAATATAATTGCATGTCTTAATGGGTCTTTTTCTTAGTATCAAGTCGCGATTGGTAGGGCTTGGAAGAGTCCGCGCCAAGTCTTCGGACTTAGTAATCCATTAACCTAGTTTTAGGTGACACCCTTCACCTTCGAAAAATTCGGGTTGCGACAATATCTCTAACTTTATTATCAAATGATCAGTATTTAATATCTTGTATGGTCATTTAAAGTATTCTCTTCGAGATATTCGGCTCATGCAAAATGGGTCGGCGTCCCACAATGGAATCTGATAAGTGAGATTTCGAGTAAGTGTTTACATAATCGTTACTTAAAGACCAACTTCAATCAATGATTGCTTAGGAACTAATTTTTTTTTTTTTTTCCTTTTCAATGCGGTGGTTTCTTCATGATCATGTCTGACATTCATGTCATCCGGTTGGTTGGGCAACAAAGGCTGCGCATGGTAACCTTCCCCAGCCCAAGAATTTCTATTCTTTTGTTTCCTAGAACAAAAAAAGAATAGAAACCCGTTTGATAACGGCAAGTTAGTTTTTTGTTCCCGAGAACAAAAAGTTAGCCTAGGAATGGTTTTGGAATAGAAATGAGAAGTAAAAAAAAGTTGATTCTTGTTCCCGAGAATAAGTTTCAGAAATAAGTGACTTTTTTTTTTCTTTTATTCATCTCTTGTTGCCGGCGGCGACGGCGGGCGACCGGTGGCCGGCGGCGGCATCACCGCCGGTCGGTCATTGCCGTCCTGCCGACCGCGCCCGGTCGCCCGCCGCCGATCGTCGCCGGCCGCCGATCGGCGATAGAAAATTGAATAAAAACAAAAGAGAAATTGTTGCGTTACCAAACACATTTCTATTTTTTTTTTCTATTCCAATAGTAGAAATTTTGTGTAGTTACCAAACGGGTTCTTTTACTCAGAAATTGTTCCCCGGAATAGAAATAGAAAAGAACTATTTCTGAAAAAAAAACTCTTCCCCAGCCGAAAAGTGTTATCATGCGCAGCCAAAGAGACAAGTGTCGATTTCATTTTACTTTCGTACCATATAAATGCGGCCCACGAAGCTAGTCGAAGATGGAGATGAACTCTTGACAATTTCCGCGAACGGGCCAAGCATTGGCTAACCCAAACCCAGTCCGATTGACCTGGGGGAACATGTGTATGGGAAATGAAACGGGCTTTTTGGGCTATGGCCGAGGGATGATGGGCCGGGCTTCATGACTTGATTTCCCTTTCCAAGAATTTTCCTAAGATAATGGTAAGGACGGTTGAATCTCATGAAACCAAACTTATATCCACGCTCCGTTTATTTTATGAAAAATTATTGATTAGGAAAAGTTTTCTTAAGTGATGGTAACAATTAAAATTAGAAAACTATTTTTCGAATTGTTGATCCCCGTGAAATCAATAGAGCTTTAGATCATTTCTATATCATTTCCATCGCCAAATTTCTGAGTCGCGTGTGAAAAATGGATGGACTTTATCGTCGGCCATTGGCTTTTAGCGAATCCTGGAAGCGCGGGAGCTCTTTCCATTCCCATTTTTATTAATTACGCACCTTTCTAAGTTGATTCACAAAAGTACCCTCTAAATATCAAATTGACCATGCGTTTACTACCCCACACACATTCTCTCTCTCTCACTCACTTCTTGCGCATGTGTGTGATAGTTGTCTATTTCATCTGCATACCACAAAATGTGCAAAAAATAATCATGTCCATGTGATTAAAACTTATTTGAAATCAAATCACCACACTCTCGATATAATAAATTACGATATTACATGAATTACCACTGAGGACATCCTCAAGTAATGAAGTGCGGAAGGATTCATGTTGTGAGTTTAAGAGATTTTAAACTGTCTAAATTGGCTTATATTTGTGTTAATTTAACAATAGGAGAACTTCACGAATTAGAATCTTTCTCAAGCTGGTAAATTGCTTCTAGCCACGATCCTCAAAACGAATGATGTACCTCCGAAGTAGTAACATCTCTTAAAGACAAAGTGATCCACCTTTAAAGTAGTAACTTCTAGTGTAATTTATAAACCAAGTGATCATGTTTATACTCACTCTTAGCCCATTGCCACCAAAACTTAATCATAACAACATAACTTACCGCGTCATAAACGCACAATGACGCTTGTTAATGATATTTTGTGTTCGTAAAATAAGTTTTGGCCGTTAGAGTGATTAAATATAATATCATACATTAATATAACAGTTTAAGCTTTTAGAATAGTTGACAGTGGTCCTACAAAATTCTTACATAATATCATAGTTGAAGATCCCGATTTTGAATCTTTTTAGACCCCATTTAATTCCCCAATTAAATTTCCATGCTTAGTACTAACCAAAAAAAAAACAAACAAACGAAATATGAGAGGGAGTATTAGAGTAATTAAATATAAAATCACGACTTCATTTAATAACTTAAACTTTAATAAAAGTTGGTGGTGATCCACAAAATTCTCACATTTGCTTTGTAAATTACCTTTTAAGTATGTAAGTACCTATAAATAAAGATCATCTCATAGGTTGTGAATTATCTTTTGGACATATAAATTACTTGCAACCGACGTGAATTTGCAGTAACTTCGCCATAATCGGTCATTTTTGCACATGGTAAGGTGTCCCATAGTCAAACACATGTAACCTAGCAAATTTCCAAAACTCATTTATCTTCTTCCCTTGCATGATTAGAGCATCGAGGCCTAGCAAACGACATTTTCACTTGACTCAAGCATGTATGTTAAAAGCAGAGAAACCATTCGAAATCCATCCATGCCCCCATTGTTATGGATATGGGCAGCTGGTATGCACGATATGTTGGTCTAGTTAACCCAGCAAAAGAATCCTAAGAAGACGGCAATTAAAATCAGAAGTCACAATCAATGTCGGCGCTCATATCAATCAGTGTAGTGACCCATCAATGCTACACCAGTGGACCGACAGACGAATAAATTCCTATCAAGATCTACCCAGAAAATTTACTTTTGACTCCCAGTCTGAAAAGTCCAATTTGAGACTCTCCATTAGACAAAAGTCATAACACCAACTTTGAACCACATCAGTCAAAAATTACAAAACAATGTTCGTTAATTACACTCTTTTGTGTTTGTAAAATAAGCCTTGGCTTTGTAATTACCCATAAATCCGTAAATATCTATAAATCTTAAAGGTTGTGAATTATCTTTTGGATCTATGAATTACCACAACCAATGTAAATTTGGAAAAACTTCATTATCACCGGTCATTTCTGGACATGGTGTGGGGTGTCGTTTTGCGCATGGACAGGGACTTGGGATGGGCCTATCTTTCTCCAAGTAAATGGCAGACAAAATAATAGTTGGTGGGAGAGCTG
Organism: Eucalyptus pauciflora; assembly: GCA_007663325.1. Classification (NCBI taxonomy): domain Eukaryota; kingdom Viridiplantae; phylum Streptophyta; class Magnoliopsida; order Myrtales; family Myrtaceae; genus Eucalyptus; species Eucalyptus pauciflora. The sequence goes on along the minus strand of VMYD01000177.1, from coordinate 1,109,643 downwards.
GTCCATTTTGAAGTCATTTGAAACATCCCTAAGACCACCATAATGTGGAATTTGGGGTGGATTTGTGGACAAATACCATGATCATGGCATCATTGATATGGCTCATGTTAAGCCAAAATTGTCTAATCACTTCTAAGTTTATTGTGCGGATATCAACTCCGTCCTAAACTTTTTAATTTAGTCAATTTAGTCCTAAACTTTTACTCGAAATTTCAACTTTCGCGAGAAATCGCTAACGTAATGATGTGCCACATAAGGAAGCTAGAGATGACTAGATCACTACGTTAGCAATTTCCGATAAAAGTTGACCAACAGAACTACATTGGAGTTTTGCCCAAGGTATAGAAAAGTTTAAGACTAAATTAGTATCCATAAAATAAATTTAGGACTGATTGGATAATTTTCCCTCAATTTATCATCCTTTGCTCCAATTTTTTCATGAGAGAAACCCAAAAAATATCTTAAATTTCTTTTGTAATTCATTAATACCCAAACGTTATGTTGGATTTTTCACGGCCTTTATAGATGGAACTGTGACTATATATTTCTTCTTCTTCTTCTTCTTGGATTTTTCACAGCCTTTATAATTGGAACTGTGACTCTATATATTTCTTCTTCATGAAAATTAGTCAGCCGGGAAATAATAACACACTTCGTCAACCGGGAATAATAACACAGTCTTAACTGTCAATAAATATTAATTAGCCTTACCTGTTAATCTTGGTATGATCAATATTGAGATTCGCACAAATATTAATTAGCCTTGGCTGTCAATCTTGGTATGATCAATATTGAGATTCGCACATTCCAATTCCAGGCATTAGTTGATCAAAAAAAAAAAAATTCCAGGCATTGAATTTTCTGTCCAAAAGCAAAGAACACGACAAAAAGAATACCTAAGGAATTTCCAATTTTTCTTTACTCTAATCCAATTTACAATGACACCACATACTTTTAAAACATTCAATATGGTTTGAGAAGCAACTATATAAAAATATTTAATATCGTTTTTCCATTCATTCTAGTTTGCTCACGTGGCTTCTATTACATTAAGTTTGAACGGTGAACAACAACAAAAAAGTTACATGTGAATTATCCAAATGAGATATTTATTTTAAATTGGGATAAAATAATAATCCGTCATCAAACAATGAAGCACGTGTCGACACTCACTTTTTATTTTCCTTTTCTAAGGAAGATAGATAAAAACATAGACATATTGGCAACTCAACACATGATGAGCCAAGTGATGCTAAGAGATGGACTATGTCGAACATTTATGTGATAGTTTAGAGTTCATATTGAATAAATTTTTAGAAATGATATTGGAAATTTGGCTAAAAGTTAAGAGGCGGTTTGTGTCCTTTTTGCCCTTTTTCCTACGCCGGCCATTTGACCGGGTCTACTGTAGCCAGTAGCCACATTGTGTGGCCCACATAGATAAAGATCTCACGACAAGGTTTCATATGATTTCTTCTTTCGCTGTCTTCTTTAGACTATTATGCGGAATACAAAAGAAACAGAGAAACGACAAGGAGATCAGTACTCGATCCACAACCAGAAGCAAAGCTGGAGGTGGTGGCGAATAAGAGAAGATAAGTACGTCCGGGTTGCCGTCATCGAAAGGAGAAGATGACTCCAGATCATTCCTTGCCCCTGCTTCAACCTGCTCTTCATGAAGAAGAAGGAGGAGGAGAGCCCTCCATCGCAAGGAGACTCACATGGTGGCAAAAGGTGTTGGACGTGGAAGAAGCCAAGAAGCAAGTGCTGTTCTCGACGCCCATGATCCTGACCAACCTTTTCTACTACGGGATCCTTTTGGCCTCCGTCATGTTCGCCGGCCACCTCGACGAGCTCGATCTCGCCGGTGCCACCCTTGCCAACTCCTGGGCCACCGTCACCGGCTTCGCCTTCATGGTAACCTTTCTGCTCTCTTTATTCTCTTCGATATGCGTATATAGTAGCTATCATTTATTACTTTCTTCTGGTATAAGAAAGGAAATATAGAACAGATATTCAACTTTGATGTGTACATAACCTTGTCAAATATCTTTGAGACCCATCAATTATTTCCATGGCCTTAAAGTATTAGGAAACGAAAAAAGAAAACAGAAAAAAAAAAGCATGAGATTCAGGATACACGGGAGCTTATCAAGTCTCGTGGATAGGAACAAAGTAGTAGATTTCATCATAGCCCTGGCAGCTACTTCGTCCCTTCAGGCCCGAAGATCTACATGGGGCAGACTTGGAAAACGGGCATACCGTGGAGACTCTCGAACCCATATCACAACACGGCTCAAACTAAGCATAGCGTCTTAATCGCCACTTAGTACAAATTTCTTTAATATAATCCCGACAAACTTGGATCGCAAAGTTTAGGGTGACAAATAACCTAATCTGACAGCCTTTCACTTGAGCATATCTATGCCTCAGTAAAGAGGCTTTCACCTGTGAAGTAACTCTTGAGATGATTTATCGATAAAAGTCATTTGTATGTATAATTTTGTCTTTGAGGCGGCCAATTTCAAAGTTATAGATTTAAAATATGGATCTATGCAATCAAAAGAGTTGACATCTGCTTTTATTATTCCACTCATTTGTCGCTAACAATGACTAGCCGGCTAGTGTTGTATCCTAAGATTTCAAGTTGAGCTATTCACGGGAGAAAAGAAGGGGCCTTACCATCGCACGTTGAGTAATAATATGCGTATAAATATTATGGTCGATGAGAATAAGGCAACCCTCAGCGTGCTTATGTTAACAGAGAAATCATCATGACGGGAACATGTCGGCTAGCATATGCATAAAATAACAAAAGCGAGGAGACTTTAGATAGAAAAGGAATCTTACCGTCGCTCTATATCTGCACGACTTTCATTGGAGCACATAGAATTCAACGAGAGTGGAATGACATGAGGGAGGGAAACTCTTGCAGCACGAGGAAATTAGTCAGGCATGTGACTGTTGCTTGTGCATGTGCCTAGCCAGCTTTTGATTTCTTTTTCCACTAATTATAATCTTTGGTTTTTATATTATTTTGTCGCAGCCTGATGAATGCGTATCCAAGAAGCTTTTTACTTCCTTTTAGAAAGCTTTCCAGAAAAGCAAGTTGTGTCTAGCCACTCATGCCCCACCCACCCACCCAAGACAACGAAGTGTACAATCCACATTTCACCAGAAATGTGTTCTAACGGATATTAGCGTTTTTACTAATGTTTTGATGAATTATTTTCCACATAAACATTGCAGAAGTGGCCTCATCGTCAATTTTAAATTCCTCCTACAAAGCATAATCATTACGTGGTCCATAACTCACAAGTCGAGAGATTCCAACTTCGCACCGAGTAAATTATTGAGACTCAACACTTGATAACAATCGCATACCAAAGATCAATCCAGCTTGACATTTTGAACTCGGAAACTTTGATATCAGTATGGTAAAGTAGATTTAATAGGTCGATAGCTGCAGATTGAAATAATAGAAGACTGCCCAGACTATGCAATGACATGGAAGTTTTATGACTCTAATCTGCCGATGGAAATACGAAGAATCAATCTGAGTTTTACTATGAAATGATTACTCTGCATGCCTGATTGCTCATTTCTTGCAATTTGTGTGTACTTAGTTTTTTCATTCTCGTCCTCTCAGACCGGCTTGAGTGGAGCACTTGAAACTCTATGCGGACAAGGATTTGGAGCAAAGTTATATCGAACATTGGGAATTCATCTGCAAGCTTCCTGCATTGTATCATTGTTCTTCTCCATCCTAATCTCCATACTTTGGTTCTTCACCGAGCCTGTATTGATCCTGCTTCATCAAGATACGCAAATTTCGAAAACGGCAGCTCTCTACATGAAATTCCTCATCCCGGGAATTTTCGCATATGGGTTTCTGCAGAATATCGTGAGGTTCCTACAGACGCAAAGTATTGTATTACCACTGGTGATTCTCTCGGTTGTTCCGTTTGTTATTCACATAGGCATTGCGTATGCCTTGGTCCACTGGACAGTGCTGGGTTTCGAGGGAGCTCCTTTGGCGGCTTCAATTTCTTTGTGGCTCTCAGTTTTTATGTTGGCCATTTACGTGACTTGTTCAAAGCGATGCAAGAATTCATGGGAAGGAATTTCGTTCGAGTCATTCAGCTACATCTTCACTAATTTGAGATTGGCATTGCCTTCGGCTGCAATGGTTTGGTACGTGAGCTTCTTGAATAATTATCTGTCATTTGTCATGTTGAACTCATCATCAATGCTCAACACTCGAGTGACTTATCTGCCTATGGTTATTTGGTTAACTAGAAAGAAGTCGAAGCATGACTCTTTTCTCACATAATTAATCTACTGATGGTTTATGTCACATTGAGATCTAATTTTCAAAATCATATTCTACTGAAGGAGCATGTGGATGAATAGTTTGACTGTTCATTTCATCATCCTAATGTGTCCTAAACATATTCGACAAGTTGATAATCTTCTGGTGAAAATGTTCAATATGCAAATTGATGTTCTTCTCCGATCAACTGTCCTCATCAGCTTGGAATATTGGGCCTTCGAGATTCTGGTTTTACTAGCAGGACTAATGAAGAACTCCGAAACAAGTACTTCCTTGATTGCGATGTGGTAGGTATCTTGTTGCGTCTCTTGTAATGCTTCTGCATTTCTCGTTGCAAATGGATATAACTATCATTCTCTGTTCTTATGTCTATTCTTTTCTTTGAAATTTTTAGTGTGAACACGGAAACTATTGCTTACATGATTACATACGGACTCAGTGCTGCGGCGAGGTTTGGAAGCACACTTGTTGCCTCTGTTGTCATCTTACTTCCTCTGATGGCTTGGTTTTTTGAGTTTAATTTTTATTAATCTGCTAAAAGAGGAAGGTTTGTGCAGCACAAGGGTGTCCAATGAGTTGGGAGCCGGCAACACTGACCGAGCAAAGAACGCAATGGCTGTGACGCTTAAGCTCTCTATCTTGCTAGCAGTAGCATTTGTACTGGCTTTAGCCTTCGGACACAGCGTTTGGGCGGGCCTGTTCAGTGACAGCAGCTCCATCATAACAGAATTCGGCTCGATGACGCCCTTGCTTGCCATCTCCATCACGCTTGATTCTGTCCAAGGGGTCTTATCAGGTACAATTGTTGCAGAATGTGAACGAAGGCCATACCCCAAGCTCATTCCAACTTGTTTCCTGTCCTCTTTTAGTCACTGACTGATGAGAGCGAACCTTTTCATCGAGTCAGGGGTGGCTCGGGGATGCGGATGGCAACATCTGGTCATGTACGTCAACTTGGCAACGTTCTACTGCATCGGGGTTCCGATCGGAGTCCTTCTCGGGTTCAAGTTGAATCTACATGTCAAGGTGAAAGCAACCTTTGGATGAGCACTCCTCTGAATAGTGAATGGTCCTGCTTTGAAACTTCAGATTCATCAACTCAACTCTGTGCTCTGTTTCTTGCGCAGGGTCTGTGGATAGGCCTGATCTGTGGTCTCTGCTCGCAAACTGCCACACTCCTGGTGATCACCCTCCGGACAAAGTGGAGCAGAATGGATCTCCCGGTCGACATGGATAAGGAAGATCCTCGTATCCCGTATCAAACATAGGTAACCAAGCGAAAAATTTCCAAAACAGTCATCTGTCTTCTTTCCTCGGACAGTATCTGGTACGCACAAGATGTTGGTCAAGTTGACAGATTTTAACATATTAGGAACAATAGCGTGTCAGAGAAAAATTAAATGACAGAACGAGATCAGTGAGTATCCCACGTGATTTATGTACGCAGTCATTGAGCTCTCCAGATTTCTCTTCTGTGTATCTTCTACACTCGCCTCGAGCTTGTTCATAATTTTTTCCAAACTAGAATATGTGTCCGTTGATTTTGACTGAAAAATCAAAAGGCCTTCTTGAGCAAATTGCAAACCAGACTCGTACATGGGATTTGGATTTTTATCACGTCGATCTTTCTGGGAACCATCGGACCCGGTGGTCGGGCCTGGGCATGAAAGGCAGCTCCCTGGTAGGCCTGATGACGGAGTGGAGGATGAGAAAAAGTAACATTATTCTTGGCCCATGACGCACGACAAGCCCGGCTCTAAAGAATGTGCATGACACTAGTTAACGACAATCATAAAACAGGGCTAATTCCATAAAAAAAAAAAGCATCAACTTTAGGTCGATGGATAAATCTGGCCAAAATTTCTTTTTATCTAAGCACAAATTTAGGTTAAGGGACAAATCTGGCCTACACTTTTTTTTGTCTTGTAAAAAAGCACCAACTTTAGATTAAGTGACAATTCTAGCCTCATTTTTGTTTTGTCTCATAAAAAATAACAATATCTCACTCCTATCCAAAATCTAACCCCTACCATTAACCTTCTATTTGAAGTTAAACTTATTTCAAGAGAAAATGTTCTAGTCGTGAGGTTGGTGGATCTCATTCATGGTTTCTCTTGACGGGCGGTGATCTATGGCTTCATATTATGACAAAACAATAAAGTCTAGCCATCGGGATATTTTTTTACTTGCTAGTGAAGTATAGGAGATGGCACGGTTTTATTGTTATTCTTCAAGCTGTGGCTCAAACAAGAATACAATGGATGGTGTTAGCCAACAATTGCACATGGATTAAGGACAATCAATGAATTTAAGTTAGGGTGGCCAGATTTAGGATTTAAGTGAAAGTTGGTGATTTTTTTTTCGAAACAAAAAAAAAAATTGAGCAAAAATTGTCACTCGATTTAAAGTTGGTGCTTATTTTACAAGACAAAAAAAAGTTTAGGCTAAATTTGTCCACCAACCTAAAGTTTGTGCTTTTTTACGAGACAAAAAAAAGTTTGGGTCAGATTTGCCAATCGACTTAAAGTGGGTGCTTTTTTTTTTGAATTAACCCTCATAAAACATTAACATAAGATACTTACCAAAAAAAAACATTAACATAAGATGAGACATATAAAAATGCATGCTTATATACATTTAGTACGTGCATATATCCATAAAGATACATACATACATACATATAGATTGATATGCAGTTTATGTTCATGGAATAAGATGTTCTCAAAATTAACGCATGTTCAGTCAGAGTTGGGTCGCAATATCTTTAGATACATTGACGCGGGGTGCCAAGAGAGAAAAGCGCGAGCCACCATCGGGATTCACCACAATGTTGGATGGCGACTATTCCTTTGACTAACACGGATTCCTCTCAACTCAACTCAAAACCCAACGACCCTCTTTTTTCTCTCTCTCTAATCGACCATTGCTCCATACGTTTTTTCCAACTAGATTTACTGACGAGAAGACCTAACGACCATCTAATTTTTCGTGCGACATACGAGTGCACTGCTCATCGGAGTCGCATCACACGACTTTATCGATCCGTTCTGTTGCTTTGACCGTCTCGGATCGAGCCGAGACACGTTTATCTATGTTGTTGCCGAACTCTGGCGAGAAAAGATTAATGGGGACTTCGAAAAGAGCGAACGAAGTTAAGAGGGTCAAAGTGCTAAAAAAGAGAGAGCGTGTCTAAGCATGTCCCTCGAAAGGGAGGACTGATTAGAACAAAGGTTGGAAATGCACTCATTCTTCACCCCCGTAAATCCACAGTGCATGATCACAAACGTGTTGAGGAGACGAAGTATATCATCTTTTCTTTTCCATCAAAAGCTGACTCGGGTTGCAACTTTGGACAAAAACCCTAAAAAAAAGAAAAGCAAAAGGCAAGAAGAAAAAGCAAGAGAAGTCTTTTATCATTCATGGTGGCTTTACGTGAAGGAACTTCCCATCAAGATTGAAGGGGGTGAATTCTCCTTCGGTGCCCTATGGAACCGTAGTGCACAAGCTTGGTTTTTGAAATCATGGGTCTTTTTCAACAAAGGTAGCTAAAGTGAGAACCCTTGCGTGGTGAATGCCATGCCAAATTACCATCATTCCACCTTTGTCAAATCTAGCACCTCACCTTTGATTGGATTTGCTTTTCGCCATAAACATATAAGTCATAAACCATAAAATGAAAAGGGGAGAAGACATCCCAATCATAATTCCTTTGCTGGGAAAGACCTCATCTTTTTTATATGTAATCATATCTCCATATGTGACATGATCTGGTAAACCAGAGGGATGCAACGTCGGGGAAATTATGTTTTTAATATAGTAATTTAGCACACATAAAACCAAAGTCACGCTTCATGATTCATTTACTTTGTTCTTCTGCTTAAATTCTTGTAAACCGAATCCTCGAAACAGTAATGATCATTTAAGGACGGATCCTACTTATGAATGACACTATCAGATTACATCCATCCACTCTAGATCTCGAGACGCCGTGGAGATGCTCAATTGAAAAAGTCAAAAGAGAGAAAAAGAAAAAAAAAAAAGGAGGAGGAGCTTGCTCCACAAGTGACTACGATCCGTACGGTGACAAATAATCAATATAGCATCGTTGAACTAATGGGATTTTCGATTGACCTCGGGATGCATTTTCTCTCCGCTGCCATTGAGACTTTGGATTCAAAATTCAACAAAGTGGAAACGATACAAATTGACAACTTTTTCCAACTCAATGGGGTGGGTGTAAATTCTCTAAATTCCACCGATAGCATCTTCGCCAAAAAAGTCGTGGGGGTTGGTCTAATGGCTGCTAGCTAAAATTGACAATTCTGAAGCCGAATCTTCGAACTTCAACAGATTAGGTAATTGGCACAATCTCGGCTGCAACTAATAATCGTGATTGCAGCCTGGAATTCAATGCTCGATGATTGTGTTTCTGCAGGAAAAAAATGAGACGAAAGGACAGGATAAAGAGCTCCGTTGACATAGCATTGATTAGCCAAATAGTAATATACATGAATCGGACGCTTGGTTGAAGAAATTACACTGTTTCCACATATATATTCCGTGATCTAGTCACTTAATGATGAGTAGTATATATGAATCGGGACAACACGGTTGAAGAAATTACGTTTTGACATATATATCACGCGATCCATCCGTCTCAAAAGTCATGTCAATTAGTGCCTTCGAAACACTTCTCAAGCATACTGGGAGATGTTTAAGTATATATGTTAATTTAGTCATAAATATTTCGGTGTAGCCAATTTAGTTATAAAATTTTTGACGATTTACCAATGTAATTCTTCCGGTCAATTTTCTTCAGAAATCATTGATGCGACTCTGGCGAGGGTCGATTTTGCTGGCCCTCACATGTTGCCTGTGTCGGTGACTAGCAAACAATAAGAAAAAAAAAAGAAAAAAAAAAAGGAAAATAAATAAAAGATTCAAAATTTTAAAAAAAAAATTACAAAAATCATTCATGTGAGCAACTTTGTGTTTGTGTCAACGATTTTCGACAAAAAATTGATTAGAAAAACTATATTAGCAAACTGACAAAATAACTAAATTGAAATCCGTATAATTAATCAACAGCTTTTTTTTTTATAATTTCCAACTCAACACCGAAACAATCCGCGCATTGAAAACAACTGAGAACCAAAAAATTTAATCGATTATTCACACAAGAATACGTGCCCCCGGCGAACCTTCAATTCCATGAATTTCTGCCTCACAGATCTTGGGAATTCACCTTCCACGTTGGAAGACTGAAGAAGAAGAGGTGGGTTTGGTGAGGGATCACGTGAAATTAGGTACCGAGTGGTTGACCAGACAACCGGTTGGCCGGGGAACCGTCCAAAAACCCACACGATCCGCTTAGATCACGGCAGCGCAGAAGCGCATCGCCCGTGACGTCCGCTCACCGCCGCCCCCCGTCTTCTCTCTGCACCGGCTGCTCCCGGTCAACAAATCTCCCGTCACGTCTTTGACTTGACAACCCCTTCCCCCCCTCGTTTTTCTCCCCGCCCGCTCCCCTCGGTCCCCGGTTCCGCCACTCTCGGCCGGGCGCGCGTTCGCGACACGCGCCGCTCGAAGGCAGAGCACGCGCCCGGCACATGGAGATGGCACACCTAACATGATGGGATGCGCATAGGAGTAAGGAAGGAGCACTCATTGCTCGATATCCCACGTTCAGGCCTGTGCTTTTTCGAGTGTGGCTTGTTTCATCATGAGAAATTGCCAGCTGCTGGGATCCAAGCGATTCTCCATGTGGTCTGTTGATTGATATTTATGTTAAGGTGTTTCGGTCGCGCGAATTACCGTGACAATATACTAAAACTCGAATCATCTTAAAAGTCTTGTTAGGTTGTCATTTCGACATCAATTGAACTATTAAGGCTCAAATTACTCATGGTTAAACTTGGGCATCCGTTGCGGTTTTATATAATAAGATAGATTTATATACATATCGTAGTCTATATGGTGTTGTCATATTCATGTTATAGATAATTTTGTCACAATTATTCCATGGGCCCCCGAGAGTTTTGACAAGAGAACATTTGTACCTCACACGTGCATCGTAACTTCATATCCCTCGGTTAAACCCATGAACCTATGGGCAACAAGTTTTGAGGTGACATAACTTGACCCTTTATAGAGTAGATGGAAATCAATCCACCTAACCCAACAAACATAAAGATGCCATGACGATACTTGTTTAGTTATACATGCATAGTGTTACTGGACATTGGATTCATGCCTTCGTGCATGCCTCGATTGTTGTTTAGACTCAAAGGGCGCGTTTGGTAACAATTCTGTTTCGGGGAACTGATTCTGACTAGAAATGATTATTTTTTATTCTGTTTCCGGGAACTGATTATGAGTAAAAAAACGCATTTGGTAATTGTACAAAATTTTTTACTCTGGAATAGAATCGGGTTTGATACCGTGCTAATTGATTCTGTTCAAATTAATTTCTTTTGATTTTAAAATATTTATAAAATAATTTTTTTTACTTTTTTTTTCCCCCTTTTCTCCTATTACTCTTCTTCTTCATCTGGCCGGTTGCCAGACCGGCGACTGGCAACGGGGCCGGCGACGTCCCGGAGCGTCGCCGATATTTACCCCCGTCTTGATGGCGGCGAGCCGGCTTAAAAACGAGCTTCGGCGGCGAGGCTTCGCCCGGCGAGGCGGTGAGCCTCGCCGGTGGCTGGGCTTGCCTCCGACAAGCTCGCCGAACCTCGCCCTGGCCTGGCGAGCCTCCAGCGAGTTCGCCGAACCAGCGACCGGCGGCGGGTGGGGGCGGACGACGGGCAGACGGCAGCGGGTGGTGGACGACAATCGTGGGATGACGGAAGGGAAAAATGAAAGTTTCACTGTTTTGATTCTCGGACGAAGAATCATATTTTTTTTTAATTCTCAATTCTCTTCCCAATCTGTTCCCGGAAACAAAAATTTTACCAAACGCGATTCTCGTCCCAAACTGATTCTTGGAACAAAAAATCAGAATCAGGTAGTGTTTGGCACGTTACCAAACAGCACCAAATTGGTTAAAGGATAAATCATAATTATTATAATTTTTTTAGACCCATATAAGATTTATGATGCTCAACTATCTGTGATTGATATGATTTATCCAGACCCAGATCCAAATGGCCAAAGAAAACCTTCTTTACATGTAGGTTAATACCCTAAAATGACCCCAAATTTTAGGTCTGGTCCAAAGTCTAAACCGGACATTTTTTTTTGTCTAAAAGAAAACCTTAACTATTATGTGTGTAACTAAATTTATGCCGAAGTTCTTTTTTTTCACAAAAGAACGGCAAATTTTACATATAGTCTCAATTTTATCCCGAACTTTTTCTCGTTTGAAAAAATCCATCTGAGTTATGCTCAAGTCCTAAATCTATATCCCTCATTAACTTGCTGTTCATGTAGCCATTGGTTATCGGACATGGCATCCATGCGTACTTGCGGACATGGAATTTTGGTGCGGCCGAAAAGAGGAAGTTACAAGTTCGAAGTAGAGCTTACTGGACTTAAAGTTGATGATTTTTTCCAAATAAGAAGTTTGAGGTTGAGAAATTGATTTTTTTTCTTTTAAGGATATTAGATCTTCGCACATGGCGACTGTGGAAGGGGGAAGCCACGAGCTATAACCCCCCTCGTTAATTTCTGTCTGCACACTCCACACGCGCATGTAAGGCAACGTGGGACGACAAGCCAAGCCACGGCGTCCACTTGCAAGAGAACCGCTAGTTAAGGCCGCACCACCACCACCACCAAAAAGCCAACGCCCCAATAACCCTCATAATTGCGACCCAAAAAAAGGAAAAAAAACCCCCTCATAATCTATTCCGAAACCCCACCAATTTTTACTCTCTTCCCCCCACACAAGGCGACACACTAGACAAAAAAGGACACAATGTAGGTATTGACAATCAGCCCCGGCCGGAGGCCCGGCCCCGGGGGCGGAGGGCCCCGCCGTGTCGAGCCGAGAAGGACAGAGAGAGAGAGAGAGAGATAGGAAAAAGAAGGGGGAATTAGATAATGAAGATGGGTCCAAAGAGAAGGACGGGAGGAAAAAAGAAAGTCAGCCCTCGCGTCGCCGTTTCAAACATCGTCGCCCGGAATCTCAGTTGCCTATTTTACTTTCCCATTTCGCTGTCCAGAACCAGGCCCCGTAGAATTCGAGGGCACTCCTCGTTTCGCACGCACCGGGTAATTCACAAGGGAGAGGCGGGCGAGCTTTATCGAGTGACGTTAGATTCTCGACTTAGGGAGGAGTTTTCCTTTCCTCCGTTTTTGAAAATACCTTACCGACTTCGCTTTCCCTTTTCCTTTCCTTTCCTTTCCTTTCCTTTTCTTTATATCTCCGCCCCGTCCGTTCCCTTCTCTTCTTTTTTTACTCGCGAGTGTTCGTTTGATAAAGGGGAAAAAAATGGAGGGCGAGCGCGACGTCCTTGTTTGAATTCGCGAGCAGGGAATTTGGACCCACGAGCAGGAAAAAAGGGAAGGGGAGGAAGAAAGAGAAAAAAAGGAAGGAGAGAGAAGAGAAGAGAGGATTCGCCTGCTGTCGCTGTTGGGTTCTCGGGAGACTGTCGCTTCAGTCGCAAGTGACGGTGGCTGCTGTTGCAGTAGTTGCAAATCTCAAGGCCTTCCAATAGCGGTCCCTCTTCGCCGGTAAAAATTCGTGCTTCTTAACTCTCTGTCCCTCTCTCTCTCTCTCTCTCACGCTATCTTTGGTTTTGCTTGCTTCAAGATTCATTTCTTTTTTTTAACCAGCCCGACTGATCTTGGGATCTGGTATCGAGTGTAGCGCCGTTTGATCGTTGGGGGCTGGCTGTCTCGTTGCTTCGCTTGCAAGCGCCGCTATCCTCGGCGCCGGGGGGGTTTTCTGCCTCGTGGGTCTTTGTGTTTTGGGGCGCGCGAGTTCGAGGCGAGCTTCTTGCACAGGGTTTATTATTTTAACTGTGTCCCCAAGAGAGGTTTTAGCTGCTTCTGGTGCTCTGCTAATTTTCATTCGGTGCCGCCGCTGCTTCTGTGGTGTCCTGAGGCGCTTGCGGAGAGCACCCAAAAAGGAGGAAGAGCGAGCCCGGGGTGTTGTTTCTTCATGGAGTGACATCTGAGCTCTACGCATGCACGGTTGAGCTCGGTTGCTGTCCGCTTCTTTCCTTGGTTTCGAGGTCTGAGGATTCGTTTTCGGATGAGCATTGGCGGAAGCAGGTGATGCTCTCCCTGCTTCGTTTCGTCCGTGAGATGCTATTTGGCATGTGGGTGTGCAGGTTTCTCCATACGAGTTGATGGGACCGTTGGCCTTGATTTGAGCTGAAGATCAGAGTTGAATAATAACAATGCCGAAGCTTTTTCCAGGGATTTTCCTGAAATGGGTCTTCCTGGCCTTGTCTTTGTGTTCATTTCTATGTCTGAAAACCACAGCACAATCTTGTGATCCAAGTGATCACTTGGCATTGAAGGAATTCGCCAGTAACCTCACCGGCGGGTCAATTATCGCTACTTGGTCCGATGATCTTGTTTGCTGTAGGTGGGATGGTGTTTTCTGCGAGAATTTAAGTAACTCATCAACTTCCTTTAGAGTTACTAAGTTGAATCTGTCGGACCGAGGCCTCCAAGGCTTCGTGTCTCCCTCCTTGGGCAGTCTGAGTGAGCTGAAATTGCTCGATCTCTCGCACAATCATCTCCAAGGTGATTTGCCTTCTGAATTTTCGCTCTTGAAGAAGTTGAAGTATTTCGATTTGAGCCATAATATGTTGTCGGGACCAGCTGGGGGAGCATTATCTGGTCTTACATCCATCCAATCTTTAAATATTTCTAGCAATCAGTTCACTGGGGATTTGCTCGAGCTTGGGAATTATCCTAATCTTCTTCTGTTCAATATCAGCAACAATTCTTTCTCTGGAAGCTTCGATTTTCATGTCTGCAGTTCATCTAACAGTATTCGTGCCCTCGATTTATCGTTGAACCATTTGGTGGGGGGTCTCGATGGCCTGGAGAAGTGCGGGCTGTCTCTTCAGCAACTACATCTGGATACCAATTCCCTTTCTGGCCATCTCCCAGAATCTTTGTATAGCATGTCGTCTCTGGAGCAACTCTCCCTATCTGGGAACAACTTCTCGGGCTCATTGAGCACGAACTTAAGTAATCTTTCTAGCCTCAAAGCCTTGATTGTCTGTGGAAATCGGTTTTCGGGCCCTTTTCCTGACGTTTTTGGAAACCTTAAGCAGTTAGAACAGTTAATTGCACATTCAAATTCATTCTCAGGGTCACTTCCTTCAAGCCTGTCTCTCTGTCCAAACCTTAGAGTGCTGGACCTCCGGAACAATTCTCTCACTGGCCAAATCGATCTAAACTTCACCAAGTTGTCCCGTCTCTCTACAGTTGACCTAGCCTCCAATCATTTCCATGGCCCGCTTCCAGATTCCTTGTCCAGTTGCCATCAGCTAAAAATTTTAAGCCTTGCCAAGAATAGTTTCAGTGGAGACATCCCCGTAAGTTACGGAAAGCTCACATCCCTCTCGTTTGTCTCGTTGTCAAACAACAGTATCGTTAACTTATCCAGTGCTTTGTCCGTGCTTCAGCAGTGCAAAAATCTGAGCACTCTTATCCTCTCAAAGAACTTCCACGGGGAGGAAATCCCTGGAAATGTGACCGGTTTCAATAGTCTGATGGTTTTAGCTCTTGGAAATTGTGCTCTCAGAGGTCAAATCCCTGTGTGGCTATTGAGTTGCCCAAAGTTACAAGTTCTTGATTTGTCATGGAATCATTTTGATGGAAGCATCCCTTTTTGGATGGGGAAGATGGAGAACTTGTTTTATTTGGATCTGTCGAACAACTCTCTTTCTGGGGAGATCCCCAAGAGTTTAACAGAGTTGAAGTGCCTTGTCTCTCCGAACTCTGTCTCGCCAAATCTCACTGCTTCTGCCGGAATCCCTCTCTATGTCAAGAGAAATCAGAGTGTAAATGGCTTACCGTACAACCAGGTCTCAAGCTTTCCTCCCTCGATGTATCTGAGCAACAACAGACTGAACGGGACTATATGGCCTGAAATTGGTCAGTTGAAGCAGCTTCATGTCTTGGATTTGAGCAGGAATAACATAACCGGAACGATTCCTGCTTCCATCTCAGGTATGGAGAATTTAGAAGTGCTGGACTTATCCAATAACAATCTTTATGGATCGATCCCAGATTCGCTTGAGGAGCTCACATTCCTCTCGAAGTTTAGTGTGGCCAATAATCACTTAAAAGGTCCAGTTCCTACTGGGGGTCAATTTGGGAGCTTTCCAAGCTCTAGTTTTGAAGGGAACCCTGGGCTTTGCGATGAACTAGATTCTCCGTGTGATGTAATTGATAATATGGGGATGAGGCCTAATATTACGTCCGGGCCCCAGAATAAATTCAGCCGTAGAAGCAGCATTCTTGTTGTAACAATCGGTGTTGGGATAGGGGTTTCACTACTGCTGGTTGCCATTTTGCTGAAGATCTTGAGGAGGGACGTCGGCGATCATATGGATGACTTGCATGAAGAACTAGGCAGGCCTCATAGGTTATCTGGAGCTCTTGAATCTTCCAAATTGGTGCTTTTCCCAAATTCAGACTGCAAAGATCTTACAGTTGCGGACTTGTTAAAGTCAACTAGCAATTTTAGCCAAGCGAACATTATTGGCTGCGGTGGATTCGGTTTAGTTTACAAAGCTAACCTCCCGAACGGCACGAAAGCTGCAATCAAGAGGCTTTCTGGGGATTGCGGTCAGGTTGAACGGGAATTCCATGCCGAAGTGGAGGCTCTATCAAGGGCTCAGCACAAGAACCTTGTTTCTCTCCAAGGTTATTGTCGCCATGGTAACCATAGGTTGCTGATATATTCATACATGGAGAATGGAAGTCTAGATTACTGGCTGCATGAGTGTAATGATGGAGGCTCTGTTCTTGCATGGGATGTCAGGCTCAAGATAGCTCAAGGAGCTGCGCGGGGATTGGCGTACCTGCACAAGGTTTGCGAACCAAATATTGTCCATCGAGATGTGAAATCCAGCAACATACTATTGGATGAGAAGTTTGAGGCTCATTTAGCTGATTTTGGCCTCTCGCGGCTGCTTCGTCCCTATGATACTCATGTGACTACAGATTTGGTCGGAACTTTAGGGTATATTCCTCCAGAGTATAGCCAGACATTGACAGCCACCTTCAGAGGCGATGTTTATAGTTTTGGTGTTGTTCTTCTGGAGCTTCTTACTAGTAGAAGGCCTGTGGAAGTTATCAAAGGCAAGAATTGTAGGGATCTGGTTTCGTGGGTGTTTCAGATGAAGTCTGAGAAGAGGGAGGAAGAGATCATTGACCCGTCGATATGGATCAAGGATCAAGAGAGGCAGGTATTGGAAGTGCTCAGTGTGGCATGTAATTGCACTGACCGGGATCCCAGGAGGAGACCCACGATTGAGCAGGTCGTGTCGTGGCTCGACAGGGTCGGTATTGAGGGTTCTCCAGGATCCTGACTCGATTGCCTCTCTTTGCAAACTGAAGAGGATTATCCATGGACATTGTACATGTAAAGCTACAAACTGTTCCTAGTTCCTGCAATGCTGGGATAGTGTCGAGAGGCCATGTCATCACAGCAGTCACAGGAAAAATCTTTGGCTATGCATACTAGAACATCAAATCTTTTGTATCTTTAGGTTGTTTCGCCTTTTATATTCTATAAATAAGAAGTTTCCCCCAGTATTCTTTGCATCAGCAATCAGCATATGTTCCTGCTCATGAAAAGTTAAATTCTGTGTATAAGAGTTACTCAGATCAATTGCGCCTAAAATTTGACATGGCGGTCTGCATAGCATTGTGTCAATATTATCTATTCTCTGTATGCTTGAATATGTACAGGGTCTAATATCATTCCTCCGAATGACTGCCATAACTGTTGGACCGTGAATATATAGAACATTATGATTTATGAAGAAAATGAGCCTGTCCATCGTAATCTGAGGATTTTTATACGGCTAAAAGGACAAGTACACTTTTTAGGTTCAGGAGCAGCATCGAGTACACATCTCTTTTTTGAGTGTCCCTTCAGTTGGATAATATTCAGACACTGAAGGTGATTGGAACTCTGAGGCTCAATGGGCTATGCAAAACTTGAAAAGGAAACCTTTCTATAGGGTGCTGTTGAAGTTACCTTGGGATGGTGTCAATTTACTTCCTTTGGAAGGAGAGATGCAGATTTGCATGAAGGGGTTAACTCCTCCAGTTGACAGGCGTCATTGAGGATGTCTTGTGTGCAGTCATGGTGCAACTGTCTCCGTTGAGAATAAGCAGTCAATGTTATCAGCTGCTGATGCAGTGTGATGCAGCGAGTGGAGGAATTGGACCAACTGATTGCTTATGAGGTTTACTGTGAAATGATGGTGTTTGTTCTGTGATGCTGTATCCATTGGTTGTGGGAAAAAGTGCTAAAAAAATGTTAAATCCATGGCATTGGTTGACTAATTCAATTTACAATCTTTCAATTGAATCAATTTTGTCATAAATATTTTCACAAGGGTATCAATTAAGTCCATATGATCAATTTTAATCGGAAATTGCTAACGTGGATGTCTTACATAACACGGTTGGTGTTACGTATATTATTATAAATGTCATTTATATTTGAGGTATAGATTATTCATTACATGAATAAATTTCATTTAATATGACTAACTTTACCAACGTTCCTTACTGCACAAAAAAATCATAGTAGATATTACAAATACCCAACCTCATTGCCATTAAATTTAAGTATAATCTGTTTCCTTAGTTGAATACATTTCACTTAAAAAAGGCATATGGAAGAACGCAATAAAGATGATAATGAAAATAATCTAAAAGATATATCTTGTCAAAATAAAAATAAAAAAGGAAAATGAAAAAAATAAGGATATATAGTTAAATATGAATTATTATTATGTGAATAAAATACACTGTATAAGAACATGCCGCTTAAATTTAAGACAAAAATCAAATTAATACAAAAGTATTAGAAAGATATTATCTTATTTCGCATGGGACTTTGTAATTTTTAGCTTATTAAAATAATTTATTTATAAAATAAACGAAATTGAGAAAATTCAGCATTTACTTTATAATAAATATTTATGGTAACATTAAGATAAATAAATAATAGTGAAGAAAGAAAGGAATTCTTGTTTGTGGATATGTTATTCCGCATGAAAAAAAGGAAAAAAATAACGATTAATCCCACAAAAAACCCAATCGGTATATTTGTAATGAATTTACTCTTAATTTCTGTTAAATTTTATTAGAGTTGAAGACACATGATAATTGACGGGTTATAAATTTGAGGTTTATCTTTCGTTTGTTACATGTGTACCAATATGTACTTTTTCGTGGTATTAATCCAATTTAATAAAAACTAATGAAGAATAAATTTGTCACACACAAGTATATTAGTTTAAGACTTTTGATGGTCAAAAATTTAATTTATAATAAATTTATCATAGATGTACCGGTTTAAAGGTTTTTATGATATTAACTCAAAAACAAAATAAAATAATTGTTGGGCTACAATTATAATTAAGCAGAGATTGGGGGACCATCTTAGCAAGAGCCCAAAGTTCAGGGCAAGTGAAAAGTTCGCTCCAGCTGCGAGCCTGACTTCCGCAAGTCGATCGAGGGAGGGCGCAGCGAAAGCGGTCGTGAAACCCTCCGAACATCCCTCAGGTACAATCGTCTCTTCGATCGCGAACATCGCTTGCGCTTTCCGCTATTTCCATCGTCGCCGCGTTGTCAGGTTCGAGAAGCGAGCAGCTCTTCGTTGCGCCTGGCTGCGATCTTTTGCCGGTGCGATTTTGGGTATTACGTTCGTACTGTTGCGGATGATGGGACCGAGCTGGGGTGGAGTCGTGAGCAATCATGTGTTAAGTGCTGGTAGTCGTTTGTTGATTGAGGGTGAGTTCGAAATGCGGTGAGTGTGACCTGGGGGCGCGGGTTTCTTGGTGTGAATGGCGAGTGCTGGAAAATTTGAGTGTGCACAGCAAGTGTTTGGTTTAATGTCTGATAGAAACTTGGTTACACGGGCTGTCGATGTGATTTTTTATGAACAGATAAACTGCGAGGTAATGTAGTTGCTCTACTGAATGTACTTCTCTGATGAAGTATGATCTTGGTTCTAGATCACGTCGGAATTTCATTTAGGACACACCCATTTGCCACCGCTACTCCTACCCATTTAGAATTGAGGGTTCGGAGATGGCAGGTAAGATTCAGACGTTGTCTGAATGTTTGGCTGGGAGGTTGATGTCACATATATTAGATTTTTGTTGCTAACATAAGCATGTGAGGTTAGTTGTGCCCTCTGTGAAATTGGTGTCCCAACCTGCCATTGTAAGGATATGTCATTCTTTAGTCGATGGCGGTCATTGGCAGCGGAGTAAGCCTTGAGCTGGCCAATTGTGCATATACTATTTCATACATTTAGTGTAGCTATGAACACCTATGACGTTTCGTTGGAGATCAAATCGAAGAGTCGAAAGAATACTGATCAAAGAGTGTTGATAATTTACTCCAGTGCTTCCCATGGCCAGTGGCATGCAGAAGCTTAGTCATGTGAAATTGTGTTTGCCAATTGTTCTTGTCACTATTTTCTTTGCCATGTTGTTCTCTCTACTTTATTTTGAGGATATGCTGTACGATTCTTTTCTTCAGAAGGGCACAAGGTATAAATACTATGCTTTTTCTTCTTGGAAGAATTATTGAGCAAGTAATAACTCTAGTGTATGTTCTGCTACATTGTGTTTCAAGTGTCTTCACGTTAGTGAGAAGTCTCTACTGAAGCATTGTCAAAGCATTCATTGATTTATAGAATGTGCGATATGAGACCGTGATATTTGGTTGCTGATTTTTCTTTTATTGGCCAAGCTCTAACTGGATACATAACAGAGTTCCCACATTTTTTTTCGGAATGTCCAGTAAAAGTTTTAGAAAAGGGATCAACCTCCCTCTAGGACCTGACACCAGGAGCTTCATCAAGAACCGAAAGACAAAATGTACTAATGAGAGTGTCTACTTAGCATCTGATTCGATAGCAATAGTGGACGGCTCCTAGGAGGTCAGAAGGGGCCTTTTCTCAGTCTATATTCAATTTTTCTTAGTGATTTTCCAATAATTTCCAGCTTCTAGCTCCACTGTATTCCAATCCTGGAGAATATTGAGCCTTTTGTGGTATTATCAGAGTGACCTGAGGTTAATTGGGGTGAAATCTAAAATAAACAGGCTGAAGCAATTTGAAGATTGAACATACTATGTTATTCTTCCTCAGATTGATGCTCTTTATTGGAGATGTTTTACTCATACCAATCATGAGTGGTAATTTGGCATCAATTGTAGACAGAATAACATTTAACTGCCCCAATTGGATAACATTTACTTTCTTGAACTGCTTTCTGCATGCAAGCCATGTTTAAATGATCAATGGCACTGCTTTGGAATAGCAAATTCATATTGTGGGCATGATCATATCAATCCAATAATTCTAGAACCCTCGAAAGGGTTGAAGCAGTTCTTTCATCTCAAAATTTTCTATTGTTTTCTTTAATATTTGAAGTTATTTTGGAAAAGCTATGATTTTGTGACTCCATCTGTGCATAGTTTGATACTTCGGTTCAAATTCCTTGTGGATTATCACTTGAAAGGCTAATTCACCGTGCTTTTGAGGTAAAATAATTTAATTTTTTTTTTTTTTATGGTCCATAGAGAAGCTCAACACTTGGGCTGATGGCTGGTAAAGCTGCCCAATCTGTGGTGAAGACGATTGCAGAGTACCAATACCCGTGGCGGGAGAAGTTGGTGAAATACAGGAGCGAGCTATCCAAGGGCGTGTGGGGGTATTGGGAGTTGGGAGCATGGAAGCCACTGGGAATCAGCGCACGTCGCCGAGCTAGGCTACGCAAGGAAGTCCTACTTGCAGGTGAAGATTGGTCATATGACCCTGAGAGGAAAGAGATGAGAACCAAGAGGAAAGGGCACAAGGTCGACAGGATAGCCGCTGAGAAACGGGAGAACACCGCGAGACTGATGGATAAAATGCCGGATCTGTTGCTGGCGTACAAGAAGCGGAGATGGGAGAAGAAGATGAAGGAAGAAGACAAGAAGTAGGGACAATTTGTCAATTTCGGGCGTTATTCTCACTTGCCGGCTCTTGTGATATTAGTTCTATGTGAATTCTTTGGTGATAATACTCCTGGCTCACTCGGACCCAATTTTGGCCCTTTTTCTTGTGTCTTCGGTTCCATGGATCAAATTAACTGAATGGATCAGGCTTAGGCTTGTTGTCATTTACGAGCGAAATGTTCGGCTGTTTCCTTGGTCTCTAAGAAATTTTTAATTTGGATTTGTGATTTTAACTTGATTTTGTGCTTTTGGATTTTACAACTGCATTGTATACCCAGTATTCTGCAGCAAGCTCGCTGTGTCATGTGTCGGGCAAAGCCTTGTCTTGATAGTGTTCCTAAAACGCACGAGACATTGGATCCATGTTCTCGCCACCGCCAAAGGCCTTTCTAGAGGGCACCGAACTAGGATCAGGAGACTGCTAGAAGGACCGGCCCATTGTCCTGTTTCCCTGATGTTCAGCTTAGTCTCTGCTACGAGACAAAAAAGTAACCAGGACAAATCCTTTGAAGAGAAGAAGAAACATGTGTCGAGCACAGGAAAATCCACCATCGTAGCATTAGAGTCCATGCATGCTCGGGCATGTCCCAAGAGAAAGCGCCACGTGTCCGATTCTCGCCATCATCCGGTCACTAGACCTTGCCACCTTTCACTCTCTGTGCTTCCTGCGGGCGGTGGCTGCGGGCTGACGTTATATTTCCAGGACGTGGGGAGGAACAAGATGGGGAAGGCAAAGGGAAAGCGGACGGACGAGCTGAAGAGAGATGGCCAATATGTTCAGGGCAAATAGAGCTCTCCTCAACAACAGCTTCAGGGCTTCGTCCAGAGACCCATCTTTCTATGTCCAACGCACTGTCCGGCGGTCAAGGGCTTGCTTTCTCTCCTCTGCTTTTGAACGTGCAGAAGTATACTTATATATCTTTCCTATCCTCCTAGGATTTTATTTCAATTAGGATGTCCTAAGTGATGTGGTGAGTTTATCCTTTGAATCTCAGGGCAGCAATGCTGTGGCCGAAACGAGCCCTGGAGATCGTGGGACAGGGATCCCAGAAACGGGGTCTGACCCGGTTAGGGAAGGGATGTACGAAGCCAAGCAAGAGGCCCTCGACCCCGATGAGGGCCGGGCCAGTGCTGTGACAGGATATATGGCCGACAGAGCGAGGGACGGGCCCGAGAAGGCGAAGGAGATGTCCACCAGGGTGGGCGAGACGGCCAAGAAGACGATGGACGGCGCCTGGAAGGCGGCCAGGGAGACCAAAGAGGAGATTAGGGAGGCCGCGGTGGGCGGCCGCAGTCACAGCGAGGAGGAGAAGAGAGGGCCGAATCATGAGAACTCGGAGGGTGACGAGAACGTGGACGATTTGAGGAGGCGTGCAGGAGGATACGATAAAGCGGAGTGAGTGTATAAAAAAGCTCTGAATGCTGAATCTCTTTGTTTAAATGTAACTGGACAAACTTTTGTAATTTCGAGTCTTGAATTAAACATGGAAAAAACGTCACTTCTGACCTAATATTTGTTGAAACTATGAAGAAAGAGGGATCCTCGTGATTAATGACGGTGCTTATGTTGCGCTATATAATTGACAAAATTTCTGGTCATTTCTCTATCATCAAAATCGTGAGTAGCCCTGACGATCTTAAAGTTGTAAGACAGGCCCGGTCCGGCCCAACATTGGCTGGGCCTCAGTAAAGATTCCAGGCCCTCTTCCCTTGACGGGCCAAATTTTCGGTTCAACCCCGCCCAATGAGGAGGTCTACCCTACAATTATATAACTAATTTATATAGTTTTAGGGATCTGAAATAAAAATTTAGCCCTAAAAGTAAGGGAGAATATATGAAAATTTTCAAGGATCATGACAATTAAGAAAATGATTAATACTATGAAAAATCCAAAATAGATATACTCGTAATAAATTTACTCCAAACTAATTTTTGACTACTAAAAACCTTAAACTGGTACACACATAATAAATTTATTTTTTGTTAGTTATCGTCAAATTACTGAGTTAGACGGGTATATTAACTTGAGATTTTTCCATATTTTTCTTTCTTTCTTTTGGAAGAATACTTTTGAAAATGCTTCTCTTTCTTGTCAAATTACTGAGTTAGACGGATATATTAACTTGAGATTTTACCATATTTTTCTTTCTTTCTTTTGGAAGAATACTTTTGAAAATGCTTCTCTTTCTTGTTTAGATAATACAAGAAAAATCTCTATGACCACATTTGATTTGGAGGCCGTACCAAGCATCTGGTTGTTTTCTAAGAATTCCTTGAATGCTTTTTTCCTTAGGCATAATTCATCAATGGTTTCGTGAATCTCTTGTTGGATTTCTCCAAGGGAAACATCTAGGATTATCCGATTCTTTGATTGGAAATATTTGTCAACCATATTGCCAATTTATTTTGGCATGGATGACAAGAAAATTGATTTGAGAGCTGGATCTCAACCAAGGGCATAGTAGAGTTTCATCATTTCTTGGAAATGTCGATCAAGATCTTTTCGCTCATAAGAACCATATTTTCTCTTAAAGAATTATTTCCCTTTTTTTCTCTATGAGGTCCTTCGGCCTCCCGATAAAGAAATGGTGGAGAATGCGAATCATCTAGTCAAATTCGTATGCCAATAAGGTATCTAATCTGTTGGAGCAAGAGCCAATCACCAGTCTAACAAACTAACTACAAATCTAGCAATGAACTATAGGAGAATATGCAACTGGTCATTTTCTAGATTAATAACTTTGCTGTTCATCTAGGTATAGAACTCTTGTAGCCTAGCATGTCACTTATGATTTGGGATATCATCAAGTGTGAAGGTGAGATTGGAGGTCTTATTCCCATAATCGATATTCTAGAAGGGAAAATCTATCATATTTTCTTCATTTTCTTCTTCAAGTTGCATCACGAAGCTAATGGGGGCTTTGTTCAAGAACATGTTGAGCCTGCTCATCGTCCATGGAAGCGGATGATAGAGTGTTTGACTCAGACCCTGAAGCTTTAAAGTATGAATCTTGTATAGATTGGATTTTGTCACAACCTACCATGGCGATACTCGTCTTAACATGTTCTCTTAGAATTGACTCAAGGGGGTTGGAGATCATGTGTGAAGATGGAGGGTCAGTTGGTGGAGGCTCAGACTGTTTTGATTTTGTCGGTTCTTTTGCCGATTTGGCTGCAAATTTCTGTTTTTATTTTGTTAAGAACCTTTCTTTGATGGCCCTCATGTCATGTCTACGAGTAGGAGTGGTCCAGTTTAAACTAGAAAGTAGAAACGGAAGGGATGGAGTAGTGGTGGAACTTAAAGGGAGGAATGAAAATTTTTCCTGTGAAGAGGAAAATAATTGATCAAAGATAGAAGTAGAAGAAGAGGGGTTGTGATTCCTCTCGTGGTTTGTTTCGAGTTCCCTAATCTATTTCTAAAGTCTTTTTACTTCAACTGACTAATCATCAAGGTAATGTTTTGGTCTTACTAACCCAACTTTTATTTTTTGTAGTTTAATCTGTAAAATTGAAGAAGCTTGTTTCGGACCACTGAGGTCTAATCTAGCTATTGATGGACACGATCTAGTCGAGTTTTGACTTCTTCCACTTCGGTCTGGACTTCAACCACTTAAGTTTTGAGAGCATTAAAGCCTACTTGTTGTTCAAACCTCAATATGGTAAGGGCCTTGTTCTGGACTAAGCATTTTCCATTTGCCAATTTAGGACAGATTCCAAGGGACCAAGATCTTTGGTAGTTCTATTATAATTAATTCTGGTGGGATTAGGAATCTTAGGTTGATTGCTATACCCAATTAGACTTGTGAATTTTTTCGAAGATGAAAAATCAGACTCATTAAACATGCAAATGCAGGAAGGGGTAAATGGCTTAAGGGGATTTGTTTTGGTTAATTTGCAAAATTGAAAGATGTCTGGATCACAGGTTAGATTTTTCTTGACCAATTTGAGGATAGGTTTGTAGCATGGTTTAATAGGAGAAAGAGGTCGTGGTCTTCTCTTCGGAGGGTTTTTTGAAACCAATGATTATGATCTTTGGGAAAAGCCATAAGACACAAAAAACTAATATCTTCATCCATCCTCTCTAAGTGGCCCAATAGAAGGGTCATTCTCCTAACATTTCTGGAAGAATGGATCTTTGGATTTTTTATTTTTTATTTTTATTATTATTTTTTTCCGGAATGACTAACATCAACATTCGGATTTGGTATCATATAGACTCGAGACTTTCTGGCTTCTCATGAGAGTGGTCCAGTTTGATGACTACAGAGCCATCTTTGTTTTAGTGAACTTCGATTTTATAACTTAAATGAGTCTGGAATTTTAATGGAACTTGACTAACTCAAAGTAAGATATTTGTCTAGGCACATGGATGTAGGATGGTGTTTGATTGTTGTTGACAAAAATGAATAAAGCATCTTATGTGGAAGATAACTTTAGATCCAAGGTGTGATTTTGGACTCGGTATGAAGGATTGTAGCAATCAAATCAGTAGTTTGGAGTGCTCGAGTTATTTGCAACTAGACCTTCAAGGCATCAAGGACTTGAGGATTAGACAAGGCCATATTGAAGTTAGGAAAAATGATAACAACTATGCCAGTATTAAGGGTAATCTTAATTGTGCCTATGCAAGCATGTTGGTATTCGAGGAACTAAGTGTCAAGGAGTGCCATTCTGGCGACTATAAAAGGCATTTTCATCATTGAAAGGTTAAAACAAGACGAATTGCTCTGGAGTGGAGATGTGTATACCCTTGGGAATGCCTTTGTTGGAATAGTTCAGGAAGAAAATGGAGATCAACAAAATGTTCTTCTTGAGTAGTGGGAGTAAGATGTTGATCAAAATGGGTAGATTGGATATACTCCTTGATATCTTTTGGAGTACGTTGGATGAATTTTTTGATGGAATGGATGGAGAAAAAGGAGTGGGGTTTTGAAAATGTAGAATAAGGATTTATTAGAGGGAGTTAAGTGTTGGAAATATTGTCATTCTCATTGAGGTAAGTAACCTCATAAAGATAATCAAATTTTGAGGAAGTAGACTTTCTGAAAATAGAAAAATATAGGGAGAATGATGCATCTATCACAGTAGGTTGTTGATTGGTCATGATGATGAGAAATTCTTCCCCCTCGTTATGGTGCATTATCAAAGAAGAATGAGGTTAACACGGTATTAATGGTAATATAACTTTGATAGCAAAGGTAGAGTTTCAAGAACAAAAGCTCAAAACAAGTATGCATTCCCAACTAACGGGCAACACAGGCCATTCCTCAAGGGACCGCCTCTTACTTTCCTGACCCTCAAAATAGGTACATTTCCAACTAATAGGCACCGCAAGACATTCCTTAGGGGACTGTCTCTTAGTTTCCTGATCCTTTGCTCTTGAATTTGGGTCTTAGAGTCTTAGATTTTCTGATCTACAGAATCCACAAAGTGGCGAATTGAGAGCATACTTAGAATTATACCATCTGACCAAGTTAACAACAAATTTCTTAATAGAAGAAGCCATTCTAGGGGAGGAAGAAAAAGGACTTAAAAAGCCGTGAGAGATATCACTATATGAGTTTATTTAGGGAAGGCTAATCTGCCTTTTTAATACACAATACATTACCTTATGTAGGTATAAACTACATCGAACGTCATGAGGCATCTAGAGGACAAGTCCCTCTAATGATGTTATAGACAAAAGTTACCGAGCACGAAAGATGCTTAAAGCACTACAAACAAAGCACATTCCACGCCAAGCTTGCTAAAGCATGTGGTAAGGCATAAAGCACACAAAGCACACTATCCTATCTTATTACCGAATCCCTCTACAGTGTTGTCTGCCGAGCTGTCTGAGCTGTCTCCGTCTTTTGCTTTTCAGAAGGTGCGAATAAAGCTATCAATCTCCTACCGTGACAAAAGTAGATTAGCAATAGGGTTGTGAGAGATTCTTGATGATGATGGACCATCTGTTCTTCTTTTCTTAGAGAGAGAGGACTAGTTCGCCTAGGGCTGTGGCCAGTGGGACCAATCTTCAAAAGTAGTGGAAGCCGTTTGTAAATCGGTAGATATGGATTCGGACGAGTATGGGTCTTAGGCTAGTGGCCCTCCTTATGGATCTTGGGAGGAGGAAGCTTCATCATGGTCGGAGCTGAGATCCTCTTCATGACATTCTCTTAAGGCCTGACAAATTTGGTGGCTTACTTCAGGGAACTCCAGATTAGTGTGTTGCCAGATTGTGTTTCCTTCTCACTTGATCTCTAGAGGAATCACCTTGTTGTGTTGGCACAAAATTCTCTAAAGTTCCTTGTATTCTTGTGGGATTTGTCTGATTTTTGCTATGATGGTTTTGAAAATATCATTTGTTCCCGGCTGAGACTTGAAAGTAGACACCAACCTTTGTCGGAGTGTGGTGGAGATCTCCACTTGGCCTAAGAAATATCCATGGCCAGTGAAAGATGATTAAGGTGTGAAGTTCAAGATTTGACCGGCAAACTTTCAATTAATCTTTGAAAACTAATCTCCAGATTCCTAAAGGCTTAAACCATGACAAGAATTCTCCCAAATGTGCAAAATTTGACTGTCCTTGGATAATTTGGCTAGTGATACAAGGCATTTGAGCTGTAGAAAATTTGACAGCTACTATATGTAGATTGAGTAGAAACCAAAGGAGCCATTTAAGGTCTTCAGGAAATGGTTCTATGAAGGGATACTTAGGATGTAATCCCAAAGGTTTTAAACATAATAGACCGTGTATGCTAAAAATTCTTAATAAATCCATAATAGGTCAATTAAGTTTTCAAAGATAACATTGCCATGAATGAGTCTTGGGATTTTAGGAGGATATTCCTTGCTTGGTCACTTTGGCAACATTGGTTGAGCTCAAATTTGGCCACTGGTTGTTGAACATGCAAACATGTTGATGGAACTCACTAGGACTTGATCTAGCCCGAATAAAAGATTTGCAAGCACGTTCTTTTTTCCCTCAATGTATTTGGTTTCAAATTAGTAATGAGAAAATCATTCTAGCCATTTCAGAGGCTGTGGGTGTGGAATTGTCTTCTGCTTGAATTTCAACATTTGGGGAAAGGAAGACATGTCCAATTCAACAAGAAAATAGTAACCTATGAGATGGAATTCGAATTTTTAGTTACATACTTTAACAACCAAGATTTATTTGAACGTAATAAGGTAATAAATTTATGCTTGGGAGAATCTTCCACTCTTGTATCCACAGATTCTTGTCTTATTGTTAGACTGTTCTTCAAAAAGAATAGTGCCCACTATTTGTCATTAGCACCGGTCTAGAGAACTCTTTAATGTAGAGAATATAGCTTTTGCTTGAGTGATTGGACTACCTTAGTTTGTGAAAGTCCCCAAGAGATATACCAGATTGTGATTTTCTGTTGAGTAAATTTGCTACAAATGTACCATTTTTTGTTTTTATTATTTGTGATTAAAAAATTAATTTTAAGTGAATTTATCATAGATGTACCGATTTTGAGTTTTAATATGGTCAAAAACATTAGTTTAAGATAAATTTATTATAGGTATGCTGGTGTGAAATTTTTTGTGGTATTAATCCTAATAAAAACAAACTTTTTTTGCTAATTTAAATGGCTAACACGTATTTTATATAAGCATATAGTATCATTGGACGAGACTTGACTTACCGGGGAAAAAAGACAAAGGTGGCGCTGAGACATCAAGAAAGGGAACTTCTTCGACAGAAAATGAACAAGAATTAAATGCAAATAAATGGAAAAGTAGATGCTTAAGCTTCCATCAAAGCGAAAGCTGTCAAGATTATCAAAATTAATCGGCTCCAGCTCGCTTTCCTTACTTCATCGCTTCCCTAGCATGACGACCGCCCTAATATTGAGAATACCAGACACTAAAAAAGAAAAAAATTTGCTTTTTTTTTCTTTTTTTCAGATTAAAATGCGGTGTGTCTTCTCCCTTTTTTCAGACAAATTTCATGTTTTTACCGGACGGTATCTGAAATCCGAGAAAAATTAAACCGCGACAATTCCAATTTCCATTGTCCTTGCGAGAAAATTTTAATTTTCTTTTAAGGGAACGAAAGGAAGCAAAATCCGGCAAAACCTCCATTGACGTAGCAACAAGCACTCTCTTCTCTCTCTCTCTCTCTCTCTTCTTTCTCTCTCTTCCTTCTTCTCCTTCCTCGATCCATTGAGCCGTCCGGAGTTTCTGCAAGGCGAGGACCTCCAATGGCGGACGAGGCGCGGTGAACGAGATCCGTCGCCCCGAGCCTTCGAGAAGCGCGCCGTCTCCTCCGATAGGTAGGGGCCTCCTCTTTTTTTTTTCCTCTCGCCCTCCGAAAATCTCCTGTGTTCGCGACGCGAATGTCGAAGCGGACGAGTCGAATCGTTAGGTCCCGCGTGGCGGCGCCAGCGGGAGGAAGCCTCAGCCCGAAGGCACTCAGCGCGAGTTGCTCCCTCGCTTTCACTGGCAATTGCACTTTCTCGTTCAGCGCTGAATCTTCAATCCCTCGGTGGTTTTTTTTTCGGTTGGGCCGTCGCTTTTTTTGGGGGGGCACTGTTTCCACTTTACCTAACGTAATCTACGGGGGAAATTATGTGGGCGGCCAGCTATTATCCTTCGCTTCCAAGTGCTTCTCCGTCGTACTTGGCGTGTATAAGTTGAATCTCGCCTGAATTTGCTGATGTTCCTCTAGATCCTCAGATTAAGGTTTGATCTGTGTATATACTGTATTGTTGCCTGGGAATGGTTCTGGGTTTGATGATGGCGATAGTGGTCGAGCCGGCTGTGCTGTGAGATTCTTGTCGAGATCGCCGGTTGAGCTTTTCAGGAGTTTGTTTATTGTTTGGAGGTAGTTTCGCGAGAAATGTAGGACATTGATGTCGTCGTTGAGTTTAATAACTTAGTTCTGTTCAGTTTCTTGGTTTTCCGTGGCAGAACGGCGAGTGTGGAAATGGCTGATGTAGCAGGTCTGACTGAAGCGGCGGGGGCCAGATTCAGTTCGCTCGAGTTGATTGGGAGAGGATCTTTCGGAGATGTCTATAAAGCGTAAGTGTCTTTTCCGAATGTGTTTTTGCATCTTCCGCTCTATGCTGAAGGTGTTCTTCTTACCCTGTTTGATCAGGAGAATGCCTGTGCGCAGTGCTAGAGATGTATTATGAGACAACTGGATAGAGATACTGCCGTTAGATGCGATTATTGTTTAGTCCTTACTTTTAGACATAATTTTATTTTGGAATATTTCAGTGGGTTGGTGAGGATATTGTGATACTGGAAATCTCTTAAAATCTGTAAGTATATGTAATTGATTACTACTGCAGGATATTGGGATCGGTTACCCCATGACATCCTCATCTATACAGGATCACTGGATCTGAAATCATGAAAAGAGGATCATAAGCTTTTAACTCTTTCTTTAACTTTTAGGTAGATCTTAATGCAAACAGAAGGCATTTACCAATGCTTCTAGGTATCTGTCTGTTGTTTGACTTTTGAACATAAACTAGTCTTAGTATCTGGTTTGGGATTGGGACTTCAATTTTTTCTATCCAATAGAAGAAGTTAACTTTGAATATAACATGAATATTGTAGGAAGATTATATCAGAAATTTAAAATGTGGCATTACTTGATCTATGGACATTACTAAGTCTTGAAGGAATAATGTGCGAATGGAAGGAAGGAAGAAAAGTTGAGGATGGCAAAAACTTTTGATCAGTTTATTGTATATACACTAGCTATGTACCAGCTTTTGAGAAAAGAACTATATTCTCTTTTGGCAAGCAGAATATTGATGACAGTTTAGGTGCGCCATTTGATTCCCAAGAATTCCCACAATTTTCTATCTTCATTTCCCTTTAATTCTGAAAACAGTTTAGTGAATGCTTTGGCAACCGTTTGAGACATTTGAGAAAATAAGTGAAACTATTTTCAAAATTGAAGCTATAAATGAAAAATAGCTATTGTGGTGTTTTCAGCATTTTCTCTCCTTTAAGAGTAGAAGAGTGGGATACAGATATAAGGCCTATATTGTTCTTCTGATAGGATCCAAGCATAATCTTGCAATTTTTCGTTTGTAAGAAAATTCTAATGACCCAAATGTGTTTCCAAGAGAATGAAAACTGAAAATACAAAACTCTTTCTTTTCAATTTCTATGATAGTGAAAATCAAAAATGTTTTTTGAAATTAAATAGCCTCTTAATTTTTCTTATAAGCTGTGGTCATTTAATTCTTCAAAGTAGACCTGCTTTACTAGTTTTTGCAAAGATGTTTCCTTTAGTTGCGTTATGATTGGACCACATGATGTACTTTATTGAAATTTTTAGTGATATGATACAGTTGGAGAATGATTACAGTTGCTATGAACCATAAATTGCCAGTCAGTTGCCTTTCCTGCCCTTACATTATTAACGCACTTGTGGAATTTGTTTCTTTTCCATGTGAACTGTCTTCAAATTATTATTGTGAGAAGTTTGTCATGAAGCTTGTTGTGGCTTTGTCTGAATTTTCTGTTATCAGTAGTCAAGTGCATAATGTCTTATGGGTAAGGCAGGGCGACCTTTCTTCTGATCTACAGAAGCCATCTGTTAGTCCATGTGTATATGTCTGAATTATTTCCTCAGTTTCCCCGGATGATGGCATGTTTAGGATAAAAAGAAAAGATAGGGTAGGACAAGAAAGACAGCATCAGAACTGCAGAAGTATTCTTACTCTTTAAGTTGTTTTGACATTCACTTTGTGGTGATGTGAGATGGATTGCACTTCTATGCATTGTTGTGATGTCTGTCTGGTTTCTGCAGATTTGATAAGGAGCTCAACAAAGAAGTTGCTATCAAAGTTATTGATCTGGAGGAGTCGTAAGCATCTCTCTCATTTTGGGTCCATTGGTTGATATTCAGATTCTTCTATTTTCATCATCATCATTATTGTTTTTATTTTCCATTTTCTGTTGGAGGAGGATGCTGGACACATTTTTTTTTCCATATCCACCTCGTAAAGGAGTTGTTATATACTCCTATCTTTTTTCCTGTAGAATATCTTCAGTTGAACAGTTAAAGTAATTCCATTATATTCTTTGGGACATGGTGTTTTTGCTTTTCGGCCCAATTTTGGACATTGGAGTTTGCCTGTCCGTATATTTCTGCTTGGTTGATGATTTTTACAATGCACCGGATGCTCATGTTGATCTTTGTAATCCCTTGTATTGCATGTTTGGTGTTACTGTTTGTTCGTAGACCCTCATCAGTTCCCCTTTGTTTTGCATGTACATCACTCAAAGGAGCCTTAGAACAAACTTTGTCAGGATGAGCTTGCAAAGTTTATTTCCTCAGGGGCTAATACTGAGCTGTCCAAGAAAAATTTTGCTTAGCTCCAGATTTCCTCTCTTCTTTCTACTACTTGAGCTGTCAGCAGTGTTTGCTTAGAGTTGCTTACCTAAAGCTGACCAAATTGACGATAGATAGGCAAATAACAGGTCCTTAGATCAGATACAGTAAGCAATATGACTCCCATAGTTGGCTAAGTAGTTCACAGAGTGGCCTTGTGCGTGAATGGAGCAAGTTTGATTTCTCACACCACCAACTGCAAACAATCCTTTGTTTAGGTCATCTACCTGGGCTTAAGCTTGAATCTAGCCTAGTTCATGAATTTGGTAGGTTTCTCGTTGGCATGGATCTTGTCCCCCCCCACCTTTCTTTTTCCCCTCCCCCGGTTTGGTGTTTTGAGTCAATAATAGAAAGTCTAGTAATTGGTAGTTTTTGGGGTGATCTCCATTTACTTGATGCAAATATGTCTTTTGAGTCCATGTAAGGAGCTTGCACAATTCATTTGAAACTACTTATCATGCATCTATACATGTAATGTGGACATAGGCATATCCTTCCTGGCATTTTGTTTCCAAGTTCGCCCAACTATGTTACAGGCTTCTCTCACTTGCTCCAAGTTCATGGATTCAGCTTTAAGACTTACTTTTGTGCCTTTTCCTTCTACAGAGAGGATGAAATTGAAGACATTCAGAAGGTACTGTCTCTGTTGACTAGTACCAAAGGTGCTATGCAGATCAGTTTTTTATAGCTCTCATTCTTTTCCAGGAAATTTCTGTTCTATCACAATGTCGATCTCCATATATTACGGAATATTATGGTTCCTATCTCCACCAGACCAAGCTATGGATAATAATGGAGTACATGGCCGGTGGCTCCGTTGCTGATCTAGTAGGTCACCATAATGCTTTTTATGTCACTTTAATTCTCACGTACTACCCTTAGCAGTATTGCGGTGCATTTATCTTCGCTTGGATGTGTGTTGATGGCCATCGACCTTTTTGGTTGTTCATATGGTCAAGAGTGCTTGTTTCTTTAATGAAGTTCAATCTTGGATTTTCATCTGGAGAAGCTAATGAAATTCCTGCAGCTTCAATCAGGTCCACCTCTCGATGAGATGTCCATAGCCTGTATTTTACGTGACTTGCTGCATGCAATCGAATATTTGCACACTGAAGGGAAAATTCACAGGGATATTAAAGGTTTCTCTCTTTGTGCACCTACTTTTTTATTTCGTCGGGCCATCTTCAATGTGCTCTGTGGGGTCAGAGATCTTGGTCTCATTGCTATTCGGATTGCCTTGTTGAGCAATACATTTTTTGGCTTCACATACTTACGAAATTGAACCTTACATTATAATTGGTGCAGTAACTTAACACTCTGTTGTGCTTTCTGCAGCGGCCAACATTTTATTGAGCGAGAACGGTGATGTTAAGGTAAGTACATGCCCTTTGTTAAGTTTATTTTGAGGTAATGTTAGTCATATGGGGTTGCTTTATGATGAATTATAACAGCATGAGACAATTATTTTTTGTAATTTGCACTCTGGGTAACATTGTGCAGGTTGCAGATTTTGGTGTTTCTGCTCAATTAACTAGAACTATATCAAGGAGAAAGGTAATTATTACCTGATTTTATCTTGTAAGGGTCGCTTGATTTCATCTGAGTGTATTTTAACCCCTCAATGACTTACTTAAGCTTGCACAATTCTTTGAAGTAGAAAGAGGACATCGCATAGAAGTAAAATTACTATAGGTAGTGGCTTTGTTCATATTATGGGAGAATGATTGTCCTCGTGGCTTTTTATTTATTGATACTCATCTATGTGCTTGTCATCTGCTTTGCCATTGGACTTCACTGTTTTTCTTTTCCTGGCTTAGACACTGTACTTCTTTTTTTGAATGCATTTGATAGATGTTCTTATAGCTCAAGGTGGCTTTCTGTGATATACCAGTTTAAGAGTCTTTGCCTAGCATGCTTTAGCTCTTTTGCAGCCCTTGTCATATAGGAGGTGAACTTGAAGCTCAGCAGTTAGCACTGTAGACAATCAATGTCATGAAATTGTGATGCTTGATCATTAAGACCATGTTCTGGGTCACCAGGGTAAAGGCATGCTAATACTATTTTGATGACAGACATTTGTTGGAACCCCATTCTGGATGGCTCCGGAGGTAATTCAGAATTCGGATGGGTACAACGAGAAGGTACTTTTTTTCAAAGTTATCTGTTACTTTTCCATGTTTCTATTTTCTGCTGCTGCACATTCCTCACCCTCGTGCTCATGATTCTCTTGATCTCATGGTCTTTCTTGGTGCAGGCAGATATCTGGTCTCTGGGGATCACTGCGATTGAGATGGCAAAAGGTGAACCTCCGCTTGCAGATCTTCATCCAATGAGAGTTCTTTTTATCATACCTCGAGAAAATCCCCCACAGGTTTTATCAGAATCTCTTGGTCACTGTGATTAAATCAAATATGATATTGTATACACGTTGAACAGTGTCTACTCTGAGGCTCTGTATCTTACAGTCTATAAGAGCCATCTCTCTGTCTTCTGCGCAGCTGGATGAGCATTTTTCTCGTTCCATTAAAGAATTTGTTTCTCTGTGCCTGAAGAAAGTACCGGCAGAGGTAAGTTGTCCTACGCAAGCTGCTGTAATTATCATCTGTTTTTTTTCTAGAAATAGAGTACCAAGCTTTTGTAATGCTTTGACAATATGTGCGTTCAAGCATGCACATGTAGTTCTTGAAATACCTTTCTAATGGATGATGGAATCTCTTCTGCAATTGCTATGCCTTTGTTGAAGATTGCCTAAGTTTATTCATTAAAAGCAGTGAATTCAAATTTACTCTTTGTCCTATAAGAAAAAAATCTCATTGTGGTCTGACAGCCACTCAAGAAGTTCAGCTGAGGGATCTTCCCTACTTACAAAAAATTAGCAAGTGTGTGTGTTTATAGGATAAGTAATATAATGCTTCATCATTTTTATCCAAAAATTCTGTTCTCTTGATATTAGTTTAGGGTTAGCCCAGGAAAGGCATCTTTTGTAGAAAAGCCAATGAAAAAAAAAATAGTTCTTCATGGTGTTTTTGGAGACTCCAGTTTCCTTTTTTATTTTTAGGTCTACATCCTGCCTCTGTTCCTTATGAGAACTGTTTTGAGCCTTTGTAAAGCCAATTAGAACTGTTAGCAAAGTTAACATATGCATAAGAATCACGCTATCTGCAGGGGTCAGACATTATTTGCTTTCCATCTTTGTGAAGAAAAGGTGAAGAGCAGATCTCCTGTATCTGCAATATGTCTTGAGATTGCATTTTTCCATAATTGTGTTTGGTTCTTCGTTCTGTTTGCATGATTGTGAGTTGGTGAAGATCAAGCAATGGATCTTTGACACTTAACTGAGTAAAGTTCAGTTTTACGAGTCTGTGCAGTAGTGATTTTCATCCAAGATTGAATAATTTTCTAACATTACTGACTCTGACTCAATTACAGCGGCCCAGTGCCAAGGAACTTCTGAAGCACCGTTTCATAAGAAATGCCAGGAAGAGTCCAAGGCTTCTAGAGCGAATAAGGTGTAATTTTTTGCCAATGCCATCTCATGCAAATTTTTTTTTTAGTTTTTTTTTTTGCGAATTGCTTGCATGTCAGCAGTATAGAGATGCTATTGTATCTACATAATAATAATTTAAGAGCAATTATGAGTTAACTGCCTACAAGACTTGACAAAAGGGAGCGATTAAATTCATTTGTCTATGATCCTCTTTCCCATGGTAAGAGAATTTTGGTATAAGAGTGTCTTTCATGGTGTCTAATGCTTCTTGACAGAGAGCGTCCAAAATATCCGACAGTGGAAGATGGAGAAACACCTATGATTGGTAAAGGTGTAGTGGACGGATTAGACACTGTGAAGGTTAGAAGAGACATAAAAGGAGAAGAAACAGTAAGAGCCAGGTAGGTATATTGTTGTTGTCTTTTTTGTTATGCAATTGAATTCTGATTCTCTCGAATTTATCTGCAGTAATCAAGGGCGAGGAGGGAAGAGTACTGGATGGGATTTCAGCATTGGTGGAATGCAGGGAACAGGGACTGTTAGGACCAATCTATTGCCACCTCAAGTCAGAGAGAGGAAATCAGAGAATTCCCACAATCAGGCTACCCCTAGAAGAGTGGCGGATGGTGGTAACTCATGGTTGTCTGCGTCTGGAAATGCGCCTCAGGCTTCAGAAATATCACTTCGGAAAGATGTTAGAGATTTGCATTATAATAATCACCATGATGACGTAATCTCTCTCTCTCTCTCTCTCTCTCTCTCTCTCTCATGTGCATATGTGCAAGTAAGTTTTTGTTCTCCATGGAGCTTTATGCTTGAATTTGTGACGTTACCCTTGGATTACTTTCCATGTGTTCTTGTCATAGATGCTAGAATAAAACTTGAGAACCTGGTAGTGCTGAAACTAGATTATAAAATTGGTATAAGATGCCAAATTATTAGGAAACTTCAGAATTTGGTCGGAGATTTATCCAGCCAACGGATCTTAGATTGGCTTTTGATGTTTTTTAATTCGAAAACTAACTGGAAATCAAATCAATCGTTCCAAACAAATGTGGCACCAACTTATGTAAATATAGTGAGATGATTGTTTCTTTTACCTTGAAAAAACAATGAACCTTTCCCTTTAAACGTTAACAATAAACAGATGTATTCATCTTTGGGCAAGTGATGCAGCAGTGGGGACGGAGGGGTGGGGATGAGAGATTAGTGTTTTCAAAAAAATCTTAAAATGAATTGGAAGATAAAGAAAGAAAGAGCAATAACTTCTTAACCTAGGACTTTCAACCAAAAAAAAAAAAACTTTGGACTGATTAGAATTATTTTTATTTTTTTAATCCAGTCTTTATTTTTGTTTATTTTTCCATACTATTTC
Source organism: Eucalyptus pauciflora (assembly GCA_007663325.1). Taxonomy (NCBI): domain Eukaryota; kingdom Viridiplantae; phylum Streptophyta; class Magnoliopsida; order Myrtales; family Myrtaceae; genus Eucalyptus; species Eucalyptus pauciflora. The sequence continues at coordinate 1,071,910 of VMYD01000177.1, read as the reverse complement.
TATGGTATATTGGGAGTTCTATGAAATTTTCTTTACCTTGTATACCTGAACACTTGATTATAGGAAGATTCATCTTTGAGCGGATCGGGTACGGTTGTGGTACGAACTCCTAGAGAATCTCAACCATCACCCTTGCTTCGCGATCAAAGCACTCTGGTAAGTCCTATATAAGTATGATAGCATTATAGGTTGGTGAAGTCTCTTCTTTATAGTGCTGTGTTGGCCATTCATCTGATGGATCTTCATGCAACATGTAGTCTAGCAGCTCGTACGGTTCTATTGAAGATGCTTCTACGACAGGAACTGTAGTTTTCCGCGGTCAACATGATGAGTCTGATTCTCCTCGGACACCAAAATCGAGACTTGGGATTCAGGAGAGAAGTTCCAGTGCTTCACTGGAAGACAGTGCAGCAAACCTTGCAGAGGTTATTTTGGTTCTTTCTGTCCATTTCATTTTCAATATAGCATTTTAAGAAAAATTGGCCTTAAATTAACAGAAATTAAATGCATACCTTTTCCCCATTTTCTGTTTGTCTCTGTGTACCTTGCATGATGATAAATGACGATATTTCAGAAGCATCTATAGTCTATAGTTATTATCACTGTCCATGGACTCACAGGAACAATTAGTATCGAAATTTAAGAAACATTTGCAATATATTACCTGATCTTTGATTCATCAAGTTCCTATTTCCTAGTCAAACTTGATCTTTATTTTCGGGTTGTAAGCTCAGAAGTTGATTTTGAACTTCAGCTCAGAACAAGTTAGTTAATCTATGAAAGATTGATATTTTCCAGTGAAGAGTAGCCTTTTTCTTTTGGTTCCATTACGCAGGCTAAGGCGGCTATGCAAGCTGCTTTTAAAAGAGGAAATGCAAGAGAGAAGAGATCTGTACTAGGTAAGTTTAATGACGGGCAGGAAAATGGAAATAGAGAACAACTTACAAAAAGCCCTGATTCGTCAAGGTAAATTTTGTTAGATGTTCAGAAATCCTACTACTGAGAGAAAGCATAATGTATGATCTTGGAGCCATTCTTCAGGAATTCCTATGAGTATTTTGATGCTCATAAAGTTCTCCCGAGGTCCCGCCAAGCAAGCGACGATGAGGACTTTGCAAAAATATTATCTTCATCTGCTCCATTATCGGTTCTGCTCATCCCTTCCTTGAAAGAGGTGGGCACTCTTGCCAGGTGACACGTGGGTTTACTTGATAGATGTGACAAGTTTGAAAGTTCATAGATGTTTCTACTGTGATTTTGTCTTGTGAGCTGGGAATTCAATCAAAATGTCTCCCCTACAAGGGGCTGAGAAACTATAGAAGCCAGGTCCATCTCATTTTCTTATATTTGCTAAAATCGTGCTTAGGGCCAGGTGTAAATTAGTCAATTTGCATGGAGTTTACTTGCTGATAACTACTATTACCTCTTGCATATATTTGGAAACTTTAAACAAGGGTTTGTTTCTTTTATTTAAATAAAAACATGCATGCTAAGGCTTAGGTGTATCTGTGTTTGAGGTCACTGACATGATACTTTTGTTTTCCCTGCTTCATGATGTGGACTTTGTTTTCTGGAATTTGATATGGTTGTTTTGCCGAACTTCAATTAGACAACTGGTGATGACTCTGATGGGCCAGTTGTCCATGCCGTTTCAACCTCACTGACGAACTTGGAGCGCATGAAGCCAGGATCATGTGAGGTTCTTATCAGCAAGTTGCTACAGAGATTGGCAAGGTTTTATCTCTTTTATTCTCTTATTACTTAAGACATTATTAGAGCTAGTTTTATCATAAGGAGCTCACATGGAATTACTGTTCGTGCAGTTCAAAAGAATCCTCGTTGAAAGACTTGCAGGATCTGGCAACTCACACCTTTTCCAAGGGCAAGATATCCCCAGAAAAGTCGGGAAATGTGAACACTGAAGCTGATAATCGCAAGAAACAACAGAACAAAGAATTCAATTCTAATGCTAATTTAAGCCCACTAGCAAGATTTTTGCTCTCAAGGTTTGTCCGACAACCCCCTTACCACCAATAATGCCCTATAGGGTACTGCATATGCTGAAATTTAAATTTGGAGGGTTACCCGCTTAAAGTTACATTAACCCGATAGGATTGTTATTCCAAGATAATGTCAAGAATAAATGGTTCGATAAGGTATAGGCCTAAAAGATAGGGTATTTGGATTATCTGCACCCCATTACCCCTCCATAATAAACGGGGGGAAAGTCGCATCGCACTTAGCTCATGGACAGGCACACACCACCTGAGTTTGAGTTTATGCTTTCTTTCTTAGATGATTTCGTATGATTATAAACTCCGAAAGGGTTTATTTGGTTGCTTCTTGTGCAGATGGCAAGGCCAAGTATCCCGAGATCTTAACCCAACTTGAGAGAGAAGAAGAGAATAGTATCTATTTGTTTGTATTGTGCTTCGTGTCGATGCATTTATTCTGATTCACTGTACATAGAAATGATAGTGTATTTATTAGCAACCAACCTTTGTCTGAGTAAATTGCCTCTGATGGTGGAGTTGCTGCGCGACTAGGAGGTTTGTTGTTGGTGCACTAACAATGTAAAAAAAGACAAAAAGGACCATCATTCTTATTTATCGATGGTTGAATTTTGGCTTTTATTTTCTCGCCAGAGCTTTCCCGCCGTTTTCGATCAATACAAAGAAGAGCAGTACCATGGATTCGACAGAGTAGCCCTCTCTCTCTCTCTCTCTGTGTGTGTGTGTGTGCTCGTGTGCCTGTTGGTATGGGTCACTACTCAGTTTTTGTGTTAAGAGAGCAGGCTTCTCGGCCTCCCGTCGACCACAGCTAAGGTACCGCTCGTAGCCACTTTTATATGGAATGACATGGACATAGGTCCCGTTTGGTTCAGCTTTCCCGAGGGCTTTGGAGATCCAAAGCCCCTTAGGGAAAATATTTGGTGTTTGGCAACCATTTTCAAAAGCTCATTGGCCAAATATCAGCATTCCTAATGTTGAAAGCCCAATGCAGGGGAGGAATGCTGAAAGCCCAATGCAGGGGAGGACCAGCTTTGAGCATTGGGCATTTCGGAAATGCATGAGAGTTCAGCTTCTCCGGCAGCCACCATCGCCGCGTGAGGGTCCCGCGTCCTCGGTGACCATTGCCTGGGGTGGCGAGACCCGCGCCGTAGGCGACGTCGCCTAGTGCACACGAGCCAGGCGACACCGCCTAGGTTTGGCGGCCAAATCTAGTTGGCCAACGATTGGCCGATGATTGGCCAGCCGCTGGAATTTGATTTTCAGACTTAAATAAAAAATAAAAAATAGCAAAAGTCAATTACAAATGTGAATTTTGCTTTATGTTAAGTTACCTTTCAATGCTACAATTTATCAAACAATTTATCAAACGATATAACATTTCCGCAAACCCCTTTACCTCAAAGATATTTATATTCTCCCAATAGCATTTCCCCAAAGCCGAACCAAACGGGTCCCGTGATTTGGCTGATGACACTTTCCTCTATGTTTAGGCCTCAGGCTCCTAGTGAAAGACTTCCCAATTACCAGACTTACTGTAAGAATTTAAATGGCCCTCGTTCGCTCATGTGATGGGACGAATATCAAGCTCATGAATCCATACACAAATTGCTAACTCTCACCTAACAGAATATCAATTACCTCAGCTTAAAAACAATTAACTCTCACCTAACTGAATATCCATTACCTCAGGCTAAAATACAATTTACAGCTGATATTCGTTGTACAAAACTGCCCAAGCAAAGCTCAAGACGACTTATTCAACATGATTACCCTATAAAACTATCAGACAAATCAGCGGAGCAAAATTCCACATTTCGCAGCATTCCATGAGGGAAAATTATTTTCACCATCTTTATTGTGGCATATGGCATGTACCATGCAAAGAAGCACTCAGTTCTGTCACGTCTTCATCTTCCGCACTACTGCGGTTATGGGAAGCATTAGTTTGTGTAGAAGGTAAGTATGAGTCTGCATAGAAGAGCTCATTAATCCTGGGCAAATCCACATCCAGTCAGACAGCAAGTTTCACCTTGTTTGACTCGGGGTTTCTACTTCCTCTTTTTATGAGGAGGTTTCGATAGAGTCAGTTTCCGGAATGTAGCATGCAGCATCAAGGCTACAGGGGTGTTCAGAGTTATTAGAAGGCTCACAACTAAGGAATAGAAATGACTGAGAAAAACGAAATTTACTCACCAGCATAACTGACACTGAGCGCACAGAAAGCTGCCATTTGCACGTTGCACCATATCAAAATAACAGCAGTTACTGCAAAATTTCAGATAATCCTATTAGGATTTGTAGATGTAAATACATAGAGGTTAGCTATAATAAAGCTGGTGAGTGAGAAGCAGACATCAAGAAAACATGAAGCAAAGACAACAGCAACATAAATTAGTCAGATGCTTGATCCATAGAACCACACGTATGAAGAGAATGTATGGCAAGACTTGAAGGAAGAGCTGCATATGCATTCGGGGTAAAAAGGGGAGGAGGTCCAAATAAATTCTAAAGCATGAAAAAAAGCCCTACAAAAAAGGAAGGTGCATTCACAAGTCACCAGACTTTAGGATAAATATAAGCATCGCTAGGGGCCTCAATATAACTTAACCTATGGAAAGACAATTTTCCCATTGAATTCATTCTAGCAACAAGATAATAAAAGCAGCAGTGCATAACATAGAGAAAACCTTGGGGATTCAACCAAAAATAAAGCCAATTCAAATAAGAGTGTGGGATATGGTTATAACACCTAAAATTCTAGAAAGACGGACCCCATTATTTTCAAGTGCCAGACACAAACTTGAACTGGCAAATGTGATAATCAAGGTCTGTAGTCAAATACTCCGAACATAAGCAAGTTCCCACTTAAAAACATACCAAATCCAATCAGCCTGGGTCACTAGCCAATTATTCCATGACAGTAGAATGTCAGTGCTTAAACAACCCAAAAGGTAACCATCTGACACCACTTTAATAAACAGGACAAATGAATTGAGATCTCAAAAAGATTCAAGACTATTTCTCCTGCAGATTGTATCAGAAAAAGGTGTCCAAATAAAGAAATTGCAAAGTAAAATACTCATTCATAAGCAAACCTCTTAATGCTTAAGAAGGTAACATTAAGTTGCTACGATAAGTTTGATCAATCTGGCAGGCAGAAGTCCAAAAGTCCTCTAGCACATCATACTCCTATAGGACCAATACAGCTCATTCTTTTTATCATCTGTAACTTTATTATTCAACAATTTCAATCCTAGTAGCACAACAAAGTGACCCCATGTAACAGGAGGGGGCTTAATATCTTGGAAATCACTGTCTGGAAATCAGGTATCTTATTAATTGCTAATACATAGAATTAACTTTCTTAGTCTTAAGGTCCACAGCCCTTAAGATTAATCACATGTCATAATCCCTATGATCCAAGAGTCCTCATTGCTTTTATCCTCTAGAAGATTATTTGTCCACACTTTCAATCCTACAAGCACAGAAAAGTAATCTGATGTAACTAGAGAACACTTTGACATTTTCAAGCATCACATCTCTAGATATTTGCACCATTTGAATTCCTCAAAAAGTGAAGATATTTGGACATGTTTTCCAGTACATGGCCATATGTGCATTTCTGCATCCGTCCATCACCACCACAACTCTTACTCCCATTTCGCAATTTAATCATCCCCTCTTGAAGGTGACCATCATGGTAGTGATGGGAGGCACAGCCCAACGCAAGTGCATTGATTGTAAATCAGATCTCAAAACTGGGGCTAAGAAAAACTTATTACATTCGACAAGATACTTAGCCTTGAGCAATTCAAATCCAAGTTAGACATTCTAACCCCACATAAGAGTCCCAATAAATAGACAGCATTTCCTTGTAAGTCCAAATCCAACGTGAAGCAGGCTCACCCTCTAAATCTCAAAGTCCATTAGATTAAGATTTATCACCTAAATTTACCGTTCATGAGCACCACTGATGACACTTGAAAAGCAACTTTTTATTCAATCATTCTACAAAAACAGGCCCAAATATTTTCTCTCTCTCCAAGAAAGTCTAATCACCAAGTCCAATTGTTTAGCATTCTCGTCGTATAACGAATGTGAGGTTGGCCAAGTTTTAATATTAATAATCTCACAGGAAACCAGGCAAACAGAGAACAGATGAAAATAGATGATGTGTAACAAAACTGAGAGGTTTTGACTGGTGAGACATGAAGCCTCTAAAACCCAGCTTCAGGATCACATAAAGTGACTGCCCAAGAGTGAAGCATAATTGCCTTTTCATCTACACTTCCAAAAGGGAAAAGACACGATTCAAACAGAAGAGAAATCAACCTTTTGCCATGGAGCAGAGAACAAGTGTGGTTTCATCTATTCCTTTGTGATAATGAAAAGATGCAGTTCAAACAGAAGAGAGCTTTAGCCTTTATTTTTATTTTTTTTCCCTCCAAATGTTCATTGAAGGGAGCAAACAACTTACCAATCTGGGCGATGCGAACCAAACATTGGCGGATTACAGGCCGTTGATCCAATTCCCACTTATTACTACTGAACTTGAAAAAATCCCAGAGCGCCAAACTTGACAGCAGTCCAATAAGAGCAAATGGCATCTGGTACCTACAGCCCCCAAAATTATAAGAAAAGAAGGAACACATCAGCTCTTGGAACATCTTATTTAGCAAAACCAAGCTCAAGAGAAAGACAAACAAGTTTGTTAAAAAAAAAAAAAGACACTATGAGAGGGAGATATAGTGTGCTCCACTACATGTGACTGGAAAAATTCAATCCAGTATGAAGCTAAAAAACATATAGAAAAAGTTCAATCGTCTTTCCTTTCAAGAAGAAAATTTTTTCTGTCGTCTGCACCATAGTGAAATCACTCAACAAGACAATGAGGTAGCTGAGGCTGTTCCACATGTTAAGAGCGAAAGTCATGCCACCAAATTGATATCTCGACTTCGATATTAATCAAGTTGTTGTGTTCATAGTACAAATTTTGGGGGGAGCGAGTAATTATCCTCATGAACCAGTGATTTGCCATCAGTAATCTTCCCCAACTTCTTTTCTGATACGATAACTTTCCTAGCCAAACCAAGGTCAAGAGAGAAACAAAAAAGTTCATTTTTTGCATAATAGACCCAAGAAGAGGAAATTACGTGCTCAACTGAGGCATGTCGCCTAAAAATATTGATTCAGAATGAAGCATTCGAGCATGTAAAACGAGTTCAATCATCTTTCCATTCAGAAAAAAAGAATCATCCGCAATCTCTAAAGAGCCACATTGAAATGACTAGACAGGAGCGCATAGGTGGCTGACAGAGGCCGTCCTACATTCCAAAAGCAACAATCATGCCATCAAAATTGATATCTCCACTGCCATCTCAATCAAGTCCTTCAATCGGTAGTCTAAAGTTCTTTCTTGGATTCATTATCCTTATGAATAGGTGATTTTTGCCATATTTCATCAGCAATTCTCCAAAGAAGAAGTTCTGGCAGGCGCAAGCACGCGATCAAGGAGAGAGATGCCACTTACAGAGCGCAAGCGAAGAAGAGGATGAACAGAGTGGCGTAGTTGCGAGCGAAGCGCCTGACGTTCTCGTGGACCCTAAGCCGAGCCTGAGCGGGCGAGGACGGGAACGAGTACGAGTCGCAGGAGCCGATGAAGGCGGCGGTCCAGGACGGCGTCTCGCCGGAGAAGTCGTCTGTGGTGAGCTTCGACAGCGGGTTGAGAGTCACGAGGGACACCAGGGTCCCCAGGCCAGAGAAGACGGAGGCGAAGAACCCGAAGGCGTGAGGATCGGGGGCGGTGGCGGCGTCGCCGGAGGCAGAGGAGGCGGCGGCGGCGGCGGCGGCGGCGGAGGAGGAGGAACGCTGGTCGAGGAGCTCGAGGTAGCCGGAGTCTCGGAGCCAGGACTCGAAGGCGGGTTCGGGTACGGTTAGGGATAAGGGGTTCGGTCGGAATGCCATGGATGCAGAATTTCCGGGTCGGCGGGCGGGTCGTTGGCGCGAGGGAGGGCCAGAATCGGCGGGGCTTATTTGGTCGTTCCTCGCTTCGTCCGAGGTGTCGTCGTCATATGCTTAGAATTTATGGAGGAGATGTCCTAACGTACGTCCACCCATTAACTTCCCCAAGAAGTTGCAATCTATTAGGCCCTGTTTGGTTGGGCATTTAGAAAGCCCTTTGGGACTCTAAAGTCCTTTGGCCAAATGCAAACGTGTTTGATTTGTTTTTTGGGCGACTTTGGCGAGATGCAATTGCATCTCCAAGTGGCTCTAAGGGACTTTAGCTCAAGGGAGCTCTTGAGGTCCTTTGCGAAATTGCATTTTCGGAATGCATTCGGTACTGTTCATCTTCTTCGCGGTACTGTTCATCTTCTTTGGAGAGATGAACGGAGGCCGACATCGCCAGCCAAGGAGAGGCCTGCACCGGCGACCGTCACCTGAGGCGTCACCGACCCCGGCGACCGCCGCCTGGGGGTTGCGGCCACTCGGCGACTGCCGCTTGAGGTCGCACGACCTCGGGCGTCGCCTGGGTCGCACAGCCTGGTATTTAGGCTAAAGTTCTTACACAATGCACTTTAAAACTACAATTTACCAAACGCTATTTGCATTTGCACAAACTCCTTTAGCTCAAAGATATTTGCATTTTCCCAATGGCATTTACCCAAAGCCGAACCAAATGGGCCCTTAGACCCATTTCGACGGCCCTTGAAATTGATGTTTCGTGTCGCTTTCGAGCCGCGAAATCATTCTCGTCTGCGTAAGTGTGTGGATTGAATGCTTGGAATTTGAGGAAAAGATATGCTAAGATATTTTCTCGCGGTAACTTCTTCAAGAAGTTGCAAATTGGGAAAAAAATGAAAACAGACAGACACAAAATCAAGAGGAAGGCTATCGTGGTGGCTATCTCTATCAGTTTTGCTCTTTTTGGATTTTAGTCTTTGAAACTCTAGATCATTCTTGAATAAGACAAGGCAATGTCTTCTCCCAAAAATGTTTAGTATAGTACTCACCAGTTACTAGCACAAGATTGATGCTCTCCAAAAATCTTAAATTAATACACTCGTGTCATATTTATCTCAAATGAAAATTCTAAACCGGTATACTAGTGCCACATCTACCTCAATTAATTTTGTATCACCAAAAATTTAGAAAGTCTCAAACTAATTTAGGCATGATTAGAGATATGAGATTCAATTTGAATGCCATTGGAGGAGAAACTTTTTGGTGATGGGTGGTCGGTCGAGGAACAATGTATCCCATTATTTGGTGCAAGAGACAGAATAAGAAGAAGGGCATATGGTTGTTCCTAGCTTAGTCCTAGACTCGTAGTTATTGTTTATCTCCGAATTTGGTATGGTTTGCATGAAACATGCAAATTGGATGCTAGTCATGAAAGATATATTCAAGATATTTATTTAAGTAGTCAATGAGCTCGGACTCTCATTTGAAATAAAATATACTTTTGCCCCTTTTTTGAAAAAAGATATTCAATTTCAAGTTCTTATTTGGAATTTTTATATTGCGTATTATCCCATTGCAAAATGGGCAAGAACATGTCGTTGCCCAACGTCTGTGCCATCGGTGGAGACTAGAGACAGTCGTTCGGCTTGCGAAAATGTCGGTGAGTCGATTCGTCAAACACCTGGTGAGCTCCGGCCCGCGGCTTCTCCTCCGACCACCTCCGTCTCCATCTCCATCGCCGCCCGTGTACTGCTTCTCGGCTCTCCCCGCGACCCAAACCACGCGCATTCCCGATCTCGCCGCCGCCTTCTCGTTCTCCACCGCTTCTTCCAGTCCTTCGCTTTCCTCGTCGGACGGCCCCGCGGCGGAGCCCTCCTCGCCTTCTTATCTCTCCGTCCGTATTCGATGCCCTAAGGACGTCGCGGTGAGTTTTGACCTCTCTCGGAACTCTAGACTTCTTTGAAGATTGACAAAGTCGAAACTTTCAAGTTGAATTTTATTGCGCCTCTGTTTTTCATTTCCTTGTTCTTCTTTTGTCGCTGAAAAGCAACGGTCTGACGTTTCTCGCTTCTGAACTGGGCCAGGATGAGCTCTCAGAAGCTCTTTTATGCTTTGGTGCGAGCTCAGCAAGTATGGATGAGGAAGAAGGTTCTGACAGTTCTGACGAGGTAGCACCACTACGAAGTTCTAAGAAACAAGTATCGAATGCTTGTCGAATCAAGAAAAATACGTTCTCTGAAGTACTAGATTCCATTCCAGTTTGCTGCATTGGGTTTCTAATTGTACAGATGCTGTTTGGTGGTATTGTGCCTGGTGAGATTGTTTTTGTTAGCCGTCTATTCGAAAAGTTACAACCTCTTGTGTGAACATTTTGTGCGTTATCGCAAGGGTATAGGCTCTTTGAATTCTGAAACTTTCGTACTTCTAATCCGCATAAACATCCTGTGCCTGCGTGACAAGACTGCTTGAAGGAGAAAAGATAAGGAAATGGAGCACGTAAGAGTATCGACCTCATTGTTTCGAAGTTAACAACCGCTCTGGTGGTTGCAGATTTCCATCAATTCCATATTTCTTCCCAGTGAAGATGTGGATGCATCTGTTTCAAGCGCTGCTGATTCGATAGGCTTGAAGGACGTACCTGAATATGATATCGAAGAGTGTGAGCAAGAAGATTGGGTAATGAAAACTCAGGTTTGGTCACTTCTCTTCTAAACTTCCTGTTGAACTTCTGCATAAACTGATTTTTGCCTTCTATGAGACCACAATGAGAAGGTGACAAATAAATTTAGGACCTTCTGGATTTTTGTCAAATCGTTTTCTAGTGTTGTTCATCATGCACAAGCTACTAAGTGATTTAGTCTGGTGAAATCTCCGGTTTCCAAGCGCTTGCAAAATGACCACAGTGATCATACTCTTTCCTTTTCTTTCTGTTGGACTGGTACACTCATGTTCAAAGATGTGGTTTTTAAAACTTCTCTCTCTCTCTCTCTGTTGCAGGAATCATTTCATCCTGTCGAAGTCACGGAAGGACTTTGGATTACCCCCGAGTGGCAAACTCCTCCGGTATGACTTCCCCAACAATGTATACAGAAAGTGTAGATACTACAGCCTCTAATAAACCTTTTCCTGTTCAAGGCTGAGCATTCCACTTCTATCCAAATGATACTTGAAGTCAATAATAAACTAGAATGGAAGATCCACCAAATTCAACACTGCTATTTGAGTTGTTGGAATAGCCAGCTACAATATTAGATTTCATCTTTATTCACGACCTAACTAATTATTCTGTTGCTTCCATAGAATGCTGAAGCTACAAATATAATTCTGAATCCTGGATTGGCATTTGGAACTGGGGAACATCCCACTACGAGATTATGTCTATTGCTGCTAAATGACCTGATAAAGGGAGGAGAACACTTGTTGGATTATGGAACTGGTTCTGGCATTCTTGCAATAGCAGCGCTTAAGGTACCTGAAATTTTAAGTGATGTTGCGGCTTTATACTCATATTGATATGACCTGTGGGATAACAAGCCTAAAGCAATAGACAAGTTTGGTAAGGACTGATTTAGGTGTCTCCAGTTACCCAATGTTTACTGTTTATAGAATTATTTGGCGACAGAATTTTTTAACTCGCGGTCTACTGCTGCAATATAATGAGTCTCTATGAGATGGGTCGTCTAGCCTGATAAATTTGATCCTGCAAAAGTAACAGCTGCTTCCCATCCCATCAAATTTGCAACATATTTTATAGTCATAGTTAGTTGCATAAAGCCAGGAAAAGCTGATGTTTGATTCAAATTTTAAATGCTTATTGTGGACATAGTTGGGTGCTGCATCTGCGGTGGGATTCGATGTAGATCCTCAAGCGGTATCATCTGCTCGTCACAATGCTGCTCTAAACAACATTGGATCAGACAAGATGCAGCTAGAGCTGGTTCCCAGTAACTTCTGCCCTCAAGCAAACAATAAAGGGACACATCAAGTTTCAGGACAGCCATTGGATAAACAGGGACTCATCTCAGAAACAGAGAAATATGATGTGGTGGTAGCAAATATTCTCTTGAATCCTCTGCTAGAGTTGGCGGATCATATAGTATCTTACGCCAAGCCAGGAGCAACCATTGCTGTCTCTGGTATCCTGTCTGACCAGGTATTCTCTCGATTCCGAATACGTTGATTCTTGCTTAAACAATAATTATAAGGTAATCTAAGTACGAATAAGGGAGTGCTCATTGCAGCCTAGATTCATTCCTATGTGGAAAGAGTTCTCAGGTTCATTGCTAAACGTTAAATGATTAACAGTATCAGCCATGCTAATTTTTTAAAAATTTAGATTAACCGTTTGTAACGTTTTCTGAGTTTCTGAATGAAGTCATCATTCCTCTTAAAATAGTGTCTTCATGCAGCTCCCTTTAATCAGAAGCCAATATTCTCGTTTCTTAGAAGACATATCAGTCTCGGAGCTAGATGATTGGGCATGCTTGAGTGGCAGGAAGAAGATTAACTTCAACACAGATTGAAGACTACTGTAGCTTTTAGTAACTGGATATGCAGGAGTGCAACTAGCTCGAATGTCCTTGGCCATAGCACGCTCACAGGGTATTCGGCAGGCCAGCACAGCAGCAGATTTGAGTGGCCGTTTCAGTCCGAAACGCAATGTCACGTTTTCTTTTTATTCCATTGTAATGCCCCACATTGTACATGGATCACAGTCACTTACGGGCGTGGTTCGAGCAACTTGCCCCTAGGTTTCCCATAAAATGAGAACAGGACAAATCTTTTCCACTGGAGCGGCTCTATCAGATAACATATAACAAAATTATCAAGAAAAGGTTTAGTCGTTGTACATTGCGACAATACTCTAAACTTGCCGCAGAAATCAAGTGATATACTCCAGTCAACTGGTACGGCATGTCCACCGGCCTTTTTCACCTTCGATGTTGGTTAACTGAAAAGGAAAAACCAAAAGCAGGATCCTTACAGAGCGAAAGTAAAGATCCTGTATCATCGCTTAAGTTGCCTCCTCGCCAGAGCAGGGGCTCTCTTGGGGATGTAAACCTGGTAGTTTACCTGCGCATACACCAATGACATTGGATTATTATATATATACAAAATTTTACAAACAAGTATCTCCATTCAGACTTTCACAGGATGTGGACTTGAGGATAAATAAGTACAATAACATGTCACATTTGCTCCTCACCCGTATTGTTTCACCACCCCGGGTAACAGACATTGTCTTTTGTTCATATTGGGGACCATCCTTAGCATCATTGCCATCTTTGTCCGAGCTCGCAGCTCCTGCCACAGGCTCAGTATGAGAAGGCAGCTCTGGAGCGGGAGATGCATGCTTCTCATGGACTTCATTATCCTCGACTTTGTTCTCAGTTCCAACAGTTTCGATAGCAGTTTCGCCACCTATACCCTTTCTCAACATCGTCTTTGCCTGAGGAGGTCCTGAGGAAGGACGCAATTCCTTGGACGATGCTTGAGCCTTAGCTGACTCTCGCCTCCACGTATACGAAGTGACCCTCGGATTACTAGTATTGGAAGCAAAGGTTGGTATGACCTCTTGTTTGACATTAGCAGCGGTAGTCCCCTCATGCAATCGTTTCACCACAGATTGCCTAGTAAAACCACTTTCTTTGAAACCACTCTGCACACAATCTGGCCCAACCTCAGAGGACTGACTCGTAATGGCAGGCGCAATTTTACTGCCTTTATCACCTAGGCTTGCATCATTCAACTTTATACTAATAAAATCTCTCTTCACAGAAGAATCAGAATTAGCACCATTGGCTTCAAGAGGAGGTGCAATGGCTACATTGTCATCGGGAAACTTATGGTGAGACGATTCTGGAGTAGCAACTAGAGATTGCTTCTTATCACCATCAACATTTTCTTTCTGAGCAGACAAAGCTGCTGTATTTTTATTAACACCTCTGAACTTTTTTAGATTTTCCAGTGCCCTCTGTCTCAACATTGACTCCAAATTATTACCATCTGGCCCATCAGAAACATTACTTTCATCGTCCCTTACAGCATGGATGGTTCCAACTATAACAGAACTTATATTGTTTCTACTCTTCTGACCATCTTCAGTTATTGCAGTAGTATTCATATCTGAAACAACAGCCTCTTCATCTATTTCGTTATCTACCTGCCTCTTCATCTCAGATTCAATAAGCAGATGATGGGTCAATTCCCGCTTGCCCCCAGAATCATTACTATCGTTACTTTTGCAAGAAGGATAATCATCGTTTTCATAAGTAATTTCTTCCTTATGTCCATAAGCATGCAATTCTCCGTCCTCATTGTTAACCATTATAACAGACCTTAATCGCATTGAATTGTTCCTGCCCCTCATTACCTCAGCACTCTCATCACCACTGCTTATGCTGCGATGACTAATGGGAGAATAACTCCTCGGACTATATCCATGCCCTTTCGATTCAGTTTTACCCTTCTCTACAGTCCACCTATCCTTATCTTTTCTCTCAGAACCGGCCCTATAACTTTGAGATTCACTCTGTCCACTGTCACTACTCGATTCCGCACAGGTTGAGCAGTACGAACCACTGCTTGCTGAACTCACACTCACACGTCTCTTTGATTTCTTTTTACTTTTCTTCAACCTCGGACTGAGCTTACCATCTCTCTTGGTCCCTTTTCTCTTCTTACGAGAAGGCAGGTCCTCGCTGCTTTCAGCACTATATGACTGTCCTTGAGACCTCTTCTTGCTTCGTCGAATGGTCTTCTTAGAAGGGGATCTTGCCCGTCTTTTACTTCTTCTCTTGTAATCCTCCTCAGAACTCATGGTCGATGAAGTCAGAGAATCATAATCGCTGGAATAAGAATCCGAATCATAACGGCGGCGAGAACTCTTCTTCGACTTGCTTCTCCTTTTAGTCTTACTCGTCTTCTTGATTCGAACCTAAACAATCAAACCTCACAGAGCATTAAAACCACATCGAATGTTCAACTAAAATTCAACACTTTCAAATTGAAAATTCACCTCATTCAACTTCAAGACAAAGACCAAATATTGTCATAACCCATCCCACCATTAACTAATCAAATTCCCTAACAAAGTACTGGACTTCTAAATCTCCTTTACAGCAACAAATTTTCACCATCCCCAGAAACCGAATCGCAAGCATTAATCATGTGACTATCAGTGACTTGACTGTCGTGCCGTGTCAAATTGTGTTAAAAACAACTAGGCTAGCTCCGTCGGGTAGCGATTTCAGCGCGAAGATGGCGAGGAGAGCACCAAACCGGTTACGAATTCTAGTTCTACACGCTGAGAATGGCTTTCCAGCGACCGGCAAAGCCGCCGGAGAAGATCGTCCCTACAATTCACACGATAAACCGCGAAATACTTCCGATTACCTTCTCCCGAACCGCGCGCACGCGCGTGCGGCGAAAAGGCGAAACCACACTCGATATCGTAAACATTGCGAAAACCGACATTCAATTCGAATCGTAAACGGAACGAAGAGCGAACAAATCACAGCGAACCCTAAAAAAACGCGCGCGGGGCCCCCCAACGCCAGAAGATACGGTTACCTTGGACGAAGCCTTGGACCGCTTCTTCTTCAGCGAAGCGGAGGAAGACAGAGGCTTCTTCCCCATCGCCGAGGACCGATCGCGACCTGCAACGACCGATCGACGAGATGAGAAGGAGGAAGAACCCCGCACGAAGAGAGCGGTCGGAAATCGAGGAATCGAGGGCAGCGGAAGTGGAAGATCGCCGCCGCGGATTGCCGGGATTCAAAAAGGAGCGACCTTTGTTTGTGGTTGGGGGGATGAGAGGAGGAAGAAGAACTCTCCGGGCTTTTATTTCCGAGTGGGGGGGGCCACCTTCGTGGCTCTGTATGATAGGGACGACGTGGCAACCTACTGCGTTACGCTTCCTCGTTACCTTTCTTCCTCCTTATTGTAATTTATTGGAATGTAACAAGTTGTACTGTATAAAATAAAATAGAATCTTAATATAGATTAATCTACAATATGTATCTTTTTGATATATGTATTGATATATGTAATGTACATAGCATCGCTCTCAGAGATCTTTTTTCCTTTTGGAAGATAGAGAAGACCCAAAAGATTCTTCCAATGTATCATTTCTGGGTCCAATACATTCCAATAAATTACAATAAGAATAATAGCTCGTATGGTAGAAAGAAATACATGAATCTTTCTACCATACTATCGGATCTCATAGAATACTATACTGCTAAGAAAGGGTTGATGACGAATTTTCAAACTTTCTATTCCATATGCCTTGAAACCAAAGCAATATCTTAGGTTTTTGTTTGAGCTGTACGAGATGAAATTCTCACATACGGTTGATTTATATGAATCATTAATTTTTCTTTCATGGAGTTTCTCCGTTATTCATATGGTTCCGTATTTTAAAAAACATAAAAATTATTTAAGCACAATAACCGCGCCAAGTACTATTTTTACGCAATGGGGGTTGATCCCATTTTCTATGAACGAATGCATACATATTTGTTAATCATTCAAAAAAACCTATTCGTAATAATTTTTTTCCCAATCTATGGATAAAATAGGCTAAAACGGATACTCAATTTCAAGTGAGTAAACAGAATTCCATACTCGATCTCATGGATACATATCGAATTCTGTGGAAAGCCGTATTCGATGAAAGTCGTATGTACGACTTGGAGGGAGATCTTTCTTTCATATCTTTCGAGATCCACCCTACAATATGGGGTCAAAAAGCCAAAGAACCGCCGATTTTTTGGTACATCACATTCATGCATTTACGATTCATGTAACAGTATTGATACTCCTTAAAGGTGTTCTATTTGCTCGTAGCTCTCGTTTGATACCGGATAAAGCAAATCTTGGTTTTCGTTTCCCTTGTGATGGACCTGGAAGAGGGGGGACATGCCAAGTATCCGCTTGGGATCATGTCTTCTTAGGCCTATTCTGGATGTACAATGCAATTTCGATATAACTACTGAATCACAAATAAAAAAACAGGGAATAGATTAATAGGTCCGATGCCCTGTAATAGAACTTAGGGTTAATAGAAATAGTAGATCACATAGATTCAACAAATGAGGTGGGTTCATTAACAATTCAAAGATGGAAATATGAAATAGCTCAAAAGAAAACCCTTATGTATTTGATTTTTTGAGTGGTCTCTAACCCCTTTTTCTTTGTCTCATTTAGAATATTCTTTGACACAAGAAAGGAATTTTCTTGTGTCAAAGAAAGGGATGGGTCATAATTATTACGGAGAACCCGCATGGCCCAACGATCTTTTATATATTTTGGCTTTTTGACCCCATATTGTAGGGTGGATCTCGAAAGATATGAAAGAAAGATCTCCCTCCAAGCCGTACATACGACTTTCATCGACATCCACAATCCAAACCCCTACCATCTATTCGTTATTATCTTTTTTTCGATTACCACAAAAAATGACCATAAATAAAGAGTTTTTAAAATTTTAATTAAAAAAAAAAGTATGAATCCACTTTTAGGAATCATTAAATCCTCTAAATTATTGTTCTGATGTATTTTTCATTAGAGATTACAATCCGGAACAGAATGAGGATAATGTATTGGCAAGAATGTTAGACCATAAAGAAGCTATCATATCCCATTTAAGTTGGGCCAGCCTCTTTCTGGGGTTCCACACTTTGGGGCTTTATGTTCATAATGATGTCATGCTTGCTTTTGGTACTCCGGAGAAACAAATCTTAATCGAACCTATATTTGCCCAATGGATACAATCAGAGGTTGACAATAAGTTCTTTCAAAATTGACTATTTGTCCTTTTGTTAGAGGTGTTCCAGAAATGTCTGCGATCGAGTAAATAGCTCTACGAACTAATGGATCGGATTTTGTTAATACTCTAAAAAATCTCAAATTGTATACATGTGACAAATTTATTTCAAATTAATTTTTTAATAACTAAAAATATCAAACCGATACGCCTTTAACAAATTTACCCAAAACTAATATATTTATGACAAATTTGCTCTCTATTAGTTTTCGTTAAATTTTATTGTCAAATTACTAAATTAAATGATATATGACAGTGGATTAATGTACTGGTTTAGATTTTACTATATGTTTATCACAATCGTATTATTTTTGTGATTTTTTTTGTAGTATTAATCCAATTAAACATAGGGTATATTTGTTACAAATATATAAGTTTGGGATTTGTGGTGATTGAATAAATTAATTTAAGATAAATTTGTCATATATGTATCAGTTTAGGAATTTTTGTGATCACTTGAGGTAAATTTGCACAAATATACTAATTTGAAATTTTTCGTGGTCAAAAAATTAATTCAGGATAAATTTGTTATATATGTAACGGTTTTAGATTTTTTTAGGATATTAACCCTTTTTCTTTTGGTCTTTTTCTTTAGAGATTTCGTTTTCTTAAACATGACACAATCTACTACCCTAGTAATACATAAAGAAACCTATTTGTTAGTGGCCTATCTAATACATAATTATCAACTGTATTGTCGTGTTGATATACTCAATTTGCTAACTAATCTGTACATGCATTTCCTTTCCTAAAATTATGAAGATTCTTAATATTTTGAAAAAACTTGGGCATGGTTCCAATTTGATAAATGAGCATGTCACCGGAAGGAAGCGAAATGGCTGCTTATGAGTCCCCCTTCAAAATAAATATGCTAGTGCCCAAAGAAATTGCCTTTTTTTTTGGGTCGATAGATAGTTGTCATTGCTAATACGTTGCGGAGTTGCAACTGAGTTTGAAATCATTACATAATAAGAAATTGCCACTTTGAGGCACAACAAAATGCTCCGTAGTTCTAGTTAGGCAATCGCTCGAGTCATCGTGAATAAGTCCATTTACTGAGTTTTTAGAGGGCTCATCGGAGTTGAGTTTTTTTTTCTTTTTTTTTGTCGAAATCATAATTGAGTTTGACCCAACCAGAAGAAGGGGTTTAATCCACAAACTTATCTATTTTCTCCATTTCGAACAATCTATATTTTATTAATCGAGGAGACAGAATAACGTCAACATATCCTAAGATCGAATTCATAGGTGTACCTCATTAGCTTCGAAATTTGAGCGGATAAGGAGTCATCCCATCATGTCCAAGACGATTTAATGGTCTTTCTTTCATTAAGATTCACAAATAAGCACGAAAAGCTAAGCTGTTTTTGCAGATCATGCATAGAGATATAGAACTCCGTCTTGGATCGAGACTGCAGACAACTTACATGCACAAGGCAGGACCGGTGCTCGACACTGTCGGGCCACGGTTATACATGCGCTGGTTTTCTTCCTGGGACTCTGTCAAAAACTTGTCGGGTAGCGCTGGCGTAAGTTCCACCACATCTCCCCATCCTCAGTTTGCAGGTCGGTTCGCCAATGGGCTGGCGATTCATCCTCGGCCTCCGTTCCTCCTTCAGAGGGAAACAGTAGGGCATCCATCTGGCGCTTCCACGCCCTGCTCTTTCAAACAAGTCCATCATTGTAGAGTCCGCTTGGTATTCTTGAACAGACATCTCCATTGACCATATAAAAGTATTCTCGATAAAGCACACATTGATCATGGCCCAACTTAATCAAGAACCACCAAGGCATGTCCAACAAAAAAAGCATTACGGACTGGTTGTCAGTTAAAGGAAAAAAAAAAGAGCAATCTGAACCAACCTTATCATTACTGTTAAAAAAAAAAAGGGATATGTCCTAAAACTTGTCAAAAAGTGCAATTTAGTCCTAAAACTTACAAAAAGTGCAATCAAATCATAAAAGTTGTCAAGTTGGTTCAATTGAGTCCTAAAGTTAACACCGTCAAGAAAGTTAACGGAAATTGCTGACGTCACATTTTAAATGAATTTTTTATTTTTTATATGGATTTTTTAAATTATTTTTATTCAAAATATTTAAAAAATAGATTAAAAACTAAAAAGGAAAATCTCAATTTATTTAAAAAACATAAAACTGTTCAAAAAAAAAAAAAAAGACACCGGTGGACTTCCGCCGCCTCCCATCGCCGAATGGGCCGGCGACCGTCGCCGGCCCTGGGCGGTGGCCGGCCCTCACGAGGGCCCGAGGCCTCGCCGGGTGGCGGCGTTGCCGCTGGGGCCACCCGCCAAGGACCGTCCGCCCCTCCGGCGATGGGCGGCGGCGGGGGAGAGAAGTTGATTTTTTTTTTTAAACAATTTTTAAAAATAATTTTTTTAACTTTTCTTTTTAGTTTTTGGTGAAAATAAGATAAAATGAATAAATCTAATTTTGTAATCTAATTTTTAAAAAAAAATGAATAAAAAATAATTTAAAAATCCACGTGGAAAATAAAAAATTATTTAAAATGCCACGTCAGCATTTTTAACGGAAAAAACTAACGGCGTTAACTTTAGGACTCAATTGAACCAACTTGATAAGTTTTAGGACTTGATTGCACTTTTTGTAAGTTTTAGGACTCAATTGCACTTCCTTGACAAGTTTTAGGACTTCTGCTGAACATATCCCAAAAAAAAAGAACCAACCTTATCATTCTCAATCACAATAACAAAGATAGGTCCACTGTGGTCATTGTGAGGCATGTAAGAGTATGGACAATCATTAGAATGACGGGGGAACTTGCATGGGGGCTTGGAGGAGTGGGAATATCCAAGAGATGAATAGTCTTTGTTCATTGTCTCACAAGATGACCGCATGGAACAAAAACGGATCTCCTCCTCCTCGTTAGACAAATTACACATAAGTGTCCATTTGGTACATCTCCCGATTCATCATCTGCAAGAGTGTTGGGCTCGTCGACTGCAGCATGGCTTTGCTGCTGCTCCTCCCACTCATCCCGTCTATGATGCCTCCACCTTTTCCACCCGTTCCATTTTATGAGGAAAGAAGATTCAACATAAGGCCAGTAAAGTCAAAATTATAATGTCTTGAATTCAACAGGATACAGAATATGGTTACAAGTTAACTCGGTTGATAGCTATCAACCTCACGAAAGCAAATCCAAGGACACCAATTGACACCTTTCCAAGAAGAATACTACTCCAAAAGAATATCTTTGTCCGAAAGGCAAGATCAATGACCATCTGATCTTTTGTCATCTTAATACTGGAAAATGTCAAATCAATCAATTCGATAGCGGAAGAGTACTATCAAAAAGGGGCTGCCTAAGATCTAACGTCTAAGTAGTAGACCCCAAAGTATAATCATGTCAACTATTCTAGAAGCAAGTATGAGATGGTCGATTCTCAATGACTTGAGTCATGTGAAGCAGACTGTTTGCTTACAGATCATCACATAAACAAATGGCAAGCATCAAAGGAAGAGGAGCCACAATATCTTTTGACAAGTAAGGGGAAAAAAATACTAAAATAATAGGAGGTTGTGCAGATCATCCAAAAATTCATGAAATCACACAACTTTACCCTCACTAATACTTTTGTATTTATATATTAGGGGTAATGAATTTTTTTCCCAACTTTACCCTCACTGATACTTTTGTATTCATATTTTGCCCTTATCCTATATTTCATAATCTCTCTAAACCAAACACATCCATTGCCGCCCCAGATTTTGGTTGATTCGATCCCAGAGTCGATGATCGCTAATAGTCGATCATCGAACCGTCACAAGTCTATTGAGTTAGATCTGGAGGGTCAAGGGTTGCACGAGGCTCACCTACCCCCGACCTATAATCTTTTACAATTCCATTCATAAAGCATTTCTCAAGTTATTTCTCAATTAATCAATTCACGACCTTTTTTAAAGATGACAACAAATGCTCGGTCCAAATTTATGTAACAACCATGCTTTAAATATCTCTTTTTTCTTTCTCATATGGTGCCATGCTATGCATTTCATAACTAATAATGCATACAATCTCGGTCACTCTCCAAAGACAAAAAAGGAGCTTACAAATTCAAAGAAAAGATGAGCATTAACAATAAGGCTCAATGAACTAAACAATACAGTTTTAACAGTAGGAGAGACCTACGAAGCATCGTTACTGACATGAAATAATCACTGGTCAATTGTGGACTCTCCATTAAAGGATGGGCATGCTCTTTTCCAAGGATACATTAAAGAAGAAAAGCTAACAATTTCGAGTTCCCACTTTTCTAACATAAATAAAATCACTACTATACTCAAGAATTTGGACTAAATTAGAGATCAGCTACCTACAAATAGAGCATTTTGGTGAAACCTCACATTCCACTCATAACACATATCGCTGACTACACACAAGATAACCACATGGAAGAAAAATGGATCTCCTCCTCCTCATTAGACAAATTACACGTAACTGTCCATATGGTACATCTCCCGATTCATCGTCTGCAAGAGTGCTGGCTCGTCAACTACAGCACGGCTTTGTTGCTGCTGCTACTCTTGCTCATCCCATCTATGCTGCCTCCATTTTTTCAATCTGTTCCATTTTATGAGGAAAGAAGATTTGGCATAAGCTCAGTATAGTAAAAAATTATAATGTCTTGAATTCAACAAGATACAGAATATGGTTACAAGTTAACTCGGTTGATAGCTATCAACCTCACAAAAGCAAATCCAAGGATACCAATTGACACCTTTCCAAGAAGAATACTACTCCAAAAGAATATCTTTGTCCATAAGGCAAGGTCAATGACCATCTGATCTTTTGTCATCTTAATATTGGAAAATGTTAAATCAATCAATTCAATAGTAGATGTGTACTATCAAAAAGGAGCTACCTGCCCAAGATCTAACATCTAAGTAGTAGACCCCAAAGCATAATCATGTCTACTATCCTAGAATGAAGTATGAGATGATCGATTCTCAATGACTTGAGTCATGTGAAGCAGACCGCTTGCTTACAGATCATCACATAAACAAATGACAAAAATCAAAGGAAGAGGAGCCACAATACCTTTTGACAGGTAAAGGGAAAAATACTAAAATAATAGGAGGTTGTGCAGATCATCCAAAAATTCATGAAATCACAAAACTGTGAAATTCTTCTTCTTCTTCTTCTTCTTTTTGTTTTTGGTAAGGAATTGTGGAATTCTTTGTGTCATGCTAAACGCAAAAACACAGACTTCTAAACAGGCAAGTCACTTTATATTCATCCTTCTATAAACCATGATCAAGATTAGAGTGAATAAATTTGTACATATGTCCATTTATAGTAAAAGAAAATAGTGTGCATGGGCATAAGTCTACTAATGGAAAAAGAATCTCCTCAAGCAAGCATCAAGATTAATCAAATGTCCATCACCATCACCATTAAAATGTAGATGAGAGGAAAACTTATAGAAAATAAGGAAAATTTTTGCATGACCTGATCTCTGGACTTTATTTTCAAAAGCAAAGGCCAACGGCACTGACATACTTTCCTAATGGAAGAATTTTCCCTCCTCAGCAAACAATCCAACCTTCAAAAATAGAGGAACAAGAGTGTCGGATCAGATACTTGTATTAAAGTATCTTGGGGAATGCTCCCGTTCAAGTTGTTCCCACTTAAAAGAAAGTAATGCTAGGGAAGATAAGTTGCCAATGGAGGAAGGTATGCTCCCGGTTAAATTATTAACATACAAAATGGATTCCCTGAGCTTTGGCAACGAACCAAGCTCCTTAGGAATTTCCCCAGTTAGTTCATTATACGCAACATAAAGTGCAAACAAGTCTAAGCAACCTAATATATTTTTGGGAATTTTACCGACCAATGAATTGTTTTGTAGTTGTAAGACACAAAGGCGGTGGAACTGGCTAACTTGTGGCGAAATTTCATGATTGAGAATGTTGTGTTCGAGCCACATTTGCCTTAAGAAGTTGAGATTCCCAATATGGGGAAAGATCGATCCAAAGAGTCCTTGTGATGAGAAGTCCAGGATTGTGACCCTCCTATGCCTTCGGCCACACGTAACGCCATACCACCGACAAAACCCAATGCTATTGTTCCATGAGTTGAGCACGCTAAAAAGATCTCTGATTGTGCCTTTATCTATTTCATTGGTGATGGAAGAGACTTAGTTAAAGCACTGTACAAGAGTTGTACAAAGAAGCAAGGGGCACGATGGAAACTCTCCAAAACTAATGCCCACGAGTTTCATGACTCGAAGCCCCAGCAAGTGGATAGATTTGAGAAACAAAGGATAGGATGAGTGCTACCAGAAATTTTGAAGAGCTTTATAAGAGTGGGGTGTCGATTTTGAAGCGCTATTCTTATCTTTTTATAAGAAGGTGTCAATTCTTCTTCTTTTTTCTTTTTAGGACAGCTTTTTGAAGTGCTTTTCTTCTTTTTTTTCTTTTTGACTCGGCAGCAATTGAAGCGCTTTTCTGCCTCTGGAGAAGACTTTGCTTGGCCATCTACGCGTGCTGTGGGGGCTAGAGTGAATGGAAAGAAGGAAAGGTTGAAAACTCACTTTGGTTGGAGGACATAAATGTGGCAATTGGAGGCAACTTAAACGAATGTGAGAAATGGACTGGGAGTTTGAGGGCCATTTTCTTTTTTCTGCTATGTGATGAGTCAGCTTTTTGCTTGGCATGATTTTCTCTTTGAGAATGAAGACTCTGCAAGATGATCTTGAAAATGTAAATTCTTTAGATAGGGCAATGTAAATTGTTCCCATTAAAATGGCACTAGAGGCACATTATTTTTTTCTTTTTCCTTTTTCATTGTAAATAATTTTATTGTTAGCTACTCACCTTGAATCTAAACTCATTTCATCCATGCTCATTTATCCTTTAGGAGGAAAGTAGTTAGTATAGTCAATAAATTTTGTCCATTTAATACTTTTTTGGAGGATAATTGGTTTCAATAGAATCGCTTGAAAGGAATATTTATTGTTATGGTCAGTGGATTTTTGTTGTAATTTTTGGAAGCAAAATGTGAACTCTCCGGACATTACAATCATATAATTTTTTCTCTCGGATGCAGATGTTGTTCATAGCCGCTTTAATCCTCAACCATCACAACAATGGATTAAGGGAAAAACGAAAATAAAGATGCAGAAACAAACTTGATTTAATTGTAAATTATAGCACAGATATGTCATCTACAGTGTTCTATGAAAGATGACTTTATTGTGAGGACACTGATGATGAAATGACACTACTCCATAGCATTAACGACGTTAGATCCAAATGTAAAAATTAAAACCTAATCGGATGCTAAAGTAAGAAATATGTTTGTCCTTGTCATCCGTATAGCCAGTTCTATTCATCTCCAGTATCTTACTAAGATCAACTTCGACTTGTTCTTTCCAAATTACTCTTGGTTGTCCATCACTTGTCGTCTTATTAATTGGTCAAAATTGGTAGCACGTTCGAAGTTCGATATGAATTTATTGAAAACTACAAAATTATGGCATTGCAGGATTTGTCATTTTTAATTGTCAATTTCATTTTTCACTTGTAGAAATGAGTAAACCGCCATTACATCTAGGGAAAAAAAACAAATTAAAAACAGAATGTACATACCTCAATCTTAATCTTCACTTTCATCACATTCCATGGAAAAAGTAGCAAAAATTCAGTTATTTAGCAAGTAAAAAAAAAATGTATTATACGCTAATGAGCCATGTGGATCTCCCGACAATCAGGGCCAAGCATTTCTATACATATTTTAATAAGAATTTTGTTAATAGGACACTCTTATACCCCTCATAAATATAAGTTTGTCATTTTTAGTATAAGTATCTCAAAGGACACGTTAACAAAACCATTTTGATAACCGTCGTTTTCTTTTTGGATAATCGTAATGGTGGCATTACATATTCCTCTAGCATAAATAGAAAAAAAAAAAGTTAAATGATAAAATAGTTTCTCTTCATCCCCTCTCAATGAATCGAGAAATTTCATAGGTTTGTGATTGGGACTTTTATGGCATGTTTGTTAAGATTTGTTTCTGTTTTCTGAAACAACTATTCTTGTTCTTTTGTTCTGGAAAACGAAAAAAGAATAGAACCTGTTTGGTAAAAATTTTGTTCCCGAAAACAAAAAAATCTATTTTTTTGTTCCGAGGAATAGATTTGGAACAGAAACAAGAAATAAAAAAAAAATAATAACTTTTTGTTCCCAGGAACAATTCCTAAAATCTATTTTTCTCTCTCTTCTTTTTTCTTCTCTTTTTTTCTTCTCTTTCTTTCCTTCTTCTTCTTCTTCTTCCTTTTGGTCGATCACCGGCCTTGGCCATGGCCGGCATCGGCGACCGGCCAGATGAGGGCTGGCGACCTCACCGGAGCATCGGCGGCCCCCGGAGACGCCGAGCCACAGCGAGGCTCGGCCTCGCCTAGGCTAGGCAAGGTCGACCTCGCCTAGATCTGGCAAGGCCGAGCCTCGCCAGTGGCTGGGCAAGCTCGCCCAACCAAGGCGAGGCCAAGCCTCACGGGGGCTAGGCTGGCCTCTGGCGAGCTCGCCTAGCCAGTCGCCGACTGCCGACAACCAACCACAAAGGAGGAAGAAGGAGAGAAAAGAAAAAAGAAAGAAAGAAAAAGAAAAAAAGAGGAAAAATATAATAAAAATATTTAAAAATTAAAAGAAATAACAAAATTATACAATTTTACCAAACGCATTTCTTTTCCGGGAATAGAAATTTTGTGCAGTTACCAAGCGCGTTCTTATATTCAAAAATTGTTTCCGGGAACAGAAGCGTTACCAAACGCGCCATTACTCTCAACAATTTTTTAGGGAGGTGAAGAATTCTTCTGGCTATAAGATATTACAAGCATCTATATTCTTAGCCACGACAAAACCTAGGTAGCATTTTCCCTCATTCATTAAGCATTTAGTAATCATATTTATTGGCAAAACTCTATATGATGCACGTATTATAGAATTGATTATTTTCTATACTATAATTATGATTAATAATTAATTGATACAATCAACACAAAATACTTATATGTAATCATATATTATACCATATTCTTTATGTAATGAGCCAAATAAAATTTCACTAATGATCATCTGTTTTGTGGCAACATAGACAAATCTTGCACCGCATGATTCAACCACATGAATTCATGCTCAACCACCTAAACATAGAAATCACACTTTTTTTACCAAAAGTTTTCAGAGTTCTTATCATTAGTTAACATAAGAAATTATGTAAGTACTTATTATTTAACATATATAATTAATTTGTAATGACCTCTTTATATATCATAGATAAGTGAGAGAATTTATATATATAGCAAATCTTTTTCAAAACATGTAAGGAAGAGACTTCATATGCATATAACATATTGTCTGCAAATAGACTAAAGATTAAAGATAAATTCGGGATCGAGAGGGATCGCTCGAATAGGTAAAAAAAAAAGTGACTTTATTTGCCATCTGCAATGTCTGAATCTACTTTCTAAGACCATTATCGCAAATATAAAAGAGTATGCTTCCTTTGATTTGTCGTTTGATTCGATTCATATACCTTTTCAGGCCAAAAAACAACCTCAGCTCTGCAGAGCTTTCCTTTATTCAAAGAGAGAAAGTAACTGAACACTCTTTCCATCTTGCTCTGCCTCTGCCTTTACTTTACCTTGACTCAAAATCTTGTACACAAGCTTCCCTTCGTAATGCATATGAGTTAATTCACATTCTAGCGTAAACGTAAGCATGCCGATTCAAAGGGAGAATCCACAGCGATGTTCATGCAATCAGTCCATGTGGTCGGATAACTTGGTAATTGTTATTACGGTCTTTCCAGCTGCATTCGACTCTTGCCTATAAGGGGTTTGGGGAATGAGACACAAATGCTTGCCAGGACAAGAAGAAAAAAACCAAGAGGGACATCAGATATATGTCATCCATCTGCTGCTACCTACCAAGCGCAGCAAGATACATTGAGAAAAATGGATCTTTCTGTCACTTATTTCAAAAAGTTACGCATGTATAAATCTGTACTAACAAGAAATCATCATCAAATGCATGATATTCGGGCTTTCCTCGTAAAGTTACAACATTAAAGCTTTCCGAACACATAAAGGAAGTTCATAATTGCTCTAGTGATAATAAGAAGCACAAACTTCACATGGATATACACATGTACTCTTATATGATACTGAGCATATACCAAAGAAGTATCCGTTATTTTTTAGGACCTCAACCCCGATGCAACTAAATGTAGAGACGGAAAACGTTCTACACATCTTCACTGTCACTAACAGTGGGGCATGTGTCGATGTAGAACTCGGAGCAGAAATCAGGTTCATCAACAATACATACCCTGTTTACGTGGATAAAACAAGAAATGTTAAGAGAGACGGGTCTTGCACTTTCGAATGAAGAGCAAAAAATATCTAAAGAAACATAGACTTGATGCCAAACAAAGGGACGGTACCTCTCAAGCACACACTTTCCTTCTTTATACTTTTGGCTCTTGTCATGTGCCGCCTCCTGCAAAGAAATGAAGTGTCCGGGAAAGCAGACAACTATATAAATAATTAACTCTGCCAAAAAAATGTCTGTTCACCATGCCTATATTAATATCACTATTATCATATGGACATCATTGAAAGCATGTGTGGTGCGCCCATCCGCATACGTGTGAATCTATGCCTCTGAAATGCAGTAAGAGATAGAGAAGAGGACATCATTGCGCTAAGAGCTATCTAGGAGTTTTGGTCTGTGCTTGTCCGTGCTTGAACCAATGTCAGATTTCAGGCGATATGCAACCAATTAGTATCAATTTAATGCAATTTCATGGAACTTCATATCTAATATACACCATAGGTCCTATCCTCATCTCTCATTAGGAAAGTTCATCATATAGATTTATTTTGCATGACTCCTGACCAACCCATGAGCCTCCTCAGAATCAGTGCTTGCGTGTGTGTAGAGAGAGAGAGAGGGAGGGAGATTATACATATTTCCACCCAACAATTTGGCCACAACAGCAACAGTATAAATCGCCCACAGTGTGCAGTCCTGAAAGCATCAGCCTCTCTTCTAGAGTTCCCACAGTGACATTCACCCTAAAGCACAAATCGACAGACAAATATGAAAAATACATGGCTCATTATTCAAGCATTATGCAGATGATAAAAAAAAAAAAAAAGTAATTGAAGTTACAATGTCAATAAACACGAACATAACAACACTAAAAACTCAGTATAAGGGCCTCTATTTCTGCATTTCGCTTTTGCAGAGAAAGAATGATCTTCCTTTTCTCTGGACGAATGAACCCCAGTACTCTTGCATCGACAACCGATAAATACTAAAATGAAGATTCCTTATAAGGTAAACTAAAAATGAGGGCCTATTTACAATGGTAGCAAGAAGTTAAATGAGACTCTTTTAAAGCTTTTGCATCTTCAAATGAAAAACCTTATCATACTTGCAATCATAAGAGAGCTAAGAGAAGTCACTTTCGAAGTCATTAGGCAATGCAATCTATGCTGATATACAAGGCAATATGCCGTGAGAATCTCCGGAATGTAATCTCATTCCTCTCATCCTCCATAAACTATGACTTCTACAACTTGATTCTCTTACTAAAATGCTCCAACAAGCATCAGTTGAACCTGTACCATTATCCACTTCCTCTCCCTCTCACTACTATCTTTGGAAGAGGAGAGAAAGGGAAAGAAGTGAAATAGTGTAAAGACCTAAGCGTCCATAATGTGCACTGTCATCTGCCTACATCTCGATTGTCAGCTTATCTAGGAAAACATCCTAATGCAAAAGCTCCTGGAAAAGTTGGTGAGGATATCCAGAGCTATCGACGCAATGAAAATTTCGTGTATAGGAAGAAACCATCTTGTCAGTACTAGTGAAGCTATCAAATGGACATGATATTGCTGTCACCCTTGCAGAAACCAGCAAGAAGAGTATTCCTCTTTTTAGTATCATAACAGAAAAGCAGAACAACGAGATCATAGAGGCAGCAATCAGTCGGCATAAGTTTATAAGCCAGCATGCAATCTTGGTCCTGAAGCCTCGTGAATTTAAGTTCCGACAGCCATAAACATTTCCACCACTGTTAGGGAGCAAAATACTAAATTGTTGATTCAGAACTCACGCCTTGTTGAAGAGGTACGCTTTTCCTCGGCGACTATGAAACGCCTGACCAAAATTACAGAAGAAAAAAAAAAATCATATCAGGGCTCAACATCCTTGAGATGACAACTCGACAAAACGCGCTGTTCTACTCGAATCAATACTTGCACAAACAACTGCCGCACGTCACAAAGTTCGGTGCTTTTCTCACAATTCAGCAAGAAAGCAGTCCACCCGAAAGATAAAATACCCCCCAGTGCAATTCCCCGACCGAGGCTCGAATAAAGGACCGACTTTTACCCAATCAAACGACGCGAGAAACGAATCTGCCTCCCTGGGCGAGCGATTACAGAGAGCAGTAGCGTACCCGAGAGAAGACGTCCGCGACGAGGGCCAGGTGGGTCTTGCAGAACTTGCACCTGTAAGATCGCCCTTCCAGCTCCACCACGAATATCCTCCCCATCGCGCTTTCTTCCACACCTCCCTCTTCTTCCAATTCCACTATTCCCTCGCCACCCCCGAACTTTTCGTAGGTGCCGCACGTTGGCGTTGGATAAGGAGGAGGGGAACCAAAACCCGCCGTCCTCGCAACTGTGTTCTCTCGAAGCTCGGAAAAGTAACGACACGAGGTTCAGACAGCGATTCCCCCGAGCTACAACGTAAGACACGGTCCGGGGTCTTCGAGGCCGGCACGGAATCGTCCGGCTGACCGGTTCGGGCCGGGCCGGGCCTGGCCGTTTGGGCCGTAACTTCTTTTTCGTTTGGGCCCAATCGCGCCAGCCCAGACGGAAGGCCGCAACGCTTCGCTCCCTTGAGACTCTCTTTTCCGGCCATTTTAATTTCATTCCCAAGTGCGTCGTTCCGGCTATGGTTTTATGAATGGCGATCGAGTGTTCTAAAGGTCTATATCCGCCGTCGTCTCCACGGACAAAACCGGGATTAGCTCGGCTTTACTTTAATCCCAATGGCGACAACGACGACGACAACAACAATGGGGGCATGCGGAAGGGCCTTTTTAAATTGTGCCTCGCCCAAAACTCACGTAATGGGTCGCTTTCGGATTCTTTAAAAACCCGGGAATAACGTCATGAGCATGGGACGTGCATGCATCGATTCGATCACGCTTTACTCGATCACAAACTGTCGAGAGGGATTCGAATCCTGCGACGCTCCGCTAGGGATGCGGACGGAGAATGGTTTCGTGCTTTTCGCCTGATTGGACACATTGCCCAACCACTGGTAAAAAAACGAAAAAAAAAATAACAAATGCGTTTGGCGTTTACGATAAAAATCCGACGCACCCAGGGAACATTGGCTTCCGTCATCCAACAGAAGCATCGAAAATTCGGCGAAACTGGACACTAACTTTCAAATGAAATTGGACAGCTCGAACCAAATAATTGAGGATGTCACACTTCCCACTTCCCACTTCACTGTCCCCATGACCAACCTATAGGCTATACCAACGCCTTCGAGATTAAAAAAGAGGAGATTTTTTTTTTATATTTTTTGTGTTGCCGTTCCACGTCGCGCTCTGTCAAATCGAATTCCTCTTGCTTTTTTTTTTTTTTAATTTATTTAATCGAACATCCTACTTTCGCAATTTTATTAATAAATCCTCATGCGAAGTGCATCCCGGTGCGGTTGATGTGGTCGTCGAAAGATCCGAGAGTATAATATATGGATGTCACACATGGACGTGTGCAGAAAAATCTAGCCGAATAAAATAATGCCGGAGTATAGTGGGGAGATATGTCCGAATCGAAGAAATTTTATCTACGGCACAATAAAACATTATCCAATAGTTACATCAGTTGAATTTAGCCGAATTCGATGTTGAAGGCTCTTCATTAAAAAAATGAGAGTAGAATAACTCAATTAGACAGATTAAGTATATAGATTTGATTAAAAAAAAGCGTGGAAGTATATAAATGGAAATAAGAGAACTATGCACTTTAAATCTTAACATAAAAAAAAGAATAGATATTTTGTTCATTTGTGGACACTTTGCTACATTTACTTTTAAAACTACTGAAGAAGAACGAAAAAGGTAGGTGTATTGAGATTCCATTTATTTTACGGAAAATAAATAATTTGAAAAATTTCTCCTAAAAATGATTATTTGTATTATCTACAAAAACAAATAAAACGAATAATGTTGTATCGTCCACATAAATATTTTTCATCCAATAATTATTTTATATGATCTTTTTCAAGAAAATAAATTTTAAATTATTCATTTTTTGTGGAAAAAAGAGACTTTTTAGGGATGTGATTTTAATATTGTTAAGTTTTAACCGCACCAAGGAAAAGTAAAGCAAACAAAAGCGGGTCTTGGTCTTTATACGCTCCAGTCAAAACCGGACTGCCCGGATTAAAAAAAAAAAGGCATGAAAATATTTAAATGGAAATCAGACACCGCGCACTTTAGATTCTCATAATAAAAAAGAACACATTATTTTTCCAGTTTCTAGACACTCCTCCATTTAGGTTCTAGAACTATTAAAGAAGAACGAAAATGTAGGGGTACTAAAACTTTATTCGTTCCACTTAAAAAATGAACGAAATATTTTCATTATCTGTATCGAATAATTATTTTAAGCGATATAAGTGAATGTTTACGGAAAACTAATTTTTAAATTATTATTTTTTGCGGAATAAAGGCAACTTTTAGGGATGTGATTTTAATATCGTTAAGTTTTAACCGCACCGAGGGAAAAGTAAAGCGAAACAAAAGCGGGTCCCGGTCTTCCTACTCTCCAGTCAAAACCGGACCAACCGAACCAAAAAAAAAAAAAAAAACGCGTAGCAGAAGAACCGATTCGACCGGGTCCAGAGACACCTGACAGCCCGACAAGCCGTTACGCAGCCAAGCCGCCGCCGCCCCAACTCCCCCAAGCACCGAGCCACGTACGCCACGCGACCCAAAAAAGAAAAAAAGAAAAAAGAAAAAAGGAAAAAAGGAAGCCAGCGACTTTTTCCTTCCCGACTTTGCGTTTCGTCTCATCCAGTCTCGCCCCCACCGCATCCCCGACACGTGTCGTCGCATCCCTCAACTGCCCCCCCTCCCTCCGGCGGGGCCCACGCTCCAAAAACCGCCGACGCGCCGGCTTTTTAAAATCCGCCCCCGTCCCCTTCACACCACACCCACGCCCCCACCACCACCACCACCACCACCACCACCACCCGCCGCTACGCGCCAAAAGAGAGTCCGTACGGGGCTCACGTGGGGGCGCCCCCCCTTACGTGGCGGGCCGCGACTGGGCCGGCCCTCGCTTTCCGCCGGTACAGGTGCGTGCAGCATAGCGTGACCTCACCTCCACCCCCTCGCCCTCAGAGGAGAAAATCTGTGCGGTGGATTCCAAGCGAAATGATGGCGGTGGGCCCCCGCACCTCAAAAGCGGCCGCCGCTAACAATGCCATTTTGTTCACACGTGGACCCACCCGTCCCCGTTGCCCGATAAGATTCTCGAAAGAAAAAAAGGAAAAAGGAGAAATTCTCCGGAACGGGAAGGAACATAGAATAATAATCAAAAATAATCTTCATAAGTTAAAAGCTTTTCCCATCTCGCATCGATTTATATTTATTTCGTAAAAATAATCAAAACCCCACTTCTCTTTTTTTTTTTAATTATTCTTTTCCTTTTTTCGAGGCTATATATGGTTGTATTATAATGGTTACAGTAGGTAGGTTGGTACGTCGAGTAAGTACGAATTGGTGGGTGGTCAAATTAAAGGAACCGCCTCCATGGTAGGGGGGAAAGCTGGTGTGCGACCTTTCGACATCAGCAACCGGAATTTTTGTGACTTGCTTCTCGCTTTTGCCCACCCCTCCCTCTCCATCTCTCCCTTCTTCTTTTACCTTTTTGGCCTTTTCAAGTTAATACTTTTGGGGAGACAAATGAGCTCTTGGGTTTCTGCCCCGGTTTCTCTTAATCAGCCTGTATAATATTCTCAGCTTTTATCGTACTATCTTTCTCTTGTCACGTTTGATCCCATACCCAAGTCCAATACGCAAATTATTGGGTCTGACCATTTCCCCACTCACCCTTTTTCGTACCGGAATTGATAAGAAAAATACCAACAACATATATCGCTTTAGAAGGACCGAATTGCCCTTTAATGCTAATCGCTAAACTCTCTAGCAAACCCCAGCCGCCATCGCCACGCAGCATTGCCCGATGCTGCGCCCGTCTACTTCCCGCCCCACCATGACTTTTGCTGCAAGCGACTCCCCTCTCATCCGTCGGCGTCAATCTCTCCCCTCCCTCTCGAGACGTCATGTTCGGGCCATTCTCGCGACCTCAAATATGGCACGCCAGAGAGAGAGAGAGAGAGAGAGCTCGAGCGGCCATGGCGGCTCGACGCTAGATTTGGCATGGCAATGGCGCAAGCTCGAGCTCGACGGAGATAAAAAAAAGGATGCCTAAATCCACCACTTGGGGGTTCAAATCCCCACATTCTCAGGGGGGATTGAGGTGGGGACGATTTCATTTCAGGAGTGGGTTTTGACTCCCACGTCCCGCAATGAGGTAGGACAAAAGTCTGAGAGTAAGTGTTAGAATAGGACTGACAAAAAAAAAAGTAATGTTATTTTTTTAACAAAAAAGAAAAAGAAAAAGAAAAGAAAAGTGATGTTGTTTCTATTCAATGGGCTGTGCATATTTAATTTGGAATGATTCGATAGACAGAGCACTGATTTCGCCTAAATTGCAGGGAATGTTTGCTAAACCAATCACCCGACGAGGACTCCGGAGTACTCGTTACCAAAATTCACGGCATTCTGAGACAACCGGACTAGCTTCATTAAGGGCGTGGGCAAAAAGTTCAAAAAGGACATGTTAAATGGGGGTATCAAATACATTTGCAGCTACTTATGAAACCCAACTTTCTCGAAGTTAAAACCATTTAATGCTAAAACGCGACATATTTCCGTCCGACGCACCAGATACACGTATACACACACATATACATACAAACATCGAGAACAGCTTGAAGATTAAACCTCCCTAATATAATCCCAATAGACTATAATGAGCCAACAAGCCACTTAAACAATCCACGAGAGACGAGAACTAAATCGCATTAATAATGTGATCCTGACCGCAACTGATTCATCAATAAATTAGGGAAAAAAAAAACGAGATATATCATTGCACCACACGATTATTGTTTTCAACATGACACGCAAAATTTCGATCCTTGAAATTAAGAATGCAGGACAAGGAAAGAATAAAATGAACCAAAAGTTGGATTTTTTTACGTTAATTTTGATCTACTTAAGTTGAAAGGCACTTTTGCCTTTGGATCATAAATTTCGGCCTAGAAAGGGCAGACAGAGACGAGGGTCGCATTGAATTTGCAATGGAAAGTTTTCCTTTCACAAGTAGGGCCCTTGTATGTATCATATTTCCAATTCTGTCAGTCCAGTAAATTAATGATGGACCCGGGCGTTCGCACCAATTCAACTTTCTTTCCCTTCTTTTTTTCTTCTTCATTTTCGTCCTTTTTAAGGCTTCTTCTCTTTTCTTTTGTGTTTTCCTTTTACATTTTTCGTGATAATTTCAAGGTCAGATCGGTGCCAATTGGTGGGTCCAACGACATAAACCAATACAAAATCTCAAAATCCAACTTCAATGTGTAAGGTAATCCGATGTGATGTTTTCGTGATCACATGAATCGATATGAAATTAATAGCACGAGTTGCGACTTAATAATGCCAATCGCTGTCGAAAAACATATTCCTAAATACATAAAGGTTGCAATAAGTCACAACAAGCGTGTTCCAGTACCTGAGCTACAATTGGTTTACAAGATCAATTTAAAAACTTGTATAATGATTCAGTGTCAATCGACCATTTGAATAGGCATATCCTTATAACTAGAAAGTTCTCCTTTTACAAATAGGGCCCTTGTATATATCATATTTCCAATTCCATCCGTCCAGCTAAATTAATGAGAAGCCATGCGTTCGCACCAATTCAACTTTCTTTCCCTTTTTTTTTCTTCTTCATTTTCGTCCAGGTTTCT
The DNA here is from genome assembly GCA_007663325.1 of Eucalyptus pauciflora. Taxonomy (NCBI): domain Eukaryota; kingdom Viridiplantae; phylum Streptophyta; class Magnoliopsida; order Myrtales; family Myrtaceae; genus Eucalyptus; species Eucalyptus pauciflora. The sequence continues at coordinate 1,035,934 of VMYD01000177.1, read as the reverse complement.
TCTCCTTTTTCTGCGTTTTCCTTCCACATTTTCATGAAATTTTCAAGGTCAAATCGATGCCAATTGCTGGGTCTAACAACATAAAGCAGTACAAAATCTCGAAATCCAACTTCGGCATGTAAGGTAATTCGATGTGATGTTTTTGTGACCATATGAATCGACACGAAATTAATAGCACGAGTTGCGACTTAATAATGTCAATCGTTGTTCGAAAACGTAAACCTAAACTACGATTGATTTACAAGATCAATTCAAAACTTTTGAGAATGATTCAATGTTAGTCAATCATTTGAACAGGCTTGGTAAGCCATATTCTTCAATATCAAACGAATGCTCTGGACATCACTTGATAAATCGATTTTTGCAATGTGCCGTCAGTCTCGGACATGCATTTTTCATTAGAACCTCCATTATTTCCGGGGGTGTTTCTAAATTTGACTTCAGCCTCGGCATATATGGCAGGATTGATATCATTGTTCCTCGGTCCATATGGTTGAAATTTGATAAAAAAAAAAAAAGACTAACGTCTTGAGCACGGGTTAAAAGTAAAAATTCCAAAACCCGACTCTCTACACGCCTTCTGAAAAGTCCTCTCCCAATCAAGAATTCAAAATTCACAATTCTGACGTGAGAATTTCTCGATGCTCTGGTTCTTTTTTTTTTTTTAATTAATTAATTTCCCAAGGTTAGTAAAACTAATGAAGATTCTATTTAGTAAACCGCAGCGGTAGTCGGCGACAAATTCCAGTCGGGAAAAAAGGCGAATCCACTTCTTCGTAATCATCGCGAATTGAATTTCGCGAATTTCTTCGTTCGTAGGTCGAAGGGTCTACGATTGAACCCCCCTCGTGGGCGACCAAATCGCTGACTTCACGTCTACATGTGCCCGCCCGACATAATGCCGGAGGTTTTTCGTTATACGTATATTATCTTTTGTCGTTTCGAAAGATACTGATTAAAATAATAGGAAAAAATCAACACGTTAAAAATTCGTGTGCAACCCTAAACGACTAGTAGATGAAAGGGACCAATTAAAACGTGCCACCGTGACTTTTGTTGGACGGTCACAAAAATATCGGGGGACAATAATCTTTACACGAGAAGGCAATCTCATGAATAAGTTCAATTTTCTCTTATTGAGATAACCGTAGTGGTCGAGATCAAGGAAAAGTATAATGCTCATCGAAAAAATCCTCGATAAAAAGACTCGACTACGAAGTCAGGTGTAGGGGTGTATTGGAGACCTAGACGTGGGTGTCGTCCGTGCCACGGGTCATGGCATCGAGACACAGTCCCGACCTCGGGATGGAGATACGCTATGGGTATGGAGATCCGTATTCATTGTAGAGAATAACTTTTTGTTTTTTCCTCGAATTGTAAATTGTTAGATGCCCATTTTTCTCCCTCTTCGACGGGTAACCAAAGAGTTGGAAACCCAAAACATCGTACACGGTTAAAAAAAAAAAACAGAGTGGCCCAGAAAATAAAGGCCCTTCTCTTCCCTTCCAAAATTTATAAAAAAAGAAGAAGAAAAAATACCATCGATTTTATCCAGAACCTAAGTTGTCGTGGAACATAGGAAGACCGAAAAAGATGGAGGGCTGCATTTTAAAATTCACAATTTAAAAAAGAAAAGAAAAAAGGAGGACGGAAGTAGAGAGGGGCGGGGAGCCGCGTGACGACAACCCGGAACCCGACACAGAAGTCGTCAACACGGAATTCGCCTCCCCTCCGCGGGCCCCACGCAACCCCACCCCACTCCGCGGCCGCCCGCCTGTTTATACGCGCCTCCACTTGATTCGGTCTTCTCTCTTTCTCTCTCTAAAACCGATGTTCCGGGTCTCGCCGTCGGTGCCGCCTCCTGCTAGAAAAAAGGGGGGGGAATAATAACACGCCCCCCCCCCGGGAAAAATTAAATTTTTCCGGATGCGGGCGTCCCCACGCTGCAGGCCTTATCCCCCCGACCCCATCGTGGCCGGATCCACCGTCGGATCGGGGGAGACGGAAAAGCACGATGCGGACGGAAAGATTCCCGCTGCCAGAAGGAACCAAAAAAAACCCCAACGCGAATCACGAGGTCGTCTCGAAGTATTTCCTTCTCGCCTTCCCTTGCCCCTTCCCCTTTCGGTTTCTCGTATTTCTCTTTTTATTTTACTTGGATTTTATTCTCGCAGCTCGCCGACTCATTACTACAAATCTTTTTACAACGCTCGAGACATAAGCTCACGTATGGTTTTTCATAATCCTTTAAAATCTGAATAATATTTTCGACGGAGATGGTGAAAAAGACACTTTTAATTTACTTTAAAACGTGAATTAATAGACCCTAGAATATTTAGTAATGACATGTGAAAGAAACAAACCATCCAAATTTCCAAATTTATGGTGATACAACGATATTAAAAAGTACCCGGTTGTTCATATCACATCAATCGTGTTTGTCATGCAACTCATGAAAAAGTGGATCTTGTTATCAAATGCCCTGTCGGCATTTATCACGTTTATTTCGACTCATTTAGTAAGTGATAAGAAAATTTCTTAATTATTGTCCACCGAAAAACTCGGTACCAATTGAATAAATTTGGTTGAATTAGTAATAAGTTCCATGCACACATGTGGGCTGTTTTTTTCCTTGTATAGTATCATCATAGGCTAATAATAAATTAGACCGAACATTTTGCTCTCCACAGACATTCGATTACAGAGGAAAAACGAGAGAAGCATAATAAATTTCTTGCGCGATTTAATAATGTCACCAAGAACATTTTCTTAATTAAAAGCGGTCTGTACACGATATTTCCTCGTCTACTTTTTGCTCCCTCACGATTGGAAAAAAAGAAAAGAAAAACCTTTACCCCCTTTCTTTTTTTCCTGTGACATAAATTTAGAAAAGTGAATTTTACAAAGTGTTTCAACAGAAATACAATTCATAAACGAGATAAATCGCAATTTTTATTTTATTTTATTTACTGTTTTCATCATTACAGTCAAAGACAAAAAGCGCACACCCCCATGTCTCTCATCATGAAGCCGCTCTCATCGGCGCCCTCCCCCTTGGCTCTCTGCTTTTAAGCGGCAAAGCAACGAACCAAACGCGAGCCATACCTTTTTACAAGGGGAGCTTAGTGCGGTCTCCGTACGAGTATGGGCCCGACACGTGTCGCGCGACTCGCGATCCCTCTCCCTCTCCCTCTCTACCACGCGCCCCTCCTTCCCCGGCGCATCTTAGCGCTTCCCCAACCTCCCACGACAGGGCTTGTCAAAGTAGCTGCCCTGCCGGCGACATGTCCTTGTGCGATCAACCCCGATATAATATTATTCCAAATAATCACTTTTTATATTTCTTCTCATAATTGATCTGATAACGATTTCGTGGGAGAGATTTGAAGCACACGTCAAAATGGGTCGATGATCCATCGTGTTGATAATGATTATTTTCTTTTGGTCTTTTTTTTGCGCTCGATCTCGGATCGGAAGAAGATCCGAACCAGCAGGAGGAGAAGATCGGAGACGAGTAACGATTTCGAGAACTTTCTGTAACAGATGTAACTGTAAAATGACATCGCCGATTTCATTTATGGAGGAAGCAAGAACCCAGAAACAACATCGAGAAAACCCTAAGTCTTTTCGCTTTTCTCAGTTGCAAAAAAGAGGCAACAAGTAGGAGGAGGTTAATCATCATCGTCACCGTCACCGTCATCGTCATCGTCATCGTCATCGTCTTTTCTATGTACATGATTCTATCGTCGTCCGTCGGCGTCGTCGTCGTCGTCAGCAGCAGAGCATGGACCTTGCATCAGGCTGAGAGCACGTCCTCAACAAACCGATGAAACCAACAGCAAAAAAAACAAAAGGATCCAAAAATTCCATCGTCCCGATCCGCCGAACTACGCGGGGAAAAATTTCAGGCCACCTCCGGTGGGGGGAGGTTGAGGTCGAGGAGCGATTTGCCGCGCGCCGGCCTGTCGTACTCCGCCGCCGCCGACGCCGAGGAGACGGGCTCGCTCTTGACCCCGGCTCCGATCACCGGGCGAAAGTCGGCCAGCATGGGGCGGTCGAACCTGCACGCCTCCAGGAAAGCGCCGCCCGCCTTCTTATTCTCCATGCGGCCGAAGGAGTCGAAGAAGAACACCGGCCGCGGCGGCGCGGGCATCACCGGGAAGCACATTGCGGCCGTGCCGGGGAAGAAAGCCCCGGGCCCGGCGGCGGCGGCGGGGTGGCGGCCGAGGCTGAGGTCGAGGGGCGGGCCGAGGGCAACGGCCTGTACGGCCCCGGCCGGCGGCGGTGGGGAGGGCTCGTCGAGGGAGCTGCTCTGGCTGGGGCTGCGGGAGGAGGAGATCAGCTCGGCGGAGGTGGGGAAGTTGGTCTTGGCCTTGGCGCCGCGGAACTCGCGGGCGGCGGCGTCGTAGGCGCGGGCGGCCTCCTCGGCGGTGTCGAAGGTGCCGAGCCACACCCGGGTCTTCTTGCCGGGGTCCCGGATCTCGGCGGCGTAGCGGCCCCAGGGCCTCTTCCGGACGCCCCGGAAACGGATTTCCTTGGCGCCGTTAGGGTTTGGGATGGCGGCGACGCTGGGCTTTTCTCTCGGAGCCATACCTTCCTTTTCTTTTTTCCTTTTCTTTTCTTTTCTTCCTTCCTTTCCTGGCGGTTTCTTGGCGAGAGGCAGAGAGAGAGAAACGGAGAAACGTAGAGAGAGAGAGAAGCGCGATGGCTTGGGGGAGGAAGAGGGCCAAGCGTTGGCTTTAAATAGAGGCGTGGGCGGAGGAGCAGGGAAGAGAGAGAGAGAGAAAATCGTGGGGGTGTGTGTAAAAGATACGCTCCTTTTGGGGCGCTTGTTGTGTACAGACCAAGCAGGTTGTTCGCTTCTCGGGCAAGAACCCCACTTTTCCCCTCCCCCCCTCCCTTTTTCTTTTTTGTCCTTTTTCGTATTTTCGATTTATTATATTTATGTGAATTTCTCTAGAGAGAGGAAAATAGGGAGTAAAGGGGAAACAAGGAAAATGTGGATTGGGCCTCAAGTCATGACGTCTCGGGTCATCGAGTGTTCGATCGCCGAAATTACCGAAAGAACCCTGCGCGCGGCGTTCATTTTATCGGAGCTACCATTTTCCGAGGTAACGATTCCACGGCCATGACCCTCTCTGCTCAATGGTTGGGTCGGTCTCACGGTCTTAGGTATCATTTGCCTCTCCATCCGTGTTGATTTCTAGTACCCGAACCATTGAGATCAAATCATGCTCGACATCAAACTCTAACTTCAAGTCCTCATCACGAGCAATTTCCTTTTTAAGCATATTTGGGATCGGGTTTCCTTTTAAGCTCGACCGATTCTCGTCGCCCACCATGCTCAAGAGTATCTCGAACGAAGCTTCTAGTCTTTCTCTTGGATAATGACGCACATGTGCGGCTGTAGCGCTCTTGTGTTTTCCCCTAGTGAATATGGGACGGAGTATCTTATTCTCAGATCATAAATTATGGAACTGCTTGATCAAATTACATACCTTTTCACTTTTTCGTTCGATTTGTCTTTTAATTCTCGCGATACTCAGACACGTAAATTCATGATACCTAAATTCCATCAACCCTTTTTACTTCGGATGATATTTTCAAGAGCCGAAATAAAATTTAAAAAAAAAAAAAAACAGACTATCGTTACATTCTTAAAGAAAAAGGAAAGGAGGAAAGGAGGAAAGGGGAAAATCCGACATCTACGTATCTCAAAACCAACGCCACACCACGTGCGGCGGACATAGGAGGCGCGGGAGGCCCAATCATCACGCGCTTCACGTGCTGTGGGGGCGCGCCTCCGCCCCCTCCTACCTCGGCCCAGTCAACGAGGACATTGACCGCGACTCTCTCTCTCCACACCTCGCCGCCCCCGCTTTAACTCTTTCCTCTTTTTTATTAAATTGAATTAATTAATTCGTTTGGACGGAGAGAAAAAAGCCTTTTTCTTTTTCAAAGGGCGGAAAGGGTGGAGAAGCCAGGAAACCGCAAAAGGCCAACCCCGCTCTACGTAACGCACCCCCGGCCCACCCACGTGGCACGCGGCGGGAACACCAGACCCCCCCCACCCCCCCACGCCACACGGTGGAGGCGGCGTCTTTTAACGGCGGTTTCTGCGGGGCGCGGGGGGCCCCACGTTTCGGCATCCGCCCTGCTGTCCTCACGATCCCCGTAAACGGCGTACCGCCCCCGTCCCCCTTCCTGACGGCAGTTTTTTTTTTTGTTTTTTTTTTGGGTTGGGTAATCGACCCTCCCCACTTTTCGAAAGTCACTTTTCCTTTCCCCTTATTCTATTTTATTTTTATTTTTATTTTATTCGATTACACGTGTCGTGCGGCGCGGATTGGTTTCGTGGGAGTTTGATTGGAAACGATTAATTCGATTAATCCTTAGATAGACCCGCGCCAATTATTGTGGTCGTGAAACGGCTTTGCCTTTCTAATCGCACGAGCATGCCCCCCTAGAGCTTATTTAAAGATGAGATGTTAGGTTTTGACCGCAACATTAATTGCATGAGACTTGAAATCAAGCGTTTGACCACTCAACTAAGTTAAATTCATTTATTATTTGTAAAGGGCTTTTAATTGATTTGTTTTTTTGGGAGATTTTAGGAGCGCATGGTGTCGATTCCAAACATTAAACATTTTTCGACACTACCCTTCTCGCCGTGTACAACAAATCGAGCGTGCGATGCTTGTAGGACGAAGAGCGACCAAGGCATCCTTTAACATAAAAGAAGTAGGCCTGTCATATCTCTGGATTAACTTACTCGATATATTATTTGTTTAGGTCCATTATGAACTCAGCTTCATGATTTTGTTTTTAGCGTACAAATAAACACTTCCCCGAGAGGTTGATCATTTTGGTAGTACTCTAGTTCGAGCACGCTTAATTTAAAATTTTAAAACAAAGCTTGTCCCTTTGCCATCTCGTAGTTTTCACATATACGTACTTTAGGCATGCTTTCTCCTTGTTCAGAATCCAATTCAATTTGTTCTTGCCCCTTTGCCATCTCGTAAGTCTTCAGAAGCCATTTCTTGTTCAAAATCTCTAGCCGCAATAACATTCCCCACGCTCTTCGGACTGGGTCGTCACAAATGTCTTTTGAACCGCTCGGAGCGAGAGCCGCTCTTATTCGAGTCTCTGGCCTCGGCAACCAGTCCTCGCCCTTGCCAAACCGATTTTTTTATTTTTTTATTTTTTTTTTCGGTCGGTGCCAAACTGAACTGTTACGAGACGCCATTGGATCGAAGACGCGGGAGGTTTAGGTCGTAGTCTGCTGCCAATGGGACAATAATGAGGACCGTCCGGACTCCTAGTACCGCGTACCGTAGCTCGCATCATCGGTCTGCCCTAATCCCACAGAGTCAACCAGACTCTCTGACCAGTATAGCTAGCAATAAATTTGAAAAACCCCCAAAAAAAAAAAAAAAAAAACGAACGGCGCATTTAAAAAAAAGGAAAGAGAAAACCCGGAGAACATCCGATCTCCAAAAAGTCACCCGGATCCGATCTCTGATGAATCAGATTTCATCGTGACCGTTGGATTAAAACAGGATCCGCATTAATTATCACGAAAATGTTCTCTCCGTGTCCATTCCAGGTTTTGTCGGCAAACAAGCAGAATCCAGCAGGTGCTGGCGATCGACCGGCAGGAATGATTCCCACTCGGCCCGGAAAAAAATGATTTTGAATTTCCGCAATCATGCGTCGCGGGACATTGTCGAGATGACATCGTTTATTTTATCGGCCCCCAATCTCCTTTCGGACGTGCGTGCGTGCGTGCGTGCGTAACGGAGGGCTACGTGTCCGAACGCCATATGCCCCCCCCGGGGGACCTTAGTGCCGCGATGCCATTCGATGGCGATGTTCATAATCCGCTCGCGAATTGGGAACACTTCATAATGGACGCCCCACTTCATTTCGGTCTTCGATCCAATCGAAACGCCAACCTCGTATATTGACGACGTGGCGACGTGTTTATGTGCGCCGAGTGCGCGCGCGCGCACTGAGCACGTGTGAACCCGATGAAAAGTTAATGGACTCAATGAAGGTCCATATCGAAGTGCTTCGAGAGTCGTTTTAATCGGAACGGGTTAGGATTATATTGGGTGCTCATGAAATAAGGCGGGAGTGCATTGGATTGTGATTTTGGTACGGAATTCATTGGGTGGGAAATTCAAGTGCAAAGACCCGCATCAGAACGTGAGTGCTTTTTTTTTTTTTTTTTTCCCGAGATATAATATGAGGACATTTTCAGTGAGTGCATGGTCAGGGTCAGGGACAAGGTTGAGCAACACCGAACTAGAATTCAATGCCTTGGCCCGTGTGGATCGGATCGGGTCATTACAAATCTAAGCAAGGGTTCTTTGTGGCCGCGTGTTCACGACGCGCCGTCTTCGTTTGTAGGTGATTTTCTCCTAAAAAAAGATAGAAACTACTCGGTGCCGTTGCGGAATCTTTATGGCTGATGCTGATTGATTGACCATTTTTTCAATGTTCGTGGTATGAAATGCGAGATGGAGATGGAGATGTGTGAATAGCGGCGGTCGTTTGATGAGCCCACGTGAAAACTGGACGGAGCACCGACCGCGCCCATTCGACATTGATTGGGGAGGAGGGAACACGGCATCGTCTCCGACGCCGACCGCAACGGGACCACCTCGCGGAGGTGACATTGAAACATCGTTTCTCTCGTTGTCGTACGACGACGGACCCTAAATCGATTGTCTAGAAACCACGTCTGGCGTTCCGACTTATTCTGGGTTATGCGCATTTTCTGCCCTAACTGTTTTGATGATAACCGATTACGCGAAACTTTTGGCATGGCATGAATTACGGGGTGCGCTCGTTTTTTCAACAGGGGAAGACCCGAAACGGGTGTCTTGACCATGGGCTTGGCTTTTGTTTGGATTTGAACAGTGGAAACTCGCGATCTTGATGATGGCGCGAGACGAAGCTGTGATGGGGGCCGACCCACGATGAAGGAAAATGGGTAGCTCGTGTTCGGATTGCGGATTTTTCGGGTCGATGGCTCGAGCGCTCACTAAGTGCTCGACCATATGCCAGTGAGAAGCTGTCTGCCTGCGAGACAGTAACGCGTCTGCCGTTTTGCTTGAGAACGGAATCATAAACGATGGCTTCGCCTCCTTTGTTGTCTCGTCTTTTTTCATTCGTCTCCTCCTCTAAGTGCGCTGCAAATGCTAATCTATCTAGGGTTCTGTTTTTGGGTGCAACTCGAGGCGAGTGTAGATATGCCGTCCGTTGGGCTCATGCCGTCACAGAAACTCACGATTGTGAGGGATTTAAGAGATACCCAGGTGAACGTTCGGCTACGTTTATCCAGAATATGCTAAGAAATCTGAGGGGCAGCTCAAGCGAAGAGACCGAGAAAGCGCTCGATCAATGCGGTTTCACTTTGAATGATGATTTAGTCACGGATGTAATAACCCGGCACGTTTCGGATTGGAGACCTGCTTACGTATTCTTCAACTGGGTCTCTAGAAAGAGTGGCTATTTACCTGGATCTGCTGTTTATAACGAGATTCTTGATGTTTTGGGCAAGATGAATCGATTTGGAGAAGTAACGCAGGTGCTCGAGGAAATGTCGAGGAGAAAGGGTCTTTTTGATGAGAGAACATATGGGGTCTTACTGAATAGATATGCAGCTGCACATAAGGTTGATGAAGCAATCGACATCTTCTATGGCAGGAGAGATTTCGGACTTGAGACCGACTTGGTGGCGTTTCAGGCTCTTTTGTTGTGGTTATGCCGTTATAAGCATGTAGAGTCAGCAGAAACTCTGTTCTACTCGAAGAAAAATGAGTTTGGCACTGATATACGGACGATGAACATCATCCTCAATGGATGGTGCGTTTTAGGAGATGTTCGCGAGGCCAAGAGGTTTTGGAAGGACATAATTGCATCTAAATACACCCCGGACAGGTTCACTTATGGAATATTCATCAAGGCGCTGACCAAGAAGGGAAAGATGGGCTCGGCCATGAGATTGTTTCGAGGAATGTGGCAAAAGGGATTGGGTCCTGATGTGGTGATCTGCAACTGTGTCATCGATGCACTTTGTTTCAAGAAGAGGATTCCTGAAGCGCTGGAAGTTTTTCACGAAATGAAGGATCGAGGGTGTCTGCCTAATGCCGCGACATACAACTCGCTGGTCAAGCACATGTGCAAGATTGGGAGGATGGAGAAGGTCAAGGAGCTCGTGAGCGAGATGGAATCGATTGGGGGAGATTGTTTGCCAAATGCCATCACTTTCAGTTACTTGCTCAAGAGCCTAAAGAAACCAGAAGAAGTCCCTAAGCTATTGGAGCAGATGGAGAAAAATGGGTGCAAGATGACTAGCGACTTGTACAATTTGGTTTTGAGGCTGTATTTGGGCTGGGATTGTCAGGAAAGAGTAGGAAATACATGGAATGATATGGAGATAAGTGGATTAGGACCTGACCAACGATCATACACCATAATGATTCACACACTTCACGAGCGAGGGAGACTGAAGGAAGCGCTGCATTATTTCGAGGAGATGGTTTCCAAGGGAATGAGGCCTGAACCGAGGACTGAAATACTGGTCAATGACATGAACTGTAACATTACGGAAGAAGAAGGTGATCACAGGAGACAGAGAACCCTCAACGGTGATGAATCAGCGCAGCGTCCAAGAAGGAGGAAGGAAAGGGTTACTCAAGGAGTGCCCTTGAAGACAAGTCTGTCATAGGTGCCTCTTTGTTGCACGTAAAAAAGCATGATTGACGACCAATGTCAGAATATGTACTTGGATGAATTGTCATTGCTGAAAGCAAGAAAAATATTCGTATCCAACTCTCTCTAATTGGCAAATAGCTTGATGTTCTTGTATTATTCAGTCATACCTCAACATTTGCTTTCATAGAAGTTGCTTTCCTTACACTTGTCAAACCTCCATTTCCGAAAAGCAAGCACGTACATACTACATAGATAGGCATCTCAAAAGGCCATATGGTCTTTTTATACATCACTGCTTCCTAGCAAGGAAGCACACCTTTTTCCAGTCACCAGGACGCCAAATTCTCCGACCAAAGCATGCACTATGCTCCAGCAAAAGGTTTAGATGTAGATCAAAACTTCTTTGAGTCGGGATGGTTCCTTCTTCTATTCTTGAAATAGAACATGTTGACGCAGGACAGGGTCGTATTTCCAACACTTCAATTTGTCTTTAGATTGAACACTCCTCGTCTTCGCATAAGAAAATCCAGTTCTGGCAGTTGAGAGCAGGTTGATCACTTTGACACTCTTCTTGCTCCTCTTACTCTTCCTCCTAGCCTTCCTTTTCTTCCCTGGATCACCACCTCTCTTTCTTGCCTTCTTCTGTTTGTCCCAAATAAAAAAACACCCACAATCAGATCATCGGCTCAATGATCGAACCATGTACAAACATCAGGAACCAAGAATGAGCGTACTCATCATGTCCACATGAAAAGAAAGGAGAACCCCCTTATCTTCTAAAAATGCACACCTTCCTCAACGTCGAATCAGGAGCATATCTGTATGACATGCAGACAAGGGAATGACAAGGTGGATTCTTCGCATCCCTCGCTGATAAAGAAATGCACCCTGGACAAATAAAAAGAAATGACAGAGCACAAAAAAAGAGAGTCAAAATTCAATCTTTCTTATGCAGCTACAGTTCGGGTGACAAACACCAAATTTCCCACGCCAGAAACTTTACAGCAAACACCTGATCACGAGCGATCATACACCGAATCTTGGACCCTCAATTTTCTCATCATACTACGAGGGAAACTCTCGAAAAAGTTGGGAACTTTGAAGATCAAAGACAACATGAGATAGATGCAGGACATCACCTGGAGAGAAGGTACTGGGCAAGAGGTTTCTGGAGAAACAGAGGGACTTCGGAGAAAGAGCAAGAAGCGACCGGTTGCCTGAAATACGGGAAGCGACGGAGGAGGGGAAATAAAGGCAACAGAAAGAAGCAGCCATCTCTTTCTCTGGACGACGATGGGATGTTGCGCACGGGGAAGCACAGAAGAAGACGAATTCCTTTTCAAACTCGATCACGAAGGCTCGCGTCCACCTCGTTTATCTCTTTTTCTTTCTTCTTCGGTTTCTTTCAGCAAAGAAAAAAAAGGACTGCATTTTTTCATTTTATTTTTTTTGTTTCTGTGATTTTACGTAATCTTTTTTTTTTTGGGTTTGTTCGGTGGACTTCAACATAAAATTCACGATATGTGATATGATTAATCTCATAGAACTGGTGGGGAGGGAATATATAATCTTACAAGATCCAATTGGCCGCTTTAAGGTTTTCTCTGTCTTCATTTACATGGAAAATTAGAAAGGGAAAAAAGAGAGCTTTTTATCATTAGTTTAAACCAGCTTGAATCGTCAAAATAAAAAGCTTTCAACGTAAAAACGAATTTCAAAAGCGTTTTTGATCGCGCTGTTTTCAAAGGTGAGAATTATGTTACATTCGAGCTGGAGGCTGCGTTCCAATTTTGAATGATAGCACTGAGAATGTTTTGACACATTTCCCTGATTTCACCTTTTCACGTTGTATGACTAACTTGATTTTACGACACCATTTTGGTTTTCCCAAGTAGAATCGTACAACAAACTTTGATTTTACGAAACTCAGCCCAGGAAAAGCTGGGATTCGGTAAAAAATTTGGAAAGATGAAGAGAGTGAATCTATAATTCCTCCTAGTCCATCATTTTGGGGGTGGGTGGAATAATGGATATGCTTCCGGACAGAACTATTTCAATTTCGACTTTGATTTCACACAATCGAGAATTCTCGTGTTTCATCACCTCTTCCCTGACGCAATTTCACTCTTCATGATCCATACCCACTGAAACATCAAAGAATGTCGGTCCTATTCGATTCAACATGGGGCATATAGGAAAATCAGTCTTTTAATCAACCAGCCAAAGGGCCAGAAAAGAGGGGCAATGGTTACCAATGTACAATACTCACGATGCAAAACCTTTCCATAACCTCCTTCTAGGCTTATAGAGAAGTACAGTCAAGCGGATGCAGCCGGCGCAGTTGCCTGCGCAGGTGCCAGCGCAGGGGTATACCAGCCATGGTGAATTTCAACAGCCTTCTTCCTCCTGGCGAGCCGAGACTTTCTGCGTGCCCCGGTGTTCCTGTGCAATGTTCCCACCTTCACGGCCTTGTCGATGACAGAGTAAGCCTCCGCAATCAACTTTTCAATTGACAGGATCTCCTCTGCTTGCGCATCAGGTTTCTTCCTAAGCCCATCTAGCTCTTCCAAAACCTGGAAAAGAGAAAAGTGAACGCTATAGTAGAAACAAACTATCAGAAAGAATGTTGAAAGCTTCTGGCACAGATGGTGTGACACATCAGCAAAACTTCAGCTTTTCGTGGTGATGAATACCAGCACCCATCTCACTGCAGCAGATGCTAGAACAATAAACAGCAGAAGAGTCATCTTATCAGTCCCTCCCCCCCCCCTTTTTTCTTCTCTTTTTTCCTCTTTCTCCCAATTTAATGCAGGACATCACAACTGCAAGACTCACAAACAATCTGAGAATGAATATATCACATGCGATTTTCTTGATCTTAAACAAAAAAGTTCGACAAACACTAACAACGTCTATATGCTTGATGGTCATGCTATACTCCCAGAAATCTTAAAGGGAAGTCTTTGTTCTGTGCCTATACTTGGTAAATTACAATAGAGAGCAATCTGATAATGCTTATCAAGTAGATTCTTAATAGATCAGACTGATGCTATCAAATTACACATTAATTTACATACTCAATGTCTGTTGACAAAATGAAGCTTCCTATGGTGTGGCAAAATGAAATTTGCAAAACGATATGGTTTTGAGCTAACTTGAGCCTACTATATTAGTGCTCCTTCATTTACGATTCATCCATAAACAAAAGTAAATGCTCATGCCAACAACCTTTGTATGCTAAACAGAACTAGACCTGGCACCGGAATGTTTTTTCTCTGGAAGGATACTGAAACCATAACCACATCCAGCACTCAGACAAATGTGAAATTTTTCTAACAAGCTGAATAACCAAATGTGATGACCAATCATGCCTGATATTAAATTTGCGTCCAATGGCTCCACCAGAACGCAATTTACTCAGTCGAATCATAAAGAGCACATCCTGCAAAATCTGCTGCACCCTACTTATGCATGTTGCAGTTTTTGCTACTCAGTCATCGCACGGCCACATCTTCTTGCAATGCTATCCATTCCTTATTCTCCGATCCATTTGCATTGCACCCACAAAGAGTTTCTCCACCATTCTACCCCAGATTCTCGACGCATTCAGATATATCCTATCTCACCCTAGCTTTCTAAGAGCAAGGCATTATGTCAAGCACGAGAGCTTGATATAATATCAAGCTCAACAAAAGAGCCAGGCATTATATCAAGCACAAGAGCTACACACCACAGAACACTGCATGACCACAACTTAAGCAAAAGGATCCGAAACGCCAGGACCAACACCCCCCAGGATAGACAAGAAAAATCATTCGGACGACTTCACCGGAGACCGGTGATCAGCCGAGAGCTCGCATAACGGAATCGCTTCGCACAACAATCAAATCAACCGAAACGAACGCCACGCCACTACCTTCTTCATCCGCGTCCTGACCTCGGATTTCCGGGCCTTGTTGTAGAGGCGCCTCTTCTCGGCCTGGCGAGCCCTCTTGACGGCGGAGTCCGCCCTCTTCTGCGGCGCGGCCTCGCACACCACGGAGAAACGGGGCGGCCGCCCCTCGCCGTCGCTCACCGCCAGGCGACCTGAAAAAACGGAGAAACGAGCGACGGAGCTGAGAGGCTAGAGAAGAAGAAGAAGAAGAGGCGGCGAGGGAGGGGGAAATCGGAATTCGTCGTCGGCGAGGGTTACCTCCGGCGCAGAAGACGTCGCGCGAGACGCTGGCGGAGAACCGGAGGGAATTGAAAGCGATGCGACCGTGAGAAGGAGAAGGAGAGGAGGAGTGGAGGGAGAGGGATTTGAATTTGCAGGGAAGAGCGAAGCAAGAAGAAGATAAGCTCGCCATTTTTCTTTGTGGGAAGCTTCTTCTCCCCCCCCCTGCTCCTTATCTTGTAGAAGGCTAGAAGCTCCGTCGCTGCAAGTTTTAGCCGGCGGAAACGAGCGAATTCCCTCCTTTGCCCTTTGCTAGTGCGTAAATGATTAATGAATTTTGGGCCTATGTGTAATATGATTCGTGAAATTTTAATTTATTCAATGTAATTTATAAATTTTATACCCATGACCAATGTAGTCCTTGAATTAATTTGTTTAATATGATCCTCAAGCTTTCGATAGATATTTAATTTAATCCTCACACTTTAAGAAAATATTGAATATTATTCCTTAGTATAAATTAACAGTAAGATCACATTAAATATTTTCGTACAGTTCAAAGATTAAATTAAATATTTAGCACAAGTTCATGAATCATATTAAACAAATTGAAAATTTAAGTAACACATTACATATCAAGATAAAATTTATGGATCATATTGAATAAATTAAAAATTTATGAACCGCATTACACAAAATTCCAGAGTTTAGAGACTATTTCTATCATTAATCCAAAGTTAATTGCAATTAGGCTTGACTAAGGTTTTTCTTTGCGTTTTTATAATGATATTTAATTTTTCGTGTAAATATTGAGGCCGGTCAAGTTATGCTAAATCGAAAGCTAACTTTCCTCCATAAAATTACTAATTATATTGAGAAATTACGGACTGAATAGAAGCTTTAACTGCAATAAATATTGACATACTGAAATCTACTTTCTACATGAGAAAACGTACCCCTTTTTTTCTCTGAAAACACGCTAAGAGCGCGCATGACAACCATTCTGTTCCAGAAATAGTTTCTAGAACAGAAATAGATTTTTCTAATTCTATTTTTAGAAGAGTTTCTAAGCAAAAATAATTGTTTGATAACGACACAAAATTTCTTCCTTTCAGACGGCGGTGGATAGCGGTGACGGACGATGGCAGCTGCGGGCGGCGACTGGCGGCAGCGAGGGCCGGCGAGCGGGCAGCGATTGACGAACGGTGGTTGGCGGCAACGAATGAAGGACCAGTTGACGAACAATGAGAAAATTTTTTATTTCTCATTTCTATTCCAGAAATAAAGAAGTAGAAAATTTTACTTCTGATTTCTATTCCAAACCAATTATGGAATAGAAATTTATTTCAGAAATAAAAGAAAAAACGAAATAAGTTTATCAAACGGATTTCTAGTTTGTCATCTACTCCTAACTACGCGAAAAAGGTTAAATATTCCTTATAAATTTAAAGTTATTTTTCCACTTTGGAAGTTGCTATTCTTCTGGAAGTAAATAGGCACAAAAAGATAAATACATACCACCACACGATATACAACATTGAAAAGAAGTGCTTTTTCTACCTATAATCATATTGAGGTTCGATTTCTTTAAGGAAGCTCAGTTGTGCCGGCATGGCGGGCCATTAGAAGAGGCGAGAGTCGTTCTTCCTCATGGAAACTTACTAAAAAACACTTCTAAAAGATTTCGTTAAGCGCAATGAAAAAGAATACCGAAGCTTTTTTTTTTCGTATGAAAAGCCGAATCAGTAATTTCCGATATTTTTTTATAAGGAACCTCGTCAATCGCCTTGAGATACCTCCTGCTAATCCGAGACGAGCGACTTGCTAATGACGAAAAAGTTCCTAACCGCGATCATTGCTAAGGTACTAATCATGGTGCAAGTTGCTAATCACCCTGCTAATCACGTTGATGATTTAGCAATCTCTGTCGTTGATCCCTAAAATACTGGCCACACTGCATCATTTCAATCCCCAAAATGGTTGCATAGAGATCCCACCCCGGAGATAACCAGACGATGGCAGTACGCTTTTGCTTCAGGGGATTAACCAAAAGTTGGGTCCTATAACCTGCTGAGATTTACAAGTTCCGTTCATGTCCGAAAACTCCACAATTCAAGCAAGCATTCTAAGCGGGGGCATGTTTTTCCGAGCACAAAGAAGAAAGACGGCCTTCAGCACGGACTATTATATGCTCTTCCCCGAGTTCTGGGAGATTGACTTTGTCTAGAATCTTTCGGCTGTCATTACAACAGGTTGAGCCTCGGAACGCCTTCTTGCAAGAAAGGGACCCCTTCTTACAGCATCTTGCAACTGTGGGCAAAGAAGGGAACATCATCAAGTCACAGAGATACACGACCCGGGTCTCTACATAACAAAATCTTGGTACGCCAAGGTATAACATGGAGATGATGCATTCCGCTTTGTGTATCTTACCTTGCTAGCAATTCCAGCCAGAGAAGGATCGCTCATCAGTTTGGTTGAACGTGTGAAAGCTTTGTGTATTGCTTGGCAGCAACCGTACCTAGCTTCCATGCCTGAGAAGTCCACCATCCAAATTAAAACGCTAAATGAGAGGCAAGCGATGGACAATGCTTCAACCCACTCAACACAAGGATAAAAAAATAAAAATAAAAAGCGTGCGCTGTGAGAGAGAGAGAGAGAGAGAGAGAGAGATTCAACTCCAGATGACTTCTACTCGGTGTGCATTTGTGCGTCTGTTAAGTCACCACTCAAATTAATGGACTTAGAAATAAACAAGAATGCAGGAAAGGCCCAAAGACACATCCCCGCAGACAACAAAAGCAGAAGAAACGGAGAAAAAAAAAACAGAAAATATAAAAAAGAACTTTCACAAGATCACCTATAACAAATTTATGGTCCAAAATATGTAATCACTAACACTTATGCTTCAGGAAATAGTGTTGACATAATTACTAAAGCTCCAACCTACATGCTTCAAGGGATAGCATCTCCATCCGATGATCATGTCGGTGCTTCCGTAACATGGTGAATAGGAAAGTGAGCAATATAAAAATACCTATTTTTGTGGTTTCAATGCTCGGGTCGGTTACGATATCTACTATCTCTTCTTTTGAGCAGATCTCCATCAGGCACCATGGCCTAGCTACCAAAGCTGTAATCGGCCTATAACCCTGGAATATCAAGCTCATCACAATGGCTGACAAGCAAAATTAACCACAAATAGCAATGAGCTTCATTAAGCACATAGCTAAAAACCATCAAATAGATCTCAACATTCATTGGTCAATCTCCAATTTTGGACCAGAACATCAATTTACACTTACACGTTGATTATTTTAATTTATGTATACTTTACATCTAAGGAAGAACAAAGCTTGGCTCCTACAAAAAGTTTTTTTTCTCTTTTGTGCATAGGAAAATAACATAGAACCAATCATTATGTTTCCTGGAAAATTGAAGAAATCCTACTTGATGCTCCTGATTACCAAATGGATTTGCTTGCTGTAACCATAAGTGGATACACAATAGTAAAACTGAGAAAGAGTAGGAAGCAACCAGAAAGGTAATGACCAACTTGATTCATAATTCCTATAACAAAATCATCTATTTCCAGTCCTCCCCTCTTTCTCTCAGCTAAAGAAGCAAGCGTAGAACACACTACCCGAGGATAAGATTCTGAAGGAGGATCTGCCACATACTCAGAACTCTGAATGGTTTTATAGATAAAATCCAAGGTTGGTTGATGCATGTTATGCACGAAGGAACATACATAAACAGTAATAATTGCACCCAAATCCAAAGCAGAGCAAGTTCCACATTTGTCCAGAGTAATATCTTATAAAAATGAGAGAGATCTGTAAATGACACACCGCTAAACGAGTTTCTGCCTCCTGCTGAAGAACTGATAGGAAAAGGCCCTGCGAATCATGGCACAAGCTCAGAGCAATTGGAAGGGAAAAGAAAAAGGAGCTAAAACACCCAATTAAGGAGTTGCTAAACAAGCATTCAACAGTTTCGATATACTGTCTTCAAGGTTGTTGCTTAATGACTTATATCTATCACACATTCATCTCACTAGGTCAGGAGATGTATCGTTTCTATTCAGTGGGTGAACGCAACAGCTAGTTAGTCATGCTCCCCGGCTTTTGCTCTTAAATAGACATAAAAGCACTGAAGAAAATAAACTAACAGACAGACAAGATGAGAAACTCTGAACAGGTCATCTCGTGACTTCATTACGAGATCATAGACCTTCATGTCAATAATTACGAGTATACTCAAGGTCGCAATGAGTCAATGACCCAAAGGACCTGCTGTTGATGACTACAGAATTTTCTCCCAAATATGGGACCTGCCAACCTGTTCATGAGCTTTAATATGGATTTCGCAAACTCTGCACCTAAAATAAGCTGAAGGCAATTTTGAGACCTCTTGTTAATCTAGGTTGTCCTTAATTTCCTCAACTGCTGTATCCCCATTATGCTTCTTTGTTCCCTTCTCTGAAATATCAGGCACATTCCACTATCACAAATGATCAATTAAGTTTCATTTCATATCACTAGCTTTTCTAGACAATTCATATTTAAAATCTCCATTTCGCTCTTGAACCTTTTCAACCAAAGAACAGATTACAAAGATGAGCCACTACCATAAGGTAACACACCAGAAGGGGACAAAAGAACTCGACTTACTGATGGTGTCAGCTTTGGACTCCTGGATGCAGCCTCATATATCAAGAGTCTAAGGGTTTCTTCTGCAGAACCATTCAGTATTACACTATTCTCTGACCGAGCTTCTCCAGCCAAATTTCCCAATGCATACAATGCAGCCTGAGCAATTTAATATCATATCATAAATAAACTACCACAAGAGATACAAGTGAAATCTTTGACCTTGGCTTACTGTTTGTCATGGAGTAAGCCATAAATCAAGACATGTACAGTACAAAGATTTGACAAGTTACAGACTCTCAAGAAGCTAACCACAGTTTGCACTAGTCTAGTGAAAGCATGAAAGCATGTATGTTTATGTGTGATGAGAGAAACTGCCTAAGATAATGAGTACCCATAACATAGCACATGTGAAAATGGAGTCAACATAACTTCTTTACATTGTGGCAAGAATGGTGAACATGATAACTGTAGAAAAATCTAGGCATAGCACATATCCAGGGGAAAACATCCATTAAATAGGTCACTCAAATTAGACAGTACTGAAGAACCAATGAAACTCTAACGTAATTAAAATATTGTTTCTAAAAGTCCTCTTACTTCTTCTATAAAAGGGACATGCTTTCACTTATGCAATATCTAACTCATGTTCTTTTCACTTTGTCTATCATCTTCGATGTCATCACCTTCTCAAATTACAAGGACTGACTCCATCTCATGCTATATAAAAGATCATTAATTCCAAGATATTCACACTAATTGGATCCCCCTAATTTGATAATTGATCATGATGGAACAGAGAAAGAGTTGCATGGACAAAAGCATCATATATCTGCTCACCAGCTGTTTACCACGTCCTTGTCTATCAAAGGCAGCATACACTACGTGTCTTGCAACACGATATGTGCTCGACAACAATAACTCGGCTCCCCGAGTTGCTGAAAGCCAAAATAAAAGACAGAAAGAGAAGAGAAAACCTTAGTTTCCCATGGCCGAGGGCACAAATTATTAGAAAAAAAAAAACAAAAACAAAAAAAGGATTGCTACTGCAGCG
Source organism: Eucalyptus pauciflora (assembly GCA_007663325.1). Taxonomy (NCBI): domain Eukaryota; kingdom Viridiplantae; phylum Streptophyta; class Magnoliopsida; order Myrtales; family Myrtaceae; genus Eucalyptus; species Eucalyptus pauciflora. The sequence continues at coordinate 1,015,350 of VMYD01000177.1, read as the reverse complement.
AGATTGGAGATGGAAAAAGAAGTACACTAATCTGTTAAACCAGCATGGAATGAGTAAGCTAGGCGTCTTCTAGCAGGGTAAATGCAGGCGATCTTTATTTTCTCTCTTTTGATGTATGGTAACAATTCATTTAATTCGTGACATAGCGAACCGATAAAAGCTCCTCCTTGTGGCAGGGAACACAACAGCCAGACAAGCTATGGCAAACCAACACAGTTCTACTAGCCTACATGTAACCAGCTATTATAGTTAAAGTACTTACATAATCCAATTTGACCTAATGCTTCAAGGGCAGCTTCACATTCATCTGTATCTAGAGACTCTGACGAGCTGAGTCTCCCATCAATGGCAGAAACAACTACTCTGACACCTGCACTACAAAGCAAGTATCTTGGAATTATCACTCAGTAGAGCAAGGACTCAAGTAAACCCATAATGCAAATTCTCAATGGGACAAACAAATCGTGCGAGAATAATATTACTTTATAATTGAAAGAAAAGCTACAGAAACCATAGTATAACATAGACAAGCCTCTCAATCAAGCACGCCAACTTCCTCAATCATACCAGTGAGAACTTGAATATTAGTTATTGCATTAAATTGTGATGAGATAGAAAGATTATCTGAAATGTGAAGGCTATTATAGTGTACAAATTTGCTTAGAATGTGCTGACATAAGGCAATACCAACCAAACAATTAGGGTGTGCATGACAAAATTTCTGGAAAAGAAATTGATTTCTGGCTAGAAATTGAGAAGTTAAAAATTTTAGCTTCTGATTTCTTCTTTAAATCTATTTCTGGAATAGAAATCTGTTCCAGAAATAAAAAAATCAAATTGCGTTACCAAAAGGATTTCTATTTCAAACCTGTTCCGGGGAAAAGAGAAACAGAGAAATAGAGAAGTAGAAATTTTATCATGCGCACCCTTAGCCTCCTCATGACTACAAAAGCTAAAGATTGGGCATATGCACAGAAATGATGGATCAGCCTTACTGGATTCGTCTGTAAACATATAAGTGTCCTCCTTGGACAGTAGTCTTCCGCAATTCATCATTGCTCTGGACCTCAAAATTGCCTCCAACGATGCATTACTACAAACAATGACAGCTATCGGAGTGATGACAGTTTAGGACCTGTAGAAACTAAAATTCAGAACAAGATTGAAAGCTCTCAATTACCTTATGATAGAAGCAAGTAGCTGAAGAAGTGCAGTCCTTGACAAAATTTCCGTTGCATGCCGGATCTCAACCATCTTGTTAAATGTGCAAAGGAGAAAAAGAATTACGAAAATTTAGGGAAACAAAGGAACATAGATCAATTAAGCTCAATAAGCATTACAGATGTATGTAGTTCACTATGCCAAGGACATCACCTCCCTCATATAAATATTAAACTGCAAGTGCATAAGCAAGTAGTATGTTTCTTCACTAGGGAAAGAAAAAAGGGAGAAGCATAGAGATTAACAAACCTCATACAGGAGCTCCAGAACACTCAAAGTTACAAGGGTATCTTGAGAATTGCTGATTTCTGCCTCAAATAAACTTAGTAGATTGGAACTGTAGATAATTGATGCCACAGAACTGGAGACAGAAAACAGCTTCACTATCAAAGCTAGAACCCGAACACGACCCTGAAACATGGTTATGAAATTAGAAATTTTATAAGCACTCCACTTTCTATGAGTGTACATAAGTAGGTGTACATGCAAACGTAGTGCAAAGGCAAGTATGGACTTTGTCTATCAGCTTCCGTGACTTCATGGTACAATAATAACGTCTACATCAAAGGCTAAATCACAATCAACCAAAAACTACCATTGCAAAAGCACTTGGTTGATTTTTCGCATAAGATTGAGATCTGAGCACAATGACCAAATTATCTATTCATTAGTGCCTAGGATTTTGCATCCATCACTTGTAATCAATAATTTGGATAGAAAGGAGGGTCTTTTGGGGAAGGGGGGTGACTACCCTTCTTCAAATATGTCCAGACAAAGGAAGTAACCAGCTAATCGAACTTGTTCTGGCTAACTGATGCAAGGCAATGCAAGTTCAACTGTTCAAGTAACCACATGTATATATCTTTACCAATGATGAGCATTGAGCTGCTAAGTTTCTAAGATGCGTAACTTCACTGTCACTGGCTGGAAAAACAACATTCTGCAAGGTAACATAAGACAGCCATCTCAGGTAAGTAGCTTATAATATCAATAAACCGAAGCCATAAGAAATAAGTCTGAGCACAGATCAGAGTCAAATCCTTACTGTGCCTCTTTGAAGGCATGCCAGAGTCTTAATAGCATCCATTGAAGCTGCGGCAACTTGTTCATTTCTATAGAACAAACGAACTACATTTCACTAAGATAGGAAGAAATTCCGACCAAATCATTGTAATTCTAACATGGATATTGTCAATCACTAAAATTAGCAACCTTTAGTTTTATTAAAACCCAGGCAGGAGTCTTGAGAGACTGTTTCTGAACTTGAAGAGAATACCATACCATACATCCAAGTTACATAATGGTTTACTCAACAGCAATTAACTCTTTGTTCCAAAAGTTTTTCAGAGAGCAATTTTCTCCTTTAGCATTTGGATAGAAGACTATGGAGAGAAGAGAATTGTTGGTAAAAGTAAACATATGTAAGTTATAATGACAAATTTACCCTTTAAAACAGTAACGCTTTTCAAGTCTGCTAAGAAAGGCATAAACAGCAGCAAAAGGTCAGTTTGGAGAGAACTATTCTCTCTCTCAAAATTCCTTCCAATTCCTTCACTTCCCCTCTCTTTTGATTTCCTCACTTCATCCATAAAAGTTATTAACAGAGCAGATGGTGCTACTGGGCAGAGGCTGCTTAATTCCCGCTATCTCACTGACCGAGCTCTGGACCACTATGACGAGTCCGCTAAAGAATGTCTAGTAATGGCATCTCTAGCAAAATTGTCAGTCCCAGTTGATAAATTGCTTTGAATGCCAAATAAAGCTGGCAGTTCTACAAAATCCTTGGTAGTTTTTCAAGTGGGAAGCAAAAGCATTTCTCATTTTCTTTTACTAGGAAATTCGGATGCCATCTCCTTGACATCTCAAATCACCGAACATGTCGAGCGTCAATTCATCTTAAAATTTTAATGGACATCACAATGACTAGTGGTGCAAGATCCAGGGACATCTCTATAGTGGCTGCCACTTTACTCGACAAGACCAGGGTTTCGGTCTCAAAAGTCCCTCCTCTACCTATATAAGTATATACTACTTCTACCTTTGTGGAAACCCTAGGTATGGCCATCTTCCTCTATGTAATATATGTATAAAACTCATTTCTACCTTTCTGGAAACCCTTACATGGCCAACTTCCTCTGTATCATAAACTTCCCATTTCTAGCACTATTTAAACAACAGACCGTGCCTACAGAGTAGACATTCAAGATCAAGAAATTACATAATACAGAGTCAATTGAAAAAACGAAAAAATTCATTACTATGTTCTTACCCATTAACAAGGCAATCAAGCAAAAGTGGGTAAATATTGTACTCAATAATTATCTTCACAGCAGACAAAGACTTTTCATCCGAATTCTCCAACAGGCAAGACACCTGAAAAAAATAATAATTAGAAGAAATAAAAAAAACTAAGAGCACAATTCAAAGTGCGAGGTACATATAATCACCTTATAATTTAACTTTGAATTCAGGGTGGACATTTCATCTTTTAATTTCTCCCAGACATAGCTCAAGTAAATATCTCCCTCAAACTAAGTTCAGTAACTTGCTAAATATTCTTACTTCAAAATTCCAATATCATTCAGGAGAAATATGGACAAACAGAAGAAACAAATATAACATCTCATCAAGTCAATAAAATTGACTTTGACATATTTTTCCTTCCCTAACTATAAGAAACCAGAAGGTTTTAACAAGTATAAGCAACCAGGAGCTTTGTGATCTTTTATATACTATTGAAAAATTAGGATCAACTGCAAATCAATGTAAACGACCAAGAAGCACTTTGTTTCCCTTCATCTGTAACCAATCCCATCAAAGAAGGTGATTATCAATCTAACTTTAGGAGGATGGAAACCAACAACCTTGTTTAAGAAAAGAGAAGTAAGGTGCGGAATAATGACCACATGTGGAAAACTCCAAGCTTTTTCTAGAATTGGATGGCTGACTTTCTTTAAAAGATCTTTATGTAATGACTGGATGCACTCATTTCGCAATTGTCTATGGGCTTGCTATTTCTGAACTACAGCAAGTTCATGAAGGTGGTCCACCTCATGACTACAGGTCGGCAGCTTATTCTCTAAGCTAAAGACCAGGATATTGGAAGTTAGGGCTGTGAATTAAGTGCGGTTGGCATTCTGCATTTTAAAAGTTAACATGTGCTATCTGGTGTTGTAATCGTATAGCCAAAGAACACAGAAATCATCCATTGGACCTAAATCAATAGCAGGTGTTGGAACCTATTTCATACTTACCGTTTTGCAAGCTAGACATCTGACTTCTTGTGAAGCTGCCTGCAAACCAACTTGTACAAAAATCTGCACAGACAAATAAAAATCGGGGAAGCATGAAGCTCATCTTTTTATACGCACGCGGGGTAGAGAGAGCCGCCTAGACTACAAACGCAATAGAGAAGCGATTCAAATCCATCCAAAAGGGCTTCCCATGGTACAGGAACCTAAGATTATCGAAGGTTTCGAGCATACCATAAAGTGCGGGATCAAGGAAGCACCGTATTTGGTCTTGAACACTCTCTCCAGACAATTAACCAGTGTACTCTCGAGACCAGGCACATCCGCTCTCGTTTGCAAAGCGCTGCATATACGAGAAAACCAAAATCGAACAAACGCTTCTCTTAACTTCTTGAGCGAGTCAGAATCAGCAAAAAGCCACAAAACAAAAAACCGACGTCAACAAACAGTAGACGGTCACGAGTTGCTATCGGGTCGCAAGAACGAAGAAATCCAGCGAAGATGATAAAAAGAACTGGTTAGGAAACAGAACGACAAGGTCGTCCGAAGAAAAAAGAATCAAGCAGAAAAGAAGTCGGAATCGTCCGAGACACGTCACCTGATGATGACGGGAAGAGGAAAGCGATCGAGAAACTCCTTCGCGGCCGCGTCGTTCTGGACGCCTGATTCAGCAGGCACCACGACAGACGAAGAAATTAAACAAACAACTCCGGGAAACCGAGAAGAGAAACGAAACGGAGACTGGGAAAAGCCCTAACCGGGATAGAGGGCGAAGTCGGAAGCCGCTTCCAGCAAGCGGGAGGTGTCCTCCATGAAGTACTCTTCCCCCATCGACGCTGTCTGGTCCATCGCTTCGCTCGCCGAGTGAAGAAGCAGCAGCAAACTGGAAGAAGAGAGAGGAGAGAGAGAGAAGTTGCCCCGGCTTCGCGTACTGGAGAGGCGCGTGGCAATCGCCGTGGGTTCGTGTCTGAATGACGATGAACAAGTTCCAGTCCGATCTGTTTGAGAAATGGGCTTTTATTGCAGGACGAGCCCGGCCCATGATGTCTTGCCGCTCAGCCCCATTCTAATTTTCTTTTCTTTTTCTTTTTTCTTTCTTTAATTTCAATAAATAGAGTAATAAGAGCCTCTCTAGCATTATTTTCATAGTAATGCTCACGCTCAAAATAGAACTTTCATATTAGGCCCCTAACAATTATAACCCCACACCCACTCATGACCACAAGTCTCAGCAAGACATGGGCGAATCGGTCATGGTAACCCCATTGAAAAACTGATCGGCATCTCCATCTTTTTGACGGGCGCCAACTCTATTATGCATGGAAATTGAAGTATCGCTTTCTTCTCAACTCCGGTTTCAACCTCCCTCTCCTGGGCAAGGAAGCAATTGATGCAGGGGAGGTTAAGATTTGAAGAAACGTATATCAAAATTCCTATGTACCCTTTTACCAAGTACAATAGTTTGAGCAAAAATTCGCATGATCATGCACGCGAATGCACAAAGATTTCATACGTATGGAGAAGAAAATGCATATGGGCCGAATGGTTGGCCCACTAGATCTCCCATAGTTCCCAATAAGATTCTGAAGGAAAGTGATGCCCGAAAGAGAATCTGAACGGTGTCGCTTGGAGGGCCTGGAAAGGCGCACTTCCTACCTGCCTGGCCCAAGCCAACCTGTTTAGGACCGACCGTTTTAGAACGGTTCTTTGGGCTTTGATTTGAGACAGTTTCTGCTAGTTCGTGTTAGGACAGGACCATTTCGACAACATCGTTGGTGGGCAGGTCAACTCTCGTCAACATCGCTTGTTGACCGCTCCTGCCGTTGGGCCATTGAGGAGTTCGAAAAGTCGGCCCACTGATCAAGCCCTCGTTTAATCCTTTCCGAGTAAAGCTAAGGATACGGAGGCCCGTTCACGGCATCACTGGATGTCAAACACGGCTTGCTCGTTCGATCCAACCCACTCGTTTGAAGGGCCGTGGCACTGCTCAATATGCTAACTTGTGGATCAATTTGATGGAAGAATAGTAACAACCCGAACACCACAATAACCTTAGCATTGCTCATCTCCTTTGCCCCCAAAATCTTGTCCTATCATCCTTAATTTCAAGAAAAACTAAAGCGCACAAAAAAGGGTTGATGCCACAAGAAACCTCAAACTAGTATACATATGATGAATTTACCCTAAACTAATTTTTTAATCATCAAAAAATCTAAACCGGTACACCTATAACAAATTTATCATTTGTTAGTTTCCCCTAATTTCACTATTATTAAATGACCCGTAGGAGTTTATGGATGTTTCAATTTGAGATTCTATTCTCCGTTTTCATAGGTGTATCAATTTATGATTTTTCTTAATACTAACGGAAGATAAATTTGTTATAAATGCACTGATTATGATTTTTGATTGGAGGTAAATTTATCATAAATGTATTAGTTTGGAACTTTTTGTGATTAAAAAGATCAATTTTTGATAAATTGTCATAAGTATATCGTGATATTAACCAGAAAAGAAAAGGCCTAGATGAAGTAAAAGACTAGAAAGAAAAGAAATGCGTGGTGTACTGTAGTACTATGCTGCAATGAGCTGCCGGCAGAAAATAGAAAAAAGACATGCTGCCCTCGCCATCATGCTGTAACCCGCTGTGGCATCTTCCATGGCCGTACTTTCTGAAGCCATGTCGAGTGTGTTTTTGGCGCTTCTTCGGATTCGGACCGTCTCATCGTTTCTTTCTCCTCTCCGTAAAACACAAAAACACCCCCGTCAAATCAAAAGCACCGTGTTCTCCATCGCCCTTCGGAGACGGAGATCACTGCATTTGCCAATTCGCCAGCAGCTCACGCGGCATACGCGACCGCGATCCTCCCTACTTCGTGCTGACCAAAGCTCGTATCCCCGTCACGATGAACCGGAACGTGTTCGAATGATGTCTCGCTTTCTTTGAAAAAGACAGAACAACACGATCCCATGTTTCGCAGGGGATGTTCTATCGCCCCTACCCTTTTCACCATTTCAATTAGATTACCTTCGAAGAAGCGAATATTTCATTTGGACAGCGAAACTAATCTCGATCCCACGTCACGACACATCACGGACGTAATGAAAGCACCAGAACGACAATGTTTGCAGCAGAAGGGCCCGTCTGCTGATGCTAGCATACGCTGAGCATGTACGATTAAATGCGCGTGTGGGCACATAAATACACAAGATCTTGATGGACCCTAGAGATTTCTGAAGTTACGTGGTCATAGAATAATTGATGAACTACGGTAGCACCAATAAATCTGTCACCCACCTAACGAGCTAGTAGCCACGCACGGTAATTAGCCCCTCGAAAGCGGTCCTTCCGTCCCCGCCGTTCTTGTTTTTCTCCGGACTGCCACATTCAACTGCCTCTCTTTAATGTGTCGAACATGATATTGTCCCACTTGATTTGATGTATGCCAAGACCTGCGCCATGCATACGTAATACCGTATCGTTATCCATGCTCGCATCGACGGGTTTTATCTGTTTGTGATCTTTGTTTTTTCTTGGCAAGTGAAAGAGAAGTGGGGACAAGCAAGATTCCTTTCGAGGCCGGAATACATGTTTGTCGTTCTGCTCGGGTGACTTGATTGGATAGTAAGCTTCGCTATCCAAATAAAGGCCATTCGACGCTGTAATTTTCCACGATTTGCTGGGCTGATTAGGATTTCTGTGCGTGGACTGCTGAGCTCGACCTTGAAAATGATACTTGGGTTTTCACATTTACAGTAGTTGCTTACGGAAAAATCCTTTCCATTGCGTGAATGGAGACTGAAATCGAGAAAGAAACGAACGTAAGACCATAAATCAACTGCTTGTACTTAGTCGCGACAAGGATGCTATCAGGGATGGTCGGAGTAGTTCTCGGATAGAAGCACCAGTTCAGAGCCTCAATTTGGGAATTGGATCGGTTTAGGATGATTCTCAACTTTGTTACCCGTGAACCAATTCGGTTCACTTATGAACCAGCCTAGAACGAGTCAGCTCATGCCTATTTGAGTCGGTTTCGATGTTGAACTATGACTTGGGAGCCGAATTGGTTCGAACGTGTTCTCAGCTTTGTCACATGTGAACTAATCGAACGTTGAAGTGTGTTCTAGCATTAAACTGGACTTAGTGCGCAGTCCTTAATGCTATAGACTAATGATGTGAAATAAAAGGAAAAGATGTCAGATAGTCTTCACTTTTTTCCTTAATACTTGAAATAGTCTAATTGCAAGTATAAAGGAATAATTGTACGTGGACATATAAATAGTCTTCACTTTTTCCATTAGAGACAAAAAAAAGAGGCAACCGACCTGCCCAAGTCATCATTGACGTCACTATGAGAATCAAGCACCCACTAAAGAATGCTTGAGTTTAAGACTTGCTGACACCTAATTTAGGATCCAATTTTTTTATTTTAGGAAATAAAATAGAAGATAATAAATAAAATAAAGCATTTGGGTTTGTGGAGGGAGATTTCGAAAAAAAACAAATTTTGAATGATGAAGTATTTTTATTGTTGAACACATATCTTCATTTAAAAAAAAAAAATTTAAAAAAGGAAAAAAAAACGAAATCAATGAGTGGAATTAATGGGATTTGACTAGCAATATGGAAAGAATGGACACTCGCTCGAATATTGGGCATGAATCTGGACATGTTCGCAGCGATATAAATGAATTGCGAAAGAAAGTGAAGGATTTACAGCAATAAATCAGGGCTAAGATTTCGGCAATTCCCGCGAACAAGGAGCACGGGTCCTGACTTTCCACTATTAAATGGAAGTCCTTGCACTATAAAAGGAGCTTCTTTTCGTACAAAAAGGGGGGGGCGAATTCAAAAAAATTCGAAAAAAAATTCTGTTGTTTAGGAAGCAAATTCCCTTCGTCGAAAAAAAAAGGGGGAGAGACAGTACGTGAGAAAAGAAGAGCGACAAGCTCTGAAAGAAAAAAGCCAAATCAGTGCTTTCTTCACTTTCTTTTCTTCTGACCTGCAGCAAAAAGAAAAAAAACACTGCAGCAAAAGGTGAAAAGGACAGTGGCAGAGAGAAAGGGGACGTGAGAGTGATGGGGAAAGAAAGGTGAAAGCAAGAAATAAAAAGAAAAAAAAAAGAAGAAAAGGCAAAAGGTGAACCACTGTTCATCTTCTTCGTGGCTTCCTCCCTGCACATCCGCCCGAGAAGAACCACCGCCCGCCGCTGCAGACGCCGCCCGTCGCTGCCCACGCCGACCGCCGCTGCCGAAGCCGCCCGAAGCCGACGCCTCCGCCGCTTGCACCTCCGCCTGAGGCCAGCCGCGACTGCTCGCCGCCGCGCCCTAATCCCGCGCCGACGCCGCTGCTCCGACGCTCCACGCCGGATCCGCCCGAGCCGCGACGCCACCACCGCTCCCTCCGCCGAGCACCGGTACCTGGGAGTTTGCTGCCAACGCCTCGGAGCCCCCGCGACGACTCCGACGTCCCCGCCGTGCCGCCGTCTAGCCCTCACCGGAGCTCCGGTCACCGGCCGTCTTTCCCTCGGTTGCCTTCTTGTTCCGTTGGTTTACTTAGGTAGTTTTACTTCTTTATTTTTATTTTTCATTACTTTGTAGTTTAGGTTTTTTTGTTTATATCTTATGTTTATTTTCCTGTTTATTTCATTTGATAGCATGTTTAGTTTAATTATTTAAATGTTGGGTGTTAATATTTGCAATTTCTATATGTATTATCTATAGATTTTAACTCAAATTACTATAGTTATTAATTTGATCCGAGAGACATCGGGTCATTTTTTTTATTATACTAATTTTGAGTTTGTTTTGGTAGAATTTCATTTGTTAAATCACAATAATTATTTAATTTGGTCCGTAAGACTTCGGACTAAATTTTTAATTATTTTGATTTTCTTGTTGTGATTGTAGATTTAAAATAATTATTAACTTAATCCGTAAGACAACGGATTATCTTTTGATTATTTTAACTCTTATCTTAGTTTTTTTTTTAATTACTTGTTTGAGAAAAATGAAAATTATAAAAAAGAGAATAGTGAAAAATTAAAAATTTGCATGAGCATGTAAGTCACGTAGGTTTAAATTAACCTTTAGGATTTTTTAGAATTTCACTCTTAGATAGTTGTTTTTTAGTCAGGATTAGATTTAAACATTTTTTTTATTATTTAGGAAAAGTTTGCATGATAAAAAAAATAAGAAAAAAATAATAATAGGTGCATATTAACTAGTTTGCATAATAGACACATTTATTTAGAGTTTGCATAATAATAAATTAGGATTGCATCATATTATCATGTTTTAGTAATCTCATCGTGTAATTTTTAATTACATATAATTAACATTTTTTTTAAAGAAAAACACAAAAATCATTTACTTGGTTAATTAATAAATTAGTTCATAATTAATCTCATTTCATATCATCATTGTTTAGTGTAGGTTGCATACATAAAAAAAAAAATCACAAAAAGATCATGCATATAGAATTGTTATGTCATGCATCCCATGTCATGTATTATATGCACATTAGGATTGTATAAATTAGATTGCATACATATAGTTCAAATTAGGCCATATAAATTGCATTTCACATATCATTAAAGTAAAATTCATGCATATTAATTTTAGATTAAGATTGCATCTGATTCGATATCATGCATTTAATTAGATATAACGTCATTTAGAAAATCATGTTTAGGGCATGCATTTTTATTAATAGTTTTTGTAAATGTTCTTTCTTAGAGAGTGGACTTTAATAAAGTTATAGTTTATAATTTCTTATGAATTTAGCATTTGATGTAATGAATGTTATTTAATTGATTGTGCACCCGCATGACCATCATTTGCATGTTATTATCTTAGGTTAAAATTAATCAAGACTGCTTGTAAAAATGTTTTTTTTTAAGGTACCGAAAGGGCGTTAGATTAATCTAGTGTAACCATGTCCCCGAATCCATTAAATCTCTGGTTCGTAAAAGGTAAAGTATTCTCCCATACTTTACCTGGGTTTCTAATCAGCCCTAATTGGTTAGTGGCGGCTCCAATTTGAAATATAATTGCATGTTTTAATGGGTCAATTTCTTAGTATCAAGTCGCGATTGGTAGGGCTTGGGAGAGTCCGCGCCAAGTCTTCGGACTTAGTAATCCATTAACCTAGTTTTAGGTGATTCACCCATCGAAAAATTAGGTCGCGACAAGACTATTAAGGGATTGCCACCTACCACCTACCACCATACTCATAACCCACTAGTCTAGAGTAGGCTAAGTTCGATACCAATGTCACGAACTTACTGAAGCTTTAGATATTCGAGAACACGTTCAAAAGCAAGATACAAAAGTAAGTTCCTTTTCGCGATATAGCATTTGATTTCAAGAGATAGAGAGAGGCAGTTGATGTGGTCATACATTATCATCAACACCATGAGAATTCCTCGCACCCATAAGTTTAGATCCGAGACTACCAAGTTATAACTCATGACCACCCATAACCCATTAATCTAAGATTTATAACTCATTCAACAAGATTGAGATACACATAAGGCGCACTGCTACAAGCAAGCTCGATCTCGCATACTCGCTCTTTGCACGAATGGTAAAAGCCCATGCCATTACACCATTATCATCGGTCAGCATATGGCACATTGAAGTTGATCCTTTGTGCCTTGGAATTCAACACTGAAAAAAAATTGAAGACACGATCCTCGTTCAACACAAAAGATGAGGACGCAGACAAAGTTAAGGGATCACTATTTGCCAAAATAGTTACAACTAGTGTTCTTAAAACTATAACTATGAGCATAGCTTTCTGTCACTTTGAAGACCAATATGGTAACAGAACCTAAATACCATCCCAACCCGAACCAAAAAAAAAAAAAAAAGGTGGGAAACCCAATAATCCGACTGGACCCGAAACATGGGTTGGTTCGGGTAACAACAAAACCCGAAACACGTTAGATCGGGTCAGGTAACAACAAAACCCGACCCGACCCATTGACACCCTACAGAGATTTTTAAGACACGTCAGAGACCCAAGACCGGGGCTGATTGATGACTGGGTCATGAAAGCAACGATTGGGTCAACCAACTTTTTTGTCGGAATGCTGAATAGGAGTGCACCTTCGACATGGCTTATTATGGATTGGAACGACTTTCCAAGGAGCTTCGATAAGAGCTGTAGACTAGAGTTTTATAGGACAAATTGTGGACCCACTCGCATCTTGGTTTGATATACCACGTTCACGACATCTACTATTCAAGAACGTCATTCAATCCAGTCTATCTTAAAGCAAATCAATTTAACCAAAGGGCAAATCAAATCTGATCTAGGATTGATTTTTAAAGTCTGTATACTCCAGTAAAATCATTAATTATCAAAGTAGGAATAAGCAAATTCTTTTCTATTAATAAACAATGAATAAGCAACATTCACCCCATTGCAAACCTCAGGTGCTCACATTTACAATCGCTATCTAGTAAACCACACACAATGAGGTAGCAGGCTAGATGTCATATCATAATCATTTGATCACCTCAAAGAGAGCAACAATAGTAACCAGAACCCCAGCAAGTTTTGTGTCACGCATGCAAGACGCTTACTATGTACGATTATTCTATATCTGTTATTTACACGGAGGTGGGTGGATTCTCTATCCCTTCACCATCCTGCTCAACCATGACAGCACGAGTTACACATCTGCACGTCCGTTTTGTGTATCGTGACCTTCAATCTTCATCCCTTCAAAGTGGGACCTGAGTCCGATCCAGCACTTGTAATAATCAGGATCCACAGAGGGAGAATCAAGTGCCCAATGGCAAACTCGTGGGATTAAGCACGACTCAAACATGAAAGCCATGGTATTGGTAATTCTATGGGGTCCTGCATCGTTTCCTTGAGCAATGGTTGCCTGCCAGCCAAAAGGATCAAGGATCAGTGACCTATGGAAGTTAATCCACTTACAGATTGTTCGAGAGCTTACAGCTATCTAACCCATTCTCCAACTGCAGAAACAATCTTCAAGGAAAACTACCTTTAAAGTTGTCCTAATAGAAAAGAAAATTAGCAAATAAATAAGTAGCTGCCTGCTCGGGGAAAACAGGGCACTATTATCATGTAACCAAAAGCTTTCTCAGTGTTCGACCGAAAAAAAAGAGAAGCTTTCTCATTGTAACTCAAATATCTAGCCTCCGAGTCCAATCCTCAATGCCAAACCACTCAGACAATGATATGAAACTCTACTTTCAAATTGCATTTTCTGGTCATCCTCATTTAACGGTTGAAGACGAGAAAATTCCATCACTTCCAGGAAAAAAATCACCGTAGCTGAATGCAATAGCTAACCTCATAAGTCTTGGTATCAGGACCATGTGGAGTCATACAGCTGTGAAGGCTAGCACCACCTGGGAGAAAACCGTCAGCTTTTGCCTGAAGAGAATCAGTATTCAAGTCAAATACATTACAACCAAAATGACAGAATTTAACTAATCAAAAAAATTAAATCAGCCAAGAAAAATGCCAAAATTTGTGGAACGGTTTTAGCTTCAGATTTAGAATCTTGCCACGATGGCTCCTCACGTCCTTCCCCCTTCCACCATTGACAAAAGTACGGATAAAACTCTTAAACCGAACCGCAAAGCTTTATTGGATATGCAAATCTTTCTCCTCATTAAGTTTAGACTATTGTGCCTTTCTGAGTTTTATATACTCTCTAAGTTAGCAACGCGACCAAAGAAGATATTACCTCATATCCACCATGGATAAGGCCCATGAATTCACTCATGCAATTGCGATGGTAATACGGAGGTCGGAATGTATGTTCTGCAACCAACCACCGAGGAGGGAATATGACAAAATCCAATGATGCCACTCCAGGTTTATCAGTTGGTGCTGTCAATACTGCATTATAATCACAGGGAACTGATCAAGCCCATACCCCATATAAACTGACAAATAGGAAAAGCAAATTGCTAAAAGCATAAGAAGCATAGTGACACCGTTCTGCATACCAGTGTTTATTGATGGATCGCTATGATCAAATAAGACGGTATTATAGGGACAAAACTTGCTCAGGTCATACTGTGAGGAAATACAGGAATATTATCCAATCAGCTATTTGAAGATGCAGTCTGATTGATCGAACTTGGACAGAGAATCAACTAACAACATGGGAAAAAATATATGCAAATTTCTTCATATACAAACGCCACCTTCGTTCATTCACATAGTCGAAAGCAGAAGCAATGACAGTATTCACCTTATAAGGAACATAGTGTCCATGCCATGCGGCCACATTAAAAGGAGAGAAATCCTGCTTCGCCGTAAATAGTTGGCCACCAAACTTTTGTATTATAGTGTACCCAGGACAGGACTTCTCTTCAAACCAAGCTTTGGGTACAAGAAAGTGTCTCGGATCAGCAAGACCATTGGCACCTAATAGAAACAAAACCCACATCCTCACTATTTTGCAATTTCAACATCTAACTGGAGAAATCTTTGCCATGTGAAGCTTTGACAACTGATAATTCAACCTTAATCAATTAACATGGAAACTTGATTGAATATCTGATACCTATTGGTCCAAAATCAGGAAGTTGAAAATGAGTGCCGAATATCTCAGCAACATAGCCACGAGATGGGCCATCTGGAAGGTCCACGGAAAAGCGAAATCCTTGAGGTAAAACAGCAGCTTCACCGGGGGAAACCAGCAATTTTCCACATTCTGTGGTGATCCACAACCCTACACAATAGTTTGAAGAGTGAGATCTCCTTCTTCATCGGATCCCCCTAATTAATCAAATCTAGTATAAAAGGAAAATGAATTTCACTGGTATGTTTCGAGATTTAGTTTGAAATCGATTCTAATGTCGCAGGGCACCTCTACACACACAGGATATTGTTATTCACCAAGAGATTGCAATTTTCAAGTAAAACTTTTTCCAAATTTTGGCAACCAGTGCGCAGGAAGAAAGCACGAGGCCTTGGGAAAGAGGAAAATGACAATCCAGAATTCGCAATGCACTTACTTCCTTGCTGTGGAACAATTAGAAAATCACCATCAACATTGCAGAATGCACAGTTGTCCATTGATTTATTGGCAGTGTACCTGCAATCGAAGACAAGTTTCTCATCAGAATCGGACATATACTCCATGCTAGATCTGGTAGGTTAATCAAGTTCGGAATATGCGCAGACAACTCGTTAACCAATCTCCCATCATTAGGAACCAAATGCGCAGAAAAATGAAGTTTTAAAGGGAGCCAATGCAAGAGAAGTGCATCGCGTGTCATGTTCTTTTTAACTACAGCCATGGCTCAAAGACACATCACCAGGAAAACACAAGTACTGCCAAGCTCAAACTAGCACTGCAGCCGTTTTTCCAAGTTACAAGCACCATTTTATCCACTCCTTAGTTGAAGGGTAAGAGGAAAAATAATCAGTCGTAAACTCCAAAGAATGCAGATTTTAACGACTGAACATGTAATGCAAAGTTAATGTCCATTTCTCTGTCAGACAAATACTGAAAAAGAGTATGTAACTAGCCTTCCTCATGATATGAGCACAACCAAAGAGACAATGAAATCTGGGAAAGCTCCTCCCTCCCACGGATTCTAGCAACAGGGTTTCCATGGTGGGTCCTTAGACAGTTATAGGTAAATTCTTGAAGCATTTGGTATCAAAGAAAGAGCAATAACGCCAACAAAATCACATGATTAAGGAACAGTATAGATGAACCACTTGCAAGAAAGAATCAATAACGCCAACAAAATCTCATTCGGTTTGGTTTGGAAGTTTTGAAAACCGAACCGAACCGAACTGTTGACACCCCTACTTCATATGTAGTTCTAGCCGGCCAATTGATGAATCTCCAATTGCTTAAGCACATCGCAGTGAGAATGTTTGCTCTTAATGCCCTATTGATGAATTGTACACTCTTGGAGAGTTTGACGTTGAAAAATTGTTGGAATCTCGAGCATTTGAGCATAATCGTGAGTCATTCGACGCTGAAGACATTCGTAGTTGATAATTACATTGCTATTTTTATCAGGAGTGATTTGGGATTGAGGCACTGAACTTGAGATTTTTTCAAGTATTCAGGATCTACAGGTATTTTTGAGTTGCATTTGACTGGATTTTTGGAAGAGGCTGAACTTGACTTTGGATTCCAGTTAGAGTTCTATGAGGCGGTGGCGATTTTCTTTAGAGACTTTTTATCGTACTTGGACTGCGTCAGGTCATTGGAAGATTGTAGTTTCAGGCTTTAGATATACATGCCTTTTGTTTCTTGAACTTTAGGGTTTACTATAGATGATACTCTTTTCTTCAGAGAAATAAATCCTTCAACGACTTCATGTGATCAATTTTTGTTTTGATCACTTGGTGACATAAATCTTCGAGAATTCACATAGTTGTTTCATCTCTTTTGCCGCACAATTAACTCCGAAAGAAATATGATGGAACTCATCTTTCAGCGAATGATCACGTGAGCATTTACATGCTGGTTCTTCTTGTATATTGTCCTCTATCGACTGTCATCGATTCATTATCCTTTTTCCTCTGTTACATTGAACTGTATAACTTAGTAAAATGACTTTCAAACTCGCAAAAATTGATTATATAAGAAATAATATGCTCCTTACTTATTTATTAATCGCATGATACTCATATATATTCTAAAAAAATGGACATTGGTCAACTTCTTTGATTAAAGGATAATCAACCGCCATTCATATTTAATCCAAGCAAATTTTGGTCCAGTGTAATTGTTAGACTTTACAAGTGCGTTATTCAGACATTGCCGGTTATGTGGTGATCATTCGATTTACTTACAAAGGGTTATGTTTGTGAGGGGCTTCCCAAAAGCGTTTTAAAATGTATCATGAAAATGAATTGAGTTGTACTAACAAGATAGAGTAATAGAGTACTCTTTTTCCAAGTGGCTTGTTGTGTTTTATTTGTTTGTGTTTGGTTTGCTTTTGTCTGTATCTTTGAACATATCCAAGAAAATTGTAACATTCGGATTTACTTGTAATGCATTTGACGATTTTGTTGCACAAGCAAGCAGTCGAACAATTATTTAGACGGAATAAGAAAATAAATCGGATATCAGATTTATGTGTTTCGTTTATAGTGAGTTACGTGCACGGGAAGAGTAGCAACGAATTCCACAACCACACTTGCCTAAACTCCAATTACACCTAATAACTCATGAAGTGTTTAGCACTTCTCTCGAAATAATCAGGAAAATTAATCAAAAAGTCTTAAACCAATTACGTTTTTGCCAATTCAGTCATAAATATTTCAAATTTATCAATTTAGCCCTAAACATTTTGTATTTGTGTCAATTTAGTCTATCCAACTAATTTTGGCCGGTTGGAGTTTGCCAATTCAGTTATAAATATTTCAATTTAACTAATTCAATCCTAAAACTTTTACATTTATGCCAATTCAATCAATCCAACCAAATTTTCGTCAGTCAAAGTTGATGTGGATGTTGACAGCCCACGCTATGTAGGATGGTTGGCATCCATGTTGACGATTTTCAACTGAAATTGATCGGATGAAATGGACACAAATGTAAAAAGTTTATGACTTCATTGGCAAAGAAAAGATTTGGAACTAAATTGGCACAATTGTAATATATTTAGGACTTTTTTTTAGTTATTCTTCCTATTTCTATTATATTTGAATGCATTAGATGTATATATTTTATATTATTTTTGAATGATATCTAGTATAAGTTTATAGACACTATATTTTTGGTCAGAATTATAGACACTATTTTACGAGTACAAAAAATGCGTTTCTTTTTGTGGTTTCGCAATGTTGGTTTTTCATCGTGATATTCTTTATTACCTAGTAAGTCAATTATATATATTTGACAAGTTTTCGTACTTGCGTGCGAATAAATACTCCTGAAAAGATTTTAGCAAAGAAAAGATATTCCTGAAAAAGAAGAAGAAGAAGAAAAAATAATGGAGGCAACAAGAGGAGTGCTTTTTAAGGGACGCTTGATTAGCCTCTCTGTTATTGGATATCGCATTTCTAGTGGAAAAATGAAAGTCACATATTTAAAGGACCAACTTTTTCGTATTTGTATAACTTTTGATAATAAGATTTTTGAAATGAATTATTTTGACTAATTTAAAATAGAGAATATGGACCTGCCATAAATACTAATAGTTACATCAAGTAAGATTGTGCCAACATAATCTAAATAAATAATACATACCAAAACTTACGCGATGGAGCAGATTGAAAGAATCACAAATTTTCATAGATCACGTAACTTTTGTAAAAAATAAAAACAACATAAACATAAGAATGAAAACATGAGGCATGGCCCAAAACTTGCAAGTTATTGTATGGATAAGCATAAAGAAAACATGTCACTTAATGCATGGACATGCAGGTAGAGAAACTTCATGCATGAACTTGATCTTAAATGTGAGAACAACACAGAAAGAAGAACTTGTCAATCCGAACAATTCCAGGGGCATTTTCTATTAATTCAGTGTATGCTTTTTATTATAAAAAAAAAATCCATTTTCTTTATCATTTAAAAGATCATTACCGTGATTTTGTCTCGTATTAGACATTCCTTCGATAATTTTTGGTAACTGACATTTGTATTCGTAGCAGGAGGACTATTTTCGGCCATTGTTCAAAAGTTAGTCCCGATTGCCAAATTCCATGAATTGGAATCATTGGTTGGGAGGTTTCGGTAATGCTAGCATTTGTCATTTTCCAACCATCGTGTAGTTCCAATTTGTTTTTTGGGAAAAAAAAAATGTCAAGTAGTTGTTCGTGCTTTAGTTGTCTCAGCGAAGGGGCACGTTTGAAACACGTCGTTCTAGCTTTGCGCCTTTTCGCTCCTTTCATATATGCATGCCCAGATAACAAACGAACAAGTGCATAAAGCTTTATGCTACTTGAAGCAAAAAAAATTTAATTGTCATGGACATGTTGTCCGAATTGACGAACACTCCGATAGTCACTATCATTTCCTTCTTGCCCTTTAAAGAAACCGCAGGGATGAGTGTACTATTCCGGTGGCGTTGCATGTGGCGTTCAACGGCGAACATTGAGTTCGATGAGAGGTTTTTTTGTTGGAGACAATATACTTGTTGAAACCCAACGTGTTCAAAGACTCGATTTCGTCAACTTCAGTCGGCATTGGATAAATGAATACACCGCCAAACTCAATCTGTGAAGGTTCAAGCTCTATATATCGAAGCCTCGCGAGTTCGAACCTAATGTGCAAAAGTGCATTTCATTTGCACTAGTTAATACGAGAATTTCTTTTATTTGAGGGTGGTCGATCCTCTTCTTAGTTTTTGTTCAAGAATGAAAACACAAAGTCTAAGTAAATAGAAAATTCTTTGCTTCGCATGTTAACTGGATGTTCCTGGTTAAAGACGAAGCGATGTTGTTCGGGTTATGATTGTATTGGTTCGATCCAAGCCTTGGCTGGTGAAATTCCCCTGATCAACTTATCAAGTACATCTTTGACCAAATGTTGAAACTCATTTTCTTTCCCTTCTAAAACTACCTTGATCTCTTCTTCAAATTTCCAATTTTGTCCCTCATTATTTTTTTAATTAAAAAAGGAGCAAACCCTTCATTGGACCGGCAAAGGGCTATGGCCGCCAATGAGCCACATCTAGTGCCAGCAGCTATTGGTCGAGGTTGCCCGAGGTTAGGCGACCTTCGGTAGGGTTGTACACATTTACCCTTCGAAACACTTGCACCTTCTGGCGGAGCCTCGCAACCTTTTTCCACTATGTCTCAAAAGTGTGCCAAGGCCGCAAAAAACGAGTCGTGCTTATCGTTTTACATGGGGGGTCGAGCAGAGACTCCTTCTCCGTTTCGGAATTTTGACCAGATAAGCGCGACACGTGGCTTCACGGGGGCGGCTTTCTGGATAAGGAAAACCGAAACGCAAGGTCCCCCGCCCATGGCTTTTATTTTTTTCTACGTGCGTGTTTCGGGGGAGTGCCATGCCGTTTTCTAGATTCAGCTTTGGAAATTTTAGACATTATATGACGACAGTACAGATGCATGGAACATACCTTTGGGCCTCCTTCAACCAATCGTGTCGCTACTAACGGAGATATCGCTTGTGTGCCTTGCTTAACTCTGCGAAGAACCGTTCGTTTCATATACGATCACATAGAAACAAATTTCTAGGCAAATTCGACAAAAATGGAAAACAAGTCAAAAGACATGCAAATAATGTAAAATGGGTGTCATCGGAAAGATTAAGATGTACCCTAGGACTTTCTAAGAGGTATCAAATCCAATTAAGGTCAGATTCATGGTCGAATAGTGAAGATCGCAAAAGTGTACAAATCAGTCACAAGCGAATTAGAAAATGATGGATGATGATTGACTTGTAAAGCCACCTATAAATGCATAAAAAAATGTGAAATTCACGCACGACTTAGAGCTAAATGCGACAATCGATTTTGGTTAATACATTCAACCCTAAATTGAAGTGCCAAAAGTCACATGAATTAATTAAAATTAAAAGGTGTTTTGTCATTAGGGACAAAATGCATGGCAATTTCAATTATGATATGTCAAATTGATGCATGGTTTTCATATGGTAAATGGCTTTCAAATGAGGTATGCTATACATCAATATGAAGTTTGCGATATGTTCTTGATATGTCTAGAAGACCTCATGACCTAATTTGGCTCTTGAAGAGCTCAAACAACGATGTTTTCATGGGTTTGTGATCAGTCTTAATCACAGCAAGATTAGTACAAAACATGGATCATTTTCAATGACTTAATGATGCGCTAAAATCCTATGAAAAATCTTACATCTCGCGACCCCTTGCCGCCTATCGGAAAGAGGAACAAGCAGACACACGTCTTTTGTAAGAATAGGGTCCAAAGCTATCAATCCTCTATCGAGCAAGTCACACAGCTTCTCCACCCTCGAATTGGCCACGGTTGGGTTGGTGGTTGGAGCTTTCTTCCTGGTCGCAGAGCCGCCATCCGGTCGCACACTGCTGGTGCCATCGGACCTCGGCCCAATCACGGAGGTCAAACGAAAGACACAATCGAAACAATTTTTGAATCAAGGCGAGGCTTTGCGTGACCATTAAAATTTTTTAATCCAGCAAGTATAATGTAGCGACCAGCAGGTGACCAGAAAAGAAAATTCGCTTGCTTCCCCTTGAGGGTGGTTAGCTTTGAAACACGGCCTGTGTTATTGCCACTCCTCATCGAGTAGAAGCTCACATCAGGCCGTGGACCATCACCATGGATTACTGCAAATCTATGGCCCTTGGGCTCCCAAGCGAAGGCTCTAAATTGATGCACAAGCAAGAAAATTCGGTTTGGAGATTGAGTTAAAGATATACTAATGTGCTGGAAATTGAGTTAGAAAACCAATTTGCAAAATATGTAGGCAAATTCTAAATTCAATGTGAAATTGGCTTGCTACAAGGTACATTTTGCTGTACCCTTTGACACAATTAAGACAGAGTTACTTTGTAGAATTAGTTCCGAATTCATATTTAGTTCTTCATACGAGTAATTACACCTACATTACAGGCGATTATGCACCCATTTGCAGGCATCTACGTCATTCGACATGTTACATTCAGATAGTCATCGATAGTATTCTTCTGGACTATTTTCATCTTCCAATATCCTAATTTTGCAGCAATGGTGATCGCGTGCCTTCAAATAGCCATCGACAGTATCCTTCTCAACAATTTTCATCTTCAATGAACGTTATTTGGTGATCACATGTCAAGTCTGCAGTTGCTGAGTTGTCCAAATCAGACAGAGGGGACGAGTCCGATAGCGTAACAATCTCAGAGTTGCTACACGGTCGTCATTTTAGAGGTAGGAATTAGCACTTTGTGGTATGTGCTAGTTCTTCTCTTCTTTGCAAGTTTCATTACCGATGCCATTGGTCTCTCTCTCTCTCTCTCCTCTGTCTGTCTTGTCTGTCTCCACTATAAAATGGAGGCTCCCCCAGCGCTTAACCTTTCAAAAAACCCACAGCATCTGTCTCTTTCTCTCTCTTCTTTCTCTCTCTAGAACTTCCAACTTCCCACTTCACACGCTCTCACTCTCTCTCTCGCTGCACGTGCTGCCGGACAAACTCAGGTCGGGTTTTCGGGTTTCGGATCCGGTCGGAGCTCCCCCTTCTGGCAAGGGATGGACACCATGAAGTGTCGAACGCAAATTGCGCAACCCCAAGATCTCCATAACCAGAACAAGAATATGAATAATTAAGCAGAAGAATTAACGCACCTGTTTTGGAATCCATCAATCTTGTAGTGGAAGCGGAAACACAATGTTCCACGCGCAAGTCATTCTCCTCTATTGCCCTCCGTATCACTGGCTCAATGAGGCGGCCCCCTCACGTTTAGCGTTAGGTAAACGCCCCTTAGGTGAGGATACATGTGAGAATTACGGATTAGAGGAGAGATTTAGCGCTATTTATAGAGTTTCCAGCTAGGCCCCCTCATTACGGGCCAGGCTCAACTCGGCCCACACTAGCCAGCCCATATTAGACTAATTAAGAAACATTCTATCTCACCTTAGACCAATCCCCGTAAAACGGTAAACGTTAAACGGTAAATTACAATATCAATTAATGTAGTCCACATTAGGAAAACTCTTACATTCTCCCACTTGGACTATATTAATTGAAATCGTACTGTATGTGCGCACATTGGTCTAGAGATAATTCTTAATAGTCAATCCTATCCCATAAAGTCTCAAACACCGAATCATGGCGGTAACTGCATGTATACACACAGAGCCTTCCATGGTCACGAGTGTTCTCAACTCTATTGATATGGATCCAATATGGTAGTGTGTCAAATGGATAACATCTCTCATAGAGAGATCTCATTTGTCAGTCACCATTCTCTTACCTTAAGCGTCACAAAAACTTGTGCCACTAGAGAATGTCCATTCTCTTACCTTAAGCGTCACAAAAAACTTGTGCCACTAGAGAATGCATTTATGGTTCCATGAACCCACATATGTCTTGTCTTTATGGTTAACCTTTCTTTATATACAACAAGACATATGTACAAGGCTAATAATCGTATGCCCTTAGCCTTCACTCAAGGTTTAAGCAATACCTTGAGACTTTAACAATATATATATTTTCAACATAATAACAAACCATTCAAAAACATTTTATTGAATGCAAAAGTTGACATATATATATCAAAATGTTACTAAATTGTAACAAAAAACGGATATAAACATTATTCAAAGAAAAATAAAACAGCTCCCACTAAATAACAGCATCCTAAATTGCTCCTAAGCCCATGCTAATGACATATCGCTCAAATATACATGGACGTAGGCCTTTAGTTAGTGGATCTGCAACCATATCATCTGTTAGAATATAATCTTCTTTTAAATGCACTGACACAAGATACACCATTTAATTAGATTTTCTCAATATCTAAATAAGGACAATGTGATAGATTCAACCCATCACCCTTAACAACAGGAGCAATTCCTGGCTTGCAATAATGTATATTGAATATTTCCAATATACAATCAGCAAATGTCCTCCGAGAAAATCTAATATAATATGGCAAAAACAATTCTTACAAATCTTAGTACAAAATATATAAGATGCCTCAAGGTCATTACTTGTAAACAAAATATCATATACATAGAGTATGAGAAAAATAAATTTCCTCCCACTGACCTTGCAGTATATTGAATTACTTTGTTCCCAATTGAACAAAATAACAACACTATGAAACTTTAATAATATTGCCTGGAAACTTGCTTAAGACAATGAATTAAGACTTTTCAGTCTACACACAAGTTTACTTGAATCTGTTGCAAAATTCTCCAGTTACACTTATATGTATTTTGTATCTCTTTGATGTAACTCCATATAAAACTATCAATGCCACGTTCACTCTGAAAGAATTAATAGTAACTATCCACCCCTCTTTCAGAGTAAAAATAATAATTATTATTAATTACAGAAAAGGTAATTGAAAAATCAAGCAATGTATATATAATTAACATTATGTGAGCAATGTGTAACTTGACACACAAGTACACATCCAGAGAGTTACATGCAAAATCATATAATCACCTTTGGGCAGAATACATGACATGCAGTTGTACACTCCCCACATGATAACGGTTATGAGAATATATTCCAATCTTCGTGAATTCATCACCTTTGGGCAGACGAACCACTAGGATCAGTCACTCTTCCACCACATAATCATGTATCCCTCCATGAACTAATATATAATCATCCCCTTTGGGAGTATGACTACACATTAGAGCAAGAGACATCCCAATCAATATACGAGACCGAAATTTCTCAAACCCAATCAAGCGTGCCACTTTGGCGGTCACTACTCAATTGAATCCTTGAAACTCTCTCATACCAGGGATATAAATTTTACTCCTCACATACACCATATACATGTGATTTTAGCTTTATTGATAGGGGCATCATATCACCAAAATCTCATATCATGCTAATTACATTGCTTCATAAAAATAAACTTTATTGTAAAATATTGATGAATAACACTCATAAAATTCATGTAGTAACCCAGCACCTGTATTTCGAAAATCACAGAAAAATACAAGAAAAATACACTAAAAATACGCGTATTTAGGGTTTTGTATGTATTTTAACATCCATAAAATCATCAAAATAATTAAAATAAATACACCACGACGTAGGAAATCACCATACGAGTCCAACACTACCGACCACGCGCGAAAAATATATATATACAAATACAAATCTTCACAAACCCCATCATCCTCGTCGCGAACGAATTTGACATTGACTAGCAACTGCGGGCAAACTCGTCACGGTAATAGAACAAAACCTCCAAGAGGAGAAAATCAATTCCGAAATCAGAGACAGACGAGCAAAAGAGTGCGCGCGATGACCGACAGTTCATAATTCAAACGACACGACGTGATGCAAAGAGTGGAGAAGAAAAACGAAGGTAACGCTAGAATGTAACTTAAAATTCTAGAACTTTTTCTATGTATAAACCCTAGAATTTCAAATAGAACTTTTTCTATGTATAAACCCTAGAATTTCAAATTTAAAATTCTCATTCAATTCTAAAAAAAAAATATTCAAATTATATATGGTTGGAAAGATCTCGACATGTAGAACAAAAACCCCATGGTTTCAGGACCATCCGAATTTGTGATTTTATTTTATTTTTATTGAACAAAAAATCTCGAAAATCACAAATTATGGCAAAAAACTTATGCGTTCAAGTTCTAGGGTTATGGAGGCTCTGATACCACGTGTTGGACGCAAATTGTGCAACCCCAAGATCTCCATAACCAGAACAAGAACATGCATAATTGAGTAGGAAAATTAACGCACCTGTTTTGGAATCCATCAATCTTGTAGCGGAAGCGGAAACACAATGTTCCACGCGCAAGTCATTCTCCTCTATTGCCCTCCGTATCACTGGCTCAATGAGGCGGCCCCCTCACGTTTAGCGTTAGGTAAACGCCCATTAGGTGAGAATACATGTGAGAATTACGGGTTAAAGGAGAGACTTAGCGCTATTTATAGAGTTTCCAGCTAGGCCCCCTCATTACGGGCCAGGCTCAACTCGGCCCACACTAGCCAGCCCATATTAGACTAATTAAGAAACCTTCTATCTCACCTTAGACCAATCCCCGTAAAACGGTAAACGTTAAACGGTAAAATACAATATCAATTAATGTAGTTCACATTAGGAAAACTCTTACATGAAGTCCTTCAAGGGCTACAGCAAGGTCGACGAGGCGGAGGAGCGGGCCTTCCGCCAGCGGACCCGCCGCCGCCTCATCATCCTCGTCGCCTCTGGCATCCTCCTCCTCGCCGTCGTCGCCGCCGCCGTCGCCGAGACCATCATCCACCGGCGCAACAGCTCTGGCTCCGACCGCGGCGCCCTCCGAGCTGACCCCGTCGGCCACCCTCAAGGCCGTGTGCAGCGTCACGCAGTACTCGGACTCCTGCTTCTCCAGCATCTCCGCCGCCGAGACGGCCAACGCCACCAACCCGGAGCATTTCTTCAGGCTCTCCCTCGCCGTCGCGATGGGGGCGCTCCAGAAGCTCCCGGGCTACGCCGCCCAGCTGGGGAGCAGCGTCGATGATGCCGCGGCCAAGGCGGCGCTCGACGTGTGATCACCAAATAACGTTTTGAAATGCTGAAAATCTTTCCAAAAGTATTATTCAATATGTTACCGTTAGAATCCCTCTTATTCTTTTTGGGCTCAGTCCTTAATTTCTTCGCATCTTGTGGCTAAGGGCTTGGTGTTTATTTGTTTCCTTTTATATTCTCTAATGTATGAGATGTCACATCGATCTTAGTACTTTTTCATTGTATTCCGCTAGACCTTTTCAGGATGGTCATTGCATTCTCCTGTGGTTAGAAAAGGAATTTTATGCAAGCGAACTCTGAAGAAGGGTTTGTCAAAAAAAAAGAAAAAAACTCTGAAGAAGGGATCGTTTGCTTTTGCTCTTATTCGGTCCGCCGGTTATATTAGATTGGATTTGATGAGGCCTGTAGGTTGAATAGACGAAAGATTCGATCAAGTCACATAATTATCTGACCCAAATAATCTCGGGTTCTCTTCCTCAGTCACTCCCTATTTATAAGAACTATGCATAAAGCCAGTCGTACATTCTTCAATCGCACTTTCTCAATTAATCCTTCAGAATGGCCAGCACGAGAGCTTCTTTCTATGCACTTTTGAGCGTGATCTGTTCCGTCTTCATTCTACGACACCCGTGCAAGGCGCAAGAGCTTGGGAGCTGCAAACTCGATTCGGTCTATCAACTCGGTGACTCGACGTCGGATACGGGCAATTTGATTCATGAGAGCCTGATCGGAGCGGCCTCACCTTGCGGTCATCCTCCTTACGGCCAGGACTTCCCAGGGGGACAAGCCACCGGGAGGTGCTCCAACGGCTTTCTCATGATCGATTACCTCTGTAAGTCAACTCCCGGCATCGAAATTCTCCATGTCTATTTTGCTCCAATAGTTTGGATCACGCAAAAAACTATGCGAAGATGGCAAAGTGATAATAACATGGTCATCAAATGCTTGTACTACAATTTCTTTGTTAAAACTGAAAGTACACACTTAGAGAGTGTTGGATGAAATCCCTTAAAGTATTTTGAAGTTGACAAAACAATTTTATCAGTCTAGTCTGAAGACTTACAGACTCTTTTGACAAAGTCTGAATATCAAAATCTGAAGATTAAAGTCTGAAGATTAAAGTCTGAAGCTAGCAAGACTCAAGACTTATATTTCAAAGTCTACTCACATAGACAGTTTCCAGGACGATATTTATTCTGATCTTATATGATCTTTATTCTAACGACTGGTGGATATCTTTCTACTGGATTCAGCACTAAACGATCTTAGTTTTATATGGAATATGTTTAGATTCTTTGACGACTTCGCAACTTATATTTGGAATGATCTACTTATGGAAACCGAGATCCTGATTGTATGGGCGAGCAGGATTGATGGGCTATCAATACTTACCTTAAAGAGCTCGAGATCTCTCTAATTGATTCTGTCCAACAGGTTGATTGGAAGAACTTCTTTGGAAGGTGCCAACGGTATTGAAGGCATGAAGAAGTATATAAGAGAGATGCTCTAGTTGTTGAAGGGTGCAGATAGAAGAATTCCAAAGTTTGAATCTCCTTTTTCTATTTTGCGATATCATTCTTTGAGCGTTACATGTAATCAAAAGAGAGATCATATTGTAGACCTTGAGGAAGTGTAGTAGAGTAATCTACACTGTGGACTCAAGAGCGTGAGACTGTAATCACTCTTATTGATTCTTAGTGAAATCCAGCCAGAATGGCTGTCCGTGCGGGAGAGTGGACGTAGGCTTAATCTAAGCCGAACCACTATAAATCTGGAGTCTTAATTCTCTATCCCTAATCCTTTATATTGTTAACTGTTTTCATTTGCTGCAATCGTTGATTTTAAATTACTTATATCTCATTCGGTTTAAATTATTAAAATCGCTTTAAACACCTATTCACCCCCCTCTAGGTGCTAATTCTAGTTCTAACAATTGGTATCAGAGCTTGTGTACTTGTTTATAAGAAGTGTCTTTACTTCTAAGTAAAAGATCTATGGCTAGTATGCTGCCTACAGGGTTGGTTGAAGGTCAAAGCAATACCAGACCTCCATATTTTGATGGAAAGGATTACAGCATATGGAAAAATAAGATGAAGGCATTCCTAAGATCGAAATATCCTTTGGAATGGGAAGTGGTTGATAAAGGAATCATTCCTGTTGTTGCATCAGACTCAGAGAGAGGAAAAGAACCTGTTGTTCCTACTCTTTTGACTCAAGAAGAAATCACCAAGAGACAGACTCTCGACGCCAAAGCTATTTACTCTTTATATTGTGCTTTATCCCCTACTGAATATAATAGAATATCTTCTTGTGATACAGCAAAAGAAGTATGGGATAGGCTTCACATTACCTATGAAGGAACTGATCGTGTGAAAGAAACAAAGATCAACATTCTATTGGGACAATATGAAGTCTTTAAGATGAGATCAGGAGAATCAATTACTGACATGTTTAGTTGCTAGACTGAAATTGTGAATGGTCTTGAATATCAGGGACATCCAATCTCAGGACATATGAAGGTCAACAAACTTCTTCGAGGACTCTCAAAAGACTGGAATTATATAAAAACCTCAATAAGAGAGACACAGAGGATTGCTCCACTTTCTGTAGATGAATTGGTTGGAACTCTTCAATCCTATGAAGTAGAACAAACCAACGAAAAGGAAGACTCAAAAGGTAAGAAATCTATTGCCTTAAAGTCTAATGACTATTCTGATGTTACAGACTCTGAAGAAGATCTAGATGATGAAGAACTGGCACTTATGATAAAGAGATTCAGAAAGTTGAACAGAAAAGGAAGGAAATTCAATTGGAAGAAACAAAATTCTCAAAGGTTTCAAAACAGGTCAACAGAGGAAGAAGATACGAATAAAGAAGTGACTTGCTTTGAATGCAAGAAAAATGGACACATCAGACCTAACTGTCCTCTGTTAAAGAAGAGAAAAGGGAAGACTGAGAAAAACAGGAAGGCACTCAAAGCAGAGACTTGGAGTGATACTGAATGTGAAGATAGTGACAATGATTATGCCAATATTTGTTTGATGGCAAAATCAGACTCAGACTCAGACCTTGATTCAGACACAGACTCAGACAGCGAACTCGAGGTTAGTAACTTGAAAATTCCTGTTAAAGTTTCTAAATACATTGATGAACTTTGTCTTAGTCTGAAAACCTCTCTTAAGAGGATCTCCGAATTGAAAAGGGAAAATTCTACATTGAAACAACAGGATAAACTTATGAAAGAAAAGTTTGAAAAACTGGAAAAAGATTTTGTTGTTGTGAAAGAAAACTCAGACAGTATTTCAAATGAAAATAATCTTTTGAAAAATGATATCACTAACATATCAAAGAGATTTTCAAATGGTTCTGAAAAGCTGGATAAGATTCTTTCGATACAAAGACCATATTTTGACAAGTTAGGTCTTGGTATGACTTCTGAAACTATTCCACTGATTGATTTTCCGAAGGTAAAAGAAAGAATTAAACAAAGACCAGCTAGAACTGTTTACAAGAATCATTTCCAGAAAGTCTTTGTAAAACCTGTTGGTAGAAATGCTCTGAGATGTTCCAAGTGTAAAAGCTTAGAACACTTTGAGAAAGAATGTCCTTTGGTTTGGAGACCTGTTAAAAAGAGCTGGGCTAAGACTGTCTATTGTTCTAACACTTCTGGACCCAAGATGGTATGGGTACCAAAAAGAGCTTGATTTCTGTTAATTGCAGGTTACTATAAAAAAGAAGATAAAATGGTATCTTGATAGTGGCTGCTCAAGACATATGACAGGAGACTCAAGCTGCTTCATAAAACTTATCCAGATAGACGGAGGAAAAGTTTCCTTTGGTGGTAACAACAAAGGAAAGATTACTGGTCGAGGAACAGTGAAGATTGGAAGTTTGTCTATCAATAATGTTTCATTAGTTGAAGGATTAAATTACAACCTGCTTAGCATAAGTCAGTTGTGTGATTCTGGTTTTAAGATCAACTTTCAGGAAGAAACGTGCTCTGGAATCAGTAAAGACCTTACTCAATCTTTTACTGGTCGAAGACATGGAAATATCTATCTTCTGGATGTGAATCAAGAAAGATCACAGTGCTTAATATCAGTACAAGATTAAGTAAATCTATGGCACAAAAAACTAGGCCATATCAACATGAAGCAGATCAACAAGATCTCTACAAAGAAACTTGTTCGAGGATTGCCTATTCTGAATTATTCAAAGTCTGATCTATGTACACCATGCGTACTGGGTAAACAGGTTAGAAATTCTTACAAATCAATAAATAAAGTTTCCACTAATCATGTATTGCAGCTTTTGCACATGGATTTGTTTGGACCTACCCGAACGAAAAGCATTGGTGGTAAAAGGTTCTGTCTGGTAATAGTGGATGACTATTCACGATTTACTTGGGTCTACTTTCTTACAAGTAAGTCATAGACTTTCTCTCTCTTTTCAAAATTTGCTAAAAAGGTGCAGAATGAGAAAGGTCACACTATTACAAGCATTTGTACAGACCATGGAGGTGAGTTTGAAAATCAAGACTTTGCTAATTTTTGTGATGAATTTGGTTTTCAACACAAATTCTCTTCTCCATATACACCAAAACAGAATGGGGTTGTGGAAAGGAAGAATAGATCTTTACAAGAAATGGCAAGAACACTTTTAATTGGAAATCAAGTTTCTTCAAGGTTTTGGGCAGAAGCTGTTTCAACTGTTTGTTATATTATAAACCGAGTGTTTTTAAGACCAATTCTTGAGAAAACTCCTTATGAAATTTTTAAAGGGAAGAAACCAATAGTTTCTTATTTTCAAATATTTGGTTGCAAATGTTTTATTCTAAAGAATGCAAATGATCGTGTTGGTAAGTTTGAAGAAAAATCAGATGA
This sequence comes from Eucalyptus pauciflora, assembly GCA_007663325.1. Classification (NCBI taxonomy): domain Eukaryota; kingdom Viridiplantae; phylum Streptophyta; class Magnoliopsida; order Myrtales; family Myrtaceae; genus Eucalyptus; species Eucalyptus pauciflora. The sequence goes on along the minus strand of VMYD01000177.1, from coordinate 983,852 downwards.
ATGATTCTTTCTTGGATACTCTACTTCAAGCAAAGCTTTTAGAGTGTTCAACAAAAAGACTCAGACTGTGGAAGAATCAATGAATGTCAAATTTCAATACTCTCCACTAGTTCAGCAGATACAGACTGAAGATTCAGAATCTGCTCCAGACATTGCTAGATCTGACTCCACTGAAGCAGTTGCTAAATCAAAATCAGTACAACAAGCTACTGATGAAGAACCTACTCAAGAAGAAGATCAACAATCTATTAGACTGAACAGTAACTGGAAGCACAAGTCTAGTCATCCTGAAGAACTCATTATTGGAAACATTAATGAGGGAATTCGAACAAGATCCAAAAGGCGAGAAGAGTCTAGTGCTGTTGCTCTTATTTCTGAAATAGAACCCAAAAATATTGAAGAAGCTTTAGCTGATGAAAGCTGGATTGAAGCAATGCAAGAAGAGCTCAGACAATTCAGTATTAATGACGTATGGGAATTAACTCCCAAACCAAAAGGTAAATCAGTTATTGGAGCTAAATGGGTTTTCAGGAACAAAGTAACGAGAAACAAAGCAAGACTCGTAGCTAAAGGATACACGCAAGAAGAAGGGATAGACTATGATGAGACTTACGCCCCAGTAGCAAGGTTAGAGGCAATCAGATTACTACTTGCTTTTGCTTGCTATAAGAATTTCAGGTTGTTTCAAATGGATGTCAAAAGTGCATTCCTGAATGGTTTTATTCAAGAAGAAGTCTACGTAGAACAACCTCCTGGTTTTGAAGATTCAAAGAAACCAGACTCTGTATTCAGACTGAAGAAAGCTTTATATGGACTGAAACAAGCTCCTCGAGCTTGGTATGAAAGGCTAAGTAATTTCTTAATTCATAGTGGATTTTCTAAAGGAAAGGTAGACACTACTTTGTTCATTAAAAAGGAAGGTAAAAGCTTTCTACTTGTTCAGATTTATGTTGATGACATCATATTTGGATCATCTAATGAGACTTTGTGCAAGAAATTTTCTAAGTCTATGCAGGATGAATTCGAGATGAGCATGATGGGTGAACTATCCTTTTTCCTTGGTCTACAAGTCAAACAACTAAATGAGGGAATATTCATTCATCAAGAGAAATATGCAAAAGAACTTGTTAAAAAGTTCGGTCTGGAGAATTGCAAAAAGACTGACATACCAATGTCAAGTTCCTTGAAGATAGACAAAGATGAAGCAGGGAAGAAAATTGACCAAAAGTTATACAGGAGTATCATTGGCTCACTTCTTTATCTTACTGCATCCAAACCTGACATATTATTTAGTGTTTGCATATGTGCTAGGTTTCAATCTGACCCTAGAGAATCTCACTTAAGTGATGTTAAACGTATTATTAAATATGTTGCTACTACTGCTAAGATCGGTCTTTGGTATCCCAAAGAATGAGACTTTACACTTCTTGGCTATTCAGATGCAGATCTTGCAGGTTGTAGAGTTGAAAGAAAAAGCACTTCAGGTACTTGTCAATTGCTTGGAAACAGGGCAGTATCCTGGTTTTCGAGGAAACAAAGTACTGTGGCTCTTTCAACAGCTGAAGCAGAATACGTTGCTCTTGGAAGTTGCTGTTCTCAAATATTGTGGATAAAACAACAACTGCAAGACTTTGGCATTGAAGACTCTTGCACAGAAATTAGATGTGACAACACCAGTGCAATTAATCTTACAAAGAATCCTATCCTACATTCAAGAGCAAAACATATTGAGATTCGACATCATTTTATAAGAGATCATGTTCAGAACAAAGAAGTCTTGATACAATTCATAGACCCAAAGAATCAACTGGCAAACATCTTCACAAAGCCACTTGAGAAAAGCTTGTTTGAGTCTATTCGCTCAAGACTCAATATATTATCTCTTGAAGAATGCTGAAGCTCAGACTCAGTAACTAAAGTCTGACAGAGTATCAGACTCAAAGGTTAAAAGACTGAGAATACGAATCGACACGACTGTAAGTTCCCTTACTTAAATTGTCTTATTGATAAGGTAAGATTATCTGTCTATTTTAAGGCGGTTATTTTTTTAAAAAGAGTGGTTATCGTTTTATTAAGGCAGTTATTTTTGCAAAAAGGAAAATTCAAGATTTTCAAAAGATACGACGCTTGGTTTATCCCCCGTACCTGTTATACTTATACATCTCTTCTCCTTCGTTTTCACTTTACTCAAAAACCCTAGATCAAAAGCTTTTAACTGCTCTGCAATTTTCTCTCCAAAACTTATTCGTTTCAAAGTTCTCAACTTTCTTGCGACACAAGTGAGAAAGTCTCTCCAAAGAAAAGCACAATGTCGTATCAGAGGAAGTCTTCCAGAATAGCAAACAGGGGACCATAGGGATCTGGTGAGGGGCCTACGCACTTTGATCTCACTGAGGAAAGCGACATTCCTACTGAGCAAACTCCTCAACAATCTCAACAGCGGTCATCCCCAACTAGACCTCAAGAACAGGGCCCTCAAGATGCAGAAACAATTTATGAAGATATCGAACTAGTAAGAACTCTTAAGCCTGCCTTTGTTTACAAGCTTTACTCTGCGTTAAAGGAAGGTGGTTCTATTATGTCTTCCATGGATGAGTTTCTGAAAGAGAAGGGTTATAGAAACGAGACACATTTTCTTACTGTTATGGAAAGGTCTGGAGTTGTGCCTGAGGGAACGGCTGCAAGAGCATTTGCAAATTTCCCTAGTGACCCTAGGTTTAGTAGTATGAATCAGCCTGAGTGAAAGGATGATGATGAAAAGATATTCATACACTTTAAACCATGGATGGGTGTGGCTGCAAGCCTTCGAGGGAAGAAGGATAAATTGTTCCGTTCAGACGGACACCGGAAGAGGTATGAAAAATTGCTGAAGCGTGGGGTGATGAACCCACGAACTGTAGATTTCGATTTTCTGGACTTGTTGAGCATAAATCTGCGAGAGAAATTCGAAAAACTCCAACTTTATCAGTTCTGCACAGACTGTGACACGGCACATTCTGAATTGACGGCTTATTTCTACTCCAATATCAGTTTCATTGATGCAAACAGCTTTACTTTCAGCGTGAGGGATAAGGAGTATGTCATTGATAATGACATTTTGGCTGATGTGCTTGGTGTGGAAAGAGGGGCTTTCCAACCAATCGGCGTGTCTGTAAGCCATGCTACTCTTGAACTAGCAAGGGACAGAATTGCAGAATGAAGAATCTCTTACTCCAGAATGAATGCAACAAATACTTTGCTGCACAAGATTGTAATCAACTGTCTAAGACCCAAATCGACATCTAAGACAGATGTATCAATCTCTGAAGCTAAGTTGATGTTTGCCATCAAGATTGGTGTGAACTTCTCTTTGCCGCATACCATCATTTTTCACATGTATAGATGCATGGTAAAGGACAAAGGAAAGCTTCCTTATGCTGCTCTCATTACTCGTCTCTACAGACATCTACACATTCAACCTCCTCATATTCTCACAGTGAAGACTATTGATAAAATGATCATCGGGCTGAGGATGATTACCAAGATGCGTCTGAAAAAGCTTAGCAAGAAGCTGGAGCAATTCAAGGAAAAGACTCCTATCAAGCTCAGACCAGACTCTTCAGCAGCCAAAAGGAAAGGGAAAGAACCTGTGGTTAGTTCTACCAAGAAGAGGAGGGCAATCATCCTGGAAGATGAAGATGATGAGGATGTTGTACCCATCTCTACTCTTATTTCTCAATTTGCTGCATCTATTCCAACTGTTCCAGAACATCAAGGTGCAGAAAAAGAGAAAGAAGAAGAGAAAGAGGAAGAGAAAGAAGAAGAGAAGACAGAAAGAGAGGAAGAGGAAGAAAGAAAAGACGAACCAGCAGATGAACCAGAAAGAACAGATTCTCCAGCAGAAAAGGAGGATCTACAATAGCCTGTCACTGAGGAAACTCCTCAGAAAGAATAGTTCTTTTCTCCTCCAGAAGACATGGAAACAGGGGGAGATAAAGAAAGAGAACACACACCTCTTCGGCTGACTTTCAGAGAAGAGGATGCACAAACAGGTGTTAGTAGATCACCTCCTGATGCTGAGGATATTCATGCTGCACAGTTTCCTGAAGGAGAGGCATCATCTCCACACACTGAACCTCCTGCTGACATTCATACTGGCTTGACTCCACCTTCAGACCGAGCTGAAACAAGCACTCAGACTGACAACTCTGGAGATTTTCAAAGGCTGCTTGAGATCATCTTGGAACTTAAAGGTCAAATTTATGCCATGGGATATGAATTTCAAACCTTGCAGAATGAAAATCATGCAATGTTCATCACTTTGCATGATCAGCTTAAAGATGTTCAGCGTCAGATTCAGGATACTGCAAAGGGCACTACTCTCACCCAAGTACAGGAAGATTTGACGAAGTTGGAAGACACTGTCAAGTCTATGGGAGACTTTCAACTTGTTCGCATTCCTCGAGCTCCTTGATTTTTTTAATGCTGACAAAAAGGGGGAGAAGAATTTGCAGATTTTTGATTTTCTGTTCTCAAAACCAAACCAAATCCTATCTTTTTATCTTTTTATTGCTTGCTATCTTGACTTTGACTTGAGTTTTTAAACGTGTGCAGTTTTTGGAATGTGTGCTCTCTATGGCAATACTTTAAGCTTTGTAAATTAGATAGTACTGTCTGTTTATGACTAATGAGGTTTCGGTGAATGCAGATCTGTGTACAGGGAAAGTCTGTGTACAGGATAACTTCTACTATCTTATTTAATCTTTTATGATGCTTGCTTAAAAGTTGTATTGCAGGGCGATAATATTCAAATCTGCAGGAAAGTTTGTCACCATCAAAAAGGGGGAGATTGTTGGATGAAATCCCTTAAAGTATTTTGAAGTTGACAAAACAGTTTTATCAGTCTAGTCTGAAGACTTACAGACTCTTTTGACAAAGTCTGAAGATCAAAGTCTGAAGATTAAAGTCTGAAGCTAGCAAGACTCAAGACTTATATTTCAAAGTCTGCTCACATGGACAGTTTCCAAGACGACGTTTATTCTGATCTTATATGATCTTTATTCTAACGACTGGTGGATATCTTTCTACTGGATTCAGCACTAAACGATCTTAGTTTTATATGGAATATGTTTAGATTCTTTGACGACTTCGCAACTTATATTTGGAATGATCTACTTATGGAAACCGAGATCCTGATTGTATGGGCGAGCAGGATTGATGGGCTATCAACACTTACCTTAAAGAGCTCGAGATCTCTCTAATTGATTATGTCCAACGGGTTGATTGGAAGAAATTCTTTGGAAGGTGCCAACGGTATTGAAGGCATGAAGAAGTATATAAGAGAGATGCTCTAGTTGTTGAAGGGTGCAGATAGAAGAATTCCAAAGTCTAAATCTCATTTTTCTATTTTGCGATATCATTCTTTGAGCGTTACATGTAATCAAAAGAGATATCATATTGTAGACCTTGAGGAAGTGTAGTAGAGTAATCTACACTGTGGACTCAAGAGCGTGAGACTGTAATCACTCTTATTGATTCTTAGTGAAATCCAGTCAGAAGGGCTGTCCGTGCGGGAGAGTGGACGTAAGCTTGATCTAAGCCGAACCACTATAAATCTGGAGTCTTGATTCTCTATCCCTAATCCTTTATATTGTTAACTGTTTTCATTTGCTGCAATCGTTGATTTTAAATTACTTATATCTCATTCGGTTTAAATTATTAAAATCGCTTTAAACACCTATTCACCCCCCTCTAGGTGCTAATTCTAGTTCTAACAGAGAGTACTCATATGTCCCCCCCCCCTCCCTTCCCCCCGATTGCTTTATTTCATGCCCGGCCTGATCCTATTGGTTGGCCGCCAACTTAGAATTTATTATCTTTAATTAAATGCGAAGATTTAAGGCATGCAACAATAAACATGGTGCAAATTGCTGTCGGAACTTGGAACGAATAAAGAAGCTAGCTTTTTACACCTCTTTTCATCGATGGATAAGCATTTTGTCCCTAAAATTTTGCATTGTAGTAAATAAAATTACATCAAGAATACATGCTGTAATTCGTAGTAAAGAAAGATTAATGTCGGTTAAAAGGATATATAATAAACCTACCTCCGGAAATTTCTTTTTTTTTTTTCCGCATGGGGGGAGTTTCCAAGTATACTTGGGTTTAGAAAGATTATATTTGATTAAAAGGGAAAAGAAGCATCAAAGGAGGAGTTACATATGTACATCTAAATATCATTTTCTCTAAGTAAATGATGATTGTTTCTTTTTTCAACTCACATTTATTTCTTTTCCTGATTGATGCTGGCATTTTGATCTTACTTGCATGGGTGCCCTGTTACTCTGTCACTAACTTAGATCGTTCATGAATCATCATGAACACGTTTCTTGCAAAAGAAGTCCAAATTTGGCACCAAATCTATACTCCATTAACATTCGTCAGAGCTCACCCTTGGGGCGCCTTCATTTATTTGCCCGTTGTTGGTAAGCTCCTTCATCTTCCATACGACGCCAACAGTGAGCTTTGACGGAATGGAAGATCGCCACCTGCCGACGGAGGTCACGAACGGACGGCAACAGAGACTGGCCAGCGGAGGCGAAGGACTACCACCGCCAACCGAAGCCCTGGGAACTGGCGACGTAGTTTGCTTGGGGCGAACGATTCTCTCCTGAGGTTCGTTCCGGGCTTCATGCAGCTTTGCTATAGATCAGCTTGCGTGTATTAAGTTGATGTAATACTTGAGCTGGATTTTGAATTCGATTTAGTTGGTGTTGACTTCAAATGGCAATCACTCCTCATCTAGAACAGATCCTCTTGGGTTTGGACCGGAAGAAGTTAGAGATGGCGATGTGCACGTAGTTGCAGCCATTCCTAGACTTTTCTTATAAATGAAAAAAGAATATCAATATTAACTTGTGCGCACATCATTTTGTTCCTATCTATTCAATTTGTAATAAATAATCCTTTGGAAATAAGAAATACATACATCAACAATGGGTAGAAATTTTTCCTTCGATATAGCAATAAAAAAATAATGGGGACATAAAAAAAAGTTGAATCTTTAAATCTCATAATGTAAAGACTTGCAACAAAAAATTTGTCAATACAAAAGGTTGCTAAAGATCAGGATTTATTTCGTTTGATCTTTTTTAAAAATTAGCGTTGGCCAACAATTGGAAGAGACAAAAGTATTTAATAGGGGTTCATCATCCTTATAAACTCATTGCAAACTATTCTTGGAATGAATGCACCAATTTCGGAGTAATAGAGAGAAAGGTACATGATTGGTCATTGACAAACTTTTCATACAAAATGTCGCTGTACGTTAAGAAGTTTGCCTCGATCACCAAATATGAATTTTGGTAAGAACACGTACCCGTGCGGCGGCAAACTGTGCCACATGGGGTGACAGGCATCCACGTCAACTTAAGCTAAAATTGGCCGAAGGTATTATATTGGTAAATCATTAATTGGTTTAAGATTAAATTGGCCAAATTAACATGTTTAGAATCAAATTGGCCGCCATGTAAAAGGTTTAGGAATTTTAAGTCAATTATCCTTCCATTCAATAGTAAACGCGTAAATTTTGTTTACGCTAACAGGGGGACCTAACAACAACCTTGTAATAATTGATAATTGGATTGTCATCTTCACTAATTAGGAACCGTGTGGAATATAGCCAATTCATAATATGCCTTAAGGGTTCACACCAAAGACTTATTTATTAAAAAAGATAATTTCAAGGAAAGGAATAGATTAGGTGGCAAGGGAAAGTTTTGCTATTGGTCGCGCATAGAAGGGGGGAATAATCAAAACCGAAACGTGTCCCTAATTCGGACAAAAGATAAAATAAAAAAAAATAAAAAAAATCGGATAAAGACAGCGCTACCTTTTAGCGAATCAGCGCATTTTATGCGTCTTTAAGGGCACGCCGTGGAGACGCCCCTCTTTTAGGGCACGTCGCCAGAGTGAAGAGAAGATTTGCAGGAGAGGAGCCGGGTTTCCCGAGAGGGAGCGCTTCTTGAGAGCAGGTATGACTATAGTTCCTTTTTTATGTTTAAAAGCGTCATCGGCAGCGGGTCCATCAGTGATTATACAGATATAGAGATACATTGTTACGGGTTAGTGCTTCACCCCCGCCCTTCGGCGGGAACCGCGGTGCAAAAGTGAGTACAGGCAGCTCCCACGCCTAGAAAAATATAGTGGCTGGAGCATAACGCTCCGTAAGACTTGGTCCTCAGCATGACCTTAAACTGCAATGCTCCGGGGGGGACAACCCCGATAATAAGGCCCCTGGGCACGGGTTGGTGCCTTATCGGGGTTGTCCCCCCCGGAGCACTGCAGTTTAAGGTCATGCCGAGGACCGCGTCTTACGGAGCGTTCAGCTTCAGCCACTATATTTTTCCAGGCGTGGAAGGCATGTATTTTGGTTAAATTGACCGGAGCGTTGCAGTTTAAGGTCATGTCGAGGACCTTTGCCCAGGGGAATTTTGGTTAAATTGACCCCTGGCGGTTTATCATTACCCCATTTTATGTTTGGGGTTGACTCCATAAGACCGGACCCGAACAAGTCCTTAAACTGTTCCGTTTATCGGAGTCAACCCCAAACGTAAAATGGGGTAATGATAAACCGTCGGGGGTCAATTTAATCAAAATTCCCCCGGGCTAGATCCCCGCAATGAGGCCACTCGGCAAGACCGAGACGCCTTACAAGGAAATGAAAGTAGCTGGTTAAATTTAATTCAATTTAACTTAATTAGGTCCTTAGCATAACCTTAAACAAGGACAATGGTAAGAGACCCCCCTTAAGTAAGAAAGATTGGTTGCCCTAAGCAACCCCTCGGCCCCTCTTTGGGGCGTTTTGTTTTCGGGGTTGTCCCCCCCGGAGCGCTACAGTTTAAGGTCATGCCGAGGACCAGTCTTACGGAGAGAACCCCAACCACTATATTTTTCTTGGCGTGGGAGCTGCCAATACCCTGATTAGTTTAACCTCGCCAGGGCATCCCAAAGAGGGGCCGAGGGGTTGCTTAGGGCAACCAATCCTTGTTACCTAAGGGGGGTCCCTTACCCTTGTCCTTAGGTAGCAGTTTCAGGTCATGCTAAGGACTTGATCTTACGGGGAGAATCTCAGCCACTATATTTTTCTTGGCGCGGGAGCTGCCAATACCCTGGTTAGTTTAACTTCACCAGGGCACCAAAGAGGGGCCGAAGGGTTGCTTAGGGCAACCAATCCTTGTTACCTAAGGACAAGGGTAAGGGACCCCCTCTTAGGTAACAAGGATTGGTTGCCCTAAGCAACCCCTCGGTCCCCTCTCTGGGGTGCCCTGATGAGTTAAACTAACCAGAGTATTTGCAGCTCCCACGTCAAGAAAAATATAGTGGCTGGGGTTCTCCCCGTAAGACTTGGTCCTCGACATGACCTTAAACTGCAGCGCTCTTGGGGGGACAACCTCGATAACAAGGCCCTTGGGCACGAGTTGGTGCCTCACCCCCGCCTTTCGACGGGAACTGCGGTGCACAAGCGGGTACAGGCAGCTCCCACGCCTGGAGCTGAACGCTTCGTAAGACGGTCCTCGACATGACCTTAAACTGCAGCACTCCAGGGGGGACAACCCCGATAACAAGGCCCCTGAGCACGGGTTGGTGCCTCACTGCTGCTCTTTAGCGGGAATCGCGATGCAAACTGCAGCTCCCTGTCCAGGTGTCACGCTTTGAATGGTTCAGAGCACCGATTACATGGCACTTTGAGGGTACCCAATATTTTCTCGAAGTACCAAAGCCCGTAAGTTAAAGAACCCACCAACTCCCATTTACAGGGTAGATTCAGGCACCACAGGGGAGAAGATAGAAGGGTCAATTCCCCAGCTACGTTGCATCCTCCTATTACGAGTGTTGTCTTCCACATTAGAAAAGGTCAAGGCTTTGTCCTTGACGACTTTTATAAAGTGATTCTTCAAGGCTGGAATAGAGAAAGTCTTCTCTCTAAAGAGGATGCTGCTCCTCTCTTTCCAGATCAAATAGCAGATAGTCACTATCATTTTCTTCTTGCCCTTTAAAGAAACCGCAAGGATGAGTGTATTGTTCCGGTGGCGTTGCATGTGGCGTTCAAAGGCGAACATTGAGTTCGATGAGAGGTTTTTTGTTAGAGACAATATACTTGTTGAAACCCAACGTGTTCAAAGACTCGATTTTGTCAACTTCAGTCGGCATTGGCTAAATGAATACACCGCCAAACTCGATCTGTGAAGGTTCAAGCTCTATATATCGAAGCCTCGCGAGTTCGAACCCGATGTGCAAAAGTGCATTTCATTTGCCATTTTCAATAATGTTGGAGAGCTTTAACTGGACTTCTCCGATCTGTCGCCGGACGAGAACGATATGGAGAATCATAAACCGGAGTTCGATCTCCCCATGCAAGTTTATGAAATTGGCATGCTGGCTTGAGTCATTGACGCTATTCGCATGCAGTTTCAACCCGACCTGGTTGATGAATCTGAGATCGCAGTGAGAATGTCTACACTGAATGACCTATTGATGAACTGTAGGTGCTTGGAAAAAATGTCGGAACCTCGAGCATATGAGCATTTTCGAGAAGGATTTGGCGCTGAAGAGAGTGGTTTGGGATTGAGGCACCGAACTTGAGGTTTTTCAAGTACTCAGGGTCTGTAGGGATTTTTGAGTTGATTTTAACAAGGCGTTTGGAAGAAGCTGAACTTGACTTTGGATCCGAGTTGGAATTCGATCAAATATCTTGTCCTATGAATGCAATAAATGATAGTGCTTATCTAATTCAGCAAACTTTTTAGAAAATGAAAATTACAATATATCTGAAACAACATATTGACATTTCATTAAGTCTTGTTTTCTACTTTTAAATTCTCTTTAAGAAGTCCATTTGCAAGGAAGTGAAAATGAAAATAATGCTATCTAACTTCAATTAAATTGAGATTATTAGCTTATATAAGCAGATAAGTGGGAAGTCCATAAGTTTTAGTCTATTATATAATTTAGATAGTGGACAAGCAGATATGGTCTCACGTTTAAATTATTAGGCCGCGGTTTGTACGTCTGATTAGGTAGGCAAGTGTCTTTATTGGTATTTTTCTACACTCAATTGTTAACAACTCAAATGAAATACATGTGAAAATTACAGACCCTAAAAATGGGAAAAGTTAGATTCATGTAAAATATGTTAAACAACAAGTGACAAGTTTCAAATTAACGGGATACCAAATCAAGGTGAAGCAATTTTTACCCCTTGCAAGAACGCATGTCTGGTAGTAATTAGGGGGAAAATTAGAAATATCGAAGGGCTTCAAAAATAAAATGAGATTGATATTGACTAAACTCCCAACCAGGAAGGCAAGTTGAACTCGTCTGCTTCGAGAGGATGTGATAAGATGAACTTGGAAGTCTATGCGAACCTTTCGGAGAAGACTTGTGTCGATAACTTGGCTTGTCAGAAGGCTAAAACCTACCGTGAATTTAATATAAGTTAGAGCACTCTCAGCCGCCACCTAAGTCATTCGCATGCTAAACTGCAAAATGGGATGGCCTGGAATTTTCGGCCTCCTCTGTTTCCTCTCTTTCTAGCATTCCTTCATTCCCTTTGCCTCACCCATTTGCCCTCCTGACCAGCGCCATGCCTTGCTTCTTTTCAAGAATTCCTTCGTGCTTGATAGCAAGGCGTCCCACTATAGTTGTGACAAATATGCTGGGGTCACTTCTTATCCAAAGACAAACTCACGGAACAAGGGTGTATCTTGCTGGGAATAAGTTGAGCGGGGTTGTAGAGTTTGAAATCTTAACAAAGCTTAAAAATCTATCGAATGCTTAATATTTCTCAAGAACTAAATCTAACTTATAATAGACTATACTATACATTTCCAATGCTTGAAGGGTTGGGGTTGTTGTATTGCAACTTGACCAAGTTCCCCCATTTCTTGACTTCGTTGAAAAGATTAATCGTCTTAGACCTCCATTCCAATAAGATTAATGGGGAGATTCCCTATTCGATTTGTCAACTGAGTTCACTCCAGTTTGTGTATCTTTCTTACAATAATCTCTCTGTGAATATACCATCGTGTTTTGGTAATATAACCAATCTCTTGCATCTAGACTTGACAAGCAATAGACTAAAAGGGCCCTTACCATGCTCCTTAGCCAAATGCACAAACTTAACAAAATTACGTCTTAGTTACAATGAGTTCAGTGACATCTTCCCATCTTGGCTGAAAGCACCACTCCGTAACACAAAAACACCCCCATCAAATCAAAAGCACCGTGTTCTCCACCGCCTTTCGAAGACGGAGATCACTGCATTTGCCAATTCGCCAGCAGGTCACGCGGCATACGCGACCGCGATCCTCCCTACTTCGTGCTGACCAAAGCCCCTATCCCCCTCATGATGAACCGGAACGTGTTCGAATGATGTCTCGCTTTCTTTGAAAAAGACAGAACAACGCGATCCCATGTTTCGCAGGGGATGTTCTATTACCCCTACCCTTTTCACCATTTCAATTAGATTACCTTCGAAGAAGCGAATATTTCATTTGGACAACGAAACTAATCTCGATCCCACGTCACGACACATCACGGACGTAATGAAAGCAACCAGAACGACAATGTTTGCAGCAGAGGGCCCCGTCTGCTGATGCTAGCATACGCTGAGCATTTACGATTAAATGCGCGTGTGGGCACATAAATACACAAGATCCAGATGGACCCTAGAGATTTCTTAAGTTACGTGGTCATAGAATAATTGATGAACAACGGTTGCACCAATAAATCTGTCCCCCACCTAACGAGCTAGTAGCTACGCACCGTAATTAGCCCCTCGAACCTCGACTCGAAAGCGGTCCATCCGTCCCCGCCGTTCTTGTTTTTTTCCGGACTGCCACATTCAACTGCCTCTCTTTAATGTGTCGAACATGATATTGTCCCACTTGATTTGATGTATGCCAAGACCTGCGCCATGCATACGTAATACGTATCGTTATCCATGCTCGCATCGACGGGTTTTATCTGTTTGTGATCTTTGTTTTTTCTTGGCAAGTGAAAGAGAAGTAGGGACAAGCAAGATTCCTTTCGAGGCCGGAATACATGTTTGTTGTTCTGCTTGGGTGACTTGATTGGATAGTAAGTTTCGCTATCCAAATAAAGGCCATTCGACGCTGTAATTTTCCACGATTTGCTGGGCTGATTAGGATTTCTGTGTGTGGACTACATATATTGTCCGTTTTGGACACTAAGTCCTCACGATTTTGTTCTTCTCGGGGCAGTCCATACTACCCCAAGAAAACACGTATGTACAATTAGATGGTCTATTGCCTTATAAGGTGGCCCAGAACTCCCTCCCTAGGCGATGTGGGACAAGAAAGAGGACCCTTCCTTGCACACGTCTAGGGACCGAGGTGCGAACGCACTGCTGACCCTCCTCCCCGCACACCGTCGCTCGGGCCGTCACATTTACACTAGTTGCTTACGGAAAAATCCTTTCCATTGCGTGAATGAAGACTGAAATCGAGAAAGAAACGAACGTAAGACCATAAATCAATTGCTTGTACTTAGTCGCGACAAGGATGCTATCAGGGATGGTCAGAGTAGTTCTCGGATAGAAGCACCAGTTCAAAGCCTCAATTTGGGAATTGGATCGGTTTAGGATGATTCTCAACTTTGTTACCCGTGAACCAATTCGGTTCACTTATGAACCAACCTAGAACGAGTCAGCTCATTGCCTATTTGAGTCGGTTTCGATGTTGAACTATGACTTGGGAGCCGAACTGGTTCGAACATGTTCTCAGCTTTGTCACACGTGAACTAATCGACTCCTGTACGTTGAAGTGTGTTCTTAAATTGGACTTAGTGCGCAGTCCTTAATGCTATAGACTAATGATGTGAAATTAAAGGAAAAGATGTTAGATGTTTGATATATGAATAGCCTAATTGCAGTAAAAATGAATAATTGCATGTGGACATATCCTTCTAAATAGTCTTCACTTTTTTCCATTAGAGACAAAAAAAGAGGCAACCGACCCTGCCCAAGTCGTCATTGACGTCACTATGAGAATCTAGAACCCGCTGAAGAATGCTTGAGTTTAAGACTAGTAAGGGATCGCCACCTACCACCATACAACCATACTCATAACCCACTAGTCTAGAGTAGGCTAAGTTCGATACCAATGTCACGAACTTACTAAAGCTTTAGATATTCGAGAACACGTTCAAAAGCAAGATACAAAAGTAAGTTTCTTTTCGCGATATCGCATTTGATTTCAAGAGATAGAGAGAGGCAGTTGATGTGGTCATACATTATCATCAACACCATGAGAATCCCTCCCATCCATAAGTTCAGATCCGAGACTATCAAGTTATAATTCATGACCACCCATAACCCATTAATCTAAGATTCCTAACTCATTCAACAAGATTGAGATACTCAGAAGGTGTACTGCTACAAGCAAAGCTCGATCTCGCATATTCGCTCTTTGCACGAATGGTAAAAGCCCATGCCATTACACCATTATCATCGGTCAGCATATGGCACATTTAAGTTTTATCCTTCGTGCCATGGAATTCAACACTGAAAAAAAGTTGAAGACGCGATCCTCGTTCAACACAAAAGACGAGGACGCAGACACAGTTAAGAGAACACTATTTGCCAAAACAGTTACAACTAGTGTTCTTGGTATGTGCAAATTTAAAACGCGACCGAGACCATCTCAAGGGCGCAATAATTCGAGGGGGCGCGTAAATACCAATGTCAGTCCTCGCAGCCAAAAACGACATTATGACATGGCCACCTCTCATAGCAGACCGCCAGACGATGAGAACGCAGCGACATCCGCATTGATGAGCACACCGAATCGTGTGTAAGCTTAGAAGCTATTCATCTACAACGACATTCAATACAGCAGCTCGTTGAACGATCTTTTTCGACACGTGAATCTTATTATATGCCCGCATTGATGGCAGCTCTGACTGTCCCCCCAAGGTTTATCTTCCGAGAGGCGACATTAACTAAATTTCCCTCCATGTGAACCCGAAACTTGCTATGTATTTCCCAAATACATGATCATGCGAACCGCTAAAAATGGTTCCGTAAAATGCTGTAATTGGGGATCTCACTTTCCAGCTTATTAATTGCAGCCTTTGAAGAAATTGAATATCCAATGCAATCATATAGGTAAAAAGTTGCGTAAGGTTTGGCCCTCTGCACAGGAGCTTGGAAACGGGTCCCGTTTTCAGAGTATAGAAGAGACAAAGTTATAATGATGAACCATGCATCATTCATTCAGAGATTCCAACTTGCATAATAAATATGATACTGGGAACTCCAACTAGGCGCAGTAGAAGCGGTAGCACAACGTCAATTCCCTAGCGAGTAACACTAAGTTATTTATACATAACCTAAGAGCAAGCACATTTCCCTAATAATAAACTGGACCTTAACAACCAGCACACACGAGACAGATAATGAGAGTGAAATCAGAAACCCTAGCAACCATGTAGTGTGACCTCAGAAGTTCCACATGCAGTCGAACTCCGATGAGCCCATTCCCATTCGGCCACCGAGGTCTACTGCCTTCTGATCATCCGGAGCCGTCCAGTTCCCCAGAGAGCTCGAAGTCGAGCTGACCAAATCATTAATTCCACCACTCAGATGCTGGTTACCTGAGAAGAAGTAAGGCAGCTGGAGATTCTCCTGCAGGGACCTCAGGCTCGGGAAAGCCGAGATGCCGATGCTCCTGGAGAATCGGGTCATCGGGTCAGTTGCATTGATCAGGGGGGCCGTGGGAGGAGCCAGCTGGAAACTAGGGTTGCTGCCGAAATTGTGGGTTGCCGAGGAGGCGGCGGCGGCCGTGGAGAAACAGGACACGTGCTCCTTGGGGATTGAGCTGTCGTAAGAGCTGGGGACGCGGTCGATGAACCCCGCGGTGGTGGAGATGTAAGGAGAGGAGTCGAGCAGTGGCGGGAGAGACACCGAGGGTGAGCCGATTTCCGGGTACAGGTTCATGTGGGAGGCCAAGCGGGTCTTCTTGCCACCACAAGGGGTGGCTGCGCCGCAACCGTTGCTGGACTTCTGGAAAACGCGGGAGATCACCCACTCATCCTGCAAAGCAAAGCCAAAACCGTTTACATAGAGAAAAAAGATAATGCTTTTCAGAAATGCATCGGATACCATTTCGTGCCGTGGCACACGTACAATAAATGCAATAGTCATTCTTCAGAACTAGCCACTGGTAGTAATAACACTCTGATCAACCTAGGGTTTCGTGGAAATCCAACGGAAGTGTGCTCGGCGAATAGTCCTAGCATTAACCCGTATATGATACATCTTTAACATCTCTGACAATTAGAAACCCGGTGACCAACATTAATCAATTAAGTCGTCCTACAAAGCTGTTTCTTGACATGACCCCAAACTTACATGAACTTGTCAATGCAGTTTAAAAGTACCAAATATAAATAAGCCTGCAAGTAACGAAATTTCGATAGAAACTGTCATGGAAATGACTACTCGGCGCCTATACAAGTGAATATAATCACTAGAATTATAATTCTAAGAATGAGAAACTCACTGTCAGCAAAAGAGGAAAAAATCCTGAAACCCCGAGAGGATACGTAACGCCAAAAAAAATGCAGGAAAATCTGAATGACACTTCGACACGTTAAACTTCAAAACGGAAATGAAATGAGCGGGTCAAGAGGTCAACTTCCAGCGACAACAAAACAACAAAGTCACTTAAAACCCTTTTTAACGGCCCGAGACTTAACTCGACTGAACTCTCCCATGCATTCAAACTGGCTGTTCCATACACTGAGCATCTGCGACGTCTTCATGAAAGCAGTTCAAAAGGCAAAGATAACAGGGATCGAGAAAGCTTCCAAGCGCAGCGAAGAATGCGAATAACATCATCACTGACACGCATTAAACCCGCAGAGAAAAACCACTCGAAGACATTAATCAAGACACACCTCGGAGACAGAGAAAGGGGAGGGAGAGAGGGAGAGAGAGAGACTATAATAACCCCGACAAAACGATACGATGAGACGACGTTGGAAGTGAAAACGAGTAGTATAATACCTTGGAGGAGCGGGAGAGGAAGGGGTAGGCGAACTTGCCGTCGAGGCGGAACTCGTGCATGACCCAGTTGCTCTTCTCGCCCTTCGGGGCTCGTCCCCGGTAGAAGACGAGGGTCTTCTTCATACCCACTAGCGACCCCGTCTTGCCGCTGTAGATCTCACGGTCCTTCCCCGTCGCCTTCCAGTACCCCGCCTCCGTCGCCCGGTTCGTGCGGAGCCCCGTCGGGTACTTCCGGTCCCGCAGGCTGAAGAAGTACCACTCCTTCTCCCCCATCTTCGCCTTCTCTGCAAGAGACTGTGTCAGGAAGACTCATTCGAAAAGAGAGCGCCACCGCTGGTTGGCGTCCTGCGGAGCATTGTCTTACCGGGAAGCTCCCAGGGCTCGCACTTGTTGAGGTCGACCTCCGCGATGGCTCGTCCCGTGAAGCTGCTGTCCAGGACCTTCTTGAGCAGGTAGTACGTGATGAGCTCCTCGTCGGTGGGGTGGAACCGGAACCCCGGAGGCAAATGCCCGTCGCCATTGACGAGGTGGTGGTTGCTGAACTGGTGGTAGTTCTCCATGTCGAGACAAAGGCAAAAAGCGAGCGAACGCAGCAAAACGACTCTCGAGTGAACTCCGGTCGAAGAAACGAAACCAAATGACTTCAAGAGAAACCTAGATTGACCCACGAGTCGGAAAGCGTGGAAGAAGGGGAAAACCAGGTCACATTCATTGCAGAGCGGACCGTGCGTGGTTCTGTTTTGAGTAGGGTTTGGTTGAGGGAAGGAGAGAAGGAGGTGGGCTGGGGTTATTATACGAAGCTGATGAGGGGGGAGGATTTGATGAATCGAGAGTGACAGAGAGTAAAAATATAAAGGCAGAGGGAGGTGAGTTGAGAAAATCTGCGTCGCTCTCTGAGCCGTGACCTCTTCTGTCCTCTGCAACTCCTGCCAACACGGCCCTTATCATATCCATAGCTAGAGAGAGAAAGAGAGAGAGAGAGAGAGAGAGAGAGGACGATGATGTATGCTTCTGAGGGAGATGGAGTGGGCGGTGGGCACACAAACTAGTTTTTTGCTGAGAGAGAATGCGTGCGGGCGTGAGAAAGTGTGCAGGGGGTATTCCTGTGTCAGTGAGAAGGGGGGGGGGGAGAGAAAAATGTAATAATCGTTCGTTTTACTTGTATATTATATTAATTTGGGTTGGGAACAGAAAGTAGTTTTTGCATCTGCGTGGGCGAGCGAGCCTAAACCCCAGATGAACACAGAGATCTTTCACCTCCTTCTCTTTTTCTTCTTTCTGCCCATGATTTTCAAAAAACTTTTCATTTTCACCCTCTCTCTCTTTCTCTGCATAGATCAATAAAAGCTGTTTCGTATCTCAAATATGTCAGCACAGTACAACATTTTATTTTCGGGAAAGAAACATTACTACCAAGCCGGACAAATGCGGAAAAATATTTTGCGATAAATTGTTGCATTATTGAGATGGAACGAATAGGTCAATAGCTTCACTATTTTATGAAATTATGATGGCAATAATGATAAATTATTTGAAACCTCTCCAAGCTTCATTGCTCTGACTCAATTTTTTTTATTTTCCGGCTCCAGTCAAATTCAAGTATTTCGGAGCTTACGTTCAAAAAGTATATGGTTCACATAGCTCACAAATCAAATCGTGATGAGAAATGTTTGTTTTCCACTCCTTTTTAAGTATTTGCGTTTGACCAATCATAAGTCCACTGCATAGTAATTTTTTTTAATCAATTCAATTCAATTGAGCTTCAACAAGCATCGAGCATGGTATGCTTATCTCATACGGACTTCGAAAATAAAACCACAATTATTCATTTAGTTAAGTTGGTCATGTTCGAGACTCGAGTAAAGCATTCATAAACTTGACCTAGTTATCTCATAGCACTCTTCGAGTGAGTATTGCAACCGAGAGAAATGATTGATTAACAATTTTTTATTTATTGTGGGGCTCGCTCATTTAATAATTTGTGACTCGCAAATTGTTATGTTAGCAAAGTCCTATTACAAACTCGTGTAATTCGCACCAAACTAATTATACATAAAAGTCATAATTATAATTCGTTTGGATTAGGTTGGATTGATGAATGAGCAGTTTGCTATCCCACTTAGGCTCGATTGGATCAAATAGCAAAATGGACTAAGCCGAATAAGTAATTTCCTTCTCGAACTTGGTTCACTCATCCAAACTTGGCGATTTTCTCATAAAAAGAAAAATAGACATAATTCCCTAAAATGTCCTCAATTTTAGGTCAAATCCTAACTCCTCCCCAAACTTTTTTTGTTAAATAAAAAATTATTAACTTTCACTTTAATCTCAAATTTACCAATATATTAGGAGACTTGCTATTAATTTATTTAAAATTATCAACATCAAGGCAATTTAGAGGTTTGTCGATATCGCGTCTTCGTGGACAACCTGTAAAGTCTATAAATGAGCTCACGTTGATAATTTTGAATAAATCAATGGTGATTTTTGGAAGAATAAATTTAAAATTAAAGTGAAAGTTGGGGATTTTTATTTTGACAAAAAAGAAGTCTGGGGTAGAATTGTGATTTGACTTGAAGTTGTGATTTTTTTAGAGTGTTAACTAAAGGAAAAATATACCGACCAAAAAAAAACTAAAGGAAAAATATGACATTATTTAAGCATGGCGCATGCCTCGACAAGGGTGAAATCTATAGAAAAATCCACACGTAATTTCAACATTATTCATGAGATATCCTTGTCAAAATATCTATGTTGGTTTTGTTTGTTAACTGCTGTCCATTAGATAGTTTTGTTGATTCTTTAGCCTCTACATATAATTTTAATTACTAAAAAGAAAAGACACGGGAGGTTACATCTCTTGCCAAACTTTCCATTTCGATGAAATGGCCTGAGATTTGAAAAAATGGTACAAATGATACTTAAAGTTTTCTCAACGTGCAATTAACATGTTCAATTATTTCTCAAAATTTCATTACAATTAACACGTGATTTCGCGGTTTTCAGAAGTCGAAAAGCGTGGGCGAATCAACCGCAACATCCTCGCTTTCCACCGAGGCGCGAGATTCAATTCTTTGCGTGCGCTATTGCGGTCTACTCTATATGATTACGCGCCAGAATGCAATTTGCAAGTGCCTATTCTGCGTACGGACCGTCCCGAGTTGTTTTGCAGCAGAGCAAACGGTGAAAAATAAAAAAACTCACGGTTTACCCGCTACGCTTTTTATAGAGCTCTCTGCTTGGCCTCTTCCTTCTCGTTCTTAGCCGGGCTCCAATCCACGGCGAGCATGTGCAAAACCGTGCCACATGAACATCTTACAGTGTCGATAATTTTGGTCTCGTTGGATGGAGATTTCAGGAGGTGTACGTGTTCTTTTCCATCGAATGGGGCTGCGAATCCTGCGTGGTTAGTCATCGCCGTTGAGGATGAAGAGTTCGACTCCATCGTGATCCGCTAGTGAATCCGAGATTTGCCCGAGTACAGCATTGACTCATGATTCCCGCCTCAGTCCACTAGTCCAAGCACAAAACGGGACATCGAAAATCCACACAATCGACGGCACGCGAGATTGAATATGTACAATACGTCCATCTCTTGGTAACTAGCGCTCCCTCCCGAATGTTCGGGGATCGGGGGTGAAAGAACTTGGTTGCAAAATCGAGGAGTCAACTTTCCGACCTACAAGCTCTCAGGACTAAATGGCATTAGAATGCATCGATACTAAGAACATCACTCGGCGGCACTCGAGGCACAAACCCTCCTCGTCGGGATAGACTCCAACGCTCTTTGACATTGGCGATCCTTGAAGATCGTCTCGAGCGCGAATCGCGAATGGCGAAGAGAAAAGGCTTAAAAAAAAAAGAAAAAAGGAAAAGTTGGGGAGCCGAGAATGATTCTCATGTTGTCTCGTTCGTCTCTGATTGATTCCCTCTGCATTTATTCCTCGGTGAAAATGGTCGTGGTCGTCAGGGGTAAAAATCGATGGGGGAGGGGCTTTTCCTAATGTCGAAACGAATGAATTAGGTCGCCCCGCGCATCCTTGTCATACCACCTCACCAGACCCCCATCAAAAACAGCAAAAAGGGTCTATTGCTTTCCACGAAATCATGGCCACCGTCGTCGCTATTTGTCCACCTTCCGGAGATCTTCCCGCTTCTTTCCCCAGAATCGGGGCACATCATTAGAAGCGGGCCACAAAGAGCGATGGATGGGGCTGCATGTCGTACATCATCATCGGTTCTATAAATCGAAAAATAAGCGATTGCGTCGAAAACTGATTTATAAAATTGATCCATCGTCTGCTAATATTGAAGCTTCGTGGCGGAGCCGTGGATTTGACGTTGCACGAGTCGAGCAAGTACTATTCTCGCAGGGTAATAAATTGAACTTAGTCAAGGTTCGAACAGATTTGTCCAAATGTCCAAACCAGGAACAGTGTATACGCGGAAAATGTCAAACTTAGCAAAGATTGATGCAGAAGATTTGTATGGTACTTGAAGCGTCGGTCGTAAATTTGCATGTAGTCCACCGACAGTCTAAAACGTCATTTAATTAACCGAAATTTTTAAATCGATTTTGTCTAGCCATTCGCTAGTGTTCTTAGTTACTAGGCTTTAACTATGGAGGTCAGTCGTGCTCTCCATTGATTTTTAGCATAAGTTCGAATCCTCAAGTTACTCATCGATAATGTGAGAGCTCGAGCGTTGCTTGAAAGGTAATATTCTGTAGAATTACTTTTCTAATTCCAATTTTGCCACGACTTTCATTTTTTGCATTTTGCGTTATTTTTTCCCACCAAGATACTTCCGTTTTCTACATCATA
Organism: Eucalyptus pauciflora; assembly: GCA_007663325.1. Lineage (NCBI taxonomy): Eukaryota > Viridiplantae > Streptophyta > Magnoliopsida > Myrtales > Myrtaceae > Eucalyptus > Eucalyptus pauciflora. The sequence goes on along the minus strand of VMYD01000177.1, from coordinate 961,961 downwards.
TATCCGAAGATATTCTTACGGCATAATGCCAGCTATTTTTATATATTATAATCTTTTGAATTATTTTTTTGTAAACAATATAGGTCATTTAAACAGAGTGTGAATTTAATAGGAATCTTGTCAGTACATAATCCTAAAAGGGGAAATCGATACTGAAATAGATTTGATATGTTCGGGATTATTTCGATAGCCCAATATTGCGGTGATGAAAATCGAAAATGGGAAAGTGTTTATAATATTTTTATTACAATAGGCCAAGAAAAGATAAAAACTTGGACATTGTATGTACTTTTTTTTTTAAGTGATTGAAGGAATGACATTTTTTTTTTGTGCGCGTCTCTCTCTCTCTCTCTCTCTTCATTTCCTTTTTTTCATTTTTTGAAAAACGCTCTCGATGCATCGACTCAAAAGTCCCATCCATCCATCAACCCGTCCATCAACAGTGATCAGAAGAAGGGAGGAGAGGAGGAGGAGGAGGGAGGGAGGGGTGAGTGATGCTACCGGATTTGGACGCGTCGTGCTCGGATTTTGAGGGCTCCCACCCTGCTCCCTTCGCAGGCTTTACATCAAATCACACCCACCCTCTCTCTCTCTCGCCTCTATTCATTCCCCCGCTAATCCCTTCTGAATCTCTCTCTCTCTCTATCTCTCTATCTCTATCTCTCTCTTACAGTCGCCCTTGCTTTTTCCTGGTTTCCGAGGAGGAGGCCCTAGGCTTACCTCAAAGGCTCAAAGCAGCAGTTTGCTTAAAATGGCCCCGATCCCGCCTCCCGATCCGACCCCCGTTTTAGGCTAACGTCTCGCTTTGCCTTTCCCTCCCTTGGCGATCGTGTAGTTCAAGCTAGGGGTGATCCGGTTTCCGGTTCGATCCGGTTTCAAGGTGGAACCGGAAATCAGACCGGGAGAACCGGTTCCCAATTTTGGGAACCGTGAACCGGACTGTTTGGTCCTAGGATCAGAAATCGGACCCGACCATCGGTTCCGATCCGGTCCAATAGAATCGGCACTTTCTTTTTTTACTAAAGAATGATCATTCATTAAAGAACGACCATGCTCCGGACTGATCAATCTAATTCGGTTTTTAGGCGATCTAATACAACTACTCACACATGTTTTCACTTGCAAAATATTCAAACTTTACTTGCGTGAATATCAATCATAGTTTATGTGTTTCGCACTTAATTTTAAGCATAAAATCCATGAACAATTTGAGTAAAATTTGTGCTTGGTTAGGTTTTATAGACAATCTTTCTTCTATGCTTTGAATATTTAGTCGATCTCAGACTCTTTGAGGATTGAAGTGCCTTGTCGTTTGCAAGTGAGGGGCGCAAGAGAGAGTGTGAGCATGAGGAACTCCTAGAGCCTTGTCTCACGTCAAGTAAAAAATAAAACTAACAAATAAGTTTTTTAAGAGCTTTGGTGGTCTCTTGGCCACATAAGAGGTTATTACCTCAATTGCAATTCCGATTACAATAAGTTTTATATATAATATTCATTTATTATATGTGTTTATATATTATATGTATATAAATTATATATAAAAAAATTTGATCCGGTTTGATCGGTCCGGTTCTCACCTTGGAACTGGGAACCGGACCAACCGGCCGCCGGTTCCAAGAACTGGACCGCCGACCTTGGGAACTGCCCAAAACCGGCCGGTCTGGTCCCGGTTCAGGCTGTTTCCGTTGCACATCCCTAGTTCAAGCCCAGCAGCAAAGGGAACATATTCTTCTCGGGCATCAAACCATCCCCACTAATCCTACGTTAATCATTTAATGACCCACGTAAAAGTTAACGTGCGCGCTCGGCGTTTCAGCATATATAATACCGCTCGCGCAGCTCTTTGTTGCACCAGAAGGGAAGAAGGGATGTGCGCAGGCAGGTCTGTGCTGCGATTATACGTGTGGATAAGGTGGAGCTCGCTCTGTAAAATCCCGTTCTGCAGACGTGAAGAGGTTGCGTGGCTTCGTTCTGCAACCATAACCCATCTTTTAAATGCCTTTTGTCGACTTTTCATGTTAGCTTCTGTTCTCGCAACCAGCGAGGGTGCCTCATCCCAGAATCAGACAGAGAGAGAGAGAGAGATGAGAGAGACAGTGAAAATTGTCGCGCGTTGTTTTAACATGTACGAGATGCAACGTTCGAGATTCCTTCGACATGGGGACTTCTCTTTTTCCTGGAGGCAAGCGAGTGAAATAATAGATATTCCAAAAAGAATTATTTGAGGGAGCGTTTTAAATGAAAATTACACGAAACTTTGGAAATGAATAATTAATTTCCCAAGTGAATAGTAATCGGAGGGCCCGCCAATCCCAGGTTTGTCTGGTGTTGTCCGTACCTGAGGATTATTAATAAAATAAAATGACATCTTCCTTTCTCGGATTCTCGATGGGCAAATTCTGTAGATCTGACAAAACAAAAAAGATGTGGTTTCCATCAACGGCTCTCCCAGAAAGAGTTATTATATAAAATTAATCAAATAATTTTTCGCTTTCGAAATGACTTCACGCATACCGCGAGAAATTCGAGTAATATTGAAAGTTGCAGCTTCCCTCGCTCCTTTTTTGAACAAAGATTCTAAAAAGGGCGCACTTTTTAAGTTAAATCCAAACTAAAAAAATAATCGCACGTATAGAACCCAGTTCGAGTTTTCGAAAATTTGGAACAGGTGCACTCTCATCCTTCACTGAAAATCGGGCGACTTTCATGTTGACTTTTAGGCAAATAACGACAGCGAGAGAGAGAGAGAGAGACAGAGAATAACCAAACAGCCCCCCCCCCGCCTTTTTCTTTTTTCCTCTCTGGCAGAATATAAAGAAGAAAAAAAAATTAAAATAATGGGGATTCGGCAGGGAAACAAAAAGTGAAAAAGAGAGAGAGAAACAAAAAGGGCTCGTGTCTCGAGAGATCGCGTCGTGGATCGCGCATGACGACAACCTTAAGTCACCCCTCCGCCGCCCCGACATACGGCCGCTCCCGCCCTTTTCCAATCCGGGGCCCCACCGCCGCTTCGTGCCCCCACCGCCCTCCCCCTCCGTCGCCAACCGCAATTTATTGCCTTTGGCCTCTTTCCTCTTCCCTCTTACATGAAAGGAAACCGCATTCAATTTGGCTCATGAGGACGGCAGCGGCAGCCACTGACCCGGGTTCTGAGCCGAAGAAAGCTCTTAAATTGCGTCATCGTGTGCGGCCGAACATTTGTCGTGCAATTGCAATGCTAAGCACTTAACCGGCAGATGCCGTTGCGCGTGCCGTGGAGAACGGTCTTGGTCTCGGAAGAGAGATTGGAGGGACGATGTAGTTGCCTCGAGGCAGTATCGTCCGTTTCTAGCTGAGGAATTGTTGAAGTTTTCATCGCCCCAAGTTGTTAATTGCAGTCGTAGCGAATGAAAGCATGGAATCGTCGATGCAACTGTTGTTTAGAGCCGTTGAGCTTCATGGTTTAACTATCACGACAACCTTGGGAAAAGCACCCAAAGAAAGTCTCAAACCTATTGCTGCGATGCGCCGACGGGGAAGGCGAAGGTTTATGACTAAATTCTTATTTAGGTTTATGACTTTTTTGTGATACTTTTCTAGGAGAACCCCTAAGTGGGTATACTTTGAATTTATGAGAAATTCTCAAAATGTCACAATCTGAATCTTAGTGTACATAATCCAGAGTTGGAGGCTTTTCAATTATATGATCTCGAGCCCGAACATGACACGTGATGCTACATATATCCTATTTTACATTCTCTATAGATTTTTTAATCTAGAATCTTAACAGGTGTCCTTCATGAAAGTTGTAGAGTACATCCTAGGACACGACATATTAAATTTCCATAAATTTTTGGTCGGCGAAATATTTATTGTCCTACTCAATTGTGTTATGGAAATCCTTATTGTTTTGGGCCCAGTTTACAAAAATTATTTAGAATTGTATAAGCTGAATCGAACTTCAAGTACTTCATGAAAAATGTCGTTGTAGGTCCTATCTACCTCATATTAAAGTTTCATAATTTTTTAAATCCGTTTACCTGGACAACATCTATCATTTCCAAAGGCGTGTGGAACGCCTTATAAGGCTAGTTAGGACCTAGTATATGGGGTTCTTCTAATAGCCCATCTAAGATCGATATGGGTAAGTTTATATTAGTCTAGGGGATAAAGATAACTAAGTATTAATTAGATTCACACTTGAGTCTTTGGATAGTAGTAACTGCATCATGATGTAAATATGTGATTGAGAATGCTGTCGGTCCTTGATACAACGATATCTGGGTTCCTCCGGATGCCTGGGGGTGTAACATAATTCCCCTAGATGTGCTCGCGATGCCGGATGGGTGCGAGATGCCTGGGGTAATGGGGTTTTTTAGATAATGATGATGGCATGAATTTACATTTAATATAACTTTAGTACTTCTGAATTGAGCTATTGATTATCTACTGGGAATAGTTATTACCTTTATTGATCTATTATATATTTTAAAGAGGTTTTCGAGTAAGTTGATGTGAAAGTGATTTACTAAACCTTATATTAAGACTTTATTTGTCAGTGCGACGATCAATTTGTGTAGTATAGACCGGTGGATCTTCTGCTTGCTAGGTTTAAACTCACTGGTTATTGACTTTATCTTCTCATATCAATAGAATGTCAATCCTACCTGTCTTTCCTATGGTCCGTTATGGAGTACTAGTCGACTTTGTGTGGGAAGATGATGAATTCATAGAACTTGATTTCTTGGATACGGTGTTTTAGTCTGATTAAGTTGCGTATGGTTGTTGATGTAGGGCCCATGACGGGGCAAGTTACTCTTGGGTTCATCAGAATGTACGCCCTTGTCAATAGTTGGATAGTGGGTCCACTTCCACTATTCACCAACAAGCTAGGATAGGGGCAATCTTGCCGCATAGACAAGAGGTAAGAGGGAAGTTGAATTTTTTGAGTTGGGAAGATTTTTATAACTAAGTGGGGATGGGGTGACCGATGTACAACCTGATGTAGTTAGTACTATTGACCTTTTGAATTTCCTAGTATACCCCACTTGTCACCTAATATATATATATATATATATATATATATATATATATATATATATATATATATAAAAGAAATGAAACTTGCTTGTTTACAATAGTCCGCTTGCACCCTTAAATTACTTTAGTCCTTTAGGCTTCCACATGCTTAAGAAAAGTGAAACGAGAAAGATAATGGCACCAATAGTTCTATATCAGCCTTAACGTGCTACAGGCGTCGATGACCGTTGCCTGGGGTCGCGCGACCTCAAATGTTGCTTGGGTCACATGATTCAGGCTAACGGTCGCCTGTGTCGAGCAACCTAGGCATTGCCTGAGGTCAGGCAACGATTGCCGATGTGAGCGACCCCTTGGCCAGCGGTCATTGACCTCTGATCTTCCTTTTCGTACAAACCATGGAGAAAATGAATAGTAAATGAGGGGCCAAAACTTGCATTCCGAGAAATGCAACTTTCTAAAGGACCTTCAAACCCACTTTGGGATAAAAGCCCTTTTAGCCATTTGGAGATGCAATTGTATTTCCCAAAAATTCAGCAAAAAACAAACTAATCACTATTTGCATTTGATCAAGAGACTTTAGAGTCTCAAAGCTCATTTGAAATGCTAAACCAAACGGGACTTAGTTAGCCCTATTTCATCGAAATTGCTCCTATAATGAAATATATTTCACTGAAAATCGCTAATTGGTTTTATTGAAGGGGATAAGGGTTTTGCGTCAATTTTGGACAAAGGATATCTCATGCAATAATAAATTGAATTTCTTTGATCAAAACAACATCGTACAATTCAATATCAAGTTGGAATTTAATAAACCACGAGACCGAAAAGTTACAAGATCAATCTCAAACTATGGTGGAATTCAATCGGCGGCACAGATTGAGAATATTGAGACAATGTCGAAATTCAATCAATGTTGATGTATTGAGATTAAGATACATGCCAAAATCTAATTAGCAATGCAAATCTAAAAGTAATAGCGGAGGAAATTTGTTGATTTATAACATTTTGTTGATTTATGAGGTCTCTTATTAGATAGATGGTGGTATTTTAGTGAATGTGTGGTGATCGCATATTGATCATGTCCAATGATTGCGTTTTCCCAAGTAACTTTCATTGGTTTCGCCCATATTCCTTCATTTTCTCAAACTTCACTTGCCCATATGTTTTGCATAACTGTCTTCATTATGCGTTGATGGTTCTACAGTTATTGACGACCATTTCATGATTGGGTTTTTGAAGGTAACTAGTGTGTTTTCGATACCAACTATTTTGGATATTTGAATTATATCCAACAAACTTTCAATGAGAACTTGTCACCAGTGCTTATATAGGCGGCCACAAATCATCTAGCATTGTATTTCAACAACTGGATGAGTAGTATTAAAGAATATTGCCGTTGATCATTGCATGTTATTTGTTGCACTTGTCGATATAAGATGACACTCATGTGTTATGCACACGATTGCCACTTATCTCTTCGTGTGCATGATGATCAAATTAACTTTGGGTTTCATGAGACCCATATTGGAACATATACTCAGGAGCTAAAATCAGCAGCATCACTCGATAAACGCTAGTTAAATTTTGCACCCTTAGGCATGCTTGTCTTCACACTAAATCTTGATTTGGTCCTCTGTTTTTTGGTTTCTCCTCTTTTCCCTGGCTGTGCGAACTGCGCACCCATGTCCATTCCATCTCCGCAGAGCTCCGCGCAACCTTAAAAGGAAATTTGCAGGCATCGGTCAGTCCAATAATGGCGATGCTATAATTTCAAAAATCGCGCTGCGGACAATGGACACCCGTGCGAAGAAGCAGCATCCTAAAATCCGTTTGTGTTGTCGAGCCGTCTCGCACGTTGGATGGGCTTTCTGATGAACACGCTCACGGGCTTCATTCATGTCCACGGCCATCCTCGCTCGTCACTCGACCATTCATCTTCGGACCGAGAGATTCACGTAACTGCAGTCGGTGTCGGACGTCGCTACACCGCATGGAAAAATCGCTTATAAAATCGCAACGTGATTTGACTGTGCAACCATCGAAGGGACGAGCCAGATTTCCAGACGTCTTTCTGCGCACGTCACTTCCGTTTTCTAATTCTCGAGGTTGAAGGGAGCTTTTCGCGGCTGAGGATCGCAGACAGCGACCTTCGAATGATGGAGCCTTCACTATTAAATCAGAAGCCTGTATTATTGACTGTCACATCCTCTTCCTGCAACAAAACAATCCCCTCTCCATCGGTCCAGTCTCATCTTGGCATAGGGAAAGAATTTAGAACATCTTTTATTTGCCGATAATATTTTGTCTATCTCTTAAAGTTAGAAGAAAGGGACAATTACAATATATATTTATATCAATCAAATATTATGCGGAGCAAATCCCTTTCAAATAGGTCCTTACTCCATTGTATTCAAAATCTCATAGAAGTAAATCTTTTTTTCTAAGTTCATTGAACAAGTTGTATTTTATTAAAAAATTTCCCCCAAAAAAGTAAGAAACAGGTTTACGCATTTGTACCTCATCATATAGTGGCGAATTTTGTTACAAAACCGACTACAACATGGAAATTTCAAGACCATCGAATTTCTTATGCAAAGAGCAATCAGTGTCTTCTTATGAGTCTTTCGTTATAACGCATTAAAATAGGAATAATCGATTTTCGGATGGGTTAATTCTCATTTGAAACTAGGAATCATATCGAGGATGGTAAGTTCCCAATTTATGGAATTGGGAAGTGACCCTGTGTAATCGAATCAAGATAAGTAGTTTGGTCCGATCAGTTCCTAGATTGTCTTAGGACCTAGCGGTGTGTATTTTTTTAATTTTATTTTATTTTTCACAAGTCCTTAAATATTTTTCAAAGTTACCTTAGTGTAGGATGAAATTACTCACTAAAGGAAAGTTACCAATAAAAGGGGAGATTACTCCCACATATAATTTGTACTTTTTGTCCTGATTGAATTAAACAACAACAACAACAACAAAACCACCACCACCACACTTTGGGTTAGGGTTCCTAATTCAATGAACCGTACAGGGAATCATATGGATTCCCTTGGTTTACAAATTAGACCAAGACTCATCGAAGAAACTGAGAGGAATTAAGAAAATAATGATTCTAAGATAAATTTCCCAGGGGAGGAATGTTCTTCATTGAAAGCCATAATATTCAATATTTTTCTTCTACATTACATACTACTATCTATATAAGAAAACAATTAGATGAAAAACTTGTGTGAAAAATATTAGCCATGCCACATGTCACTCAATTATTCCTTAACCCATTACCACTCTATCGTTAGATTTACTTAGTTGGGACTAGGGTTAAGGCAACAAAACGGATGTGCATTTCTCCATTTGGCTTGCGACACCTATCTTTGAAGAAAATAATTCATTTTGCTCTTTTCTCTCCACCTTGCTATGTAGAAATGGTCATGTATTCTTTCTGCTCGTGACATTTCTCTTCTTCTACACCTTCCAATGGTTTACTTATATTACTAACCTTATCGGTTTCCCTCAAACTGAGATTAAGTGGAAAACGTAGTCCCAGTTTGTATCATAACCTGCAATGATCAAAGCGCAGTAAATTTTTTGTAAATATGTCAACAATTTGATAAGTAGTAGGAGCATAGCGGATTTCAAGTTACTTGAGAGCGACTTTCTCCTGAATGAAATGAAAATCGGTCTCCATGTGCTTTGTCCTTAAATGAAGGATCATATTTGGTGTCAATGAAATGGCTGAGCGGTTATCATTGTAAAACAAAGTTTGACTCATGAGCGGAATTCCCAAATCTCTCAATATAAAAGAAACCCATGTAAGATCGGCCGTGGCGGAAGCTAAGGCCCTACATTCAGCCTCCATTGATGATTTTGACATTGTCACTTACTGTTTTGTGGACTATGAAATAATATTCAATCCCAGGAAAGTGCAAAACCCGATTGTTGACCTCCGAGTCTCGAAATAGCCAGTCCAATTAGAGTCTGTATGCCCGTATAAATTCGGTATGCTATTAGAGTGAAGATAAAGCCCTAGTTGCCAAGTTCCTTTCACATACCTCAACACCTGTTTTAACAATTTGAAATCGCCATTCGTAGGAGAATGTATTTTCTGATAGATTTGCTTTACTAAATAAGAGATGTCTGGTCTTGTGATCATTAAATATTGTAATCCGCCCGCAAGAGTTCAAAAGAAGTGAGGATCATGAAATATCACATGACGACTTATGTGATATCCCAGATTTTCAATCATGTTTTCTACTGAATAAATCGGGCATTTCATTGACACGTCTATACGGCTATTCTCAGAGCTGATCACTCTCGAGATAACTAGATTATCTGGGAAAATAATTAAGGAATTTTAAGGCAAATAGACTTGAGAATTCGATTAGGAATCGGTTTTTCGACCGTGCTCATCTTTAGAGGCCATTACGGCATAATTAAAAATCGATTTGAAATCAGAGATAGACTGGTTTGATAGAGATGTGTGGCTAATCGTGGGTGACATCACTAAATTGGAAAATTATCGTCGATCGACACTAGACTGATTTTCTTATTGTTTTGGTACACTGTGTTTGTATTTGGATCTTCGAGATTTTCATGACAATCGAGAGTTGCCAATGAGTCAAGTGGGTTCATAGTGGCTCGAAGAAAATCGACCATGGGTCATTTGCACTAAAATTGTCTGAAAGTTACTTGATAGCCTAGGTCATGCTAAAAACACGCCAAATGAAAATTAACTGTGAATTCAAGTCCGATTTCAGAAATTGAAGTTTTTGTCATGTCACAATAAATTCTAGGAGTGTCGGATTAGTCTCAGAAGATTTTTCTGCCAACCGAGACTTTTTGGGAAAAAGTTGGTTTAGAACCGTTTTTGTTCAGAAAAGGCTGGGGATTGTTTTTTATTTCAAACTTGGGAAGCAAGGTGGATCCATGGGTGAGGAAAAATGTCAATTGAAGCATTGAGGTATCAAATGAAATTATGAGGGCCAAATGAGGATGAATTGAACAAGATTAAGCAACCATTTGAAACCAATTGCTTACAAATTCGTGTGCCCCCTTCCCCTAGCCATTTTGGTGGAAAATTTGGCCAAAGGACCCCACTAAGGCAAGACTTGCCCCACACTCCCATCCCTCTCTCCCTTATTGCCGTCCACCCCATCTCTCTCTCCCTCCTTGCTTGTGCGAAACCAGCAGCCACCAGAGGAGAAGCCGGAGCCGCTAGTCGCGCCAGCCATCCAACATCGCATGTCCACGCTGCCGTCGCCATTTGCACCCCCGCCCGCGCGCGCCACCAGCCGCACGTCGTCCGCCCCTGCTCGCCTCCTGCTTTGCTATCCAGCTCGCTGTTCCGCAACTATGAGGGGCCGTGGAAGCCTGCCAGAACCTGCTCAACCATCGTAGACCGCCCCTTTCAAGCCACCGAAGCCTCCCCAAGCCTTGCCGCGCCAACCTAGCTTGTTTTCTTATGTTTTCTAGTCAAGAAAAGCAAGGTTTTTTTTTGGGTTTCCAGCCGCCTTGCGAGGCCGTTTTGAGGTGTTTCCGAGCCCCAGACCCTAGGCCCGCTTTGGAGAAAAACGTCCCCTGCGACGTTCTCGACGTTTTAATCCGAGCGGATTGTTAAATGGGTGGGTTTAACTCACTAAACCCCGCTTAGTTTGTTAATGATGCTTAGGGGTTGATTAGTGTTAATTAAGTATGATTATGAGGTTATATTAGTTTAGAATAATTAAATTAGTGACTTACTAATGTATGTTAGGTGGTTAGACTTAGTCATTAGCGAGTAAACAGACTCGAGTAATTATTGAACGAACTTTGGAAATTTTCCGGGTTCGTATCGGCTTTCAATTAGGCATTACGGGCATAAATTGGATTTATTATATTTATTTATTAATTTTCGAAATTATTTAATTAATTAATTATTTTTCGGAAATTCAACCGGGATACCTGGTGACTGGAATTTTATGCTGATTGTCGTGGTACAGTCTGTTTATTTATGCGAGCTTCAATTTGCACCAAATGGATTTAATTGTGGATTTTTAGGATATGTTCCTAAATGTATTGATTTTGAGTAATTGATTGAGGAACGACTGGGTATTGGTTGTCAATATCAAAAATCGATTGGTGAACTATGGAGAGTGGTGGAATTTGTAGAAATGGAATTGATTATGTATTGTATTACGCCGGCTCGATGACTAAGTACGTCATTTTGGAGAAAGACGTTATGTATATTGGATTAATGATAAGATATATATCACATGGGAGAATGCACGTGGGCTCGGTGAGTTGGGATATCACCTGGGAAAATGCACATGGGCTCGATGATTGAGTATGGCATCTCGAAAGGGACATGTGGACTTGGTGAATTGATGCATCACATTGGAGAATGCACGTGAGCTCAATGATTAAAGTATGGCATTTTGGAAGGGACACGTGGGCTCGGTGACTTGATGCACCACTTTGGAGAATGCATATGGGCTCAATGATGAAAGTATAGCATTTTGGAAAAGACACGTGGGCTCGGTGACTTAATGCATCACCTTGGAGAATGCACGTGGGCTCGATGACTAGATATCCCATCTTGAAAAATGTACATGGGTTTGATGAGTAGATATGTCGTCTCGGAGAAGGCACCTGGGTTCGGAGACTTGGTATGTCATCCTGGAGAATGCACGTGGGCTCGACGATTAGATATTCCATCGTGGGAAAAGTATGGTACTTATCGACACGACCGGGGAATGGTCTGATTAACATGTAATCGACTAAGTCGATTGATCGAAGTATTAATCCGTGTAATGTGATTATGTGCCTATTTGAATTGTGCTAATTTGCAGATGGAATCTGAGGCAAAGGTAAGTCCTCTTGTGTGTGTATGCGCTTAAGCAGCCCATAATGTATTGGTTTACTAATCGGATCTTAGCAGGATAAAACTTGCTGAGATGTAGTCTCACCTCGATGTGGGACAACATGTCAGGCTCGTAGATGGCAGTACCTCCACCTCCTCATCCTCCTATGCACTTTGGCATCCCAGAAGAAGTCATAGAGATAGCATACCACTTCTACATACACCCTCACCTGGAAGGACTAGAATATGTGTTAGTTAAGTCCATTGTCTAGGTTGACGTTGGTCAGGACGCCTTGAGACCCCATGAGTCTTGATCGTGGTACTGTCATTACTTTGATGGGCGAATGGAGGGTCCCATACCCAAGGGTGATGTGCCTATGTACGTTTTGGAAGAGGCGTTCGGAGAAGGGACGGCCGATCATAAGGATGGATCGGTAGTGGATGTTAAGGATCCTAAGGAAGAGGACGATGCTCGTACTCCCGTGTACTCAGTCGATGATGACAACTGGAATGGAGAAGGAGAGATTGTAGAGTAGGAGGAGTGGTAGGAGGATGAGCCTATGGAGGAGGAACCCGAGGTGGAACCAGAAGAGGAGGAGTCTGAAGAAGAAGACCTTGAGGAAGAGGAGTCGGAAGAGGATCCAGGAGACGATCCAGAGTATGATCCCGACGAAGACTGAGACCTCTACCTTGTTTTGCAAACTCTGAGTCTTGGTCTAGGGTGTGATAGATCAAATTTATGAATAGTATTGTATTATATACTATGTAGTTTGCCTTGTATAAAAGTGTGGTTGGATTTTTCAGTTGTGAAAATATGGTCTTACTTTTCTATCACATTATTTTATTGTCTGGGGATTCTATTATATACTTTCGCATGCGTATATTAAAATGACAGGGTCGGTGATGCGTCCTGGGATGTCACTATTAATTGACCAGGTGAGAGATGGGCACGCGTTCAAGGATCGGAGCGTGACAACTTACATACACCCTTCATGTGGGCAAATAAAGACATCAATAACCTTCATGTCTCTGACTGTACCCAAGAAAAACACAAGGTAATGAGCATGGATCAAACTTTATTGCATTGTATGGTCTAAAGACATCAATAACCCTTCCTATAGGTGTGAGGATCATGAAATATCCTTTATGTCAAACTTTGTTGCACCATTCGAAAGGAGTGAGGATCATGAAATATCACGTGACGACTTACATACAACCTTCCCGTAGGCGGATAAAGACATTAATAACCTTTATGTCTTTGACAGTACCCAATAAAAACATAGGGTAATGAGTGTGGATCAAACTTTATTGCACCATAAGGTCTAAGGTGTGGATAGCACTCACACCTAAAGACTCGAAGAAACCCATAATCAGGCTCTTTAGAGCTTATCAAACGAACTACTCATTCACAACACTAGTGACGGTAGCGGATTGATGAGAAATGTGGCAGTCAGAAATGCATTGACCTAATAAATCAACGGTACCCGTGTATGGTAGAGCATAGAAAGACCCAACTCAAGGATGTGCCGATGTTTCCTTTCGACATTCAATTCCGTTCTAGCGTATATGCACAAGAGACCAATATTTTAATTCCTTTTTCATTCAAATGATTCACAAACTGGTTGCTATTGAATTCCCCTCCACCGTTGCATTGGAAAGATTTAATTTGACTTTCAAATTGGTTCTCAACAAGATTTTGTAACATGACAAAGATGGAAAGGAGCTCAAACTTTCTCTTCATTAGATACACCCATAACAACCGTGAAAAACTGTCTATGAAGACTACATAGAATTTAAACCGTTGAAAAGATTCCACCAGGGCAGGCGCCCACACATCGCAATAGATTTTTTAAGTGGTTTACTAACTAGGGACTCTGTAATATTAAACGGCAGCCTGCTACTTTTTCCAACCTGGCAGCTTCCACATATTCTTTTTGTTATCTTTGTGGATTTGATCATATTGTTGTTCTCCAGAAACTTTATTATTTGAAAGTTTGAGTGCCCAAGCCGAAAGTACTAGACTTCACTACGGGCGGTTCGCTATCTTTGAGAGTATCATGCCTCTATTTGTGCTTGATTTACCTTGTAAAGAGCCCCACATTTCTTTCCCAAATTGATTACCGAATCCGTGAGATGGATCTTAATAGATATACCAAGTTCATCAAAGATTAGTGAGCAAGGGTAATCATCAGTCAACCTAGACAACAAAATTAAGTTTTTCTTAATCTCTAGGACAACCAAAATCTCATTTAAAGGAAATGAATGCAAAGATGTTGAGCCAATATGGGTAGTGGGCAAACAAAGTCCATTTGCCACCATTACCGTGTCTAAACCATAGTAAGGAGAGAAATAATTGAGCTTCCCTATCGATAATGTGATATGGGCTATTGCCCTGGAATCTATGAACTAATCTCCTCCTTGATCATCCTACAATTGAAGAGCAGTTAAGGCATTTGGTATCAGCTTGTTTTGAAAAGAATTATTAAAGCGTTATCAACAATGTCGAGTGTTATGTTTCGGCCTCTTGCATATCTTACATTAAAGTTTCGTATTATCCATATAAAACTATCTGTCCGAAGTAAAAATACCACTTACATGCAAATACTCCTTTCAATTAGCAACCTTAGTCAGAATGTTTGTATGGGTCTGAAAGCTTTGATTATGAGAGAGTGAATTTGGTTTGTATACTCCACCAAATTGATAACCATTAGACTAATAACCACCAGATGAATCACCAAAAGTTTCTAAGGGTCCATAGTTTTGGAATCTGGGATAGTTTCCGAATCTTCTTCTATGAAAACCATAGCCTCTTCCTTTATTGTGAAACCTGCTATTCATTCCTTCAAAACCTCTCTTAAAATATCTTTGGCTAGCAAAAACAAATGTTGAGTCAAATGAACATGAATCATCCTTATTGCTAAGTTTAGACTAATCAATCTTTTCACCAGTAAATGCCAAATTAGGGTTTATTTGATTCAACAAATAATTTTGACGTCGCACTTCATACTCTTAAGCTGCGCAATAACGTCTTCATAGCTTGACTTGGGTTTTAGATAGTACATAGTTGTTTTAAATGCCTTATAGTCACTTTCGAGACCCTCTAAAACATTGAAGACCTTTGTGATTTGATCCACTGGTTTCCCGATCGCATTTAACTGGTCACAAGTCAATTTGAACTCATGCAAATACTCGGTTAATGGCCTATTGTGCTTTTGACAGGATTGAAGCTTACCCCTTAATTCAAATTCTTTGGCCACAAATCCTTGAGTAAAACGACTACACAATGTATTCCATACGTCATAAGCCAATTCAAGACCGATTCTAAGTCCCAACACATCCTTAGACACGGATCTACTGATCCATGACGACACAGTTGGTCAATACTAATACTCTTGATTAAGGACACCTTCAGTTTATTCCCTTTCTATACGTGAAATTTTGAGTGGTGGAGGTTGAATTTGACCATTGATGAAACCCAACATATCCTGGCCTCTAATGAAGCGAAGAAATTGTGTCTACCATAAGAGGAAATTTCCTTCGGAAAGTTTGATAGTCACAAAATTTGAAATGTTTACGCGTATAGGGTATGGGTATCTCAAATTTGGGTTTTCTACCATGATTGTGTAGATGAAGAAGAGA
The DNA here is from genome assembly GCA_007663325.1 of Eucalyptus pauciflora. Lineage (NCBI taxonomy): Eukaryota > Viridiplantae > Streptophyta > Magnoliopsida > Myrtales > Myrtaceae > Eucalyptus > Eucalyptus pauciflora. Next base: position 946,462 of record VMYD01000177.1, on the reverse strand, counting down.
TGAATTCAAGGAAAATGATGAAAACAAATATGCTAAAACCGGCTCTCAATATCAAGCTCTGATGCCACGAAGAAAATTAGAGAAATTAAGAAAATAACGATTTAAAGGTAAATTTCCCCGAAGATAAATATTCTTCGTCGAAAGCCATAATACCTATTTATATTAAGAAGACAACCAGATGAAAAACTCGTGTGAAAAATATTAACCATGCCACATGCCATTCAATTATTCCTTAACCCATTCCCACTTTGTAGTTAGATTTACTCAGCTAGGGTTAAGGCAGCAAAACGGTTGTGCATTCCTCCATTTGGCTCATGACACTTGTCTTTGAACGCAATAATTGCTTCTGCTTGTGACATTTCTCTTCTTCCGATGGTTCACCAATATTATTAACCTTATCACGATGCACGCGCATGAGAAAGGGATCGGAGCTAATGAACGAGAGAAGACCGGAATACATCTCCATCACCGCCCCCGGCATGACAACAAGCGACGTTTCAATAATCGATGGACGAAATCTAAAGTTGATCCGAGCATCGTCATCATCGTGCTACGTGGCCATACAATACACGCGCGAGGTGCTTCCTATAAAATGGTGGGGAAAGAACGGAAGCACGGCGGGGATAGGAAGAAGGCGTTGCAGGATAAACGCTCCAAGTCAGAGACGTCGAAAACCCTCCGTTCTCTCTATCGCCTTGCCTCCTCTCGTGTGTCCCTTTCCTGTCTACCCCCGTCTTTCGCTTTCGCTCCCAGTCCCGTTGACGCCATGGATTCTTGCGACGCTTCCGCTGGCATGAAACCAGGTGAGTGAGTCTATGGTCTTTAGCCGTTTGTTTTGTCCTTCTGGTGTCTGTTGTTCGTAAAGTTTCGAACTTTAATGTTCTTTGCTGTTGGGGTTTAGATGCTTCGGAGGTTGGAAATGCGGGTGACTCCAAAGTTCATGTGTTCTCGTCATCATCCGAGGTAAAACCCATCATGATGTTTCCCTTGATCCTGGTTGTTGGCACTTTTCAGTTATGTGCATTAGTGTCTTCAGTTACAAGGCTGATGAGTGGATCAAAATCACAACTGGGTAGGCAATTGTAATCGATTTCACTGCTTTATAACAACTTGCCAAATGATGGGCTGGTTCGAGGATGTTCAGTTTTTGTCCCAGAAAATTCTAGGCGGGACGTGTTCTTCCAGGCAAGTGTCTGAAGAATCTGATGAGAAGGCGATGAGTTTTATTTTCCTCAGCTATGCACTAGGATGCAAAGTTAAAGCTACCGAAATTTTGCATAGATCTCCACTGAATGCGGTTGATTCTCTTGCGAACTGACTTCTGCCCTAGGAAAAGATTTGTACTCTGAAGAAAATTTGTTTGGCTTTCAAATGGTCTCTCATCACTATTTCGTTTTTCCAGTTAGATGATACTACACCATGAATCCAGCGATGTAGGAGGCATCTTTCACCATGATTGCTTGTTCAAACTGAACTTCCGGTTTTCTTGAATTGGAGTAGTGTCAATGAACTGCCTCTGACCTTGTTTGTCCTATATCATGTGTCAATTTTATCGGTATTTCTACCAGCTGCTTAACAAGCTGCAAGAGAAGTGGAGTTCAGTGAAAAGGCAACCGTACCCTGCAATGTATTCAAGCGTTTTTGGTGGAATAATACTCGATCCGGCTATGATGGTGATACCAATTGATGATCATATGGTTCATAGAGGTCATGGCGTTTTTGATACAGCAACCATTTTGGATGGGTAAGCGAGGGTTATGGTTTGGAGCACAAATAATATTGATTTAAATGCTCTGATCCCGAGAGACGAACTTTCCAATTTCACAGAGAAAGTCTAGTTATATGGATATTGTCTTATTGGCTGCAGATACCTCTATGAACTGGATGTCCATTTGGATCGCTTCCTTAGATCGGCATCAAAGGCAAAAATTTCCTCTCCTTTTCCTAAGTCCACCCTCCGAAGCATTCTCATACAATTGACTGTGGCGTCACAATACAAGAAAGGAACTCTGAAATACTGGTTAAGTGCTGGCCCTGGGGATTTTCTGCTCTCACCTGCTGGTTGCCCGACCTCTGCTTTCTATGCTGTGGTCATCGACGAGGACTTCTCTCAATGCAAAGAAGGAGTGAAAGCCATAACTTCCACGATCCCCTAGAAGCCACCTCTATTCGCGACCATGAAGAATGTGAATTACCTACCGAATGTGCTTTCCATATTGGAAGCTGAAGAGCAGGGAGCATCCGCTTCTGTTTGGGTTGACGATGAAGGTTATATTGCAGAAGGATCGAACATGAATGTGGCTTTTGTAACACATGAGAAAGAGCTGATCTTGCCCCTTTTTGATAAAATCCTCAGCGGGTGCACCGCCAAAAGGCTTCTTCAGCTGGCTCCGAAACTGGTCGAGCAGGGACTGCTCAAGAGTGTGAGAACTGCCAATATCACTGTGGAGGAAGCCAAAGGCGCAGCCGAGATGATGTATGTGGGAACCACCCTTCCTCTGTTGCCGATTATCACGTGGGATGACCAACCAATCGGAGATGGTAAATTCTGTTTTCCTGATTACTTGGCCAATCTTTAAATTTTTTCTTTTGGCAAATACTATGAAGATAAAACATGAAGCCCTTTGGTTGACTGTCCATCCATGCTATCATAAATTGTACTGGCTGGACTTTAAAGGTTTGTGCACTGTTGACCCGCCTTCATTAATCACCAAACTTCAGAGAAGCCATCCTAAGAAATGAGATAACTTCACGGATGAACGAGACCCTTTGTCGAATACTGTTTTGGTTGACAGATTTTACTCTGTGTTCATTGCAGGGAAGGTGGGAGAGTTAACAATGGCACTTTCGGATCTGGTTTGGGAAGATATGGTGGCCGGTCCGGAAACACTGAGGTTACGCGTTCCGTACGCATAGAGAAACCTCCATCTTATCTGATCTCGGAGGCGAACTCGAGATTGTTAAATCCTTTGTTTAGCCTTCTTGCTGCAATTTAAGGAGAGCTTTCTGTATCATATTCTCCTTGTTCTTGTGTTGAATGTGAAATAAGAGATTGGATAGCCGTGCCTCTAAAAGTTCGCCTAGAGAGTAAATTAAAAAAAGAAAAAAGAAAAGCTTTTCAGCTGAAACTAAAATTACTAAATAATTATTCCTTATATTATTTTATTGGCTCATGCTAACTATACCCCTTGAATAACTTTAAATGGTCAAAACAGCCCTCACTAGAATTTCATTAATAGTAAGACTGATGAAAGAGGAAAATTATACCTTTGAAGTAGATCACCTAGTCAAGTAATTTTATCAACCTTTTCTGAACTTTTTTTTTTTAAATTTTCAAATCGGAGCATTTCATTGCTTTATTACGAGAATAAAATTTGTATGAAAACAAGAGGAAACAACAGAAGACGATAGAATGAAACATTTTTGTTTTGATCAATACAGACAGTCTTGTGTTCTCATGACAATGTGGGACTTTTGCATTTTCAATAAATAGTAACTTTCACCCTTTCCACCAGTGGTTTTGATTGATTAGTTCTCCTGAAGTTGTTTTCGTCAACTCAATAAGTTAGAGTGTTGTAAATATTTAGAATGTGAAAATAGCATGGACCTATTTTATTTCACCAATATGGATAAAATTCTCCATATAGAATTGATTACCGAATTATACTTAAATGCAACTATTCAATTCTTTTTTTAGCAAATGGAAAAATTAACACAACCTTCACATGGTCATCTCTACACCACTCTAATGTCCACTTGTAAGGCTATGGAGATAAGTCAAAAGCGCAGTTTGCATTCCACATTGAATGTGTTAAGATTAGATAAGATGACATTTTTATGAAATCTCAATTTCCATTTCCTTAATTTCATCCCTCCAAATTTACCCACAAGCAAAGTACCTCGCTATAAGTTGATAACATAGATGAAAATTTTCAAAATTGTGCTAGAAAAATCGAATAGAATTCTTAAACAACAACACACCATCGATCCTCATTAAATTGGCAAAATGGGGAAAAAAAAAAGAGAGGAAAAAAACCTTATGCATTTCATAATTCTAAGTTGTATGATTTCACTTTGACTTTACAATATTGCATGAGACAAAAAATGGAGTAAAAGTTTTTACTCCTAAAAAGAGGATTTAAAAGCGGGTCATTTTCCTAAATTATACCCCCAGCACACGCTCGCCCGCACGCACGAAAGCAAGGCGCAGAAGCGAAATCTCCAAAAGAAGGGAGAGGATCCATCCATCCGATCCGTCATATCGCACTGCACCGCACGCGTCATCGCCGCTCGGGGCTCCGATTAGGGTTACCGTCACCGCCGACTGCCAAGACGCTGCCTTCCGATGGCGACGTCCCCCGAAGAGACGCCGCAAAATCCGCCGGCCGGCGCGGCGAAGCCCGTGTTCACCAAGGTCGACCAGCTCAAGCCCGGCACCAATGGCCACACCCTGACCGTCAAGGTGCTCTAGTCCAACCGGGTTTCCTCGCAGCTCCGCCACGCTCCGATCCCCGAGTGCCTCGTCGGGGACGAGACCGGCACCATCGTCTTCACCGCCCAGAACGATCAAGGTTTGTTTTTTGTTTTTTTTCGGCCTGCATTTACGTGTCTTGTTATATGCATGCGGTCTTTTCGTATCTTTTTCCTGTTAATCTTCGATTTTTGCTCTCTCGTATGGTTGGATTTCGAATTCCTCGGCGTGAAATGGAGAAAGATAGGGCATTGTGGATATCAAATTTGAGGCTGTTGCTTTAGTTTTACTAAGTATATTGAACTTGAGGCTCAGCTGCTGGAATATAGTGTATTTTAATGTGTTTGGAGCGGAACTCGTGTTTGAAGCCATGAAGAATAGCATTGTTGGGATCATTGTCCTGAGGTTGAGACACCTTCCGTTCGTTAATTTGTTTAACATGTAACCAAGAATTTTTTTTTTTAAAGATTTTTTTTCGGGGTTTTCATTGGCGATGGGAGAAGAAGTTTTAGATTGTGCGGCAAAGGAAGGTATAAAAAGGTAGAGAAATGCGCCAGTTGATTGGTTGTGAAATGTAATAGGAGGGGACAGATTTTGTTTGGTTAGACAGCTTGATCTGCCCATGTTGCTCTTTCTTAGGAAAATATCATTTTCTATGTCTGATATCCCGACTTTCTTTGATTCCTTCTATGTAATTTTTTGCCGAATTTCATAGGTACGTGACTTAATCAATTGCTTAACAGAGTTTGTTGTAATGATTTCATGGTACTTGATCATACATCTTTTGATACACATGAACTTAAATTCATTTACTCTTTTTCTAAAGGAGAATATATAGTGAGCATCCATTTTTAATCATGACAGGTCTTTCCTCGGGAATCCCTTGTAAGTACCCAAGTCACAATGTTCTGTGCAGTCCAGTGGTTTGTGTCCATATGAAGATTTTGTGATCTTTACCTCGCTATTAGGAACTTCAAATTTGATTGGTGAAGGTTCAGCACATTTTATCAGTATGGGGAAGTGGACTTAACGAACTCTTTCTTGGATATTAGAGTGAGACTGATCATATTTACTTCAAACAAACGAGAAAAAGAGAGATATATTTTTATCATGGCTATAGCCTTTGTAAATAAGTATGACGTTAAGCTAGTCGTATAACATTCAAAAGCTATTAAAAGTTGAGTTTTTTTTTTTTTTTTTTGACTTTGTTGCAGTTTCGATTGCATTACTTTGCATTACTTTGGACGCTTAGGCTGCATTTGGTAATACTTCTAGGAACAAGTATTTTTATTCTTTTGTTCTTGACAGTAGAAATATAACAGAAACGCGTTTGATAATTTTTTTGTCCCAAGAACAGATATGTAACAAAAATAATAAACAAATAAAAAAGTTGCTTCTTATTCTCAGAACAACTCTAGAAACAAGAATCAAAAAACAAAAATCAAGCTTTCCTTTTTGTTTTTTTTTCTTTCTTTCTCTTCCTCTCTTCTTCCCATAGCCGGTCGCCAGCCTCAGTGCCAACCGACGGCCTGCCAGACAAGGCTCAGCGAGGACCCCTCGAGCCTTGCCCAGATTCGGCAAGGCCGAGCCACAAGGCTCCCTTGAGCCTTGTCGTGGCTAGGTGAGACTTAACTTCGCTCATATTAGGCTTGGCCAACCCTTGTTAGGTCGATCACCGACCTGACCGACGATTGACTAGAAGAAGGAAAAGAAAAAGAAAAAAAGAAAATTGTAATAAAATTATTAATAAATTAAAAGAAATTCTAAGTTACAAAAATATAGGTAATCGTACCAAACATATCTCTCTTCCGGGAACAGAAATTTTGTATAATTACTAAACGTGTTCAAATACTCAGAAATTGTTTCTAGGAATGAAAAAGAAAAAGTGTTTTTGAAAAAAAAAGTAAACCTTCAGAACAGAAATGTTACCAAACGCACTCTTATTGTCCAATTTTGTTTATTGCTTTTCAGATTCAGCAAGGTTTTGTTTTCACTAGAATAGTATGATGATTTACTTATGAGGCTCTTTGTTGGTTGCTTGGTTTTGCAGTGAATTTCTCTATTTCATGATTTCCAATATATCTTTTAATGACATTGCTAAAGTTTATGACTGATGTGTTACTTAGGTTTAAGACTTTTCTTTGGTGCTTTTTTCAAAGAACCCCTAAGTGGGTATTTTTCGAGTTTATGAGAAATTTTGAAATGCCACAATCTGGATCCTATTGTACATAATGTAGAGTTGGAGGCTTTTCAGTTATATGATTCTAAGCCCGACCAGGACATGCGATGATACATATATGATTAGTCGGACTTGTTTCGTCGGAATTGTTCCCATAATAAAAAAATCTTTCACTAAAAATCGTTCTTCAATTTTATCAATCAATGATGAGGTGCATAAATTTAATCGACGACGTGAATTTGAAAGTTATAGCTAAGGAAATTTAAAGTACAATGTAAGAAAAGTAAAGATAATTAAAAGATAACATTTTGTTGACTTGTGGAGTTTCTTATTGGATAGTTGGTGGTAATTATAGTGAAGGTGTGGTGACCGGTTATCGACTACGTCTAGTGGTGCGTTTTCCCAATTAACTTCCATTGATTTCACCCATATTCCTTTATTTTCGCAAACTTCACTTGCTCATTGTGTGTCGATGGTTCTGCAATTATCGACAATTGTTCTATGACTGGGTTTTTGAATGATAACTACTATCTTCACAATGTGTGTTTTCAATGTCAATTGTTTTGGACAATTAATTGTATATGAAACACTCTTGATGAGAACTTGACGCCAGTGCTTACTAATCATCTATCATCATATTTCAACAATTGGACAAGTAGTATTAAAGAACATTACCGTGGAACGTCGAGTGTTAGCTCTTGTACTTGTCGACGGCTCAGTGTTTATAAGATGACGCCCATGCGTTATGCATGTGATTGTCACTTATCTCTGCATGTGTTTTGATGATCAAATCAACTTTGGTTGTCAACGGAACCACATGTGTTTTGATGATCAAATCAACTTTGGTTGTCAACGGAACCACATAGGAACATGTATTTAAGAGCTAAAATAAGTAGAATCACTCGATAAACACAAGCTAAATCTTCCGCCCCTAGGCATGCCTGTCTTTACAGTAAATCTTAATTTGGTCTTTTTCTTATTTTTTTGGTTTCTCCTCTTTTCCCTGGCCGTGTGTACTGCGCACCGTCTCCGTACCATCTCCGCAGAGCTCTGCGCAACCTTAAAAGGAAATTTGCAGGCGTGGGTCAGTCCAATAATGGCGATGATATAATTTCAAAGGTTGCGCTGCGGACGATGGACACGACCGAGACAAGGTCGAGTGCGCCCGTGCAAAGAAGGAGAATCCTACGAATCCGTTTGGGCCGTTGTCTAGCCATCTCGCTCGGCCGGTGGGCTTTCCTGACGAACGCTCGCGGGCTTCATGTCCAAGGCCATTCTCGCTCGTAAACTCCACCATTCACCTTCGGACCACGAGATTCACGGAACTGCAGTCGGCGTTGGACGTTGCTACACCACATGGAAAAAATCGCTTATAAAATCGCAACGTGATATGACTGTGCAACCATCGAAGGGACGAGCCAGATCTGCAGAAGTCTTTCTGCGCGCGTCGCTTCCGTTTTTCTCCTTTTCGCGGTTGAAGGGAGCTTTTCACGGCTGAGGATCGCAGACAGCGACCATCGAATGATGGAGACTTACTATTAAATCGGAAGCCGATGTTATTGACTGTCGCATCCTCTTCCTGCAACCAAACAAACCGCTCTCCGTCAGTCCAATCTCATCTCCAAAGAATTTAGAACATCTTTTATTCGCCAGTAATATCTTACCTATTTCTTAAAGTTTGAAGAAAATGACAATTACAATATATATTTCTATCGATCAAATTTTATGAAAAGCAAATTCTTTTCGAATAGATCCTTACTCTATCCTATTTAGTATCTCATTGAAGTCGAATTCTTTTTCTAAGTTCATTAGAATAAGTTGTATTCTATCAAAAAATTTCCCCGAAAAAAAAGAAAAGAAAATGATTTACACTTCCGTGACTTGTCAAATAGTAGTGAATTTTGTTACGAACTAACTACAGCATGGAGATTTCAAGACCACCAAATTTCTTATGCAAAGAGCAATCTGTGTCTTCTTATGAGTCTTCCGTTACCATGCATTTCTTATTATTCGGGCCGCTAAAATAGGAATGATTTCTCATCTTGGAACTAGGAATCATGCCGAGTATGGTTTGTTCCCAATTTATGGAATTGAGAAGTGATTTTGTGTACTATGAAACCGAATCGGGATCAATAATTTGATCCAATCGGTTACTAGATTGTCTTAGGACTCATCGGTGTGTAATTTTTTTTTAAATGTTCTATTTTTCTTTTTCAAAATTTCTTAAATAGTTTTCAAAGTAATTTTAGTGTAGGATGAAATTACTAACCAAAGAAAAGTTACAAGTAAAAGAGGAGATTACTCCCACAAATAATTTATATTTTATGCCCTTATTGAATAATAATAATAATAATAATAATAATAATAATAATAATAATAATAATAATAATAATAATAATAATAATATACTCTGGGTTGGGGTTCTTAATCCAAGGAATTGGATTGGGAATCATACAAATTACCTAGAGAAACACTCGGTACTAGTTAGTTTTGTCCGATTTCCAAATTAGACCAGGACCAATGCACACCCCTATATTAAAGAATACACAACACATAATCAATTCCAAATTACCTAGAGAAACACTCAAAACTGATTAGTTTTGTCTAGTTTCCAAATTAGACCAGGACCAGTGCACACCCCTACATTAAAGAATACACAACACATAATCAATGACGTCATCTCTTTCCTATAAACGGTTGGACAGGCGATGTCCGAATCAACGAGATAGACCTCCTGCTAGTTTTGCTGCTGCTTTCTTCGAAGCTGAGGTGGTGGTTCTTCTTGGCGAGTTCTTAGCTGGAACAGCCTTCATCCCTAACATCCTCATCCAGGTCTGTTCTCTAATGATCTTTTTGCTTTTGCGCAAACATTTCAACATCTTAGCACGAGTGAACAAGTTGGGTTTCTATTTGTTCGCTTTGTTGGTATGTGGACACTTGTGCATGTATGTTTATCCCATTAGAGATCACACGTTATTTGTCTTAGACCACCGATTACATACAGAGATACGATTGTGTTTCATACACTAAACATATTCTGATTATTTACAGGTTTCTGTGAGCCCTATATAAGTCATGTGCTCGTTCCATTATTATATGTACAGAAACTTAACTTTCTTTCTACTAGCTAGCTTCTCCAATGATCCGGCCGGCGATTAAAGAGAAATCGCCACATTCAGCTACTATTTGAATCTTTCCATTTGATAAACCGGGTAGTAACCAAACTATTTCATAACGAATTGCTACATAGATAGGTGTACACTGGATATATAGAGAGAGATAGGTCTGAGTACAGCTTATAAGCCTCACCACCTTCTCCTTCCTCGGTTGTCAAAGTGTCGGCTTGCTCTTTGGACAAAAGTTTTGCGTGCTTTCCAAGGAACATCTAAGCATTCAAGTACTAGCTGGGTAAGTGATTTCCATCGTGTAAGGAGCGCTAATGCATTTAAGCATCAAAATATGAATTTAAACCCGTGCAACTAGGGTCGTCTAATCTTTTAGAAAACGGGTACGGCGGGCGAAAGTCGGGTCAACCCGCTACGGCTTTTGTCTCGGAATGCACCTCGGATGCTAACTTGATGGTGCACCGTTGGACATGGAGAGCCCACGAATGAGAGAAGTGATCCACGCAATCGAAATGAGAACGCGTCTCGGAAACGGGCCATACCAGGGGTCCCTTATCAGTAGCTTTCAGGACAAAATGAATGCGAAAGGTCACGTAGGAGTCGCGACATCGCTAGCCTTCGCACACCATCATCGATCAGTTTCGGATTGTCCTGCCACAAGTTCGTGTTTTATTTTTATTAGTAAAACAATTCATGGGCGTTATCATAATAATCTCACGTCTGTTATAGAATCTTTGATTTGAGACATAATTGTTAAGTCTTCTCCTAAGTGTATGAGCCCATTATTATAACTTCACCGACATACTAGAAGTCAGGAAGTCTCTATATGAGGTAGCAAATGCTCAAGACACAAATCATAGATTCGCTCTCGACGTGACTTGAGTTTATGACTTTTATAGAATGCACCGGGCGAATGGTCAATCTTTGACTGCTGAAGTGGTGAAAGCTACTTCTTGATGGAGATCCTTTGTTCATTTCCCATTTTCTTGCCGATTCCTACCTCCTTGCTCTGTTTTCTCTCTGCTCTCGACGAGACACGGCTCCGAGCCAACCTTTTTTGTTCTCATGCAGGAATTAAGAAGAATACCCACTGTCTCTCTGTCTCTCTGTTTCTTTATGAGTCCTGGCCTGGAGAACCTCGAGAGAACAGAGGAAAACGAGAGCGAGTCGAAGCGGGAGAAAAGGGGGACGAGAGAAAAATGGAGGGCGCAGGAAACGCGAACCACGAAGTGGACGAAGTGGAGGCGCCTTCGCGCATCACCATCAAGGGCATCCTTGGCTTGCTGATGGAGAACGTCGGTACGGGCAACGGCAAAAGGGTGGTTTCGCTGGGCATGGGCGACCCTTCTGCTTACACGTGCTTCCGCACCACGCGGGTGGCCGAGGACGCCGTGGTGGAGGCTCTTCAGTCGCAGAAGTTCAATGGCTATTCGCCCACCGTTGGTCTTCCCCAGACAAGAAGGTGATCTGTCGTGAATTGTCGTTTTCAATATCTGAATTTTCAATCGCTGAGATTACTTTCATGTCAGGGGGAATAGTTTCGAGTGGGCATGCGATTATCAGTTCAATACATTGGTCAGGGTTGCAGATTGCAATCAGCAAGAAGCCGAGTTTCTGTTCACTCGTTCCTGCCACTGCAATCTAATTTTGTGGAAAACTTGTGTTTTTGCAACTAATTTTAGTTCCTCAGTTCTCATAAGTTGTGGGTCGGCGCACGCATGATGTACGGTTTGCATGTCCTCTTGGATGTTGTTTAGTCGAGTCTTTTAAGTCCCAGTCGGAATTTGTCTGAAACTCAATTGAGTTTTGAACAATCCCGGCTTCATTCGATCGGCTGCAATTTCTTCGGTCTTCTGGGCAGGGAAAAAACTGACTTCTCGATTGGCATACGTCTTTGAAAGATTCGTATAAGAAGCTGAGACATTGACTCATTACTGTATGTTTCACTTTGGCAGAGCAATCGCCGAGTACTTGTCTCGTGATCTCCCATACAAGTTATCGTCCGATGACGTGTTCGTTACATCCGGTTGCACGCAAGCAATAGATGTTGCATTGGCAATGCTTGCTAGACCAGGAGCGAATGTACTGCTTCCAAGGCCTGGTTTCCCGATTTATGAACTTTGTGCTGCTTTTAGACACATTGAAGTTCGGCATTATGATCTCCTCCCCAACAAAGGTTGGGAGGTCGATCTTGATGCTATACAAACTTTAGCAGATCGGAACACAGTGGCTATGGTAATTATCAACCCGGGAAATCCTTGTGGGAACGTGTACACTGATCAACATCTGAGGGAGGTCAGTGTCGATTGCTTACAATTTAGCTTTAAGTGCCATAGCATTGCTTTAAAAAGATTTGAACTGAATTGACATTTTTTTGTATCGAAATTAGATCGCAGAAACTGCAGAGAAGCTGAATATCCTTGTGATTGCTGATGAAGTTTATGGGCACCTTGCTTTTGGGGACACCCCATTCGTGCCGATGGGACGATATGGGAGGATCGTCCCTGTTCTCACTCTCGGGTCTCTGTCCAAAAGATGGATTGTACCTGGGTGGAGACTCGGCTGGTTCGTGACAAGTGATCCCAGTGGCATGTTCAGGAAACCCAAGGTATCAGGTGCCTGTGTGTGGCGGGTGCACTCCCTTGCCTTCCTAGCTTTTGGATTTACAATTTCTAAGAGCTCTTGCATAAAGTTGATTATCCATTTCTTTGCAATTATTGAGTTCTCCTTTACCGCCTTCTCTTCACTTAGGTTGTTGAGCGCATCAAGAAGTATTTTGACATATTGGGAGGCCCATCAACTTTCATCCAGGTTTGATTCCAAACAGATATGTCCACAATTTTGATTATTGACAGGCAAGCATACTAATTTACATATGACGGCTCAAATTGATATCATGATGCAACTCATACCCTGGAGCGAAAGCTATTTTGTGCCAGCTAAACAGTTGAATATGCAGAGAAATAGATGTTTTTTTCGTAGTTAATGTATTTCACTGGGTAAGGTTAGGCAAAAGAACAACAGAGATGCATATTAAAGCATACTGAGGGAGATATGCAATGCCTTCTACTCATTCCCAAGTGAAGCATAATCTAATCTGTTACTCTTCCAAATACATAATTGCGGTCATGTCTTGCATAAAAAGGAACTGTCTTTTTACTGTGAATCTACAATTTTCATGGAAAACTTCAACGTAAACCTCTTAATGAGGCTAGGCCTTTCTGCCTTCTTGGGCCAATTGTGAATTCGGCGGACCTTATGAAAAATCTGACGACTTATGTTCCCTATCTTTTCCATTGCTTATTTTTCCAGGCAGCAGTTCCTCAAATCATCGAGAGAACTGATGAGGCTTTCTTCGAGAAAAACATCGACATGCTGAGACTGACAGCGGATATTTGTTGCAGTCTGATCAGTGAGATTCCCTGCCTTACTTGTCCAGATAAACCTAAGGGATCTATGGCTCTGATGGTGAGGCCAAATTCTTAGATGCTCTTACATGGCTAACACCTGATGCTGCTAAATGTGCACGACTTGAAAAATTCTTTTTCCTCTGGGCAGGTAAAGCTGAATCTTTCGCTATTGGAAGACATCAGCGACGATATCGACTTCTGCTTCAAGCTGGCCAAGGAGGAATCGGTTATCATCCTTCCAGGTATGATAACTAATGACAGAGAACCTGATCTATTTTTGCATATCTGTCACAATATTGCAGAATTCATCTTTAGTTTGAAAGACCATCATGATCCTCGATTCCTTAACATACTTATTTGCAATTGAAGGACGAAAACTGTTCTTTTCCTAGATAGCTTTGAAACCCTGCATATCTTTTGAAGCTCTTACTCGAAATTTCACACAGATCAGTAGAGAAAATCTGCCTTTTGAAGTGAATTGACATTTTAGCTTTATGGTTTTCGACCTCTGCAAGACATTCATCTGACATAATCTAGGTGCTGAACTGTGTTATAGTGAAGCAGAATCATTGACGACATGGAAATTCTCTGTTTCACAGGACTTGCTGTGGGCTTGAAAGATTGGGTCCGCATCACTTTCGCGGCCGATCCACCATCTCTCGAAGAAGGCATTGGAAGGATCAAGTCGTTCTGCCAGAGATATGCCAAGCAAGTATAGAAACAGCAAAGGACGAGACAATAAGCAGATTAGAAGATCTGAATACACTAAACCTGTAGGGTTAGGGAAGTAAAAGGGTTTCTGATCTCCCTCATGTCCATAGCCGAAATATACGCAATCAACCAGTTCAAATGTGTATGAGACTTGTGAATCTCACATGTTCATATTAAAATTTATTCATGTCGGCCTTATTGGGCATTAAGTTATCCCTCTGGTTGTTCGGCTAGGCATCGTTGTCCATTCAGGTCCGGCGCGTGATCTAGAACAAGAAATTGCTGAACCCCTGACAGGGTTGAAAGAGATCGTGTCACCCACCCGTTCATGCCGTCGGAAATTCGTCCTCTTCCGTGTCCTTTTCTTCTCCTCCTGAATGCAGACAAATGGGGTTTCCCTTCACTGCCATCCCTTTTCATCGCTTCACTGCTTTTTTCACTCTTCTTAAGGCAACTGCTGTTCGTGCAGTGGCGCGGTTCAGATACTTCAGACGTCTCCGAAACCTACGAAGATTTGTGGAATGACTTTTGATCTCGAAAAGCTAGTGTCAGTGCGATCATCATGATCTTGATGAACGCTCTCTCCCTTGCGTGATGCCCCCGCCAAACACTCGCTAAAAGCAGAGCATATAAAACAAGATAAAGCCACCTAATCCCGTCCTTCGCATGCGTTCCATTCGAGCGTTTTCAGTATTCTCTCCAATAGCGCAGAGACAAAAAGAAGTGACGCAGCTGACTGACTTTTGGATTGTACCCGTTTGAAAAATGCACAGCAAGGTGCCTATAATTGGGCTCTGATCACTCCTCGTTCTCTCCATCGCTTTGCCTCCTCTGATGTTTCCCTTTCCTGTCCATCCCCGTCTTTCGCTCTCGCTCTCAGTCCCGTTGACGCCATGGCTTCTTGCGACGCTTCCGCTGACAAGAAACCAGGTAAGTGAGTCTATGGTCTTTAGCCGTTTGTTTTGTCCGTCTGATGTCTGTTGTTCGTAAAGTTTCGAACTTTAATGTTCTTTTTTGTTGGGGTTTAGATGCTTCGGAGGTTGGAAATGCGGGTGATTCCAAAGTTCATGTGTTCTCGTCATCATCCGAGGTAAAACCCATCATGGTTTTTCACCCCTAGGCATGCCTGTCTTTATATAACTAGGATTAATCAAACATGCACACATCTGTTCTTTTCCCATTATGGATACACTATTATAAATCTGGGGCGTCGGTCAGTAAGTGCATGAACAGATTCCTTATCACTTCCCATGGAACATATGAGTTGTCCTAATATTTTAATCCGAATCTAAAAGTTTCAAATAGACCCCAAAAATCTGGTTACATGGATGTGTCATGGGCCGATCGTTTGGGATCAAGACCATGTGGCGAATTAGGCTCTCTTGGATCGCTTGGGGTCGTTGGAGTGCCTAAGCCAAGCTTTACTTGAGATCGATTTCTAGAGAGAAGCTTTGAAGGAGAGAATGAGAGAATGGAATTTAGATTGTGAAATGGTTAGATAGATACAATGAACATCCCTTCTTATACTTGAGACTCTCGAATTACAACTATTAATTGTATTTTAATCCGGCGGACAGGATCGTAACTTCTAACCTACCACCTATTGGTATTTATGTCGAGAGAGTTCTAGATCCTTAACGCAATTATTGTTTCACTCATTTTTGGGAATGTTCTGGAAGCTCTTGTGGAAACCCTAGGTGACCTTATGAAAATCTTGGGCAATCTTGAGAGGCCTTTTCTCGATCATGCTCAATCCCTTGATTGGGGAACCTCGTGACCACGACACATGAATTTAGAAATTGCAATCCTTGTAAATGGTCCAAATGTCAATGTCAACAATAATATGTTTATTGGTCAAATAAGTTGACTCTATAATCTTTAAATTCATGTATATACCATACGAAGACACTGTACGAATACACTGGATGAATCTTAATTTGGTCTTTTTCTTATTTTTTTTGGTTTCTCCTCTTTTCCCTGGCCGTGTGTACTGCGCACCGTCTCCGTACCATCTCCGCAGAGCTCTGCTCAACCTTAAAAGGAAATTTGCAGGCGTGGGTCAGTCCAATAATGGCGATGATATAATTTCAAAGGTTGCGCTGCGGACAATGGACACGACCGAGACAAGGTCGAGTGCGCCCGTGCAAAGAAGGAGAATCCTACGAATCCGTTTGGGCCGTTGTCTAGCCATCTCGCTCGGCCGGTGGGCTTTCCTGACGAACGCTCGCGGGCTTCATGTCCAAGGCCATTCTCGCTCGTAAACTCCACCATTCACCTTCGGACCACGAGATTCACGGAACTGCAGTCGGCGTTGGACGTTGCTACACCACATGGAAAAAATCGCTTATAAAATCGCAACGTGATATGACTGTGCAACCATCGAAGGGACGAGCCAGATCTGCAGAAGTCTTTGTGCGCGCGTCGCTTCCGTTTTTCTCCTTTTCGCGGTTGAAGGGAGCTTTTCACGGCTGAGGATCGCAGACAGCGACCATCGAATGATGGAGACTTACTATTAAATCGGAAGCCGATGTTATTGACTGTCGCATCCTCTTCCTGCAACCAAACAAACCGCTCTCCGTCAGTCCAATCTCATCTCCAAAGAATTTAGAACATCTTTTATTCGCCAGTAATATCTTACCTATTTCTTAAAGTTTGAAGAAAAGGACAATTACAATATATATTTCTATCGATCAAATTTTATGAAAAGCAAATTCTTTTCGAATAGATCCTTACTCTATCCTATTTAGTATCTCATTGGAGTCGAATTCTTTTTCTAAGTTCATTAGAATAAGTTGTATTCTATCAAAAAAATTCCCCGAAAAAAAAGAAAATAAAATGATTTACACTTCCGTGACTTGTCAAATAGTAGTGAATTTTGTTACGAACTAACTACAGCATGGAGATTTCAAGACCACCAAATTTCTTATGCAAAGAGCAATCTGTGTCTTCTTATGAGTCTTCCGTTACCATGCATTTCTTATTATTCGGGCCGCTAAAATAGGAATGATTTCTCATCTTGGAACTAGGAATCATACCGAGTATGGTTTGTTCCCAATTTATGGAACTGAGAAGTGACCTTGTGTACTATGAAACCAAATCGGGATCAATAATTTGATCCAATCGGTTACTAGATTGTCCTAGGACTCATCGGTGTGTAATTTTTTTTTAAAATGTTCTATTTTTCTTTTTCAAAAGTTCTTAAATAGTTTTCAAAGTTATTTTAGTGTAGGATGAAATTACTAACCAAAGAAAAGTTACAAGTAAAAGAGGAGATTACTCCCACAAATAATTTATATTTTATGCCCTTATTGAATAAAATAATAATGATAATAATAATATACTCTGGGTTGGGGTTCTTAATCCAAGGAATTGGATTGGGAATCATACAAAATACAAATTACCTAGAGAAGCACTCAGAATCGGTTAATTTGGTCCAATTTCCGAATTAGACCAGAACCAATGCATCAAAGCATACACAACACATAATCAATTCCATGAGAAAGGGATTGGAGCTAAAAAAAACGAGAGAAGACCGGAATACATCTCCATCACCCGCCCCGGCATGACAACAAGCGACGATTCAATAATCGATTTGACGAAATCCAAAGTTGGTAGAGCATCGTCATCATCGTGCTACGTGACCGTACAATACACGCGCGAGGTGCTTCCTAAAAATGGTGGGGGAAAGAACGGAAGCATGGGCGGGGATAGGAAGAAGGCGTTGCAGGATAAACGCTCCAAGTCAGAGACGTCCAAAACCGGATCTCTTGGGGACACCATAAGTCAACGGGGGTCGACGGTGCGGGTGGCCCGCAAGGACGTGCCGACAAAACATAAATCAGCGCGAACTTATCTTGGGAAGATGCGAAACGAGAGCTTGTCCCACGACGGCATCTCTTTCCTATAAACGGTCGGACAGGCGATGTCCGAATCGACGAGATAGACCTCCCGCTAGTTGCAGCTGCTTTCTTCGAAGCTGAGGTGGTGGCTCCTCTTGGCGAGTTCTTAGCCGGAACAGCCTTCATCTCTAACATCCTCATCCAGGTCTGTTCTCCAATGATCTTTTTGCTTTTGCGCAGACATTTCAACATCATAGCACACGAGTGAACAAGTTGGGTTTCGGTTTGTAGGCTTTGTCGGTATTTGGACACTCGTGCATGTGTGTTCATCCCATTAGAGATCACGCGTTATTTGTTTTAGACCACCGATTATATACAGGGATATGATTGTGTTTCATGCACTAAACACATTCTGATCATTTATAGGTTTTTGTACTTCCTATATGAGCCTTGTGCTCATTCCATTATTATATGTATAGAAACTTAACTTTCTTTCTACTAGCTAGCTTCTTCGATGATCCGGCCAGCGATTACCTAGTGACTCTTGAGAGAAATCACCACATTCAGCTACTATTTGAATCTTTCCGTTTGATAAACCGGGTAGTAACCAGACTATTTCATAACGAATTGCTGCATAGATAGGTGTACACTGGATAGATAGAGAGATAGATAGGTCCCAGTACAGCTTATAAGCCTCACCACCTTCTCCTTCCTCGGTTGTCAAGTGTCGGCTTGCTCTTTGGACAGAAGTTTTGCGTGCTTTCCGAGGAACATCTAAGCATTCAAGTACTAGCTGAGTAAGTGATTTCCAACGTGTAAGGAGCGCTAATGCATTTAAGCATCGAAATATGAATTTAAACCCGTGCAACTAGGGTCGGCTAATATTTCAGAAAACGGGTACGAGGGGTGAAAGTCGGGTCAACCCGCTACGGCTTTTGTCTCGGAATGCACCTCGGATGCTAACTGGATGGTCCACCGTTGGACATGGAGAGCCCACGAACGAGAGAAGTGATCCACGCAATCGAAATGAGAATGCGTCTCGGAAACGGGCCGTACCAGGGGTCCCTTATCAGTAGCTTTCAGGACAAAATGAGTGCGAGAGGTCACACGGGAGCCGCGACATCGGTAGCCTTCGCACACCATCACCGATCAGTTTCGGATCGTCACGCCACAAGTCCGTGTTTTATTTTTATTAGTAAAACAATTCATGGGCGTTATCACAAGAATATGATGTCTACTATAAAATGATTGATTTGAGACATAACTGTTAAGTCTTCTCCTAAGTATATGAGCCCATTATTATAACTCCACCGACACCGACATACTGAAAGTCAAGAAGTCTCTCTACATGAAGTAGCAAATGCTCAAGACATAAATTAGAGATTCACTCCCGACGTGACATGAGTTTATGACTTTTATAGAATGTGGCATTACCCTATTATCATTAGGCTATCATATTCGGTAATTCGGTAATTTTGAAATCACGTGCTGGTTACCAAACTGAAAGTTTGATATTCTTTTGGAAAGATTTTATATACCAACATGAGTTTCTCGCCCTCCATGTCTAAGCCCATGGCCGTCTCTATCGTCGCCGCGCTGGTTCTAGTCTAGATCAAGGTTGAACAACATGAACATTGCGGGTCCCAGCCTCATTTGGAAATAAAAAAGAAAGTTCCCCGCAAAGAAAGTGGGGCACGGGGCGGGACTTTCATTACATACCTGTAAATATTTGGAATGCATATTATTCACGATGGACATATGCTTAAGTGCAGATTACCGTGAAATACTACGCATCACAATAATTACTCCCTTAATTTATTCATTAGGGTAAGAGATAGAATGTGAGTTATGAAGTGAATAGTACAAAATAGTTATAGAATAATAAATATATACTAAGACTCCATTCGTTTCGCGGAAAAATAATTTTCGAGAAAACGTTTTCTGAATTTTCCGGCATTCGTTTCACGGAAAATGAATTCATTGGGGAAAATGTTTTTCATGAAAGAAAAAAAGTCTTCTAAATTAGGAGAAAATATTTTACATTTTTAAAATGTAAAAAATATTTTTCTCACTTGATCTCTCTTATCTCACACATCTACAAATCATCACTTCCTCCTCCCCTTTCTTCTTCTTATTTTCTTTTTTTATTCGAATTATTTTTTAATTTTCTTTTTCTTTTTTAATTCGAATTATTTTTAATTTCATTTTTCTTTTCTTTTCTTTGTTTCCCATCTTCTTATTTCTTGGCTAGTCATCGGCCGTTGCCAAGTGAAGCTTGAGCTCGTCGATCTCAAGTTCGCACTTGTCGATCTGACGAGCCTCGAGCTCAATGCTTGCGCTCGCCAATTTGGGGAGCAACAAGCCTCGTGCTCGTCGATGAGCTCGAGGCTCACCGGTGGCCGGTCGTAGGCCATCGCCGTGGCTAGCAATCGGCCAAGAAAGAAGGAGATGGAAAACAAAGAAAAAAGAAAAGAAAAACAAAAAAGAAAAAAATTAATAATAGATTTTAAAAATTAAAAATAATTAAAAATCAAATTTTAAAATATACGAAAGATCCATTTTAAAAAATAAATATAAAAGAGTATACGAAAGAAAAGATTTTTCTCATCGAACAACGAAAAATATTTTTCACTTCATTTTTAGGTTTCATTTGAACACTGGAAAATAATTACATTTTCCTGAAAGTATTTTTTAGGAAAACATTTTCTAGAAACGCCACATTTTCCGCGAAACGAACATAACCTAAGTTAAGAACAAAAAGAGAGTGATGGAATTTCCTGTGTATAGACATTACATAAGAACTATATAGAATAACGGAACATTACAATATCAATTACAATGAATGAAGATCGATTGAGGAAGATAACGTGCAATCTGGCATATATAGAGAATCGAGGATTACGCAGGGCGAATGGCTGTCTGACTCACGAACCATATCTTATCAACGACGACAAAACAGGGGTGGTACCAAACGCAGCCTCAGCCTCGGTTCTTGAAACGACACGATGTCCAGAACCGAGCAGAGCATCCGATGGGCGAGTGTGTGCACGCAAGTCCCATCGCGTCTGCACCGGGCGAATGGGCAATCTTTGACGGCTGAAGTGGTGAAAGCTACTTCTTGATGGAGATCCTTTGTTCCCTTCCCCATTTTCTTGCCGATTCCTACCTCCTTGCTCTGTTTTTTCTCTGCTCTCGACGAGACACGGCTCCGAGCCAACCTCTTTTGTTCTCATGCAGGAATTAAGAAGAATACCCAACGTGTGGCTTTCAATGCACTAAGCCAATCGCCCCACTTGGTCATCTCTATGTCTCTCTGTCTCTCTGTCTCTCCGTCTCTTTATAAGTCCTGGCCTCGAGAACCTCGAGAAAACAGAGGAAAACGAGAGCGGGTCGAAGCGGGAGAAAAGGGGGACGAGAGAAAATGGAGGGCGCAGGAAACGCGAACCACGAAGTGGAGGCGCCTTCGCGCATCACCATCAAGGGCATCCTCGGATTGCTGATGGAGAACGTCGGTACGGGCAACGGCAAAAGGGTGGTTTCGCTGGGCATGGGCGACCCATCTGCTTACACGTGCTTCCGCACCACGCGGGTGGCCGAGGACGCCGTGGTGGAGGCTCTTCAGTCGCAGAAGTTCAATGGCTATTCGCCCACCGTTGGTCTTCCCCAGACAAGAAGGTGATCTGTCGCGAATTGTCGTTTTCAATAGCTAAATTTTCAATCGCTTAGGTTAATTTTCATGTCAGGGAGAATAGTTTCGAGTGGCATGCGATTATCAGTTCAGTACATTGGTCAGAGTTGCAGATTGCAATTAGCAGGAAGCCGAGCTTCTGTTCACTTGTTCCTGCCACTGCAATCTAATTTTGAGGAAGGCTTGTGTTTTCGCACGTAATTTTAGTTCTCAGTTCTCATAAATTGTGGGTCGGCGCAAGCAGGATGTACGGTTTTGCATGTCCTCTTTGATGTTGTTTAGTCGAGTTTTTTAGTCTCAATTGGAATTTGTCCGAAACTCAATCAGGTTTTGAACGATCCCAGCTTCATTCGATCAGCTGAAATTTCTTCAGTCTTCTGGGCATGGAAAAAGCTGACTTCTCGATTGGCATGTCTTTGAAAGATTCGTATGAGAAGCTGAGACATTGACTCATTAATGCATGTTTCACTTTGGCAGAGCAATCGCCGAGTACTTGTCTTGTGATCTCCCATACAAGTTATCGTCCGATGACGTGTTCGTTACATCCGGTTGCACGCAAGCAATAGATGTTGCATTGGCAATGCTTGCTAGGCCAGGAGCGAACATACTGCTTCCAAGGCCTGGTTTCCCGATTTATGAACTTTGTGCTGCTTTTAGACACATTGAAGTTCGGCATTATGATCTCCTCCCCAACAAAGGTTGGGAGGTTGATCTTGATGCTATACAAACTTTAGCAGATCGGAACACAGTGGCTATGGTAATTATCAACCCGGGAAATCCTTGTGGGAACGTGTACACTGATCAACATCTGAGGGAGGTCAGTGTCGATTGCTTACAATTTAGCTTTAAGTGCCATTGCATTGCTTTAAAAAGATTTGAACTGAATTGACTTTTTTTTGTATCGAAATTAGATCGCAGAAACTGCAGAGAAGCTGAATATCCTTGTGATTGCTGATGAAGTTTATGGGCACCTTGCTTTTGGGGACACCCCATTTGTGCCGATGGGACGATATGGGAGGATCGTCCCTGTTCTCACTCTCGGGTCTCTGTCCAAAAGATGGATTGTACCTGGGTGGAGACTCGGCTGGTTCGTGACAAGTGATCCCAGTGGCATGTTCAGGAAACCCAAGGTATCATGTGCCTGTGTGTGGCGGGTGCACCCCCTTGCCTTCCTAGCTTTTGGATTTACAATTTCTAAGAGCTCTTGCATAAAGTTGATTATCCATTTCTTTGCAATTATTGAGTTCTCCTTTACTGCCTTCTCTTCACTTAGGTTGTTGAGCGCATCAAGAAGTATTTTGACATATTGGGAGGCCCATCAACTTTCATCCAGGTTTGATTTCAAACAGATATGTCCACAATTTTGATTATTGATGGGCAAGCATACTAATTTACATATGACGGTCAAATTGATATCATGATGCAACTCGTACCCCGGAGCGAAAGCTATTTTGTTCCAGCTAAACAGTTGAATATGCAGAGAAATAGATGTTTTTTTCGTAGTTAATGTATTTCACTGGGTAAGGTTAGGTAAAAGAACAACAGAGATGCATACTAAAGCATACTGAGGGACTGAGGGAGATATGCAATGCCTTCTACTCATTCCCAAGTGAAGCATAATCTAATCTGTTACTATTCCAAATACATAATTGTGGTCATGCCTTGCATAAAAAGGAACTGTCTTTTTACTGTGAATATACAATTTTCATGGAAAACTTCAACGTAAACCTCTGAATGAGGCTAGGCCTTTCTTCTTTCTTGGGGCAATTGTGAATTCGGCCGACCTTATGAAAAATCCGACAACTTATGTTCCCTATCTTTTCCATTGCTTATTTTTCCAGGCAGCGGTTCCTCAAATCATCGAGAGAACTGATGAGGCTTTCTTCAAGAAAAACATCGACATGCTGAGACTGACTGCGGATATTTGTTTCAATCGGATCAGTGAGATTCCCTGCCTTACTTGTCCAGATAAACCTAAGGGATCTATGGCTCTGATGGTGAGGCCAAATTCTTAGATGCTCTTACATGGCTAACACCTGATGCTGCTAAATGTGCATGACTTGAAAAATTCTTTTTCCTCTGGGCAGGTAAAGCTGAATCTTTCACTATTGGAAGACATCAGCGACGATATCGACTTCTGCTTCAAGCTGGCCAAGGAGGAATCGGTTATCATCCTTCCAGGTATGATAACTAATGACAGAGAACCTGATCTATTTTTGCATATCTGTCACAATATTGCGGAATTCATCTTTAGTTTGAAAGACCATCATGATCCTCGATTCCTTAACATACTTATTTGCAATTGAAGGACGAAAATTGTTCTTTTCCTAGATAGCTTTGAAACCCTGCATATCTTTTGAAGCTCTTACTCGAAATTTCACACAGATCAGTAGAGAAAATCTGCCTTTTGAAGTGAATTGACATTTTAGCTTTATGGTTTTCGACCTCTGCAAGACATTCATTTGACATAATCTAGGTGCTGAACTGTGTTATAGTGAAGCAGAATCATTGACGACATGGAAATTCTCTATTTCGCAGGACTTGCTGTGGGCTTGAAAGATTGGGTCCGCATCACTTTCGCGGCCGATCCACCATCTCTCGAAGAAGGCATTGGAAGGATCAAGTCGTTCTGCCAGAGATATGCCAAGCAAGTATAGAAACAGCAAAGGACGAGACAATAAGCAGATTAGAAGATCTGAATACACTAAACCTGTAGGGTTAGGAAGTAAAAGGGTTTCTGATCTCCCTCATATCCATAGCCGAAATATATGCAATCAACCAGTTCAAATGTGTACGAGACTTGTGAATCTCACATGTTCATATTAAAATTTATTCATGTCGGCCTTATTGGGCATTAAGTTATCCCTCTGGTTGTTCAGCTAGGCATCGTTGTCCATTCAGGTCTCGGTGCGTGATCCAGAACAAGAAATTGCTGAACCCCTGACAGGGTTGAAAGCGATCGTGTCAAGCAGTGCACTTAGGCTGCATTTGGGAACTGCTTTCCCAAGTACCTTTAGACTCCTAAAGGCCTTTTGGCCAAGTAGTAGGTGTTTGGAAATTTTTTGTTGGCAACTCCATTGAGCCGAAGCCAGCCTTTTGAAGGCTGAAAGCCCAAGGCACCTCCAGGGCTGCCTTGGGCTTTCAGCTTTGGCTTTGTGCTTCATTCTATTGTTCATCTTCTTCGTTGAGCTGTGCATCTTCTTCGTTGGCAGACGTTCAGATTGTGCAGGGTTGCTGAGGGCGGGCGACGAACTAGCGAGAGGCCAGTGAGGCCAGTGACGGTCACGGTGACCATCGCCAGTGGGTCACGGTGACCATCGCCAGTGGGTCACGTGACCTCCGGAGGGTATCTAGGCTGCGTGATCTGGTCGCGTCGGCGCCGGAGGTCGCGTGACCTCAACTGCGACCTAGATCTAGTCACCGGAAGGTCGCGTGACCTCACAGCGACCAGATTTGGGTCACACCTGAGGTCGCGCGACCCAGATCTGGTCGCCGCGAGGTCGCACGACCTCCGTGAAGTGCCGCCAGGTGTCGCCCGACCCAAGGCGGCCCTTGCCGATCGTCTCCGGGGGCTGCCTGAGGCCGCCGCTGGCCACCTGCCTTGTCGGCCAACTTTTTATTTTTCATTTATTATTTTTTTATTAATCACCAAAGTCATTTGTAAATTTATCTCTCCAAACACTATTTTGCACAAAGGTATTTCACAATGGACTTTCAAACTATAATTTACTAAACACAATTTGCATTTTGAAAAACTTTTTTAACTCAAAGTCCTTTACATTTTTCCAAAGGCTTTTCCCAAAAGTCCAACCCAACGCACCCTTAATCCACTTAATAAGCCTGCTTTCTTGGTCTGTCTAGATGGTGTTTTTCTACTGCAAGGTAAAGGGGTTATATGGTTACAAGTAAAAGAATCCTATCACTTTGACCGAAAAAATTAAAAGGACTAGCACATCTAACAAAGCAATAAAGGTTAAGCGAACTCCCTATAAAAGTAAGAATAATAGCACGTATGATTTCTAAACTTTGGTCCATTATGCATTATCGTCTTTAAACTTTTAATTTGTTCAATGTGATCTTTAAATTTTGATCTAACATTCAATATCATCTCTAATTTTTTAATTTATTCAATATAACTCCTGAATTATTGATAAATGTATAATGTAATCCTTGAAAATTATTCAACGATCATATTGAATATTTATCAATAATTCAGGAATCATATTAAATAAATTAAAGTTCACAGACGGCATTGAATAATAAATCAAAGTTTATGGACCATATATTGATCAAATTAAAAAAATTAAGGTTCGAAATTGCATATTAAACTATTAAGGATCAATTATGTCATTTTTTTCGTAAAAAAATAGAGTAGGAAGGGAATCCGTTGTCCTTTGTGCTTGTATTCTTTTGTGGGGATGCTGATCCAAGTGGAGAGTTTCATTTCAAGCGAACGTGTGTTGGGCCACTAGGGGACGGCAGCAAAAGACAACACAAATCGCCCACGCGTTCATGCCGTCGGAAATTCGTCCTCTTCCGTGTCCTTCTCTTCTCCTACTGAATGCAGACAAATGGGGTTTCTTTTCACTGCCATCCCTTTTCATCGCTTCACTGCTTTTTTCACTCTTCTTGAGGCAACTGCTGTTCGTGCAGTGTTGGAAAGATCATCATGATCTCCATGATGTCCCCGCCAAACACTCGCTAAAAGCAGAGCATATAAAACAAGATAAAGCCACCTAATCCCGTCCTTCGCGTGCGTTTCCATTCGAGCGTTTTCAGTATTCTCTCCAATAGCGCAGAGACAAAAAGAAGTGACGCAGCTGACTGACTTTTGGATCGTATCCATTTGAAAAATGCACAGCAAGTGCCTATAATTGGGCTCTGATCACCCCTTGTTCTCTCCATCGCTTTGCCTACTCTGGTGTTTCCCTTTCCTGTCCATCCCCGTCTTTCGCTCTCGCTCTCAGTCCCGTTGACGCCATGGCTTCTTGCGACGCTTCCGCTGACAAGAAACCAGGTAAGTGAGTCTATGGTCTTTAGCCGTTTGTTTTGTCCTTCTGACGTCTGTTGTTCGTAAAGTTTCGAACTTTAATGTTCTTTTTTGTTGGGGTTTAGATGCTTCGGAGGTTGGAAATGCGGGTGATTCCAAAGTTCATGTGTTCTCGTCATCATCCGAGGTAAAACCCATCATGGTGTTTCCCTTGATCCTGGTTATTGGCGCTTTTCAGTTATGTGCATGTGTATTAGTGTCTTTAGTTACGGTGCTTATGAATGGATCAAAATCACAACTGGATAGGCAATTGTAAATGATTTCCCTGCTTTATAACGACTTGCCAAAATGATGGGATTGGTTCGAGGATGTTCGATTTTGGCCCAGACAATTGTGGGCAGGACATGCTCTTCCAGGCAATAACAGCTGAATGAATCCGTAGTGCCTTGTAATCGTCAATTTGGGGTTGAGATTTTAATAGCAGGAAGGGCAGGTGTTTGAAGAATTTGATGATAAGGGGATGAATTTTATTTGCCTCAGCTATGTACTAGGATGCGAAGTTAAAGCTACCAAAATTTTGCATCGATCTCCATTGAATGCGGTTGAACCTCTTGCTAACTGACTTCTGCCCTAGGAAAAGATTTGCACTCCAAAGAAAATTTGTTTGGCTTTCAAATGGTCTCTCATCACTATTTCATTCTTCCAGTTAGATGATACTACACCGTGAATCCAGCGACGTAGGAGGCATCTCTCACAATGATTGCCTGTTCAAACTAAACTTCTTGTTTGCTTGAAATGTAGTAGTGTCAATGAACTGCCTCTGACCTTGTTTATCCTATATCATGTGTCAATTTTATCGGTATTTCTATCAGCTGCTTGACAAGCTGCATGAGAAGTGGAGTTCAGTGAAAAAGCAGCCATACCCTGCAATGTATTCAAGCATTTTTGGAGGAATAATACTCGATCCAGCTATGATGGTCATACCAATTGATGATCACATGGTTCATAGAGGTCATGGCGTGTTTGATACAGCAATCATTTTGGATGGGTAAGCAAGGGTTATGGTTTGGAGCACAAATAATGTTGATACAAATGCTTTGATCCTGAGAGACTAACTTTCCAGTTTCACAAAGAAAGTCTAGTTATATGGATGTTGTCTTATTGGCTGCAGATACCTCTATGAACTGGATGTCCATTTGGATCGCTTCCTTAGATCAGCATCAAAAGCGAAAATCTCCTCTCCTTTCCCTCAGTCCACCCTCCGAAGCATCCTCATACAATTGACTGTGGCATCACAATGCAAGAAAGGAACTCTGAGATACTGGTTAACTGCTGGCCCTGGGGATTTTCTCCTCTCACCAGCTGGTTGCCCGACCTCTGCTTTCTATGCTGTGGTCATCGACGAGGACTTCTCTCAATGCAAAGAGGGAGTGAAAGTCATAACTTCCACGATCCCCATGAAGTCACCTCTAATGGCGACCATGAAGAATGTGAATTACCTACCGAACGTGCTTTCCAAATTGGAAGCTGAAGAGCAGGGAGCATTTGCTTCTATTTGGGTTGATGATGAAGGTTCTATTGCAGAAGGACCGAATGTGAACGTGGCTTTTGTAACGCACGAGAAAGAGCTGATCTTGCCTGTGTTTGATAAGATCCTCAGCGGGTGCACCGCCAAAAGGCTTCTTCAGCTGGCTCCGAAACTGGTTGAGCAGGGGCTGCTCAAGAATGTGAAAACTGCCAATATCACTGTAGAGGAGGCCAAAGGCGCGGCCGAGATGATGTATGTGGGAAGCACCCTTCCTCTGTTGCCGATTATCATGTGGGATGACCAACCGATTAGAGATGGTAAATTCTGTTTTCCTGATTACTTGGCCAATCTTCAACTTTTCTTTTGGTCAGTACTGTTAAGATAAAACATGAAGCCCTTTGGTTGAATGTCTATCCATGCAATCATAAAAATTGTACTGGCTGGACTTCAAAGGTTTGTGCACTGTGGACCTGCCTCCATCAATCACCGATGGTTTCGAGAACTTCAGACAAGCCATCCTACGAAATGAGATAACTTCATGGATGAATGAGACCCTTTCTCGAATCCTGTTTTGGTTGACATATTGTACTTTTTTGTGTTCATTGCAGGGAAGGTGGGAGAACTAACAATGGCACTTTCGGATCTGGTTTGGGAAGATATGGTGGCCGGTCCGGAAACACAGAGGTTACGCGTTCCATATGCATAGAGAAACCTCCATTTTATCTGATCTCGGAGGCGAAGTCGAGATTGTTAAATCCTTTGATTAGCCTTCTTGCTGCAATTTAAGGAGAGCTTTCTGTATTATGTTCTCCTTGTTCTTGTGTTGAATGGGAAATAAAAGATTGCATAGCTCTGCTTCTAAAAGTCCGCCTAGTGAGTAAAAAAAAGAGAGGTTTTTCAGTTGAAGCTAAAATTACTAAATAATTTTTCACCCTAAAACTTAATTGGTCAAAAACAGCCCTTGCTAGAATTTCATTAATAGTGAGATTAATGAAAGAGGAAAAAGATACCTTTAATCTAGATTAAAGAATCTAATGATTTTATCAACCTTTTCTAAACTATTTTTTATGTTCAAATCGGAGCATTAAGAATGTTAATAAAGTAAACTTATTAACAATGTCACTCTAACGTTCGATTTGTAAATGGCTCTTTTTAATATAAAATTCTTTTGATTAAAGTTTTTTAAAAGGAGCTCTTTTATTCAATTCTTTTTTTTAAGCAAATGAAAAAATTCACATAACTTTCCCATGGTCATCTCTACATCACTCTAGATGACCACTTGCAAGGCTACGGAGATAGTTGAAAAGGGCAGACTCGATTCCACATTAATTTCTTAAGATTAGATGAGATGACATTTTTCTTTTTTATTTATGAAATCTCAATTATCATCTCATTCTAATAGAAAATCCACAAAACTAGTTAAGTGGCAAATGAATACGTTGACCCACAAAACGAGCCCATAATTATAGAAATTACAAGTGAAGTGGGAAATGCATCGCCAAATCTTATTTCCATTACCGTTGCCTTTAAATTTAAACTCTCCAAATTACCTGCCAGCAAAGTAGCTCGCTGTAAGCCAATAATCCAGATGAAAGTTTTCGAAATTACACTGAAAAATGAGAGGAAAAAAACTTCATACATTTCATAATTCTAAATTGTATGATTTCACTTTGACTTGACAATATTGCACGAGAAAAGAATGGAGTAATCGTATTTAATCCTAATTCCTAAAAAGAGGATTTAAAAGCGGGTCATTTTCCTAATAAAGAGCAAAAAGCGAAAAATAGCATTTTCATCGCCCCCGAGGCTCGCGCTTTCTAAATCAGACCCCAGCGCACGCTCGCTCGCACGCACGAAAGCGAGGCGCAGAAGAGGAATCTCCATCCATCCGATCGGTCGCATCGCACCGCACGCATCATCGCCGCTCGGGCCTCCGATTAGGGTTACCGCCGACCGCCGAGACGCTCCCTTCCGATGGCGACGACGCCCCCCGAAGAGCCGCCGCCGCCGCCGCCGCCGCAGCAGAACCCACCGGCCGGCGCGGCTAGGCCCGCCCTGAGGAGGCCCGTGTTCACCAAGATCGACCAGCTCAAGCCCGGCACCAACGGCCACACCCTGACCGTCAAGGTGCTCGAGTCTAACCCCGTTTCCTCGCAGCTCCGCCACGCGCGGATCGCCGAGTGCGTCATCGGGGACGAGACCGGCACCATCGTCTTCACCGCCCGGAACGATCAAGGTTTGGTTTTTCCTCTTTCTTCTTTTCATTTCGAACCTGCATTTACGTCTCCTGTTATATGCTTGCGGTCTTTTCGTATCTTTTTCCTGTTAATTTTCGATTTTCGCTCTCTCGTGTGGTGGGATTTTCTAATTCCGCGGCGTGAAATGGAGAAAGATGGGAAATTGTGGATATTGAATTTTGAGGTTCAGCTGCTGGAATATAGTGTATTCTGAAGTGTTTGGAGCAGAAGTCATGTTTCAAGCAATGAAGAATTGGCATTGTTGTTGATCATTGTCCTGAGGTTGAGACACCTTCCATTTGTTGATTTGTTTAACATGTAACCATGAAATTTTTTTTTTTTTTTGGGGGGGGGGGTTGTGGTTGGGGTTTCATTGGCGATGGCGAAGAAGTTTTCAAATTGTGTGGCAAAGGAGGGTAGAGAAAGGTAGAGAAATGTGCCCAGTTGTTTGATTGTGAAATGCAGTAGGAGGGGACAGATTTTGTTTGGTTAGACTGCTTGATCTTCCCATTTTGCGAGCCCTGGGATGTCATTGTGCCATTTACGTAACCGAAAGAGTTCCTATAATTTCCGTGCTACTACCTGTGATCGACAAAGAAACTCTCCACACAATGTGAGATACTTATGTATGTTTGATCCCTCTAGCTTGTCCATATTGATGGACCTAAGTGAAGCAATTATTTCGACTAAAAGACGTCTGAAAACTAAGATCTTTAAAACCATGTGGCACGTCCTCCCTAAGTTGAGCGAAGATGAAAAATCAAAACAAGAAAGCCAGAACCATTCCATTCACATTTGATGTGAACAATTGAAATGCTCGATTTGCTTCAATTTGATTGATTTGATACCATTGTTTTGCCTTCTCAGATTGTGTGGGGCCTAAATGGGCTTACTTGTTAATGGTACAAATAGGTGCTGACCATGGAGTATTGAGTCTGCGCAATAATTTTTGCTTGCACATCAAAAAATTCGTTTATTACTATTGAGCAAAATGGAGTATGTTGAAGGACTTATTCAATAGCTGTGCTTTCCGGGTCACTAGAAAATGATCTAGGGGTTGTCTAATATCATTTTCCATCAGTCTCCAAATTTTGAAAGAAACAGAAACCTAGTACAAGGGGTATAATATCATTTTCTGTGTCTGATATCCCAACTTTCGTTGATTCCTTCTGTGTAATTTTTTGCTGAATTTCATAGGCACGTGACTTAATCAATTGCTTAATAGAGTTTGTTGTAATGCTTTCATGGTACGTGATTATACATCTTTTGATACACATGAACTTAAGTACATGTACTCTTTTTATATAGGAAAATATATAGTGAGCATCCATTTTTAATCATGACAAGTCTTTCCTCGGGAATCCCTTGTAAGTTCCCAAATCACAATGTTCTGTGCAGTCCAGCAGTTTGTGTCCATATGAAGACTCTGTGATCTTTACCTCATATTAGAAAACTTCAAATTTGATTGGTGAAGGTTCAGTACATTTTATTAGTTTGGCGAAGTGGACTTACCAAACTTTTTCTTGGATATAAGAGTGAGACTGATCATATTTACTTAAAACAAATGAGAAAAGAGAGGTATGTTTTTCTCATGGCTATAGCCTTTGTAAATAAGTGTTACATTAATCTGGTCATATAACATTTCAAAAGCTATTAAAAGTTGTGTTTTTCTTTTTTTCCTTCATGACTTTGTTGCAGTTTCGGTTGCCTTACTTAGATGCTTTCTTAGTGTCCAATTTTGTTTATCACTTTTTGGATTCAGCAGGGCTTTATTTTCACTAGAAAAGTACAATGATTTACTTCTCAGGCTCTCTGTTGGTTGCTTGGTTTGGCAGTGAATTTCTCTGTTTCACAATTTTTTATCCATCTGATGATATTGCTAAAGTTTATAAATACGAGCAGGGAATGTGATAATACATCCATCTTATTTAATATAACTGATCCTACCCCCTCTATGGTGAGTTCCTTATACATTTATTATATGTGCAGTTGATTTGTTGAAGGCTGGTGCTACTGTGATTTTGCGCAATGCAAAGATCGATATGTTCAAGGGTTCAATGAGGCTAGCAGTTGATAAATGGGGCCGTGTCGAAGTCACAGAACCTGCAGATTTCACAGTAAAGGAGGACAACAATCTCTCCATGATTGAATATGAGCTGGTAAATGTTGCGGATGAGTAGTTGATATCTGATTGCAGCATCGTCATACTTAAGAATTTCTTAGGTTGTTATAGTCAGTTTCTTATTATAGTTTCCCGATATATGCCGATATGCTGTACTATTGGTCTACTTTTATGTCCGAGATTCTACTTTGACAATGATGGAGTGGGAAGGTTTCTAATTTCCAGGGTCTAGATTTGGATTTTACTACTGAATCCTTCCTTCTATACATCACTCTGCATTATGATCGATGCCGTATAACGCTAACCTGAACTTTCATGCTCAATATCAACGTGGTAAATACATTTCTGTGATGAATCCAATAATGCAATCACAAATTCTTGATGTAGTGAGCCAAACATGTAGGTTTGTTATGGATTTGGTTATATAACTAGGATTAATCAAACATGCACACATCTGTTCTTTTCCCATGATGGATGCACTATTGTAAATCTGGGGCGTCAGTCAGTAAGTGCATGAAGAGATTACTTATCATTTCCCATGGAACATATGAGTTGTCTCCTAATATTTTAATCCGAATCTGAAAGTTTCAAATAGACCCCAAAAATCTTGTTACATGCATGTGTCACGGGCCAATCGTTTGGGATCGAGACCATATGGCGACTTAGGCTCACTTGGATTGCTTGGGATCGTTGGAGTGCCTAAGCCAAGCTTTACTTGAGATCGATTCCTAGAGAGAAGCTTTGAACGAGAGAATGAGAGAATGGAATTTGGATTGTGAAATGGTTGGATAGATACAATAAGCATCCCTTCTTATACTTGAGACTCTCGGATTACAACCATCGATCGTATTTCGATCAGGCGGACGGGATCGTAATTTCTAACTTACCACCTATCGGTATTTATGTCGAGAGAATTCTAGATCCTTTACGCAATTACTGTATTGCTCATCTTTGGGAATGTTCCGAAAGCTCTCGTGGAAATCCCGACCTTGTGAAAATCTTGGGCAATCTTGAGAGGCCTTTTTCTCAATCATGCACAATCCCTTGATTGGGGAACCTCATGACCATGACACATGAATTTAGAACTTGCAATCCTTGTAAAGGGTCCAAATGTCAATGTCAACAATAATACGTTTATTGGTCAAATAAGTTGGCTCTATAATCTTTAAATTCATGTATATACCGTACGAAGACACTGTACGAATACCCTGGATGAAGCTGTCTCATTTAACACCTAAATTCTGTGATTCATGCACTCGTAAGCTATGCCTTAGAGCTTGTATCATGCACTCGTAAGGTATACCTCATAGCTTGTATCAATGACTTTTTTAGAGATCAGGATGAAGAAATTCATTAATGGAATAGAGTTTCATCAGCATTCCTGAATAAAATACATGGACAATTGAAAATGTGGGGTTGTTCAATATTGTCTGTTGACACTTCATTAGACGTTGGCCTAGAGTAGAGAATCAATTAAGCTTTAATAATGGCGTTTGGACAACTGTTCTAGTTTAAAAATTGTAAAAATGAGTAAATTTTAAAAGGTTTTATGTGAATATATTTTATTCATAAATGCAAGTTCATCATAAACCTCAAAATGAGTTTGTTTTTTGGACGGAGGGAGATTAAAGTGAAAGTTTGTGATATTTTCTAAAATAAAAAGCAACGGTCTGGAGTAAAATTGAGATTGGACTTAAAGTCTGAGGTCATTTGATAAATTAAACCCTAATTTTAATGTGTGGCGACTTTAAACTTCTGTTTCGTCGTGTCATTATTACTCCTCACATTCTAGATGAAACACAAAAGCACCATAGTCACGAAAGGGCTCCAAAACTTGGCGAGGAAGAGGATGATAGAGGACAAGTTCCTCCTTGTTGCTGAGCCCCTAGAGGGACCTCTTTTATTATATTTTTTAGCTGATGGGTCGACACCTGGGGTCGAGGGATGTGATATTCGCCAAATATAGAAAAGGAAGTACATGTACAATGTACATTCCCAAGCTTCATCCCCCCTAAGATTTCCACATCAAGAAACGGAATGATGAGCGTGGGCCAAACTTTGTTTAGATCATCAACTCCTGCTGCTTTCCAGTCAGTGTTGATGCACCGCCTTCCCGATCCAACATGCGATCTGTCACCACAGTTTTCACGTGCACAAGAGCTCATTTGCTTCAATCTCTCCCATTTGATTGCCCCTGCTCCTTGGCTCATCGCTGCCCCGAATGCGAACTCTCAAATTGCTTTTCTGGTCTCTACCATAGCCTGTCATGGTCTCTTACCCAAAAGCCAAAGAAACCCATTTGGAGAGCATCCTCACCAGATATTAAAGAGTTGGTCGAATCATTACCCAATGAGAAGCCGGCAAATCGGATTCGAAAACCTCTCATCTTCAACAGATATTGAAGAGTTGGTCAAATCATTACCCAATGAGAAGCCGGCAAATCGGATTCGAAAGGTTTATAATTCTATGCTCCCGAGACATGCGCATGCAACACACCGAATGACGTGTATGGAATATATGCAGTTGTCATACCCTGATCAAAGTTCTCAGGATTCTTTACTAAGACCGCACCTTATGATTGCACGCTTCTATATGAAGTTGCCGAACGAGGATATGCACCGGCCAATATTGAAGCTTATCCTGATGAGACGCTCCGAACATATAATAACCCCTACAACCTTAGCCAAAAAATGAGACCGAGCCTCCGTATAAGTTCATGCGCATGTGGAATTTAACTCACATAATCAAAAACATATTGCAACATAAAAAAAGAAAAAAGAAAAAAGAAAAAAAAGGACAGGATAATGTGGTTGCCCTTTCCAAGGGTAGGACCAAACCCACGTGAACAACAAGTGACCCTGCCGGAACATGAAGTCAGCCCCCGAAAAAGTCTTCTCTCTCTCTCTTACATTCTCATTTTCATATCATGTTGGCTAAACTTGCATCTCCAATCCAGATCCTTATATAAGACATGAAAAAGTGCAGAACCCATATCCAACTCTAGTCACCCCGAGCCTCTTCACGTGTCGTTTTGGGTCCTAAAAGATGGAATTTTTCCATGCTCAACATCCTCACCCGAAGCCAAAACAGAAGCAGCAACAGCCCTCCGTGTCGCCGTCCAAACGGGTCAGCACAAAGAGGCTCGCTCCCGACCAAGTGAGGCTCCTGGAGCGGAGCTTCGCCCCCCACAAGAAGCTCGACCCGGACCGCAAGCTCCAGCTCGCGGCCGAGCTAGGCGTCCCGCCTCGGCAGGTCGCCATCTGGTACCAGAACCGGCGCGCCCGATGGCGGACGCAGACCCTCGAGCTCGACTGTGGCGCCCTCAAGCTCAAGCTCGATGACGCGCTGGCTGAGAGGCGGAAGCTCGAGCAGGAGGTCGCGTCGCTCCGCCAGGAGCTCGAGAGGGCTTGGGAGATGCTCGACACCGCTTGTGGCAAAGGCCAGATCCACAGAGAGGGCAGCAACGGCGCCGCTCCCGAGGTTCCGATGAGTCGTCTGCTCAATGAGGGCGAGGTGAACTGGTGTGAATGGGACGACGGCAATAAGGTCTTGCCAATGGAGGATGGCGATGACGTCGATCTCTATGCCTGTTGGATGCTGACTAATGGCGGGTCGCGCCAGGATTGAGGGGAGAGAGATGGATTGTCCAAGTTGATCATAATGTAATTAATGTCGGACCATATTCACCACTGTTCTCCTGATGAAATTGTATCTTCTATCGGAAAGAAAGGTCGTTTTCATGTATGACTTTAACAAATGTTCTCGTGACAGGTTTTTCGCGTACTTGGAAATTTTTAGTCATTGGAAATATAGTCATTGTCATTTTTAATTTCACTAAGGACTCTTTCAATTATATATAACGGGTTATAAATATTTTTCTTAATTTTACACGTGGTGATATCAATGACTTATAACTCACCCATAAAACGCGCGATTGATGGAAATTCCTTCCCATCACAGTTGGGAAAAATATTAGCCCGTCTTAGTTTTTTTTTTTTTTTTTTTTCTTTCAAAGGTCAAGAGCAGCATATAAATATAAATATATATATGTGTGTGTATAGATATAGATGGTGAATTGATTTTGTGCATGGGCATTGATGTAATTTCAGTGAGGCTAGTTGGGCCTTTGAGGGGGCCATGGTTGAATGACTTAGCTTGGGCAATGCCCAAACAAAAAGACAGATATCAACTTGCAAAGATGAAGAAGGAAGAAGAACAATTTATTATCTGCAAATTTTTCTGTCCCCCTCGGCTTAATGAGAAGCGAGTTGCAGTCTTCTTGTTCCTATTGGAATCATTCCAATTCAAGATCGACTGCTACTTGAGGACAAGAAAACCATATGCATGTGTCACGGCCCGAAAGATAGCATTTCCAAGAGGTTTCCATGGCACGGGCGTGACACGTGATGACCCTCGATCTATGTTCCCGAGATGTACAGTATTCTCCTAGGGGCGGGTGATACCGTATTTGTACGCATACGATATAAATGCGAATAGCTGGTAGTTGGCAATGAATGCCTGTAGTTGGTAGATGGGGAGGTGCAATCTCCACCGTTAGATCTAAGGGAGATCTACGGTTAGGGTTTGCCTTATACTTGTATATAAAGGGGTGTCCTTCCCCATTGTAAGTCATTCACAAGTTATATGAAAATCCAGAGCTTCTCTCTCTAGAGTTGTTTCTCTCTCTACAAAGTGTCTTGTGAGTCGAGTGTTGAAAGGCTGCTTAGGGGTAAAACCTTAAGGCCGCACGGGTGAATCAGAGTTGATCGAGAGTTGATCGATCGGCCCGTGACAAGTGGTATCAGAGCTGATTTGCGATCCAAGCGCAAGTGCAATGGCTGACCTACGATCTGATGAGGCGTTGGTTCTGGGCGATGACTGCGCTGATCGTGGGCGAAACGCCGAGAAGGGCGGTACCAAGGGGAAGAAGACCCGTGGTGGTTCGAAGGAGCCTATGGGGGATCTTGCACAACGGATGGCGAAGCTAGAGTTGTTCGTCTCCGATGTCCAAGGATCGGTTGACGACCTGACCCAGACCGTGGACGGAGTTGACGCCGGAAGGGAAGAGCTGGTTGCGGATGTGCAAGAGCTCAAGACCGGCATGGGAGAACTCCGCCACGAGTTGCTGGGGACCCTACAGGAAGAACTAGCACAACGGTATGAACCCTTGGAGGCCACAATGGCGGCCATGCGTGCGGAGATTGCGGAGCTTACGGGTAAGCTCGCTGAAGCACAAGCTGCACGCGTGAACGGTGTCATCACGGTGCAAGGTCCACGGGTGGACACACCGAAGCTGAAGGAATTCCGGGGCTCGCGGGTAGCCAAGGACGTGGACAACTTTCTATGGTACATGGAGCGGTACTTCCAGGCCATGGGAATCAACGACGACCAAACACGGGTAAACACTGCATCGATGTATTTAGATGATAGTGCATTATTGTGGTGGCGTCGTCGGTCGGATGATAGGTGCGGGAATCCTATCACGACCTGGGTTGGTTTCGTCGAAGAGTTCCGACGGAACTACTTTCCCGCTTATGCGGAGGAAGAAGCTCGTGACGAGCTGAAGCATCTCGAGCAGAAGGGCGGTGTGCGCGACTACATCAAGCGGTTCTCGGAGTTGCTACTCCAAATCCCCTCGATGAATGAAGTCGAAGCGTTTCACCAGTTCATGGGTGGTCTGAAGCCATGGACGAAGCAAGAGCTAAAGCGATACAACGTGGGAGATCTCACTACGGCCATGACCGTAGCCGAGTCGCTCGTGGAGTACAAGGCGTCGCCTTCCACATCCTGAACGGACAACCGTCCAAGGGACAAAGGCACTGGTGGGGGAGATCGGGGTAGATTCAACAATCGCCCGACTGGAGCTAGACCGCCGAATGGTCCTCCCCCTCACCGGGCTAATGCGGGACAACACGGAGGTGGGCAAAGAAAGGTACGCTCGTATAGCTGTTTCTTTTGCGACGGTCCGCACATGGCGCGGGATTGCCTGAACAAAGCCAAGCTAGCTGCCCTTTGCAAAGAGGACGAGCCTAGGGAGGAAGCCCGGTTGGGATCACTGCGACTCCTGCAACTCCTTGGCACGATCAAGGCCAAGAAGGCGAAGGAGCCTAAGGGCTTGATGTTCGCGGACGTGAAGATCGGGGTGACCACGGTGAGTGCACTTGTGGACACGGGAGCATCCGACATCTTCATCTCGGAAGAGGCCGCGAAGAAGCTTAACCTACGGGTGGAGAAGGGAACCGGTTGGCTCAAAACCGTGAACTCGGAGGAGGTCCCTGCAATCGGGGTTGCAAGGGACGTAGAGCTACAACTCGGATCATGGAGAGGCAAGGAAACTCTAGAGGTAATTCCACTTGACGACTACGATCTTGTCATTGGAATTAAGTTCCTAGATAGAATCCATGCTGCTGTTATGCCCTTTGCGGAATGTATATGCGTGTTGGACAAGGGGAGCCAATGCGTGATTCCGGTCCATCGTGAGTCGGAGCGTGATCGGAAGATGA
This sequence comes from Eucalyptus pauciflora, assembly GCA_007663325.1. NCBI lineage: Eukaryota > Viridiplantae > Streptophyta > Magnoliopsida > Myrtales > Myrtaceae > Eucalyptus > Eucalyptus pauciflora. Next base: position 907,659 of record VMYD01000177.1, on the reverse strand, counting down.
TCTCGGCCATACAACTCACCAAAGGAGCAAGGAAGGGTGAGGTGACCTTCTTGGCAGCCTTGAAGATAGAGGACGGCAAGGGTGAAGGGGAGGAAGTCCCGACGGAAGCAACCCAAGTCCTCGACTCGTTCAAGGACGTCATGCCTTCGGAGCTGCCGAAGAAGCTGCCACCCAAAAGGGACGTAGATCACCGGATCGAGCTTGTGCCTGACGCTCGACCGCCCGCCATGGCGCCTTACCGCATGGCACCACCCGAGCTGGAAGAATTGAGGAAGCAACTCAAGGAGCTGCTTGACGCAGGTTACATACGGCCGTCAAAGGCCCCGTTCGGTGCGCCGGTCCTATTCCAAAAGAAGCACGATGGGTCACTCCGGATGTGCATCGACTACCGGGCGCTGAACAAATTGACGGTGAAGAACAAGTACCCGATCCCGCTTATTGCGGATCTCTTTGATCAACTTGGGGGAGCTCAATGGTTCACCAAGCTGGATCTCCGATCGGGCTACTACCAAGTTCGGATCGCCGAAGGGGATGAACCGAAGACTGCCTGCGTGACGCGGTATGGATCCTACGAGTTCCTGGTGATGCCGTTCGGCTTGACCAACGCTCCGGCCACTTTCTGTACAATGATGAACAAGGTACTCCACCATTTCCTAGATCGATTTGTAGTGGTTTATCTAGATGATATCGTGATCTATAGCCGGACGTTGGAAGAGCATGTCGAGCATCTGAGGCAAGTCTTCCAAGTCTTGCGCGAGAACGAGCTGTTCGTCAAGCGCGAGAAGTGTGCCTTTGCACAAAAAGAAGTGCCGTTCTTGGGGCACGTCGTCGGGGGTGGACGTGTGCGGATGGACAAGGCGAAGATTCAATCAATCGTCGAATGGGAGCCGCCAACGAAGGTACCTACATTGAGGTCATTCTTGGGCCTCACTAACTACTACCGACGATTTGTGCGGAGTTACTCGAGCATCACCGTGCCACTCACGGACCTACTGAAGAAAGAGAAGGCGTGGGAGTGGACGGATCAGTGCCAAAGAGCCTTCGACCGATTGAAGACCGCCATGACCGAAGAGCTGGTGTTGGCGTTGCCCGACCACACCAAGCCGTATGAGGTGGAGACCGACGCATCGGATTATGCCATAGGAGGTGTCCTTATGCAAGAAGGCCATCCGGTGGCGTTCGAGTCTCGTAAGCTGAACGATACAGAGCGATGGTATACCGTCCAAGAGAAAGAGATGACCGCAGTGGTCCATTGCCTCCGGACGTGGAGACATTATCTCCTGGGATCGAAGTTCGTCGTGAAGACGGACAACGTGGCCACGAGTTACTTCCAGACCCAAAAGAAGTTGAGTCCGAAGCAAGCTCGATGGCAGGATTTTCTGGCAGAGTTCGACTACGCGCTGGAGTACAAGCCGGGGAAGGCCAACTCCGTGGCAGACGCGTTGAGTCGAAGGACGGAGCTGATGAGCCACACGGTGAGTCGACCAAGCTGTCCATGGGTCGACCGCATCAAAGAAGGGCTGGAGCATGATCCAAGAGCCCAAGCCCTCATCGGGTATGCCAAGGAAGGTAAGACCCGACAGTTTTGGTGTGAGGACGAGCTCCTCTACACCAAGGGAAGGCGGCTTTATGTACCCTTCTATGGGAAGCTGAGGAAGGAAATCTTGCGCGAGTGCCACGACTCGAAGTGGGCGGGTCATCCTGGGATCCACCGCACGTTGGCCCTCGTCGAAGATCGGTACTATTGGCCACAAATGCGCGACGACGTGGAAGCATTTGTGAAGACTTGTCTGGTTTGCCAACAAGACAAGCTGGAGCAACGGTCGTCACCGGGTTTGCTGGAGCCACTTCCCGTCCCAACTCGTCCATGGGAGAGCATTTCCATGGACTTCATCGTCAACCTACCGAAGTCCGAAGGGTGCCGGACTCTAATGGTGGTGGTCGACCGGTTTTCAAAGTACGCAACCTTTGTACCTGCGACAAAGGATTGCCCGGCCGAGGAGGCGGCCAAACTGTTTATGAAGCATGTGGTGAAGTACTGGGGGGTGCCACGAACGATCGTGAGCGATCGGGATCCTCGCTTCACGGGACGCTTTCTGGTCGGAACTGTTCAAGTTGCTGGGGTCGGAGTTGAACATGTCAACGAGTTTGCATCCCCAAACCGACGGTCAGACGGAGCGGGTCAATGCTCTCTTGGAGATCTATCTCCGGCATTATGTGAGCACGACGCAGACGAATTGGGCAAAGCTGATCGACGTGGCCCAGTTTTCATACAACCTGCAGCGGAGTGAGTCGACCGGCCAAAGTCCGTTCGAGGTTGCAACGGGCAGCAACCGAACACCCCGAGCACTATTGCTTCGGGTTACCGGGGGAGTAGTCCACCCGCGTACAAGTTTGCCAAAAACATGCAAGAAGAGGCGGACTTGGCCCGGGCGTGTCTACACAAAGCCTCCAAACGCATGAAGAAATGGGCGGACAAGAAGCGACGGCACGTGGAGTTCCAAGTCGGAGATCAAGTGCTGGCCAAGCTGCACATAGTTCTTCGATACAAGGACGTGCACAAGGGGCTGATCCGTCGCTACGAAGGGCCATTCCGAGTGTTACAACGGGTTGGAAGAGTTGCATACAAGCTGGAGCTACCACCAAAGCTCAAGGTGCATCCGGTGTTCCATGTAAGTATGCTCAAACCCTTCCAAATTGATGAAGAAGACCCGAATCGAGGGAAGTCACATCGAGCGCCGCTCGGGGCAAAGACCTCGTACGATCGAGAAGTTGAGAACATCTTGGCGGATCGAGTCATACGGAAGAGGTATTGCCCGGCCAAGCGCGAGTATCTGATCCGATGGAAAGGTCTTCCGGAGAGCGAAGCTAGTTGGGAGCCCGAGGAGAGTCTTTGGCAATTCAAGAAGGCGATAGAAGATTTCCATGCCGAAGACGCGACGAGGGCGTCGCCCGAATAGGTGGGGGAGAATGTCACGGCCCGAAAGATAGCATTTCCAAGAGGTTTCCATGGCACGGGCGTGACACGTGATGACCCTCGATCTATGTTCCCGAGATGTACAGTATTCTCCTAGGGGCGGGTGATACCGTATTTGTACGCATACGATATAAATGCGAATAGCTGGTAGTTGGCAATGAATGCCTGTAGTTGGTAGATGGGGAGGTGCAATCTCCACCGTTAGATCTAAGGGAGATCTACGGTTAGGGTTTGCCTTATACTTGTATATAAAGGGGTGTCTTTCCCCATTGTAAGTCATTCACAAGTTATATGAAAATCCAGAGCTTCTCTCTCTAGAGTTGTTTCTCTCTCTACAAATTGTCTTGTGAGTCGAGTGTTGGAAGGCTGCTTAGGGGTAAAACCTTAAGGCCGCACGGGTAAATCAGAGTTGATCGAGAGGTGATCGATCGGCCCGTGACACATGCACATACGAAGAATGGGCTATGCTGAAGTTTGTGAAATTGATTTGATAAGTGATGTGATATTTTTATATAAGCATCTACACAAAGGAGTCAAATCAATCATCAATAGCTATCATGCCATTTAGTCTTCATTTATTTTGTAAATGTTGACTAATCTGGCTAACATTGAACTTGGTAAAATGAAATGGTTGAATAATTGAAAAATGAAATTACGACCTTTACCACAACGATGATGTCTTCAATTATCTCTTAACCTAGTTATGTTAGGTTCTTTAACCATTGTTGTAGCTCACCATTCTTAGTCTTTTCTTTGACACAAGAAAGGAATTTTCTGCATTCCTTTTATAGCTTAATAAAAAAAATTCAAAACATTCATTCGAGCCAAAGTATACGTATATGGAACATCCATAAAACGAATAATTTTAAAAATATTTTCCTAAAAATGATCGCTTCACATATTTAATTGATAAAAAGATTTTTATTACCGACAATAATCTATATCTAAATATTTTCATAATTAATAAAAATATTTTTATTTATTAAAATTTTAAATGATATAAATAATTATTTTTAAGAAAAAAAATTTAAATTTATTTATTTTTCGCAAAACAAATGGAATCTTAGCATACTAATAAAATTTTATATTTAGCAACTCTTGATGACTGATCTTTCGTGTCCTATTATGAATAAAAATGCATTTACCCTTTTTACCTTGTACAAAATCTAGCATTCTCCGTAAGACTTCCCTTTCACGTTGCAATATAATTGGACAAGGAAGCTTGTTTTGAAATATAAATATATAATTAAGGATTTATACACTATCACTATAACTATTTGCATATTTAAATTTTTGGACATCCTTTTTCGGTTGCTTTATTTTGACTATTCAAAAAGTAATTTTATACCTCACATGTTAGTAATGTCTTAGATAAGGATTTCGATGTCATCTTGGTATCCTACATTAGGAATAAAATATAATCATAATAGAGAATAATTTTTTTAAAGTGCGATCTAGAAACTCTTTCCTTTTGCTTTCGAGCACGCCATCAAACAACTAAAATTGGTCATTTTCGTCCAAGATGATTTTCATGGAATACAATTTCCTTTATTAACAATCTTTTCTTGACACGGACACACCATAATTTTACGGGATTTCTAACTAGTCAATGGAAAGTGTCAAATTACACACTAAGGACTAGAAACTTTTTAGAAGTTACTTCTCACTTTCGAAAATGCGGGAAAAGTACAGAATAAAATCATCAATCTATTATATCGGTACCAATTCAATCATAAATTTTTTGCATTAGTACCATTAGATCAATCTGGACAACTTTGACCAAAAACCATGGATGTTGATTGTGCTTTAATTTTTTATATGATATTTCTCTTTTTTCTTTTCTTTTCAATAATTTTTTTGGAGGCTAAGGGCCGGCGAAGGTCATTGAATCTAAAGGAGGATCGCAACATCCTAGCCTAATTTAGACATCATGGCTCTTGCCAGATTTGGCCAAGCAGCTCGCAAGCCTTCGCTGTGGCTAGCGACCTTTACCGGCGCTTAGTCCCCAAAACAAAGCAAAGAGAAGAAAAAAAAACATAAACAATTATTAAAAATCAAAATATTATTAAATTATGCACGGAGTGGCACTGGCTGCATTATGTGAGACGATTAACGTTCACGTTGGATATTTCCATAAAAAATTAATTAGATAGGCTCAAATAGCGCAAACACAAATATTTTAAGACAAAATTGATCAAATTAAAATGTTTAAAATCAAATCGGTACTAATATAATAGATTTTAGATTATTTTGGTATTTTCCCACTGAAAATGCTAGTACCTACCAGCATTTGTCCATTTTGGCAAAAAAGAAAAAAAAAGAAGACTAAAGTCAACATTTATCTTTGTCTTAATTAACGGGAAAAAAAAACTTATTTACGTATTCGAGTTTTCTACGTGGTCCCCTCGGTCTACGGACCGGTCACGTTCGCATTGTTTCCTTAGCAACATGTGTGGATTTTGATTGCTATGCCCCGTAAAAATAAATAAATATAAAACACTATATATGAGACGGTGCGTTTCAGGCAGCTACGTCTCCTTCCTGACTTCCCTCCAAAAAGCCGACACATTCGAGTCCGAGCTTGAACTTTTCCTGCCTTCAGACTCGGTCGAGACGGAGCGACGAACCGAAGAACCTGGTCGAGACGGGCATTCATAATCAGTAGAGAGAGATCGAGAGAAGCTCAAATGGCGTCGACCTCGGCGTCGCGGGCTGGCGGCGTCGCCGGACGTATCCGGCACGCCGCCGTGACGCTCCAGGACGACAATCAAGCTCTCGTCGCGGTAATTCCCTCGATTCCCATCGATTCTCTTCGATCGACGCATTTCTTTATGCGCGGCTTCGGTTTTTCTCTTTTGAAATTTGAGGTTGACACGGCTCGGCTCGCTCAGGGTTTTTAGCCCTAGAATAATAGACTCGTTGTAGAAGTGGCGGCTTACCCCCGTTCTTTCTTTCTTGGAATGTAACGTGGGGATTAGTGCTCAATCACAATTGATTGCAGGTCTAAGCTGTCCGTCTGCGTTGATTTCGAGTTGCTTCTGATGCTTCTCGTTCTTGCTGTTTGAAGAAATTTGGGGGTTTACTGCATGTTTCGATTTATTTGTTTTGTGCGTTCCAGGAAATTCTGAAGGCGTTCCGCATGTTGAAGGAAGTTGCCGTTGCTCTGGAGAAAGACAACAAGACTCAAAAGGTACTTTTTGGATCGGGAGAATTTAGCCTGTTCATGGATTTCTACCTCCTGTCCATACGTTCATCGCAGACTTTTTTGGAGGAATTCTTTTTTTTTGGGTATGGCGGAATACTATGATACTATTACTCTCGGGCATTATGTGCCATGTTTTATGCTCCCTTTGGCTGTGAATGTAGTTCTGTTAAAAGAAGTGGAAAAAAGTTATGATTTTTGAAAAGTATTTATTTGCTGCTAGATGCAAGCATTAGCTTAATCCTGTTGGGTTCTTGCCGATTCTAATTTCTGTGAAGTACTAATTATAATTTAGTGGGATATTTCCTTGCTGTTCCTCACATCACATGGGAATACTTGATTTTCAGTTAGAAGTTACTGAAACTACTGTCATGATGCGGATTGCAAAATAGCAGAAAAGCAAGTTTTCTTTGACTCTGAATCTATGGTCTATGCTGAGTAGTAGTCCCTAGATTGCATTATAAGCAACCTCAGCTTACAATGCGAAGTAGATTCACAGGAGTTGATACAACTCTGCGGACTTTGGCTTTGTAGGTGGGTCGGGAAGGTCATTTGATTGCCCCTAACTAGCATGATGGTATTTGGCCTGCTGAATTGATTGCTTGACATTGGCCAGGTGAAAGAACTTGAAAATGCCGCTGTGGAGTTGCTGCAAACTTATGAAGATTGTATACATTTGTCAACAGCCATCAAATCTGCTGGTGATACATATGAGCCTGGTGCTGAGGTAGTTAATTCCTTTCTTTGGGGGACTGTTCTGCCTGCTGAAAAGTACAGTGTTTCTGCTTGGTGTTTTAGCCAATAAATATTTCCTTTGATATCCAAAATGCAGCTAACTGATTTTGATAAGCTGTTTGACAACGAGATTGCAAAGCAAAAGTCAAATTCATCAACGGATCCACAAAACCACCTATTAATACGCCAATTTAGGGAAGCAGTATGGGTATGACTTCTACCTCTGTCACTGAACTGTCCTCTGGCTCTCATATTTGTGATTCAGTCTTTGTATCTTTTATGGCTATTATCTCCTACAGCAAGATGAGGCTTTCCGATGGAAAATATCCCACCCGTCACACATTGGTTGTCATTCTGGAAACTTGTTGATAACCATGTCTTGATCATCATCTTCTGAGTGAAGTATTTTCTCATTGGCCCCTTTTCCCTATACTAAATTTGCAGAATGTTCATCATCGTGGCCAGCCTATGCCTGGTGAAGAGCAGGATGATGTCGTCATGACCAGTACCCAGGGCAATCTTTTGAATGTCACTTGCCCATTGAGTGGAAAGCCAGTTACGAAATTGTTGGCTCCTGTTCGCAGGTACTGCACTTGCTTCCATTTTGTCAAGCTATGATGAAAATTCATGATATAATTTGATGATTGGAGTCTCCTGACAACTCTCATTGGTCTGAATTTCCCAACTTTGAATTTCCTTTTCGATGTTTGACTTGAAGTTCGGATTTTACATTGTGGAAAACTCTTGCCCTTAGGAAGGATCTCGGGTCACTATGATAAAGGCAAAGCATGATTAATTTAATTAATCCAGGACAATATTTTCATACAATTAGTCGATTGTGCATTTTTTGCGAATCATTAGGCCATTATATTAATCTTTGTGTGAACTTGCTTGGGACGGATTGTTTTATTTAGAACTGCTGGATGATATGAGTATGTTCCAAGAGTTCACTTCTGGAATTTCCCACACGCTGAATCAGAAACTCATTTCTGGACAATAAACCAGTCTTTTTTCTTGGATTTCTTAGATGAGTAATGACAAACCATTCATCTTAAAAAGTGAAGTCAGTTTTTTGACTTGGGCTCAAGCGGTGAAAGTAAATCATATGGTTTTGCCATGCCTTGTTGAAGTCTCTTATTGGATCGTCTCTGGTGGTTTGTTTACCTGTTTTAGTTATTGGACTTTCTACTCTGTGCAGTGTGGAGTGCAAGCATATATATGAAAAAGACGTTATCTTGCATCATATCAGGTCCAAGGGTGGGAACTCAAAGTGTCCTATTGGAGGTAATCAGAAAGTGTTTTGAATAAAGGATTCATTTCTTTTGGATATTTTGAAGTTTTCCCTGCCCATCTCCATCTTGAGTTTTTCACTTTCATTCCAGGTAACAGAAACATGTATTTTCCTTTGTCATTTGCTGCCAGGTTGCCCTAAGGTACTGTCAGCAGATAAAGTGAGTTGCGACCCTGTGTTACTTTACGAAATCGAGGAGATGCGCAAACGGAATGCCGGGACTGAAGTCGTTGAAGATTTTACTGCGCTTGGCGAAGAAGGAGATGATCAATGGAGATGATTCTGACTGTTGTTGACCAAATTTGCCAACTGCTAAAAAGAAATGACTTTGTACAGAAGATGTTGACTTAAATCCATAGTCACTTTCTATTTACTGTCCCTTCTAGTGTTTCGTACTTCTTTTGTCCTCCCATGATTGTGGGTGGTATCTAACAATTATGTCGGTAACTGCTGAGGATCGTCGTTCAAGCACATAGAAATGACTGGCCACATGCCACATTGAAGTGTTCTTGGGGAAAGCTTCATTCTTGCTGTTGCCCTCTTTGCAGGAAAGTCTCCCTATATTGTGGTCAAGTAGGGGGTACCTGTGCAAAGGCATTCTTAAGTTGCTTCAAATGGAATACTTATGTTGATCCTTTTCCCTCTTTTTTGGGAGAACACTTCGTGTAATGGTCTAGGAAGAATTTGTCAAGTGTAGTTTGGAGTACTGTGCCTGCGCTTGGTTGGAAATGCAAAGTATTTTATTAAGTTAAATAGCATTTAATCGTAAAATGTAAAAAGTACATTGGAAGCAACTTCAGTTAAAAAATATTCGGAAAAATCACATTTATAAAGGATATAATTGCATTGAGAGTCCTAAAATTTACTACAAAAATATAATTTAGTTTTAAATTTTTTAAATAATACAATTAAGTTTTAGAATTTGTCGTGAAAGTATAAGTGAGTTCTAAAATTTTCTTAAAATTTTCGAAAAATATAATCAAGTTCTAAAATTTATCAAATTAGTCAAATCAAGTCATTTCCTTAATTTTTTTTTTTTTTTTAAGTTTTAGAATTCAATTGTATTTTCATAATAAGTTTTAGGATTTGATTATGCTTTTTGAAAAATTTAAGATTTAATCATATTTTTATGATAAATTTTGGAATTTATAGGACATTTTCCTTAAAATAAATAAATAAATAAAGGCCGCCGGCGAGTTCAAGCATTGACGGCCAGATCAGATAATCTGCACTCTTTAGCAGCGGCGACCTGACCCCGCGTGTGCACCGCAAGAAATTCGCCCGCGAAGAGCAACAGGCAAATCCAAAACCAGAGTGACGATGGCTGCTTCATCTCTCTCCCGAGTCCTTCCTCTGTCTAGGGTTTCGCCTCGTCGCTTCCCTTCTCTCTACCCCTCCCTCTCCTCCTCCTCCCTCGCTGCACCTCGCGCGTTCAGTCTCTCCGCTTCCTCTCTCTCCCCCGCTCCTCACATGTCGACCCCGCCCCAACCCGCGCGCCCCGACCAGCCGCCGTCCACGAGCACTCACGCTCCCGGCGCCGGTCGCTGGAGGCCGATGTGTTTGTACCACGCCCAGGGCAAGTGCACCATGGTAGTTTCTCCGCCTTCTTATACCTTGCTGGACGTCATTTAGCGTTTACGCTTCTTCAATTCGTGATTCCGATGGTCGTTGGTAGTTAAGTCCTCGTTTCCATCCGTCTAGTTTGCTCTCTTTTTTTCAAGACGTTCCTCGTTTCTTTGGCGAAAGAAATTCCTCAGCGGCACATTGGAAGGTGGTTTGCATTCGTGCATGGCAAGTATTTGATACTGGAATTTTGTTCGCTCGATGCGATTGCCCCTTGATAAGACTCGCAATCTGCGAGTAGTTGGGCTTTCTGGAAGATGATGAGGGATTTGGATGTTTGGATGCCGTCTTTTTGGTCTCTTTTGTGATCACTGCGCTTTTGATTTCTGCACCCCGACTTTGAACTTCCGCAATATGTTAACCAGTATTTTCCCACCGCATAAATTGAGATAACAGTGTCAGTTCCTGCGAGTGTGGATTTGTTTTGATTCGTCGAAGCATTCGATGCGACCATCGTGAGCATGCGTGGCTTCATGATGAGGCCAATTTCGATTTCAGTTCTCTAATCGAAGTTATTCTGACTCTCAGATGGATGATCCTATCCACCTTGAGAAGTTTAATCACAACGCCGCCAGAGATCTTCAAGTTAGTGCTGCCGACCTTGAACACGTGTGCCCTCAAGACCTGGATCATTTTTTGGTGCTTGATTTGGAAGGGAAAGTCGAGATTCTGGAATTTCCAGTCTTGATAATTGATGCTAAATCACTGAGCGTCGTGGATTTGTTTCACAGGTCTTACTCTGCCTAATTCTTTAATTCCAGTTCAACTGTTTGATTGTACAATGCTGGACATGTGGATTTTTTTATACACGTTTTTCTCTTCCAGACCAAATGTCAATTGAGAATGCATTTTGGAACCCTTCTCCATTTTTTCTTTCTGGCCCATGGGCCATGATCTGTTCATGAATATTCCTCTCTCCATTTCCAATTCCAACTCTTTTTGTTGGATTCATGCTTTCTTCTGTGTTTGTGGGGCAAATTCCAAAGTACGAACATTTGCATCTTGATGTTATGTAACGGAGTAGAATGGGACAAGGAATATGTGTCCTCTGGCTTTTGTGAAATACATTCGTGTCTATCTAGTTTGGAATAATGAGTCTGGTGTCACACTACGTTCTGTGGTCTATATTTGTGATCAAATTTTCTGTATAGTTCTTATTAAGTTTGTTGATGGAATTTATAATGGATTTTTTTGTTTGCATTTTAATTTTTCTTCTCATAATTAGTTTACAGGTTCGTAAGGCCGTCACAGATGTCTGAGACTAGAGTAAACGAGTATATTGAAGGAAAATATGGTAAATTTGGGGTTGATCGGTAAGTTCTTAGTTTCTCTTTATATCATGCTTGGCTTGTGAAGTATCCCCTTGTATGGCATCCAATAGTGGAGTAGGTTATGAACCGCAATTTTACTGTTGCCACCTACTAGTTTTTCCGCCTGATTAATTGTTATAATGATATGGTGCAATAAAACTAATTTGATGCGTTTTAAAATTTAGTGGTAAATTTCCTGACATATAATTGTGGATATTCGTCTCTAAATGTGAATGCGCAGTGTCTGGCACGATACAGCAATACCATTTGAAGAAGTCATTGGTGAATTTGAAACTTGGTTGGCTCAACATCATCTTTGGGCTAAAGAGCAAGGAGGCAAGCTTAATCGGGCAGCATTTGTAACTTGGTGAGTTAACATGTGTTCATCATGGAATGTCTGGCTTTCAGACACAAAAAAGAATTGTGATGGATTGGAAGCTATGTTAAGATTGAACCCCAAAATCAGAGAAATCTTTAGCACTGTGCTTCCTGTTAGTATTTAGTAGCCCTTGATAAGTTGATTTTACCTTTCCAACAGCAATATGCTTTTCGATGAGCTAATATGCACCTGAAATCTTTAGCACTGTGCTTCCTGTTAGTATTTAGTAGCCCTTGATAAGTTGATTTTACCTTTCCAACAGCAATATGCTTTTCGATGAGCTAATATGCACCTGAAATGCCTTATAGATCAGTAAAATTGGAATTTAATGATGAAAGTCAGTTTTAGTCCTAACTTCTAATGTGGCATGCAAAATCACTCACTATTCTGCTTGATATCCTATTATTGGCTCCTATTGGTTGGTTGCAACTTTGAAAGTTCCAAGTTTTAATCCCGCGATATTGACTAATAGCATGCACAGTCTAGTTTGCATCTATCCTAGACTTCTTCCGGCAAAACATTTCTGAGATGGAGAAAGGCAGAGATAGAGAAGCTGACCTACCTGGCTTCTTTTTGTTCTGCCCTTGACTATGTATTGTAATTTGTTTACTTGTTCAATGTTTTAATTAACCTTAGAATGCAAGTATCTCCTATTGATTAGTCTAGTTCAGACACACACGTGTATGTCTATGCTGACACTTCTTCCACTGACTTATCTTTAATCTGTCCCGATGCACCTTTAGCAACCTTTTTCTAGAACTGAACCGTCTGAAAGTATAGAGAAAAGGAGAGTGTTGAGCTATGGGGAACATGTTGATTAAATCTGATTTCTACGAGATATACTTTGAAAGGAGGGGGAAAATGCTGTTTTCAGTAATATGGCAACCTTAGTTGTGATTGACTACTCCACCAAAAGATGGCAAATAGAGGCAACCATGGGTTTGCTAATGTGTATTTGCTCTGCTTGTTTTAGCGGAAATTGGGATTTGAAGACTAAGGTCCCTCAGCAATGCAAAGTCTCGAGGATAAAACTTCCTGGATATTTCATGGAATGGATCAATCTGAAGGATGTCTATCTAAACTTCTACCACAGAGAGGTAAGTCCATGCTCGACTTCTCATCCGTAACTTCTGAGATTTGGCACTTGTTGTACACCTGGTTGATTTGCTGGAACTTTGCTATTCAAACATATCAGGAGTTGGAAAAAAAACAATCTGATTGTTGTTACATGATTGAGGTTCTTGTTAGGAGCCATTCACTGCGAGACCAAACTGCACCTTTTTCATATTCTTTTTTGCGTTGCGTCGTTTCTTCTTCTGCTTGATATGTTGCTTATATTACTATGACAGGCCAGAGGGATGATGGCAATGATGAGGCAACTAGATATATCGGTCTTGGGAAGTCACCATCTTGGACTCGATGATACCAAGAACATAGCGAGGGTGTTGCAACGCATGCTTGTCAATGGTGCCGTTATGAGGATCACTGCATGGAGGAGCCCCAAGTCTCCTGATAGAATTCAATTTGCATACCAAAATCGTATATGACTGCTAATGACAGAGTTTTGCTTTTTAATAAGTAATGTGTATTACCGGGGGCGTTCCGGCATTTTGAATGGGCAAGGTTTAGCTGCACCTCGCAAGGTGTTGTCCTTTTATTGGTGTCTCCCAATGTACACTCGCAAAGGCCACCCAAAAACCCAAATTTGCAAGAAAACAGGGGAACGCCAGTCCACACGCAATCATCCTTCTGACCTCAAATGCCCCTTCTCTCCACACCCCTCCCCTCCTCAACGCCCTCCCTGCCACCGCCGCTGACAAAGTCATCAATGTTCCTTGGCTTGAAGAGCTTGGCGTCGTCGAGCTCCAATGGAAGGTCCAAAGCTCTGATGCCTCCATCCTGTAAATCTCTACCTCTCGATCTTTATGATCTCCCTGTGGATGTTAGCGTGAGGAATTGGAAGAAGAGAGGGAAGGGATCAAGATAGAGGAGCATTAGAAACTCTATCTAGCCGTGGATTCCAAAGGCGACTGATTGGTAAGGGACAAAAGGGACACCAAATGAGAACCGTAGTAAACCGTAAAAAATTGGGAAAAGAAAAGAAGAAATAGTGTGGTTGAGTGACTTGAGTCCATAGATACACAAAAGGAGTATCTGAAAATTAAGGACAGAACCTTTCTTCTCCTCTTAATTCAGATGAGATGTTCGCAAATTGTTTTTAAGATGTGTGAACAAGAACACGATTCAATAAATATGCCTCTTTGTTTTGTCTTTTTCCTTTTTTGGTCGAACAAATATGCCCTCTTAGTTGGGAGAATTACCAAAAAAATCCTAAACCTATTACAATTGTGTCAATTTAGTCCTAAACTTTTTATAATTATGTCAGTTTAGTCCATCCAGCCAAAATTGACTGGTCGGCACTAGCGTAGACACTGGCCATCCGACGAAAGCTGACATGTCAATTTTTTTTTTAAAAAAAAAATCGAATTTTTAAATATTTTTTGATATTTTTAATTCTAAAAAGTTTAGGACAAAAAAAAATATTAAAAAGATTAGGGCTTCTTAAGTGGATTAAGTGCACTGCTGGACACGATTGCTTTCAACCCTGTCAGGGGTTGAGCAATTTCTTGTTCTGGATCACGCTCCGGGACTTGAATGGACAACAATGCCTAGCTGAACAACCAGAGGGATAACTTAATGCCCAATAAGACCGACATGAATAAATTTTAATATGAACATGCGAGATTCACAAGTCTCGTACACATTTGAACTGGTTGATTGCATATATTTCGGCTATGGACATGAGGGAGATCAGAAACCCTTTTATTTCCCTGACCCTACAGGTTTAGTGTATTCAGATCTTCTGATCTGCTTATTGTCTTGTCCTTCGCTGTTTCTATACTTGCTTGGCATATCTCTGGCAGAACGACTTGATCCTTCCAATGCCTTCTTCGAGAGATGGTGGATCGGCCGCGAAAGTGATGCGGACCCAATCTTTCAAGCCCACAGCAAGTCCTGCGAAACAGAGAATTTCCATGTCGTCAATGATTCTGCTTCACTATAACACAGTTCAGCACCTAGATTATGTCAGATGAATGTCTTGCAGAGGTCGAAAACCATAAAGCTAAAATGTCAATTCACTTCAAAAGGCAGATTTTCTCTACTGATCTGTGTGAAATTCCGAATAAGAGCTTCAAAAGATATGCAGGGTTTCAAAGCTATCTAGGAAAAGAACAGTTTTCGTCCTTCAATTGCAAATAAGTATGTTAAGGAACCGAGGATCATGATGGTCTTTCAAACTAAAGATGCATTCCACAATATTGTGACAGATATGCAAAAATAGATCAGGTTCTCTGTCGTTAGTTATCATACCTGGAAGGATGATAACCGATTCCTCCTTGGCCAGCTTGAAGCAGAAGTCGATATCGTCGCTGATGTCTTCCAATAGCAGAAGATTCAGCTTTACCTGCCCAGAGGAAAAAGAATTTTTCAAGTCGTGCACATTTAGCAGCATCAGGTGCTAGCCATGTAAGAGCATCTAAGAATTTGGCCTCACCATCATAACCAAAGATCCCTTAGGTCTATCTGAACAAGTAAGGCAGGGAATCTCACTGATCCGACTGCAACAAATATCCGCAGTCAGTCTCAGCATGTCGATGTTTTTCTCAAAGAAAGCCTCATCGGTTCTCTCGATGATTTGAGGAACCGCTGCCTGGAAAAATAAGCAATGGAAAAGATAGGGAACATAAGTCGTCAGATTTTTCATAAGGTCGGCTGAATTCACAATTGGCCCAAGAAAGAAGAAAGGCCTAGCCTCATTTAGAGATTTACGTTGAAGTTTTCCATGAAAATTGTATATTCACAATAAAAAGACAATTCCTTTTTAAGGCATGACCACAATTATGTATTTGGAATAGTAATGGATTAGGTTATGCTTCACTTGGGACTGAGAAGGAGGCATTGCATATCTCTCTTGCTTTAGTATGCATCTCTCTTGTTCTTTTGGCGGGTAAATACACTATCAGTCCCAAAACTCGTGTACGGCGCTCATTTTGGTGTCAAAAGTTTATTTTCGATCACTCAAGTGCCAAAAAGTTTGAAAAATGATCATTTTAGTGCCAACTCTGATCTGATTGATCGGAAATCCGACGTGACACTTTTTTATTAATTTTTAAAGC
This sequence comes from Eucalyptus pauciflora, assembly GCA_007663325.1. Taxonomy (NCBI): domain Eukaryota; kingdom Viridiplantae; phylum Streptophyta; class Magnoliopsida; order Myrtales; family Myrtaceae; genus Eucalyptus; species Eucalyptus pauciflora. The sequence goes on along the minus strand of VMYD01000177.1, from coordinate 891,964 downwards.
TGATGTGGTTCGCCGGAGAGTACAGTCAGCATCTAGACTACAAAACGACGTTGTTTGGTGTTCTTCCTCCAAGTCAAAACCCTAAATCCCCAAATTGAGAGAGAGAAGACAAGGCAGGGCTTCCCCGAAGAACAACACCAACACCAACACTAGTAGCGACATTTGTAGCGTCATCGGCACCAGCACCAGCACAACTCCGCCTCCTTGTTTCCTTCGCCCTCCTTGTCTTCTCTCTCTCCACCTTCGACCCCCCTTCTTCCTTCTCCTCCTCCGCCCTCTTCTCCTATTCTTCCCATCGCTTCTTGCTCGAGAAACAACCTCAGCCTCTCCTTACTCACCTAGTTGACCAACTACAACGGAGACCGAGCGACGGTGGCCGAGCACGGTGGCCAAGCGAGCTAGGTCGGCTTTGGGCGAGGATCGGACAAAAAAACCTTAATTTCAATCCCAAATGAGCTATGCGACGTCGTTTTTGTGAGGCCATCCACTTATGATGGCAAAACGATGTCGTTTTCTTAAGGAGAACGAAAAACAACTTTGTTTAAAAGCCATGTCGATTTTATTTTTTTTTTAAATATAAAAGCCACGTAATCATTTTGACCGGAATTTCTCGCCAGTGGTACTAAAGTGATCGTTTTTCCTCCATTTGACACTTAAGTGATTCAAAATAAACTTTTGGCACCAAAATGAGCGCCGTACACAAGTTTTGGCACTGATAGTGTACTTACCCATTCTTTTGCCTAACCTTACCCAGTGAAATATATTAACTACGAAAAAGACATCTATTTCTCTGCATATTCAACTATTTAGCTGGCACAAAATAGCTTTCACTCTGGGGTACGAGTTGCATCATAATATCAATTTGAGCCATCATATGTAAATTAGTGTGCTTGCCGGTCAATAATCAAAATTGTGGATATATCTGTTTGGAATCAAACCTGGATGAAAGTTGATGGGCCTGCCAATATGTCAAAATGCTTCTTGATGCGCTCAACAACCTAAGTGAAGAGAAGGCGGTAAATGAGAACTCAATAATTGCAAAGAAATGGATAATCAACTTTATGCAAGAGCTCTTAGAAATTGTAAATCCAAAAGCTAGGAAGGCAAGGGGGTGCACCCGCCACACACAGGCACGTGATACCTTGGGTTTCCTGAGCATGCCACTGGGATCACTTGTCACGAACCAGCCGAGTCTCCACCCAGGTACAATCCATCTTTTGGACAGAGACCCGAGAGTCAGAACAGGGACGATCGTCCCATATCGTCCCATCGGCACAAATGGGGTGTCCCCGAAAGCAAGGTGCCCATAAACTTCATCAGCAATCACAAGGATATTCAGCTTCTCTGCAGTTTCTGCGATCTAATTTCAATGCAAAAAAAAAGTCAATTCAGTTGAAATCTTTTTAAAGCAATGCAATGGCACTTAAAGCTAAATTGTAAGCAATCGACACTGACCTCCCTCAGATGTTGATCAGTGTACACGTTCCCACAAGGATTTCCCGGGTTGATAATTACCATAGCCACTGTGTTCCGATCTGCTAAAGTTTGTATAGCATCAAGATCGACCTCCCAACCTTTGTTGGGGAGGAGATCATGATGCCGGACTTCAATGTGTCTAAAAGCAGCACAAAGTTCATAAATCGGGAAACCAGGCCTTGGAATCAGTACGTTCGCTCCTGGCCTAGCAAGCATTGCCAATGCAACATCTATTGCTTGCGTGCAACCGGATGTAACGAACACGTCATCGGACGATAACTTGTATGGGAGATCACGAGACAAGTACTCGGCGATTGCTCTGCCAAAGTGAAACATGCATTAATGAGTCGATGTCTCAGCTTCTTATACGAATCTTTCAAAGACATATGCCAATCGAGAAATTCCGACTGGGACTTAAAAGACTCGACTAAACAACATCCAAGAGGACATGCAAATCGTACATCATGCGTGCGCCGACCGACAACTTATGAGAACTGAGGAACTAAAATTAGTTGCAAAAACACAAGTTTGCCACAAAATTAGATTGCAGTGGCAGGAACGAGTGAACAGAAACTCGGCTTCTTGCTAATTGCAATCTGCAACTCTTACCAATGTACTGAACTGATAATCGCATGCCACTCGAAACTATTCTCCCTGACAAGAAAATTTAGCTATTGAAAACGACAACTCGCGCAGATCACCTTCTTGTCTGGGGAAGACCAACGGTGGGCGAATAGCCATTGAACTTCTTCGACTGAAGAGCGTCCACCACGGCGTCCTCGGCCACCTGCGTGGTGCGGAAGCACGTGTAAGAGGAGGGGTCGCCCATGCCCAGCGCAACCACCCTCTTGCCGTTGCCTGTATCGACGTTCTCCATCAGCAAGCCGAGGATGCCCTTGATAGTGATGCCGGAAGGCGCCTCCACTTCGTGGTTCGCGTTTCCCGCGCCCTCCATTTTCTCTCGTCCCCCTTTTCTCCCGCTTCGACCCGCTCTCGTTTTCCTCTGTTTTCCTCTGTTTTCTCGAGGTTCTCGAGGCCGGGATTTATGAAGAGACAGAGAGACAGAGAGATGACCAAGTGGGGCGATTGGCTTAGTGCATTGAAAAGCCACACGTTGGGCATTCTTCTTAATTCCTGCATGGGAACAAGAAAGGTTGGCTCGGAGCCGTGTCATAACATAAGCCCCGATTTAAACGGGTCATCACTTATTTTTTTTACAAAAAATAGTTAAATGAGTTTAACAATAAAAGACTTAATTAAGATAGGTGTGTCTTAAGTGGATCTTAAATGAGTTGGATTTAGAATCCACTTTTAACTAAAACCTCATTATCTTTATTTTCCATTATTTTTAACTTTACAAAAATACTTTTTTTTTTATAAAAATTGAAATTATAATTAATTTTAATTTTAATTTTATTTTATTTTATTTTTTTTCTTTCTTCCTTCTCCTTCTAATGGCTGGCACAGCGATGACTCGCGACCGGCCAGGTGAGCCTCAAGTCGGCGAGCTCGAGCCTCGCTGATCTGGCGAGACTCAAGCTCGCCTCATTTTTTTTTTTTTTTTAGTCCTAAACTTTTTTACACAAAATGCACTTAATCAACTTAACGTTTTTTAATAAAATGAGCCATTTGTGTAATGAGATCTAGTGCTAATCCGTTTAGGGCAGTTTGGTAACGTTTTTATTTTCGGGAATAATTTCTAATAAAAAATAATTATTTTTTATTATGTTTTCGAAAACAATTTCTAAGCATTTTAAGACATTTGATAATTGTCCAAAATTTTTATTCTCAAAATAAAATTGCGTTTGACAACGTTCTAAAAATTTATACTCGAAATCATTTTACTTTAAATTTTTAATAATTTTATTTCTTTTTTCTTCATTTCTTTTTTTTTTCTTTCTCTTCTTCCTCTTAACCGGTCACCAGTCTTGGGATGACTAGCGACCTTGCCAAAGGGTCACTAGCCCCTAGTGAGGCCATGCCTTGTCGGTCGAGCCTTGCCCAGCCCAACCAAGGCTCCGCCGAGCCTCACTTGGCCATCGACAAGGCTGGGCAAGCCTTCGACGAACTCACCGGACCTCGCCCTAGCTTGGCGAGCCCCCGGTGAGCTCGTTGGAGCTCGCCCAACTGGTCACCGACGACCGGCGGCGGTGGTGGAAAAAAACAAGAAGGAAATAAAAAGATAAAAGAAAATAAAAAAAATACGAGTTGGTTTGATTCTGAAATTGTTTTCAGGAATGAAAAATCAATTTTTTTTTTTTACTTCTTGATTATGTTCTAAATCTATTTCTGGGAACAAAAAAATAGAAATTTGTTCCCACAAACAAAAGTTTTACCAGATGAATTTATGTTCTAAATCTACTTCTGGAATAACAAAAGAATAGAAATTTCCGGTATTTATTAGGCGATTGCCGAACACGCCTTCAGATACCCCATTTCTTCCCCCTTTTCTTCAAATTACAAAAGAGCGACTGCCCGAACGAGCCTGGCCCGCAAAAGTGCCGTTGGTCCCGGGTGCAACTCCCCCTTTGATATTTCCGACGCATCTACGTACGTGGCCTCCTAATTTGGCGGCAAAATTTTGGTTGGAAAGTCACCGGCAAACACCAATCGGTACCAATTTCCATTCGCTCGAAATTCAATCCCACGCTCTCGACGAGGCGCGTCGCTGAAAAAAATTCGACTTTGCATTATGTTGAAAGCTCGTATTACAGGAAGAAATTGATAAATTTCCTTTTTATGTCGATTATCTTTTAACTCTTCGAGCGTCTATCATTTGTGATACGGCGTAAATATTTTTTTTTTTGGGTAATGATAAAAGGGCTAAAGATGATTTAATATCATAAATTTATTATCCTTATTTTATCACGCAACAAAATATGAAGTAATTCTTTAAGAGGTAATGAAACGAATCCAAGTGAAAAGTTACAAAATGAGCAAGCTGAGTAATAGAGAGCGATTTCATCCTCGAAAGTTATGTCACACCTTAAACTTAAACATAAGAGCGGGTGATCTTCTTGTGTTTTTAATAAAGCACATATAAATTCTGATCAATGAGATCAATGATAGCTTTATAATTAAATCCCAATGATGATATTAAGAAAATCAAGTTATGTATTGTAAAGTTAAATCTCAACTGCAAAACACAAAATCATATTCATACCATAGAACATATTTATAAGAATGTGACGAAACCACCTAACAATTTACCCATTTGATTTTTTAATAGAGTTTAATGTTGGCAAGTCTCGAGTCGCCTTTATAGGGTTCGTCGGTATTTAATTTAATCCACCGGAAAGATGGAGGATCCCATCTTATCCAACTCAATTCAAGTTATTCGTGGGCGAACGAACCTTTTAACGATTTTCTTTGTATATAACCAAATTACTTGAGAAATTAAAGTACTTACTTATAACCACTAGGGTATCCAGTGGCCATCATTCCAATATAGAATGGGGATGTGAGGGGTTCGAATCTCCACTTTCTTAAAGGATTGGGGGTAGAGACGAATTAGTTTCAGGAGTGGACTCTGTAAGAAAACATGATAAAAGTCTGAGAGTGAGAATTAAAATGAAAGTAAAGAAAGACCGACCAAAAAAAAAAAAAAAAACTTACAAATGTTCGAACCGTCCGTCATGGCCATGGACCGTGCCTACACGCGCGTAGGAGTAGCGCGAAAATAGCGGATGGGTTAGTACGAGAGCTGCTTTCCACTACTCCGTCGTACGCCCTAGCTCTCTTCTTCGCGAGCCATCGGAAACAGAACAGATAAACACAAGCAAACGCAAAAACAACACACAGCGAGCCAACGCTCGGAGCAAAAATCTTCGCGATCACCGCAAAGCTTCCGATCTTCATCGAATCAAGCTCGATCGGAACCGCCGCTCGAGAGCCGCCGGACGTCGTTTCTAGGGTTCGAGGTATCTATCCCGTCCGTCCTTTCTCGCCCGCCGTTCGTTCGCTACGATCGGAGTGAACTCGGCCACGGACGCGGCGATTCGCCGATGATCGATCGTCCGGCCGTCCGCGTCCTCCCGTTCCTCGCGTCGTCGAGCCGCGCATCGCTCGGCCGAGCGGACTCGATCGGTGTGCGCCTGCCTGTCTGCCCTAGGTAGAGAGATTGGAGAGGGACGGGGCGTGGCGTGGCGGTGGTGTCATGAGAGTCAAATCCACCCCGGTTTCGTCTCTGAAGCAGCAGACGACTCCTCATTGCTCGGCCTCTCGCACCCGCACGAAGCACAAGCGGCTCGACGCCATATGCGAGGAGACGTATAACCTCCACCATGCCGAAACTAATAGGCCAGCCACCGGGGACGAGGAGGAGGAGGAGGCGGCGGCGTCGGGAGGAGCCGGTTCCGAGCTTCGGCGGAGCTCGAGGGCGCGCCGAGCTCCGGTGTTGCTGGACGCGTCGCCTCCGCCCCCGAAGAAGAGGCGGAAGCTCGGCAAGAAGGGGAGATTGAGGGGTGAGAAGAGTGCGAGGGCCTTGTCTCGACCGGTGAAGGAGGATGAGTCGGAGAATTGGGAAGATGAAGAGACTCCGGGGACTTGGAGGTCGAGGCTGAGATCCAGGAGGAGAGTCGGCTTTGGGCGGAAGAAGGAGAGAAATTCTCCCAGGAGAAAGCTTTTTGTGGAAATGGATGCAGTGGAAGAGGAACGTGAGAGGATAGAGGGAGTTTTGACGGAGGGAAAAGTTGAAATGGTTGACGAGATAGAGGAACCGGAAGTTGAGCGCCTACCAAAGGTAAAATTGAAGAGAAAGCGGAAGTTTAGCATGGCAGGTGCTTCTAGGACCAGAGATATAGTCCTAGTTTCTGAGAAGATGGATGGCACCCGGGATAATGAAACAAGGGACGAAGGGAATGACTGTGGAGAAGTAATGCCTTTAGAAGGTGAAATGCTTGATGATATCCACGAGGATGACGGAGCAGATGTTAGTGCCACGGACTTGGTCGTGGAAAAACCAGAAGAGCTGTCTAATTGTAATCAAGCAGAGGGAGATTGTGCTGTAAATGACTGCGTAACAGTTACTGACGATGTTGCACAAGGGGAGTGCATGGACGAATCTGTAATGGTTGATTTGAATGAGGTGGTTGCTGACTTATCAATTAATGACGTAAGAGGAGGCCCCCACGATGGTGAAGATGCGAATTTGGTCAAGCCTGATGAGAAGCTTATGGAAGGTGGAGGGAACACGAAAGAGGATAAAATTACCTCTCAGTATTCTGGTAAAAGGCCCGTGCATTCACAGATCAAAGAGGGAAGACGGTGTGGATTATGTGGAGGCGGTACTGATGGTAAGCCTCCAAAGAGGTTAACACATGAAATAGGTGAAAGTGAAAATGAGGCATCCAACGGCTCTTCAGCGTCTGATGAACCAAACTATGACATATGGGATGGTTTTGCCGAAGAACCAGGGTGGCTTGGACGTCTTTTAGGTCCCATTAATGATCGATATGGCATTGCTGGGACTTGGGTTCATCAGCAGTGCGCTGTTTGGAGTCCAGAGGTTTGGTTTCATCTTTTGTCTTGCAGAGTAGTATCTCTTAATTATTTTATTTCTTTTTATGACGCCTTCGACTAGTGTGCTCACTTCTTTTAGTATGCTTTGGTTCAATAACAGTAGCGTAGGCTTCAGCCTGAATGAAATTTGTTAAATTTGAAAGCCATGTGGTCCTTTGATCCGTGGTGTTTGTCTTTGCCTGGCACTTTTGAAAATACTAGTCATCTAGTGGAAATGACGACTGGCTATGCTTCGCTTGGTATGGGGGCTTATTTTTATGAGACAACTCTTGCTTTCTTCTCTGCAGAAGCCTCTCTTCTTTAAATATGATAATACAATGTGATTGATCCTTTTCAAAGCTAAGCTGGTTAAATTTTTTGATGATCTGATTCCAACAAGCTTCCATGCTTGATATCAGTGTTTTCAGGTGTACTTTGCTGGTGTTGGATGCTTGAAAAATGTGAGGGCTGCGCTTTGTAGAGGAAGGGCGCTGAAATGCAGCCGCTGTGGAAGACCTGGAGCAACAATTGGATGCCGTGTTGATAGGTGTCCCAAAACTTACCACTTGGTTGGTGTTCTGATTTCTCGAGTGGTCTTTTCATGTCTTTTTGGCAGACTTCGCAAAATAACCATTAATTATTTATATACATGGTTGTGTTCAAAACCTATCTGGTGACACTTATTTTATGCTGGGCTTTGCAGCCTTGTGCTCGAGCTGATGGTTGCATCTTTGATCATCGAAAATTTCTCATAGCTTGCATTGATCATCGTCATATCTTCCAACCTTTTGGTAGTAAGATGGCAGATCGGATAAAGAGAATGAAAGCTAAGAAAATGAAGATGGAATTCAGGAAGCTATGTAATGATGCTTGGCGGAAGGATATTGAGGCAGAAGAGAAATGGTTGGAAAATTGTGGTGAAGATGAAGAATTCTTGAGAAGAGAGAGCAAGAGGCTTCAACGAGATTTGATGAGAATCTCGCCTGTCTACATTGGAGGCACGGATAAAGAGAGTCAAAAACTGTTTGCAGGTTGGGAATCTGTTGCAGGCCTTCAAGATGTCATCAGATGCATGAAGGAGGTTGTCTTATTACCCCTTCTGTATCCTGAATTCTTTGATAACTTGGGCATTACACCTCCTAGAGGAGTCCTTTTGCATGGTTATCCTGGAACGGGTAAAACTCTTGTAGTGCGTTCCTTAATAGGTTCGTGTGCTCGTGGTGATAAACGAATAGCATATTTTGCCAGGAAAGGTGCAGATTGCTTAGGAAAATATGTTGGTGATGCTGAACGTCAGCTGAGGCTTTTGTTCCATGTTGCTGAAAAATGTCAACCTTCCATAATATTCTTTGATGAGATAGATGGATTAGCGCCATGCCGCACGAAGCAGTCAGATCAGACACATAGTTCAGTAGTATCAACTCTCCTTGCTTTATTAGATGGTTTAAAGTCTCGTGGCTCAGTTGTAGTTATAGGTGCCACCAATCGGCCTGATGCTGTTGATCCAGCACTTAGGCGCCCTGGGAGGTTTGACAGGGAAATATATTTCCCATTGCCATCTTTAGAAGATAGGGCTGCCATTCTGTCACTTCACACTCAGAAGTGGCCAAAACCAGTTTCAGGTTCTTTGTTAAGGTGGGTTGCTGGAAAAACGGCTGGATTTGCTGGTGCTGATCTGCAGGCTCTGTGTACACAGGCGGCTATTATTGCTTTGAAGCGGAACTTTCCTTTACAAGATGTCTTATCCGCTGCTGGAAAGAATTCTTGCAGTGAACGGGTACCTCTTCCTTCATTTGCAGTTGAGGAGAGAGATTGGTTGGAGGCTCTATATAGTTCCCCACCTCCGTGCTCTCGTAGAGAAGCAGGAATAGCTGCTACCGACATAGCATCATCCTCTCTTCCATGCCACCTCATCCCTTGCCTGCTACAGCCACTATCTACGCTGCTTGTTTCTCTTTATCTTGATGAACATGTTTCTTTGCCTCCTGCTCTTTCTGAAGCTGCGGCTGGAGTTAAAAACGTGATATTTTCTGCATTGGATAGAAAGAAATTGCCTAATCATCTCTGGCGGTCTCATTTGCATTCTCTCATACAAGAAGCTGAAGTTGGCGAGGAGATTGAAAGACAACTTTCCTCAGCAGATATTGCTATAGGCAAATCTGCTTCTATTGGTTCTGATGCTTTTGGTGTTGGAGAGAATCGTGAAAATATGAACTCTGAAGCTTCTGTGATCTACAACAGCAACAGTTGTACTGGTTCAGTGAGGAATATGCCTTTCTCATCGAGGAAAAAATCTGGATATCGAGTTTTAATTTCTGGAAGTCCTAGATCTGGTCAGCGGCATCTTGCTTCTTGCCTCCTTCACTGTTATGTTGGCAATGTTGAAGTCCATAAGCTTGATTTGGCTATAGCTTCACTAGAAGGACATGGAGATGTGGTGCAAGGGCTAACGCAGATATTGAGTATGTTTAATGGCTTTTTTTTATATTGGCCTAAAGAAACTATGAACTTAGCTCATAAAAGTGGTGTGGCAGTAATAGCGAGCTATACTTTTGGCTGCAATCCCAAACTTCTCATAATATGTGCATCTCCTCACTTGTCAGTCTCAACGCGTCTGTTATTAAATTGACTTTTCTTTCCTCACCGATTGTTGATGCGAGTCTGATTTGAAAGTCAGCTTGGCTGCTCATTCACTTTGATACATTGAGAAACTGTCCCAAGTGAACTTGGATAAATAAGAAAAATGATGTACTTTCAAAATGTTAAAGTTCGACATCAGTAACTTGACTAGATTGTGCGGGCTGTCTACCAAAATGTAATGTGCCTGTGGCCTTCATTCTCTCAGTGTGATATGTTCTATATAGACATGTTTAAAATAGCTAATATAATGAGCTATACTGTTCCTATATATCACCGGTTGAATCTGTGTCCAAGAAATACAATAGTAGAGGGCTGGCAGTTGCCTTTGACAATAGGAAAAATACGTTCTATAAACAGCAAGGGTGCTTTTCTAATCGTCCAACACACTGGAAGTGCAGTGTAATTCTTCCTGTGCTACTTCTGCAAGCCGCAGTATGTTCATGATTACTAATGTCTGACCCTTTCTATTCATCAAAAATAGATAAATACATAAAGATCCTTCAAATTACATCTAAGTTCTAACAAATCCAAATATGTGATTTGGGGCGCCCATCTGTAGCAATCAATGCCCTTTGTTTTGTATTTCTTAGACTGTACTTATTACAAAAACATTTCCTTGTGACATTGGACCCTCATATTCAGTGCTGGGAGTCAGTGTGGTGAAGTAATGCTTCGGTATTTTTTATTCTAACACTTCTCTACTTATTTTGTAGTAAAATGTGCCAATGTGGGTTCTAGTGTTGTATTTATGCCGAGGATAGATCTTTGGGCTGTGCAGATGCATCAGCAAGTTTCTGATGACGAAGACAGTTCCACTACATTTGATGATCAGTCACCAGTGAAGAAAACAAGCTGCTCCATAGATACTCAAGTACATGAGACAAAAATCACATCTAATATGCAACATGGCAACTCAACTTCAGGGGACGGATGTCAAAGTTCTTCCCAGAGCCCCTCACATGCCTGGAGCTCTTTCGCGGAGCAGGTCAATACAATTTGTGTGAATACATCCCTGGTGATTTTGGTACGAATGCTCTTTGGCTTTCTGTTTCTTATATTCTAATTTCCTTGATGTGATATAGCTAATGTTTTTATACTCATCTGCTTCTGGCAATATGGTGCTTGTCTACTTTCTATTTCTATTCTTATATCTGCATAGAAATAAAGAGCTACTATATCTGTCTTTGAGGAATACTTGATCTTGTCTTGACTTTAGTTGTTGTGAAACGTGCTGTGAGAATGAAGATGTTTTAAAAGAAAAGTGAACTATCATACCATCTGAATTTTAGGATGTTAAATGCTTTTTGTTGTCGTATAACTCCTTGCCCTCAAAAAGGATGATTTTGCGGAAGTCAGTTTCATGGAGAAACTAACCAGATCCAATAGGGCAGATTGCTATGCTAAAGTTCTACGTGGAAAATGTCGTCTAGTATCTAGGAGGAACCTTTAGATCTTGCAAAAAACTTTATGTAGAATTAAGCACAATTAAGCACAATGGCTTCAGAAAATTTTCACAGTCTACCTTACTTGGTGGGATGAGGGTGATTTTGTTGATTTTGTTGATTTTGTTGTTTAGTTTCTTGGGTCACTATTGTTGGTTGCTTGATCTCCTACTTTGTCATTAACTTCCATTATTTTACAACTGTTACTAGCTCCTCCTCTCTCCCTCCGCTTTCTTTTCTTTTGCTTTCTCTTTCTAATGTCATCATGTCAACAAACAGGCTACTTCTGATGTTCCTCATGCCCAACTTCCCATTGGAATACAACAGTTCTTTGGCTGTGATGTACAAGATAGCAGTCAATGTACCTCCTTGGAGCGCACTTTATCAAGATTCAGTGTGCAAATTGATGGCAGTATGAATTATGACGTGGTGGTAAATCGGTGTGCTGCAGAATTGTCAATGATAGTTGCTCAGCAGTTTGTGCAGTTGTTTTATCAAAAAGCTCACAAACACCCTATTCTCATTAATGAAACTTCTGCTCCAACTGGAGATAAAAAACAAACCCCAAATAACAACCTAGATCGTCCATCAGAAGAGCTTGACCCTAGAACACAAAATGCTGATGATTCTGTGCCAAGACCATCTCCGCTTTTGAACAAGCGTAATCTGAAGGGGAAATCGAGTTTGATGTTGGGGATATCAACACTTGGCTATCAAATACTCAGATATCCTCATTTTGCTGAAATTTGTTGGGTTACCTCAAAGTTGAAAGAAGGCCCTGTTGCTGACATAAGTGGACCTTGGAAAGGCTGGCCATTTAATTCCTGTATTGCTCGCCCTAGTAACACATTAGAGAAGATGGCTGCTCCTTGTAATCCTGGCAACATCAAAAGCAAAGAAGGATCCCTTTTAGTCAGAGGGATAGCAGCAGTTGGTTTGTTGGCATACAGAGGGTTGTACACTTCAGCAAAAGAAGTTGCTTTTGAGATTCGCAGGGTTCTTGAGCTCTTAGTAGGGCAAATAAGTGTCAAGGTCCAGGCTGGGAAAGATCGATATCAGTATGCTCAACTTTTGTCCCAAGTTTCTTATCTGGAAGATATTGTTAATAGTTGGGCATTTTCATTTCAAAGGTACTCTTCTTTTCACTAGAAAGCTGGATCAAATTTTGAGTATGCTACAAAGTGTTAACACAGTTTATTTTGTTTTCAGTTTAGAGGTGGATGCCCAAGTTACACAAGCAAACCCTGTTCTGTCAACCATGGCATCTTCAGCTAATAATCTTCGACTTGAGGAACATCAGCCACCCATCTCTGGCAGCAGTTCCCCCGAAGCCAGAGTTTTGGAAGAAACTCAGCGAGATTCTGCTGCTGAAAATGTTGATCCATCTGTGTGCAACAAAGAGAATGGTGACTCTGGGCTTCATGATTTTAAAGAAAGAGTTGGACTTTTACAGGATGAGATTGTAGAAAATATTTCCTTGTTTGGAAACTCCACTCCAAACGAACACCCTTGCAGTTCCATTCCTGCTGGCACTCCTGTTGGTAAATCATTGATCGAGTGCAATGGGACGAATGCAATAACTGAGCTTGAAAGCCCTAGAGAATCTACTAGTATACGTGATGTGGCTCAGTCGTTAAATCATCCCTACCATTCAGTATCAGCAGATGATGTTGTGCTTTCTAAGGATGGTCCTTGCCCTTCAGGGCAAATGGGTGGAGCTGCCTATTCTGGCTCTAGTGGAGGAAAAGACCATATAAAGGATTTGGCATCAAAAGACAACAGCACTTTGTCTTCTGATGGTGTCCCAGATTCCGATAATTCCTCATCAGGCAATTTTTCTCCATGCAAAAACATCAATGCTCTTGCTGACTCTTTGGCTGTATGTCTGTACCGCTGTTGCTCTGTCTGCATGAGTTTACTCCATGACGTGATGCGAAAACTTCTCATTCATGAAGCGGGTTTAAGTAAGAACGGCTGGAACGTAGAGGACGTTCATGACGTGGTTGCATCCTTGTCCGTGGATCTTGTTTCAGCAGTTAGGCAAGAGTTTTCTAATGTTGGCAGTTTATTTGGTGAAATACAGGGGAATTCGGTTCTATGTCCAGATGCAAGCACATGTGATTGCAATAGTCCAGGGCGTCAATTGAGTGTTCTTGCGGAATGTGCATTCCACTCCACTGAAGGAGGCGTAAGCGAGTCAGTAAATAAGGACAGATTGTCTCCGTTTGGACAGACTGTTGAATTTGTCTTCAGAAATGGTGTACTGCTATCTACAAGTCACGACAGGAATGTTGTCTGTCACTGTAAATTGGAGAGTTTTTGCCTTTCTTCTCTAATGGAGTTAATGTTATCTGCCAAGCAGTTGCCCAGGTGAGAAGATGTTGGGGCTTGGCAGCATAGAAGTAGCCTCTCTACTCTGTTCACTGGTGAAATGTTACTCATGAGATTAAATCAACCACAATTTTGTCACAACTGAGAATCAGTTTGAAATGGTAGATTATTTTCTCATATGTGCTTCTCCGTAACAGCTTCTGTTCTTTCTCTCTTGATTGCGCTGCATTTTGTCATGGTTTACAGGAGCCATCGGTTAGTCCTAAGTATCTTTTTGCAATTACAGCAGTTACAGGTCTATCACATGGTAGTGATTGGTTGATTGCATTAGAAAACTTTACCATTAATGTCAGCAATTGTGCTTGTAATGAGTACTTGGTCGTGCCTTGATGACCCCCAGTATAACTATGCAAATACTGATAGTATGTAAAGGTGATTAAGTTGCAGCAAGCTTCACATTTCAAAATATTCGGGTAAAATGGTTAGACATGGAGCAAACTTTAGATTTTTGGTCGGAGAGGTTTTGGGAGGTGAGTGAGTAATAAACAGCATAAGAGCTATTTTGAACATGTTAAATGGAGTTAAAAAAAAAAGAATTAATAAGTTTATTGATAGGTAGATGTAGATCATATAAATATAATGACTATTAAAATTTCATATGTCGAAAAATGAAAAGAATGTTTTTGACAAATCAAATTCTCTATGTACATCAAACTTTCATAATCCAAGTCCACGTTTCATCTAAACAAAAATAGAAATATAGAAATATAGGACAGATTCAGCCAATGACACAATTAACAAGGTTTACATACAAAGACCAAAGAAAAGAAAGGTCCAAAAAAGAAATCACCGTGGAACAAAGTTTTTCATCCTTTGGGATAAAACTGTAGAAAGTAACTATCGTCATCAACCATCTTGTTAAAGCATTATCATAAATATCGTTCTATGCTCATTAAGAAATATTCGGTTCGAGTTACAGCTATATTCTATCATTAATGATCTTCGAAAATCTGAAGTGAACGAACGTGCTGTCATAATCTACCAGGATGATAGCAAACACAGGCCGTTCAAACATTTGCTCACAATTTTGAATCCAGCGGATGAATCTGGGCAAAAGACAGAACAGCGCATTTTATCCGTAAGGCCAATTTCCTACGTGTAAATTGGAACGAAGTCGAGGGAAGGAAGAGCGGATATTTTTCTTCTGTCCGAGAAGAACACGAAAGATTTTTTCCGCTGGAGGTTGCAAGCAAGAAGAAGATCCACAGCAGCTGCAACTCGACTCAAGAAACTCAAAAGCTTCATTCGCAATCGTCTTCTTCCTCTCGTGCTGAACTCGCTCGAGGTATCATCTACTCAAATGCTGCAACTCCAACTGCCACCTCATCACCCTCGCTTCCTCTCCCCCCATCTCTTCCCGCTCTCTCCCCTCCACTCGCCCGTCTCTCTCTCCCCTTTCCCTCCCCCTCCCCCTCCCCCCCTCTCCGCCTCCGCCCTCCCTCGCCGCCGACCCGGACCCGACCCGTCATGGCTCGCCCGAGCCTCCGAGCCCCCCTCCGCCGCCGCCGTCGCCGACGAAGAGCCGCCGGAGGGTCCCGTCGAGCTCCCTCCCTCGGCGCCTTCGATATTCGCGTCCACCGACGACCCCACTCCCCTCCAGGTGGCCACTAGCATTCTTCTCACCGGAGCCATCTCCGTCTTCCTCTTCCGCGCCGTTCGACGTCGCGCCAAGCGTGCCAAGGAGCTGGTACGCTCATCACGATTCTCTTGTCGTCGCATCATGATTTGAAATGAATTTGGAATTAGTTGAGCTGGTCCGTTGCTTCTCCTGTGGACTTGAATTGGGAAGAAGAAAAGGTCTTCCCTTTACTTTGTTACAATGCTGGATGGTTTTGCGGTTGCTCTGTTATCGTTCGATTTCATTAAGAAATCGTTCTTCCTCGGTTCGTTTTTGAAACCGTGGCTTGCATTTTGAGTGATTAGAGCATTTCAGCTATGATGCAATGTGAGTACTTGTTGGTTGTTTGACTTCAATGTGGCGGTGGTGTTGTTGCTGTAGAAATTCAGGTCTTCAGGGGCAAAGAAGACGCTGAAAGACGAGGCCTTGAATAGCTTGAAGGCAATGGGGACAGCCTCCATTCCTGCTAAGGCGCCGCCTTCACCTGCACAGGCACTGCTAGGTGGAATCGCGGCTGGTGTCATTGCTCTCATCCTATACAAGTTCGCCACCACCGTCCAGGCGTCCCTCAACCGGCAGACTCTTTCTGATAATTTCTCAGTATGTCCTCCAGTCTTTCGTTTCTCAGCTGTAGTACACCCATTCCGATTCAATAATGATAATTGAGGAAGTTGAAATGTACTATTGATGTCAATTATTCCTTTTTTTCATTAATTTTCCCTTTTCTCACCGTTTTAAGTTTCTCTTTTGCAGGTAAGGCAGATAACAGTAACCGTAAGGTAAAGCTTGACCAACTGTTTTTCTCAGCTTGTAACACTGAATCTTTAAGCCTCATGCTCTGCGGTCAGTTTTATCTTAAGGTGGCACACGAGGCTTGCATACTCACATTCATCATCTCGTATTTGCAGGACAATTGTGAATGGGATATGCTACCTTGCGACATTCGTATTTGGTATCAACTCCATCGGCCTACTTCTGTATTCCGGTCAACTTGCCATAAACTCCTTCACAGAAGAATCTTCAAGCGGAGAAATGAACAAAAGTGATGGCCAATTATCGTCAGCAGAGAGTCTTACAGATACTCCTAAAACAAATGACAGTGAAGGAAGTGATAAAACAGATAGCACACCATGACAGAAGATAAGTATTGTTATTTCTACTGGGACCTATTTAAATTGATTTTTTTCCCCACTCTGCTACCTTTGTTTCTACCTTTGAAATGCTAATCTTCTATTTAGAAATGATGTCAACGTCATATATGTGGCTAAGGCATGCTTTTGGGTTATTTGTAATAGTTCTGCATGTTAATAGGTTAACCGCTTGATGTATATACCACGGTTCAGGAGATAATCTGCATACATCCAGCTGTTAAGAATTCTTTCAGTTGAAAATAGTTTTGGTGATTTACTTTGTTTAGAAGAGCCAGCTGTTGGATGATGTCTATTCTTTCGGTCGCGGACTCCCTTCATACATTCTCTCCATGAAGTTTGATATCATGGTTAATGACACTTTACAAAAATTCATTTGACAGCTGTTTTTCAGAATTTTGAGTAATGGCACAAAATGCCTCTTTTTGCTCTTAACATACTTAATTGTTCGTTCACGGGCACGGGATTCTCAGCACAAAGCAAGTGAATTCACAGAGCTTCATTTCTCTCTGGCTTTCATGGACTTTGCTTCTAGCTAGGGGTGGGATCCTTTCTTTCTGCTTCTTTAATTAAAAAAAAAAAAAATGAAGTATGAGATGCTTGTCCAAAGCTGCTAATGGAGTCCAAGAATTAATTCATAGACCTCCTAGCTCTCTTACTCTACTGTTCGCAAGGCCTAGTTATGAAATATGATGATCTTCTGACTGTTAAATTCAGTGATGAAGTCCAACGATGTTGTGAGAGAGATGAGTGATCCTTGTAGAAGTGGTTAAATTCATGTTGGGAGTCTGCAGAATCACTATCATCGTCCACAAAGAGTTCACTTTGTTTCGGACCATATACCCAGAGGATTAAATGTTTGGCCAAACCTGAGGACAGGGGAGCCAATCTCAGAGTCTTGCACTTATTCCTCCTCTCCATGCACAGTTCAAGCGAACTACGACCAGATTGCTTTAGAAAGCATGTTGGAGGTAGAAGCCAGAGGTACTAAGAAGCAATTGACGCTTGTACTGTTCATAGTTTCCTTAGATAGCTTTAGTATGGTACTCTGTTAAAACTCCTGCTTTGAAGTCAAGATTGCGGGTTGCTGGTTCTTTGATTAATAAAATTTTTGATACTCAAAACGTCTCTCTTCGTACCAAATACTAGAGCAATCTAGTTACAAACCTTTCAATGAGCTTTTGTAGGATACACCTGGTTTCATTTTAGCCCAATTAACATGAATCATCAAAATTATTCGGTCTGCGGGTAACAAATTCTGCTGAGTGTGAAATCTGAGTTACTATGTGAAATCCCGAGGTGCATCCGTGGATTCCATGTGATAGAAAAGCGCAGTAATTTCCTTCTACTCCAAGGAAAAAGAAAGCGACTTTTATTAATTTAGAACGGGCTCATTGTGCATAGCTGACTACTGCAGAGCCTGGAGTTCCTCTATCTGGAAGCATGCCATGTTCTGTCATGGCATTTAAAGACTAAATCACGCTCTTATTTAGTAACTGCAAATTCTCGGAGTTCATTCACTTCATCGCGCGCACATTATTTATTAAAGTCTTTGAATGAGTCGACAATAGTCTTCGACAGCACTTTGATCCGTATTAAGGTCGATCCCTCTATCATACTCTGCTAATCATGAACATCTTGTTATAATTTTAATATGAAGTGCCATAATTCAAAAAATGATTCAATCACATGGACAAACTGTCATTTGAGAATTGTAGAAGCTCCAATCGTTTCCTAGCAGAAAAATATGTCTGCTGTGACAGCACTAGGAACACAAAATGAAATATGCTCTGCTACTTCTGCACCTTGCCTTACCCTTTTGTGTTTTTTTAAGTCTATGCCCTTGAAGGATTCATAGAAGGTACTTAATGAAGAAACTTTTTAAATTCTCAATATACCGACTACGCATAACACGAGAGGGACGATACTTTGTATACTCTGAAACTTTCTTTATAGTGATATCTGACAAGAAGTAACCCACGGACACTTCTGGACAAAATCAATTTGCTTTTGGCATTTCTTTATTGGATTTTCTGAAAACACTTGTTAAACACCTTAAGTTTATCATTTTCTACATACCGTCCAGTTTTATCAAACAGTAGCGAGGGCAATCATTGACGAGATTCCTCACATATGTCACTTGTCCTTAGGGGTGATTTTATGATTTTCAGGTCTCTCGTAATTTTTCATTCATGATCGGATCGAAATGTTAATAGATCTCAGTTCAATCGATTTCAAGACAGCCGCACGCGGCTGTGGTTAAATGGAAAGTCCAGGAGACATGATGTCCCCTGAAAAAGATATTCACACTGACTGAACGCGGAAAAAAAAGGCGAAAATTTCTGTGCCCTGGAAAGGCTGAAATTTTCTGCCTAGGTTTCTTCGTTGGAAATTGGTGGACAGAAGAGGGAATCTTAAGACATAATTTGCAGAACGCAACACAAAAAGCAACAAAAGAAAAGGGGAAAACAAGAACAAAACTAGAAAGCAAACCCATCAATATAATGAGTCTTTTGGATCTCTTTACAGCTATAATTCATACTTTACATGCAAAGATATAGGCTTAAGCCACCTATCCTTGTACCATCACAGACCAACAACATCATAAAGAAAAACAGTCAGTCCCACCTTTTGAGGCTTTGCAATACACCCTAATTTTCTTATACTGAAAAGTGGAAAGTATTGATAAAAATAAAGAACAGGGCCATCTATCTGATTCATCTTTTAAGCCCAGAAAAAGACATCACTACGATTCTGGATTCTCTCAGTGCCAACACACGATGCACTCATCTGAGAAAATCTGGCTGCTGCACTATCGCGGGCCTTGTGCTTGCTGGTAGGGTTTCGGCTTAAAGGACCACTTGCTGGATTATCTAAGATTGTGAACTAGTGATGTCCACAGTTTCTGTGTTTAGCTGTCTCAAATGCACCCGATGATTCCGTGTTTAAAGCAGACCTATCCAAAAACCCATCCAGAGGTTTAAAGTTCAGGAGACATGTCTTACCTCTTTCTCACCCAGACTATTTCAAACTTCACTGAGATCCAAAGAGTTTCCACGTGGAGTCCACCCGGTTCGATGATAATTGTTCACGACGCCGGACATCAAACAAATAGACGGATGGGGGCGGGGGTGCAGCTTCTCTCTGTTCAAAGATTTCTTTGAGAAAGGCTAACTTGTACCTATTCCATATACAATAAAAGGCCAAAGAGAAGCAGCTGGTATAACCCCTGCATCTCCATTATTGATCCCTCTTCAGGCCAATGCCCCAGCACAATCCTGTACTCTGCACCCCACTTACCCTGCTTTTTTGTTCCCTTTTTCTTTGGTTCCGATCTCAACCATTTTTTACTTTCTGTGCTTGTCCTTAAGGGGAGAAAAGCACGAACTTGGCAGAGAAAAATCCAAAATTGAGAAACCCTCCGGGCTAGAGCGTGCAAAGGATATGAGGATTTCTTTAGATGGTCCACCAGGCCATTTACTCGATGAGAATTGAAGAACCAGAAGATCTAATTGCTTTAGAAAAACCCATTAACTGCTGCATTTTAATTTTTAACTCTCTTTTCCCAGCTCATTACTCATTTCATCTGTGGTTATCCTTCAGGTTTCTCGAGCCCCGAGAAATCTCTGCCTCGCCTGAAAAGGTTAACATACTCGAAAAGTACCACAGTAATAAAAAAGGTAATAACAACGATTAAGAGTGACTAGGTAATTATCATGTTCGGTCTGGATTGAGAGATTGCCGCACCTGAGTTTTGAGTTTTCAACTATCACCCGTCACTTACAAGAAAAATTCTCACTTTGTAGCAGAGCATGGGCAGGGTTTTATCATGAACTTTTCATTCCCCTACTTGCATTTCATCTAATTTAACCGATCCTTCTCCGAGAATCCACTGAATTTCATTGAAACCCAGGAGAAACCCAGGAGAAACCCAGTTTTGATCGAATCTCATCTGAATTCTCCTCCACTTTCGTATACCCTTTTTGGGGAAGACGTGGTTTAAAGGGTTCAGCTTCGGATGGAATAGCGGGGTTAAGGAAATCACTAACTTTGCCCTCGGAACGTGATTATCATTAATGAAGCAACTCCATTCTGAGAAACCTCACTATCGAATACCCAGCACCTCGTCGTTTCTATCTCATCATCCGACGGCCTCAAATCGACCCATCGTCATCTTGTTGCTAAGATGGTCCCGCGAGTGACTCGCGGACCACCTTCAACAGTTGCTCAACATCTTCATGAGAAGTTAGACTGGAGCCTAAAAAGCTGAAAAGAACATCACGAAATAGACAAGCACGATACATCTCTCTCGGTCTCGACCTTTCGCTCTCAATTCATTGCCAAAACTCACATGGATAGCTTTGGCCGCATCCCACGATCCAACGTAAAGTCGAAGTTGACACTCGAACCGTTAGGGCGATAGCATCAAACATGTGACATGAGGCTTGAAAAGTAAAGCGGTGCTGTAGAAATTCATATCGAGGTCGATGATTAAGATGGAAGGAAAATGAACTCATTCAATAGACCCAAAAGAGAAAATTTACAGAGAAGCTACAGCAGTGAAATAACCTGCAAAAAACTACACTTTCGAAGCTACCCCATTTCACAAACTTTGTTGAACCAACAAAAAACAGAGGACCAAAAGTTTGAAAAAAGAAGAAAGAAAAAAGAAATCATTAAGTTCCATAGTTTCTAGCAGAATTACCTATACAACCATCGATCAAACCGGGTTCAGAAGCCAACCCCGGCCGCCTTGACCCCGTGCGTGGCCGGGCGATGCGGCTCGAGCTTCCTGTTCTTCCAAAAGCAAGCATCCGGCGCAGAGAGCTTCATTGCCGACCGCATTGGCTCAGACTTGCATCTTGTGAGGACGCACGGCTCGTAAGCCTTGGCGCTCTCCAGCTTCTGCTCGATCATTGTGGCCATCGACTCAGCGCCAGCGCCTGCGGCTCGAGCCGCTGCCGCTGCTTTTGGCGGCAAGGAACATGAGTTCCTCCGCGGCTGCTGCAGAATGTGGGCGTGCTGAGCCGTGAGAGCTGAAGCCGAGCGCTTGGATTCCGCATTGCCGGACCTTTTCTTGGGCTCGTCCTTGCCACCATCGGTCTTAATGGGGACTTTGCCGGCGTGCCTTTCCGGTAGCCATCGGATGAAGTCCGTATTGCAGACCCATGTTTCCTTGGAGACCTCCATTGAGAGCTTGGGCTCGCACATCATCAAGAGCAAGCAATCCGGCAGAACTGACTTTTGTTGACTTCCCTCTCTCTCCGTCAACTTCATCTCGGGCCGCGGCGGCTTCAGGCGATCGGAGTGGGATCTCCTGGGGGGGACGGTCACTTGGGTTTCTGGGTGCAGGCCAAGGGCCTCCTCTCTTGGAGCTACAGCTTCATCGTGAAACTCCGACTCTGTTTCGTGTTCTTCCTCTCCTTCCGATTCTTGACTTAGTTGTACGGACATTACATCATTATCATGATCTTCATCATCTGATTCAGCTCCATGCTCATAGTGGGCTTCGCCTTCTTCAGCGTAAGTGTGATCTTGTACCGAAAGCTGCAAGCTTTCTCCGTCTGGGACTGCGAAACACCTTTGCTCTGCTTCTTGCATAGTCGCTACCTGATTAGTCACCTCCATCAACTCCTTCTCTTCACCTTCTTCTTCTTCTTCCTCTAGCACTACCACCTCCTTGACTTCTTCTTCATCTTCTTCTTCTTCTTCTTCTTCCATGATCTTCTGGTCTAATTCTTCCCCTAGCACATTGACCACGCGGTTCCCTTCTTGGTCGTCCTCCTCTCTTTCCGCCACGCTCAAACTCGACTCTCCGAGAACTCTACTCTCCAGGCTAGCTTCGGCAGAAACCCACTTCTGACTCGCTTCCTCATCTTTATCATCATCCATTTCATGCTCGACTTCACCACCTCTCTTCACTTCAACTCCCTCATTTTCGCGACCACTTGCGACAAAACTCTCACTCTGATTCTCATCTTCATCATTATCGTCCGCTACAACCGGAGGAGCCTCACAGAACTTGCTAGCGAGAGCAGCCATTTTCACAGGATCAGATCTACACCTCATGAGCAAGAGCGCATTCTTGGGTGGAACACAAACGCTCGCTCTCCCTCCTCCATCGTCTTCCTCAACTTCAATCTTCGCTCTGCGTATTTCTTCTTCGCTAAACTCGATCCCCTCAAAGGCCCTCCTCCTGTAACTCCCACCGCTCTCCACTGCCGCTGCATCCGCAGCCGCAGCTGCCGTTGTCCTCTCTTCATCTCCAACAATTATCTCCACTTCTCTACCTCTACCCTCTCCTTCCTGCAACGCCACAAGCCACCTTGCAATCACAGCTCCACAGGAAGTACTGTTATGATTACCCGAATCGCCATGCTCGCCACTGTTAGCCCCTCCCTCTGTCTTCTCTTCCTTTGACATGCATGACGATCTGCACGGCAAGAAGCAGTTCCAATCCGCACCGAAAGTCCTCAAGGCCTCGCAGATCGTCACGGGGAAGTGGACCCACCTCTGGTTTCTGTGAGGCAAGCACTCTTGGTTGTTGCCCTGCTGGTTCTGGAAGTAGAAGCTCTGCGCTGCCTCCGTGCTCGTCGCGCCATTACTGATCTCGAGCTTCCTGAAACTGACCTCCCCACCTGCACCACCGCGCTTCGTGCGAGCCCTCAGCTTCTTGCCCTGCTTCTTGGTCTTGACCCTCACTTGGCCAATGCAGGTCACCTTGGGAGACGACGGCTCCGGGTTCTCGAAAGTGGACCCACGTTTCTTCCCATTCGTGGGGAACATGGGCGAAGCTTGGCCCGCGCCTTTCAAGCTGCCGTTGCTCTTGAGCCTCCTGCTCAGAGAGGAGGAGAGCGAGATCTGGGGGGTTTGGTGGTCTCTGGCTCGACCTGGGCTGAGGATGGATTTGGAGATCTTCATAGAAGAGGAAGACGAGAGACGGGACGTGAAGCAAATAAAGAGCTCGCCAGTAGCGTTGCTGTTGCTGTTGCTGCTGCTGCTATTGATGCTTGTCGTGCGATGGGGTCTATCCGAGTCCATCTCCCTCTGTTTCCCCTGTTTTTTTTCTTTTCACCGTGATTTGACCATGGTTGGGAGGGCGAAAGATTTGACTGTAGGTTGGTGTTTTGGGGATCTTTTGCTTAGAGGGTGAAAATGGGAAAGATCATTCAATCATTCGGGAAGGAGGGAGAGAGGAGAGATGGAAACGGAGAATGTGTTTGGTGGGAGGAGGGGAGGATTAGAGAGATGGAGAGGACCTGCTTGTGATGTGCGTGTGCGGGTGTGAAAGTTGCACAGAGAGGTACAGGTTGCAGACGGGAGTGATTGAAGAGAGAGAGAGAGAGAGAGAGAGTGGAAGATGACGAAATGCTGCTTGTCTTTAGTGCAATGGAACCGAGCGAGGAGTGGATTCCGGTTCCGATCTTGCAAAAATTAGGGCGACATTGTAATTATGGTGTGACTATAATGGCCCTGGTCCTCCTCCTTCCCGTTCAGGACTGAATGATGATGATGATGATCTGTTCATCCATGTGGATAACACATTTCCCGGACACAACATATCATTAGTCGTGCCTGGTATCTTTCCTCATGGACATAAATATTCTGATCGAACCATGATGTGGATTGAATTCGCCACACCTAAAAATGATTTGGACAAGTTGACCACACAAATAACAAACGCAAAAACTAATCAAAGAATGTACCGAAAATTAAACAGTCATTACTAAGATGAGCGATCGTTCATCATACCATCTCGTTGTTTCAATACCCGTTGATGAAAATTTAGCTTTTTGATCTTAGCAAAACCGAATTACAAGTCAAATGAGGTTGGAACCATTAAGCTATGAGTTTGACCAACATGTGGAATTGATGGTACGCTTGCAATCAGTGAGGCCCTGACTTGGAATGAAAGCTTTCTATGGACAACCCCCCCTCTCCCCCCTTCTCGAGCTGAAAATAATGGAGAGAATGTGTCGCTGCCATTATAGCCATGTGATGCGCCATCGAACATGGCCAGATCATGACGGACAGTGCCCACCTTGAGATGGATGAAGCAAAGCAGACAGAGGATACGACACGGTGCGAGGGGCGAAATGGTAAATAAGCCGCGTGTCCCCCCTCGGGAATATCAAAAATTATAAAAACACTGTTAAAAGCTTCGGACAGCCCCTCGCGTACGTGGCTTTTTGGTATTTCGCGAAGTCCATATAATAATAATTATTATTATTATTAATAGCCGTTTTCCCGTAACCTTGTCGCTAGCGGGAAGACCCGCTTTTCACATCGCGCCAGTGGCGATTCCGTAAATAGTCAGCGGAACGGTGGGCCATTCGATAGCGAGGTCACATGGGGGGGCGCGCGACCGTGACTAGGAAAAGAAGAGAATCCGAAGGCGCACGTGACTCGCGACCGGGGGATGTGGTAATGATAAGGTTAGCGGTAGTAGCCTGGTAGGGTAGGGAGGTGAAAAAGGCAAGGAAGACCCACGCGCGCCGGGTCGGAGAGTGGACGCCACCTTCCCTCCGGGGACAAGACCAGTACGGCCCCCGCGTACCGTTTCGTCTCGACCTCCGTTCCCCGCGCGTGGCCGCGTGCCGGGGCGCCTCGTCGGCCGCTGCCGCCGCTGCTGCTGCGGAGCATGGAGAACCGGGCCTTCTTCGGACGGCGCGTGGGAGTCGAACGAGAGATGCGGAAGATTTACTAACGCCTTTAATAATCACGGTGTAATTAAAGCTAAGAATTAATAATTAGAGAGTTAACAAAAGAGATTCTTGCCGCTCCCGAAGTCTCTAGGACTCTCTCGAAAGCTTCCTCTTTGAACGCGGTGTGATTAAAGCTAAATTCGACCGTGATAAAATTTAGTTCCCGGCCCGGAAATCTCGGGAGCCGGGCGGGCATTCCGCCTGGCCCTAATGGAAACTCCCGTTTCACACGCATTGCGCAATTACCATGTACCATAGTACGAATGTGCCACCCGATGCTGCCTGAGAAATCCAATAATATGACGATATAGGGATTAAGTGTGGACTTCTATAAGGTTCAATGAGGCCAATTCTCTAAATAACTTCAAACTTTAGGTTTAATCTTGAATTTATCTCGAATTTTTTTTGTCTTAGAAAAAGGCCCCAAACTTTAGATTCAATCTTAAATATGCTCCGAGCTTTTCTTTTGTCTTAAAAAAAAAAACCTAAACTTTAGGTTCAGTCTCAAATCTATTCTTTATTTCGTATTGTCAAAAAAAAAAATTACCAACTTTTAATCTAATCTTAAATACATTCCATAGTCCAATCCCAACTTAATGTGACATTTTCTTATCAATAATAAATACATATCGGTAAGATGCCATGGTAAATTATTTTCAAATTAAAACCATTCTAGGATATTTACGACTAATCGCAACTTTTGAACCGGATTTTTCTTTTTGACAAGAAAATTGAGATAGATTTGATAATGGATCTAAAGTTTGTGGTTCGGAATAGGTTTGAGGTTACGTCTAAAAATTGAGATTTTTTTCTAAGAGAAAAAAAGTCTGGACAGATTTGGAATTACATCTAAAATTTAAGATTTTTTTTAGATAAAAAAGTCGGGATAAAATCGGGACTCAACATAAAATTTGGGTTTTTTTTAGGGAATAAGGTAAGGTTCAGCGAATGTCGCCGAAGGTGACATGAGAAAAAGGCAAATCGAACAGCTGGCGCCGGCGTGGCGAACGGCGATTGGCGCGACCTTCTCGGGGCAGTCTAGGAGGAATTTAATTTTAGGAGCTAAGGGAACCGCCTAGAGCGCAGCTCGCAGCTGCAGGTCGGAGGCAGAGCGACGCGTGGGAGGGAGCAAACGAGCGAGTCAAGTCAAAGGGTCGCTGGGGAGAAAGCGAGACGGTGGTTTGACCGGACGTTCCTTAATGAGGGAAGAGGCGTGGCGAATACAACAAAAAAAAAAAAACGAGCATTAAAAGCCGCATTAATCTGGGCTTTCGCCCCCCCACTTTCCTTTATAATAATAATAATCATTAATCATCTCCCCCCGGACTTCTGCTGATGCCAGCTGTGATGGGGAAAGCAAGGGGTCGAAGATGGTAACTTTTTTTCTTACGAGCTAACGGCAGAGCGCCGGTGGATCTCGGCCGATAGGCGGACTGGATTTGCGTGATCCGACGGTGAGGATTCATCGCGCACGTGCGCGACCCGTGTCTTTGACTTTCCCGGTCTCGCCAGGACGCTCCGCGGGCCCCACCCACAGTGGGCTAAGGTATTTAAGCCGTAGCTGGGCCACACAGGTTGGGCCAGGCTTTCCGACGTACGACATGTCGCACTTTCCATCTGCGAATTCAATTCCCCTGAGATTGACGCTAATTGTGACTCTTCTACCTTCCATTCTAGTCAAATGAAAGTGGTTCGTTTTCGACCAAAAAAAAATGAATTCCTTCGTTGGTTAAAAGTCCATCGCGACCGATTTCGAGAGTCTTTGTTCTCAATTCTTTTAGTTGTCTGGGAGTGCAGAAAATGGAGACACTCGGGTTTAATTGCTGGAGGGACGCCAGGCTGCTCGGTTATCGTGTGTGTAAATTTGTAATTCAGATGGAATTCTGTCTTCACCGGCGAGATGTCCTAACCTCGAACGCGGAGCTCAGGAAGGGATCCTATCTGGTTCCCTATCGAAGGGTGCTATGATATCAAGTCTCGCTAGTCCTCATCCGGCAAGGTTGGGGCTCGACGCTTATCAGGGACAGAGCTGCTATTATGCTGTCGCTTCTGATTCGGTCGCTGACTGTATTTAATTAATCACGGATGGAGTCGAAGCTGCAGCTTAAGAGGGAAAGGAGCTAGTGATTGGAGTCGCTTTCGTGCGCTTAGATCCATTTCTAAATCTTCTTCAGAAGGAACGAAGGTAATGCTGGGTCCTATGCTTTGGCTACATTGCATTCCTCAGTTTATTTTCAACGTCTATAACCCTTCACCGGTTTCAGAACAGCTTCAATACGACGCGACCCTCAAATAACTATTGAACTTTCCCATTTTGCATACATTTTCGCAGAACTTAGTCACTAGTCCTCCTAAGTTACGTTATCACATCCAAGCATAATGTGATGGTCCCGAAGTTTCCCATGAACAAAGGACCAGGTACGATCCAAAAAAAGTGAGCGAATTTCCTTGGGAAACTTCCTTGGGTTTCCGGAGCTCTCTAGAGGAACCAAGATATGATAAAGTACAATGTACCTTATTATAAAAGGTTCTTACCATGAATGCTAATAGTTGATAAATGAGGTGCAATCTCCTTTGTTTTTTTTTTTTTTGAACAGAATTCTCCTTTGTTAAATTTAGAGAAATTTTACAATCATAATAAGAGAAACTCTTGTATAAATAAGAGTACCCTTCTCTCTTATGTATTCATCCATCGACAGAGCAATAAAAAAAACATCATCTTCCAGTCTCTCTAAAGCTTCTTTCAAAACAGTTTCTCATTATGATCCAAACAATCCAAAGAAGCCCTTGGCTAGGAGGATGGGTACTCATCATTATTCCAGAGCTAGATTCTAATTTTCTAGAGGGAATCATGATTTCTCTAAAAGTTCCATCAACCACTCTTGCAAGGAGACCTCTCTCGGCATCATCACATCCAAGGATGCTCGGTCCTAATCCATAATTATTGTAACTAAACTACCACGAAACATCCATCATGAATATTGTTACTAAACTACCACGAAAGAAACATCCATCATGAATATTGTTACTAAACTACCACGAAACATCCAATAGTTGGATTTTACCCATTCCATTACGTATACCCAATTTGTACACAATCATATCAACCAATTCATTTTTATGAATCCCGTCAATTCTACTTTTCCTTTTATTTATCATTATTTGCATGTATACAATCTATATGGACGAAGTTGTATAATTGAATAACTTATGCTGAAATATAGTATGTCATTGATTTAAAAGTAAAAAGTTCATACCTTTTTTATTTATATATTTTTTATAATTATTTTCTTTCTTCTTTTTTTTTTTCTAGGGCTTATTTGGTAACCGGCCAAATAGTAAAAATTTCTACTCTTTTGTTCCCAGGAGTAGTTTTGGAATAGAATCGTATTTGGTAAAACTTTTATTCCCAATAACAAATTTCTATTTTTTAGTTTCTGGAAGTAAATTTGGAACAGAATTAAGAATAAAAAAAAAAAAATCGATTATTGTTCTTCTTCCCTTTTCTTCTTCTTCATCTACCACCATCGCCGTGGTTGTCGTTCGCCGTTGGCCACTGCCCACTGCTGCTGGTCGCCAACAAGGCTCGACCGACGAGGGTCGACGACTGGCCACTTGAAGAAAAAGAATAGGAGAAAGAAAGGGAAAAAAGAAAAGAAGAAAAAAAAAGAGGAAAAAAGTAATAAGATTACTTAAAAAATTAAAAGAAAATGATATGGATTTATTTTGGAAATTGAAATTTTGAACAGTTACCAAACGGCTTTTAAAATGCTTAGAAATCATTCCTGGGAACATAATAAAAAAGAATAATTATTCCCGGAAACGGAAGCGTCACCAAACACGCCCTAAGAATAATTTATATATTTTTCGCGCATCACATAGGAGACAAGATGAAACGTTTTATTAATACAAAGTTTATCTAAGAAAAATGTGCTCGCATATTTACAGGTACCAAGTCAATGAATATTTTGAATCGGGAATTTTGTTCAATTAAAAAAAAAAACGTAGAGAACCATTTACAAAGAGTAGCAAAAAACATTAACTTCTCCATATTTCAGTCAACTTCCAGTACCACCTTTCCGGAAATTTGCTTTCTCTCTTTAGCCTCGTGAGCCTCTCTCACTTGTGTGATTGGGAATGTTTTATCGACGGGTATATGAAACCTCCCGGCTTCAGATAGCCTGCGGATCTCCGCTAAACCTTCGGAGTCAGCCCTCATGTATGTCCAAAAGTATTCTGCCGCCATCAGAAGGTAAAAGGAAGATGAACGCTTGAACATGGATAGTGAGGCATGATTGACATATTTAATGGGACATGTTGTTTCCTCTATAAACCAAGTTATGTAAAAAAGTACACCAGCATAAGGAAAGGAACAACAATGTAGTGCCAAAGAGGACAGGATTTATTAGATGGACATCGTATCCAATGAACCTAGGGACATGAATTTGAACGTGAAAAAAAAAAACTTTCACAAGCAAGAAACCGAAGACAAATGAAACAGGAAAAGAGACAACTATCAAGATCAGATGCTGATTGATCCGCCCATAACCTCAATCCCTATACTCCATATAATTACATCTCCTTTTCTTCAGTAAATTTTTTTACATCAATGAGTTATGCCGGTTCTACACAGCACTCCCAAGCACAGTCATATGTGCTTCATAATTAAATAACATAGACCAGTCAAGTAACATGCAATCGCTTTTAACCATCAAGGAACATAGATGATTAATTTACAAAATGTATACGGAAGAATACGATAATACATCACAGGCTGAATTTTCCAGGAGGTATTAACCTACTTTAAAATCAATTTCTCAAGTTTCCACTAATCTGCTTAATGAAAGAGCTAGCCCATTCAATAAAGGCTGAATTTGGATCGGGCAAGTTCCAGATGACTGGCATATGCATAACTCACTGCTATTAGACTGTTTGAG
The DNA here is from genome assembly GCA_007663325.1 of Eucalyptus pauciflora. Classification (NCBI taxonomy): domain Eukaryota; kingdom Viridiplantae; phylum Streptophyta; class Magnoliopsida; order Myrtales; family Myrtaceae; genus Eucalyptus; species Eucalyptus pauciflora. The sequence goes on along the minus strand of VMYD01000177.1, from coordinate 862,108 downwards.
CTTCTAGCGCAGTTACATAGTAATGTACTTGGAAAGAACTCTATGAGATTCATGCTGCCTTTTGGAACATAATGGAGATGGGATGGCTGTATTACATCCATTCAGCTCCGATACAGAAGGAAAGGTAATTCTAAACATTGTCAGTATGTTGCAACTATTCTTTCTCCATAAGTTTCTTTATTAACCTCAATCTCAATCACATCAAATCTTTCAAACAAGTATATGGTCAGCAAATTAATAATTTCTAACAAAGGAAGTGTAAACCTGCATGGTAACCACGAAAGCTTGCCACACTTTGTCAAGCAGTACTAGCCGAGGCCACAGATTTACCAAATAGGGCCATATCACTAAGTCGTTGTACCTAGGTTCTTGTAATTTTGAAGAAAAACTATCGACAGGATTGGACAATGCAAAAGATTGTTAAGACACACTAGCAGTAAAGCCAAAATAACGTAGAGGGATATCATTTTGTCTATCTATTGAATTATCTAATGTGGAAGGTTCAAGAAGAAAAAAGCATAACCATACCTATTCCATGAGAGTAGCGGTACTGAAATTGTTTCTTTAGTAATATTGCTGTAGCTGCAGGGAGCCCAGTGGCTAATCCATATCTATCAGCTAATGATGCCGCCTCCCCCTGCAACAGAGATCAAGAAAAACTTAAGCTTGCAATACTCTGCAAAGGGAGGAGACCATACAATTGTGCTTTATCCTACCTGAAGGGTCATATAGTGTCCACCTCTTCTCAAAAAATTAATGCCTATTCTCTCGGTCTCTGGTCCACCTATAGTATCCAAAACCGCATCAAACTTCCCTTTTATTGCCAATTCGATGTCCTGTCAAGCAACAGAAACCATTTGTTTAAAGACAAGAGAAAGTAGACACATTGATTCCTACCATAAAGTTCTATCCAAAAATATATTGCTCTTGTAATAGACATGGAACTTCCTTATTTCCATGTGAAGAAATGTTTTTTTTTTCCCAGGGCCAACCATGTAATGACATGGTGAAAGCAAACACACAAAATATACATATGAATTAGCTTCCATAGTCAAGCAGTCTTGATGTTTTACCATATAAATGATTTTTCTCCAACACAAAATCTGAAAATATAGAAAAAATAATAACAATCAATGACATACCTCAGCTGTGTAGTCAACAGCCTGCTCAGCACCAGCTGCCGAACACCGATCAACGCTTTGACCACCACAAGTGGTTACAACTTGACATCCATTAGCCACTGCAAGCTGAATTGCTGCAAAACCTACTGCACCTCCACCACCAATAACTAGCACCCTTTGCCTACGGAAAGGAAACAACAAGGCAACTCTCAGAACAGGCAGAGGGAGTTGTATTAAAATCTGTAAATTCATAACCTATACTCTGTTCCACCAAGTTGATTAGATTAGATAAGTTACTAGAAGATCATTTATTAGCATGAATAATTTAAGTACAAGCTACACACACATAACTCAAAATAGAAAGCTCATCGGAATTCCTAAGGAGAAATGACTTGGTTTCACTAGGATAGAATGTGTTAAATAACTCAAATCTTTCCTTCACATGCCAGGAAAATCAAACAAACTCAAAATAGAAAGCTCATTGGAATTCCTAATGGGAAATGACTTGGTTTCACTAGGATAGAATGTGTTAAATAACTCAAATCTTTCCTTCACATGCCAGGAAAATCAAACAAACTGTGAATATCTTCATTTTGGACAATTTTTCAAAGGCAGTCTGTTGTCTCCCATGCACCTTCCTTCTTAAAAAGTTGAACGGTTTCCAAAAACTATGTGAAGATGGGCCATGAAGATCAAACTAGGAAAAAAAGAAAAAAAAAAATCCGCTAGAGAGAATCAGACACAGCATCGGACAACTGGAAGCAAACCAGAAGTTCAATCCGATAAGGAGATATTCTAAAGATGAATGCAGTAGAAATTCAGAACGCACCCTTCACTTATCCTAGCAGTACTTTTTAAAGCTCTCCATGCAGTCAGTGCAGCAAAAGGGATGACCGACGCTTCCTATAAGGTGTGAAGCTTCTGATGTCATTTTCCAGTGCTAGCTAATAAGCACACTGAGCACTACAATAAACATGCATAATTGCAATACCGATACAAGTGTTAAAAGTACTTTCACATTAAACCTCATAAAAACAACTCAACGCCCACCTCATGTGTGATTGACTTTGGTTTTTGAGTAAGTTCACCTTCCAACAATATTGCATAGTCAGCGTAAGTGCCCCTAACAGCAGTAGGATGCAATGCACCAAAAACTTCTTGGCCTACAGTTAAAGACCGAACTGAAGCTCCAACTGCTGCAACCTCTCCACTGATATCGCGGCCCAAGATGATAGGTAGAAGTGGTTCAAATATCGAGCGACCGTAACCAGAACGCATCTGCAAACAGAACGAGTTATGACTGGAACACACAACAGCCACCGCACACAGCAGAAATAACTCCAAAACAAAGCGAGACTCGAAGTCACTGAACCAAGCAACCATGCATTTTCACACATTCCATTTTCCCAAATAAACTGTTTCCAAGGAAACACCGATCATATCGAACTAGTCGAATCATGTGCCTTGTGCTATTAAGTAAAGTATCGAACCATGGCTCACCACCTAATCGACCTCAATCCATGCCGGACGAAATTCCGCAGGCATAAACAACCCTCTTCACCAGACTATCCACGATTACCAATGGCAACATCCAATACATAACTGGCCGCAACCCGAGAAAGTGTTTCGAGCTCACATCTAACTTCCCCAGCAACATATAAGTCCTAGTTCGAATTCGCAACAGAGCTCACTAAACAGCTAAAGCAAAAGAGATCGCGCTCATCGCGACTTTCAATCGTCGCCGTCAGAGATCACATAAGCTCCGGACGACCAGAAAAGCCACTCAGCAACTCACTCTAGTATCGAGCGGATTGATCGACACGGCGCGCGCGCGGACGAGGACCTCGTTCTGCTTAAGATCAGGGACCTCGACATTGTCGCGGAGCTGCAACACCTCCGGCCCGCCGAACCGCGGCAACAGCACGGCCCTGCAGCTGGTGGCGATGGACCTGGAGGCGCGACGAGGAAGCGATCCTCCGCCGGCGCATTTGCAATCGAGGATTCCGTCGGCGAGGGCGGCGGCGGCGATCCCGCGGCCGCCGTCCCCGAGTCCGCGAGGTCGCAAGAATCTCATGGCGTGCTCGTCACTCGGTCGAGAGAGAAAGGGCGTCGGCTGGCCGCGATGGGCGGTTTTTATATCATTCGGGTCGGGGCCCGAAGAAGGGCCTTTTTTGCGGACGATTGTTCCGGTACGTGGACGGTTCTGCGTCCGCATAGTGGCGACGGCCGAGTCAATTCAGGAAAGTTAACGAGAAGATGAACCTTGTTAAAGAGCGTAGTTTGGTAAGTTAAAACACGCACGGCGCGAGAAATAGTAGATTGAGGAAAATAGGTTCCTCCTTAATTTGGTGCTTAACATGTGCTGTTATTATCAAAATCAGAACGGGCAATAAATACAGACTTTTGGGCTTAGGATGTAGATATAGATACAAATCTCAGGGCTGGGCACCGGCCCGTGTCGGCCCAGCACGTATGGGCCCGATTGAATGGTGGGTCCATGGCCTGGTGGTGCGGCCCAGGTACGTACTTTTTCTTTTGCCGTATAAGAAGAAGAGTAACACTTCGACTAAGCTAGCTCTTTGTTGTAATCTACCAATGAAGTCGATGCGTAGTTGATGACTAACTATTTTGAGAACATTGAAAGAGTTAGGGAAGGCAGCATTCGTATTCTTTCGCAGTGAGCAAGTAGAGTTTCGCGTTTTCCGATTCTTTCCATCATAACTCGTGATCTACTAACGCTATATGTGTTTATTTTATCATCAGAGTCCAAGTTCAGTACTAGCTAATGGGTTTCGGAGCACAATAGGTGCAATTTGACTGCGAAAAATCTAGAAATGGCTATTTGTGGACTTGATCGGCTTTCGCTAGAATTGACTCCCGTCTAGTGTAATAGCAAAAATTGACTCCAATCAAATGTGAAGAAAAGACCAACAATTGTATTATCCCAATCATACTGACGGTCACAGCGTTGAGACCGACCCGATCCACCTATAAATCGAGCACCCAACTCAAAGGAAGAGGTAAGTAGAGAAACACCTAAAATCAACATTCAAAAGTCGAGAAACTTTTACACTCTTCATGTTAGCAACCCAACAAGATATAAGATGACCAATTTAAATGTCAATGTGCCTGAGTTGAGTAATAGTCAAAGAGGAAGAGACATCGATGTCTAGGAATTATTTGACTGTAAGAAATGTCGGACTTGAGTTGTCGTGCAGCGTGCAAATGATGCACGCACAATTTTGTGTATTGACTAGAATAAGTGGGGCGGGACATTTGTGGTGACTCAGAATGTAGGGTGATACGACATTTGTGATAACACAGTGCAACTGCTATTATGTGACAACAGTGCAACTGCTATTAAAAGATATATGCAGGCAGACCCTGATCAGGCCAGCCGATCAATTGTCAATGTTGAACATCAAATTTCAAATACTTTTAGTGTACTAGTTTCCGAATGAATTTATACTAGTCTTTTAAGTCGTATATTGTTATTCTATTTCTATTTCGTGCATATTTTCTTCAATTTTGCCACTTATAAATTTAAAGTTCTTTTGCATTTTTTTCAGCCTCCTCTTTACAAAAATTTGATTTTCAAAGTTAATATTGAAATGAAAGGGCTTAGGCCATCTTTATTTGCCAGCAGACTTCTCAAAGGTAATTACAATCGTTGGCTGACTTTCTCATCTCGTAACCGGTCGCGGTCAGTGGATCCTATACAAAGATTTTCTTCAGTTTTGATGGGATTCTGTTGAAAGCAAGACAGAAGCATTTTATCTTTTGCCAAGACACACTGATGTCCGGCCAAACGGAGCTCCGAAAGTCCCAAGGCAAGAAAGGACCATATGAACTTGGAACTTTGGCTACTAAAGGCAGATGTACATATTCTTTTGAACATAGAGTTCGACGATAATCAACAAGCTCAAGGCCACCGGCAAAATGATCACTACGCAGCCAATAGGGTTCAAGAAGATTGCTGCTATCCACAGAAAAGGAAGGGCAAAAAGAAAAGGAAAAGATTTTTTTGTGCTAGAATTTGTATGACAAAAAGACCTATTTTACTTCCTGCGCTTGGTCAGCAGGGCCAGCAGGAGTGGCGCTACTAACTGCAGTAGCGCCACTAACTGCAGTAGCGCCAGAAGGCATGTTAGGACTTCCGGCCTGGATTACGCTGCTGACTTCTGCAGTAGCTCTTCTTTCCACGTTGGCAACTCCAGTAGCCGATGGCACGCTTTCGTGGGAAACAGGGGTCATGGGAGATGTGCCTGTCACTTGCTGCTTTTGTGGCGTTTCAGCAGAAGAACTGACAGTTCGAGGGGTCAAGCCAGTTGATGAGTCTCCGCCAGTTTTCAGCTGGTCTGCAGAGGCCGAATCGGTCGCATGCAGCTGCTGCAGCCTGTAGTCAGTTTCAGGCCGCCGGCACACCTTTCTTAAGGGCACGATTTCCTGATATATAGGATGAAGTAAGTTTTCAGAAACACGAAAGATTGTCTTCTCAGTCCCTCTCAACTATACTACTGACTACTGAATCAACAAAAAATACACATGATTTACAACATAAGTCCCTACTCTCGAGCAATTCATTACTATTACAAAGTTTCAGAAGCATCTGTGTCTAAATAGGTCTTGTCAAAGTTAACTAATTGCAAAAGAGTGGAAACAAAAACATGATAAACTTTTATGTTTCTCATGGACGTACAATGTTAAGCCATCACAATATCTTGATGAGCAGCCTAAATTATATAAGATGATTTTTCTCATGGTAGAAGACTTACAAGATTTTTCTTTTGTTCCTATAAGATACAAATTTATCCATGGAGAAAACTGTTTATTTAAATCAGAAATATACAATAAGCGGTATAAGAAACTGACAAGACAACAGTTCCAATGACAATTAACGAGGACGCTGAATTTTCTATTCTAGAAACCACTAGAGACAAAATCAATGGCTGTCTAAGCAGAATTACACTGAGAAAAATAAAGCATCAATGCATAATCTTTTTTAGCCAGTTGGATGAAATAGACTCCTACCTCTGATTCATCATGGTCATAACGCACCAAAAATCGACATCGGCAACCTCTTACATCATGCCTTCGTCTCTGTGCATCAAGGACATGAGCATCGAAGTACAGTGCCTGATCTTTACCTTCCTGAAACATCAATGACAAGTTTTCCTGACATTTATTGACAACCGAATTCTTTTGTCCTTCAAAAACAAGCAATACAGCAAACAGAGCATATATTGAGATACCTGAAAACAAAGTATGAGATCTCCAGGAAGTACAGCAACACATTCTGATGCTTCACAAGGGAGAGAGCGCATCCTGACATGCTTACGAATATTGATCCACTCATCCTCCTCAGCTCCAAAACCAGAAAATCTTACCAATACTTCCTGAAAAAAGCTTTCAAAGATTAGCACACCAGAATATAAAGAAAGTAGGCAGAAAAGCAAGTGAATGTGCTTCCAGATACTGCTGAATATCTTCATTAAACCAAGAAACAGAGGAGCAAATTTACCGGGTCACCAGTATCCAAATTCCTGTGTGCCAAAAAGGTTGAAACATCATACCTGGGGAAAACCAACCAATTACAAACGACACACTAAAGAAGGGGATGTGATAAAAGAACAAGCAACTAAGAAAGCACTAAAAATGAAGTACATAGAATTCTAGATCTCAAAAACTATAAATACCAACCATGCACCATCCCTAGCTGACTTAGCTTCAAACTCCATGACATTATCTGAAGCAGCCCTTCCTGCACTTGGAACTGGCTAAAAAATGAGAAGACTAGATTTCAAAGTGCCTTTAAACTACAGAACAAAAAGTTGAGAAAAAGAAACTATTATCCTTTTTTATCATGTTTAGTGTGTTTAATTTCCCAGATCATGAAAACATATGGAAGCAGACTACCCATTAAATTGATTCAAAAACTCTTTCAGCCTCCTTCACAAAGCATATTCATTGAAAGCACCAACTAAATGCATTCCATTTGAATAGGCAACTGACGTTAGACAAAGGAGTGGTACTTCAAAGACAGTTTCTAGCATCACAAGATGCAAGGTTTAGAGTATAGATTAGACTGTGAAGTAATATGGCAACATGTACTGGCCCATCCTGAAACATGCCAGGGCCTTCCTATTGTTTCACAGATAAGTTCCAGAGCGTCCAGACTAAATGATAGCACAACTACTAATCAGTAGTAATCATCAAATTGTGTTATTTCAATTAGCCATGTTTGAAGAAAATAACAAGAAAAAGGGAGTGATGGAACAATAGACTCTTTGGGAAACTTTGTAAAACTTGCCATCTGGGAAGAGGGGTAACACAGAACCCATCTTTGTAGGAGAATCATATTTTTCAGATTACATCTCATCCTGGAATAGTAATTTAGAAGCTTGTGGAGTTATCTAGGTGAAAGGATCAAGCCTTCAGGAAGAAATTCATGAAAACAGTTAAACGGCCCACTTTCAAAATATCGATCAATGCAAATGACTTAGGAATAGTAAGAGCGCCACATATGCTCATCTGAATTCATAAAGTCCTACCAGTTGGAGCGGGAATAGGTGCGGAAACTGGAGCAGCCATAGGTTGCATGACACTCCTCATTGGAATCGAGTCATCCCGAGTAAAAGGAGAAACATTTAACTTTCCAGGAACCTTACTTGTTTTTGCCCTGATTGAGTACCGTTTATTCTGGAACCAATTCCAGACCTACACAAAGCATGACAAACAACATGGTTAAACCATGCTATAATGCCATGACTTGAAAGTGCAACTCTTACTTGCTTCATCTGCACGGCTAACCCTTTCCGTTCAGGTGCATTACTGCATAAAATAAGAAGGGCTCTGAGTTCCAACTGCAGTTAACAGAGTAGAACTAATCATCCAGAAATCAATATTTAAGATGGGTTATACCTAAACTTCTCCGCAAGAGCTACAAGCACTTCACGTGCTGGCATGGTATTGTTGTGTTGTTGTAAAATAGCTTCCATCTCAGTCACCTTTACGAAGAATGCTATTACATTAGTGGAATATTCAAAATCCAGAAAAATCTATAAGGAAACCAATTGATTCCAGAATGATTGGGTGAAGATTCTTCAACTGCAATTGGTAATACTTAATTTTATCAAACAGCAGCCCTGTTCTGGACATCCTATTGCCTTATGTGTGTAGACAAAAATCTGGCCAGGACCATCATCACTTGTGGAAAAGTTAAAAAAATGGATACAAATAAGGGCTAACAGAAGCTAACCATCCCTTCCAAGAATTATATCATGTAGAAACGAAATTCTCCTAGAGAGAGCCATGCACATATAGCTGGGCCATGGGGAACTACATGTCCTTTTCTTTTTTTTTCGAGCCACTACAATATATCCCATGTCCATACTCCCATATCAAGTTACTTTAAGGCCTTTATATAGATTAAGCATTCACAAATTGACCAGTGAAGAGTCATGAAAAGGCTGATCTAACTAGATGAATCTAGGCCGTTACAGATTTTCAGGTGGAGCCAAACGTGCATTCCTGCTTCGTAATTACAGCAAAAAGAAAGCTTACATTTACTTAATTCCCCAGCATTGAAGCCAAACTGCAAAATGGATCACACTATGTCTACAAATGCGAACAAATAAAGAACCTTGTCAATGGAAACTTGATTATGTTGCTCTTGGTAAAATGAATTCTCTTCACAGATTTCGAACGTGTAATTCCAACAAAGTTATAAAACAACAACAATAATGAAAAGAAGAAATTCCAACAATCCCCCTGAAGTGGCGCTTGTTTCTTAAAGTTAAACCAGACTTGACTTTGTTTCAAAATACCCCTAAACTCGATCAATTAATCCAATAACCCCTGAAGCTTATCACCATTGAAGATAATGGTCGGCCAATGAACACGCGCTCGTCATGTGCACTATTTGCGCCTTTAAAAGGGGCATGTTAATTGGAAAAAACACAACCACTCATGTGCGCATGACAGACATTAAAGGCCCCAAAATTGCCCCAACTTTACAAATCAGAATGGAATGGCAAACACTTCTCAAGCACAAGTGTAGATTGAAAAATTGGAGATGGATGGTCACTGCAATTGAGTGAAGAGCTGTGATGAGAATGTTGTGGACTGAAGTTAAACTAGCTAGGCTCTCTCTTGCATTTGAGAAGTACACGGCAAGGTCAATTGAGGGTGTTTTTTTTGTTTTTTTCCCGTTTCAACTGAGGGTTTTAAGGGAATGGTACGGCTCAAAATGTGCAGTGACGAGCCCATGTTTGTAAACCTGCCATTATTTCCATGACAAGAGCTCAGACATTATTATTAGGTCAAAGAGATCAAGTTCAGGAACAAGTTCAATAAACATGCACCACTTCACGGGATTTGGAATTTTCCCTAATAATTATAACGCAAGGAAGGCACGCCCCAGATCGCCATAAGCTCGAAATTCCCATCAAGAGCAGATCTTTCAACAACAACGTATAGCTAGACAGAGCAATCCCAGGTTCAGTTTCAGGATAACGACGCAGAAATTCCTCCTCAATACAATTAATGCGAGCTGTTGTAATCCAGCCGGCATTGCATATGACAAACCGGTCATCACGCGTCCCTCGAAACTGTGCTCTAAGAATAGGGTAGACAAATCCCACGGGACTCTCCGCATAAATTCAAATCAAGAGCACGAACTAGCGCGAAAATTGAAAGATGCAAAACCAACCCCGCCGTCCCCTGACGGACGGAGATTTGAAGATGACGAGCGGAAGGGAGAACGGGCGAAGGAGAGGGAAAGGAGAGGAGACGAGGTTCGGGCGAACTCTGTTACCTCGGGAGGCGTGAAACGGAAGGCGGGGCCGCCATTGCTGGGAGGTCTTCCCATGGCGGAGGAGAGCCGAAGCAGAGGAGAGAGTGAGAGAGCGAGAGAGAGCGCGGCCGGAGGGAGCTCACGACGGCGACGCCGGCGGTGCGCTCGATTTCATCTGGCGGTGCTCCTGCTTCACGTGAAAGCGGGGGAGGGAGAGGGACGGGAGCACGTCGATTTCTCGATTTTCCTCTTCTTCTTTTCTTGCCTTTCTGTTTCCCATTTTGCAGGGTGAAATCCTGCAAATGGGGGAGGAGGGAGGGGATGGGCGGAGAAAATGGGCCTCGACGGTTCGGCCCGTTTCGAGACAATGTTTGTCTCGTGACTTCGGCCCATCGATAGGCTTTCGGCCCAAGGCCCGATAAGAGGTCCGGTTCGATTGATTGGGAGGTAATTATTGTTCTGGAAGCTTTTCCATGATATTCCGCAAAAACGACCTTCGTAATGGTAATTATCAATAGCCTATGGGATAACAGTTGTCAATAGCCTAAAGCAAAGTATCTCACATGTACATTTCCAAGCGACGGCCAACTCGAAAGGGTGATCCGGATGATAGTTGTCGATCACCTAAAATAAAATGTCTTGTATATACATTTGTCTAGAATTTTATGAACAAAAAACTTCGAGCATGACCATTTAGAGTGTTCTAATATGTCTAGAAATAACGGGCTTCTAAAACTTCCGATTAATAGCGAGAGTAAAGGTAGAATACCATCACTGGCATCTACATTCTACATTCATCACACCACCATCATCACCTCCATCAACTAGTCTACTCCACATTGGAGATCTCACTATTTATAGGGGTGTTAGAATCGAACCGAATCGAAGTTTCGTGCATTTTTGTTTCGGTTTCAATTTCAGTTCGAATAATTAAAAAAGAAAACGTTATTTATTTTGGTTCGGATAGTTTCGATCTGGTGAGTTGAACCGAACCTAACTGAACCGAATTGAATTTGCCCACAATTTCTCTCCCCCTTTTCAGCCCTCTCAAAATCGTAGGGAGAAATCCTAATCATACCAACGCTCTTCATCTTTGTCCCGAAAGCACAGGGGGCTATGATCTCATGAGTCTTTCTCCGTCACCCACCTGCACTGCCAGTCGCTGCCGCTGTCAACGCCGACACCAACGCCGCCGCCTCCGAGCTCGCCATCGCCCATCGAAAGCCTTGGAGTCGTCGCCCGCCGCTATCCGCTCGCCGTGACCGTGAGGCCTCCCCTCTCTCTCGACCAGCCTCGGTTGTGCTGCTGCCATGGCTGTGCCGGCCTCCCTCGAGCCACGGGCAACCGCAGATCGAGGTCCCCCATGGCGGCTAGAGAGAGAGAGAGAGAGAGAGAGAGAGAGGCATGGTGACCAAACGAGCTCCGATCTTTGCCAAGAGAAGCTCAACATAAGAAGAAGAAGAAGGAGGAGGAGGAGGAGGAGACGACGACGACGACGACTGAGGAAATGCAAGAGTGGGCAGGGAAATGAGCAAGGAGACCACACTGCTGGTACACGTCAAAGTCCATCGATTGGACGGCATGTGACACCAAATAGCAAACTGTGGCACGACTCTCACTCCTCACCCACCTCGATTTGTACACAAAACCGAGAGCCCATCCGATCAGAACCCAATCAAGTTTTGGGTTCGGTTTATATTCCGTCCGAGTTAAGATTCAATTCGATTCAAGCATACATTCTAACAGTTTAGTTCTGTGCGGAACCGAACCGTTGATATCAACTCTATTTGTTTCCAAAATGAGAAAACAACATATGCACTTGCACGATGGTGTTCAATCGAACTTATCTTGGTTGAGGGGGAGAGGAGGTGGGGGGGATTGTAATGGGCCCGCCGAGCCCATTCATGTCGGCGGGTGGGCGGGCTCCACGAGAAGGGTGGGCGAGGAGGGCCGGGCTCAAGCGAAGAAAGGCCGAGGCCCGACAACAAGTTTTCGTGCGGGGGGAAGGACCGAGGTGGGACGGTGGTAGTTATGGTGGTGGTGTAGGTAAGGGTCAGCCTCCTAAAGCCGGGAGGAAACCAACCACGTTCGCTTGTCTTTAGGTGCAGGATAAGGATAAAGAAAGGGGAACGAGAATCCGATCCTTCATTCATCACCTTCTGTTCAAGCTAAAACTCACAAGCTCCAAAATTCCCCAAAGAAAAAGAAAATAGAGAAAAAAAGAGAGAATATAATAGAATATAATAGAATAGTGAGGGTTACGGAAGACACCTTTTGGCTTTGAATGATGATTAGGTGGCCAATTCTCATCACTTGGCCATGAATTGAAACCGGTTCCTAACACCACAGTGTGGTGACCAGCTTTGCTTGTCCATGAATTTGTCGTCTTGATTTTTATATTTCGTTTTTTTTTTTTATTTAATCTTTAATCGAGACTAGAGATTATGTCCCTTATACAATTATTCCTTTGTTTTTTCTGTTATAAAGCGACACGTGCGCATTTTGGGTAGATAAATTACTTACTTGTGAGATATTCCACTCAGCTTTCGGATGGCTAAGGAAGCAACCTGAATCCGAGCAAATGGTGAATTTTCGATTGGTAGTGGTTGAGGAGGCCGAATAGCATAACTTGTATTGGGTGCCCAATTTCTAATAAATCATCTCCATGATGGTTGTAAAAAATTACTAATAAGCTTAAATGAATCGGTCGAAAAGAAAAGCAGATCAAGTTTCTTTCTAAATAGATACTAGAAGATCTTGTCATTCTCGAGTATAATCTCTTGGAGTCAAGCCCCGGTGAGGTAATTCTTCGATACGTTCGCCTCTAATGGGATGGACGGCGAAAAAAGTTTAGCACGGTCCCGTTAATTCCTTTAGCCCGACTGAAGCGCGTTTGACCGAGTAAAAAGAAGCGAGAAGGAATGCACGAGCTGAACACGTTGAAGTCTTCCGTAAAAAAAAAAAAGAACACGTTGAAATCGTTTTTCACGTGTCAATTGGAAATTCATTCGAACTAAATCGAGAGTTCTCGCCGTCTGTTTCTTTTACGGCGTCCGAAGGGTGGACGAAAAACGGGTTTGTTCATAAAGCGCACAAAGAAACAAACGACGCCGACAGCTGGGCGATTTCATATTAAGCTCGTGATTGAATTCGGAAATTCCCAGGAAAGCGGGTGCAGTTAGCAGTTAGTCGTTAAAAGTCACGTAGAGTTTCTTTGACCGTGTCCTTCCCCAGCGGAAGACGTGTTGACCTTGTTCTCCGCTCCAGCAAATTAACCCAATCTTAAAGTTGCTGATCACATGGCTCTGCAGATTAAATCAGTATATTTTCCCCTTTCCAGTCGATATAAAAAAGCGATATTGTAACCGATGCATAGTCGAAACCCATTTAAGATCTAATTAATTCTTACCGTACATGCATTATTATCTTGGCGTCATTTATGGAGATGCCTGTATAACTGCCGATAAATCGAATTGAATAAGCATAACAAAATGATGAGATTTACGTGCTATCCATGTCTAAGCTCGATGGGTTTTCGTATAAAATTGCTCACCACATAAATAATAAGATCGAACAACTTCCTAGTTTGTATGGTGTTGAGAATATGTCTTAAGTATGAGCTCACGAGGAAGACTCGACCCAAGTAGGTAATTTAATCCGAGCACATTTCCTATTTTGAAACTGTTACCTTGTTTAATTTTCTTAGTAGGTTTCCTAAAACGGGTTTCCTATTTCGGATACAAATATTATTTATAAACAAGAGCGAACAAGAGAAGCGTCAGGATATCAATTTCGTGAGTTTTTCCAGTGAATTATTTTTCAACTCTCCCCGTGGAGTAAGTATCAATACTCAGATCGCGTCACGTGAAGCTCTGACATCTTCATCGCTTCTCGTTGATTTCCTCGGTAATTCCTTCATCTCTTATTATATTTGAACTATATGATCCTCTTTTGAGCAAATCTAAGGGAGATCGCATACAACACATGCTAGGCTGGTCAAAAAAAGGAAAAAAAAGAAAAAGAAAGGACCGATTTTTAAAGAATCGAAACGTTCGAATCAACATGGGATGGACGTGGCCAGAGCCTTAAATTTCTGTGGCTGAAGACCGAGGGCCCATCTGAACGAAAAAGAGTCCTTTGGTGCATTGGGGGGAATATGCTTTTCGCATTTTTATGGTCTCTCCGCATTACGTAACGTTTATACCGAATATCACACCATTTCTTCTGCAATAGAAAAAGAAGAGTCCGACAAGTATTTATCAACGAGTTTAGGTATATTCTCTGCCTGCAAATGCTGACCCCGCCCACATCTTTGCTTATTGGATCCATTTTAGCTTCGATTCTATATTCCATTTAATTTCTTCTCCGAAATTATATTTTTTTAAAAATCTAGAAAAAAGAAGAGATTAATTTCTTCTGGAGGGTCGATTTTTTTTTTTTTTTGGCCCTGAAGGGTCAACAAGATTCACCTGCCCCCGAATTCTAAGGTGTAATAAGATAGTGGGTGGTTATCAAACTCGAGTGGTGTGATGGTTTTAGGGACCTAATGGCCTAGGTGATTGAAATTTTTGATTATTATTTTAATATTTTCGATGGATTTTTTCTTGGGTGAGCTTCAAGAAGGTTTTTCATGTAATTGAGAGGGGGCGGAATAATTTATTATTGCTTTATCTCAACTCATTTACCTTCCATTGATATGCATGAATGATCATGTGCTGAGCTCTGATCGGAAGTCGATTGGACTTCTTTAAATGAGGGTAATAAATTGGACCTTTTCGATATAAAAAAATCGCTCGAGAAAAAGAAATTTATGGGTCATTCTGTTTTTCACGAAAAATAAGAAATAGGATTTGATAAATCAAATAGGAAATAACCGAGATTTTCTCTGTATTTCCTCTGGCCTAGAAAAGGAAAGTAAGTTATTCTCCTGAAAAGCAATCGTTAATTGGACAGAAAGAAAGGAATGTGAGTAAATAATAATAAATCTAGGGAAATTCACAAGAGGAAAGGGTGAAGAAATAGGAAATAACGAAATTAAAATTTTATTTATTATCTGCGCACCAATAACTTCCCCTATCTCAAGAAAGGACTCACTGCTATTAATAATAGGTAAAAACACCATGGGCGGTTAAAGAAAGAAAGTTCTCCGGTTTCAAGAACCTACAGAGAAGAAAGAATCCCCATCTCTGGCGAGGAAAAAAGAAGAAATTTTTCTCTTGCATTATGAGCTCTCGCTCTCTCCTCATCTCCAGTCTGCGTAATTCTTCAGGACCCAGAACGATCGGCGGATTCTTCATCTCGCTTTAACCTGGGCTAGTCTTTGCGGGTATCCGTCGATTTTTCCGGCTCTTTAATCCATTGAATTTTGCGATACGGTGCTCCTTCGAGGATTTTGTGGTTGTTTACTTGCAATTCCGGCGTACCCATTATGCGATCATCGATGATGTGGCTGTTTCGCTTCTTCTTTTTTTTTGTTCCTTTCTTTTATTCCTGGACCTTTTTTGGGAGGAATTCCCTTGAACGCTGGTAGTTAGCTCCTTTTTTTTGTTTCGCCTATTTTGGTCCCCGCAACATGCATGCTCTGAATCAATGACTTATGGGTAGCCGCGTATTGTGAATATTATGTGGGGAAAGTTGGAAGATGATTTCAAGTTTGGATTTTTCATCCGATGCTTTTGTGGATTTCCAAGAAACTGGTTTTGATGTGGGTAAATATCATCGGTTCTCAATTTAGCTCTGTCTAGAGATTTTTTTCAGTGTTTTGACTCTGTATTTTTTCCCCATATAATTGGAGACTTTATCTGTAGATCTCATGGTGAAGTTTTGATTTTTAATCCGAGCGTATAGTCGGACCTGGTTGATTGGGTGAGTCTGGATCATGAGTTTGATGTTATTACCGCCAAGTTTGTTCGGTAAAACAAGTTTGTTTTAAACATACTTGTCTCGCTTCTTTCTCCAAATATGTCTAGTTCTTATGTTCTGTGAATGCATTCTACCACTTTGGCTTATTATAAAGTTTGTTAAGATCATGGGCTTTTTGTCTTTTGTTTTTTGGATTCATGTGATTTCAGTCAGGAGGATGGATATTATCAGTTTGGAAAGTTCATCGTGTCTTGATAGTCGATGATCCAAACTGCTAGTTTTTTTTTGGTTGGTTCTACTGGACTCTTACTTTTACTCTTATTCTTAGACTTTTGCCCCGCCTTCCTACAGGCATGGGAGTCGAAACCCACACCCAACGTTAAATTGTCCCCACCCCAACCTCTTGAGAAGATGAGAATTTGAACCCCAACCTCTCCCTTCCCATGTGGGAAGGGTATCCAAACTGCTAGTTCAATACAACATCTGTACTGGCCTAAGCAGTTTAATCCAAAGCTAGTGACAGAAAGTGAAATGTCAGAAGATGGAGTCATCCCAAATTGGAGAGAGAAAGAAGGGTTGATTTCTAAATGTTTAGGATAGAAAAAGGCCCAGCTTTTCACCTAACAGCATTTCTTGCAATCAATGCCTGAGAAGAGGAGTGTGCTAAGTTTGTGCAAGTGAATTTTTAAGATTTCTGTCTTCTGGAACTGCAAGAGAAGAGGTTGCTTGTGGCATCTCTTGGGATGGTTGCTTGAATTCAAGACTTATATTAAGAGAGTTGCTTTATATTAATCTATTAGTGCAGTAAGTGCTCCTTTTGATGTGTGGAGACCTCTTAAATCTGAGCAAAAGTGAAAAATATCAGCCTACCCTTACCCTAAAAGCTTCTGCATTTAGACAGCTTCATATTTTCTGGAAATTAAACAGAAGTAAGGAGGTAAGTATGCGCAGAGAGTAGCATCTCTATGTTGAAATGAGGATTGATAGCATTTTAATTGATATTGGGAAGTAAGATTTTTACAGACTGCAGAGAGATTTCCTGATCAAGTGGGCTAGTTTTATCGGATCATTAGTCATTTATTGGTGCAAAATGCTTCATTTCAAGATGCGGGATATTGTTGCCGTGCCCGCGGATGGAGTTGCTTAGGTGAAAAATGCCTGCTGTGCATATGCTGACTGGAGGGTGTAATGTAGGTTGTCAGGTGGTTGGATAAGTAAATTGCATGTCAAGATGGAGATGTTGTTTCTTAACAGTGCCTATCATCTTTGATACACCATCTTTATTTTATATGTGCTACATCTCTTCGGCTAGATGTTAACAATGGCTTGTTTATGTAAACTTCGTGTTAAAGCACCTAGAGATTTTGCTTCTGATACTATAGTCCTTCCAATTTTGTTTTGCCGCTCCATGTAATTCTGACAGTATTCAATTATCTTTGCTACAGTTGCAGGGAAATATTTGTTCTAAAATATTAAACATGAGCCAAAGAATGCCTTATACAAGTCAGACCACTGACTTGCAAACAGAACGAGGAGTCTTAAGCTATGCACATCCAGAACCCCCCATTCTCATGGGGGGAGCCTGGCAATCTAACATGCACTCTGCCACAGCTTCAGGGGTCAGAAGTAGCATAAATCTCAATCAGTTAGCAGAAGGACATGACAGTTCTGCGTTGTATCATATGGTGCCATATGATGGTGCTCAAAATCATGCCGCAAGATTTGATATGGCAGCTTCAATGTCTTCAGTTGTCTATTATCCATATCTAGCCCCTTTAGCTGTTCCCAGAGTATCTGCTGTTCCCATGAATTATGGGTCATCTGAACAGCTGATATCCTTCAGCAATTCTGGGTTCATCGGATGTTCATCCGATGAGTACGGAAGGAGCCACTATAAGGATCATTTAGGAGGTTCGTACAAGAGAAAAAATGCCGAAAGCACAAGCACTTCTCTTGCTGCACCTGTAGATATGAGGACTGATGGTGGGACCATCATGGATCCTCCACCTCACACATTGCCTGGGTATAGAGAAAATGATGGTCCTTCAGTCATGGACGATGGAGTCGACAGGAGCATGAGAGTTAGATCACGTGCTCTCGGGATAAACTCTATTTATCCACATAATGGTAACAATATGATGCCAGGAAGTTTTGTTGCACGGTCTATTCAGCCAGTGGGTGCTTTTTCGTTTGACCAACCGTCGAGAAGTAATGCCCTTGCTGGAGGTGTTGTAGCTTGGAATCAGGCCCCTGTAATTCCTTTTATGCATGGTGAGTTCTTGATTTTGTCGATGTTGCACATATGGATCAACTATGTCATAAAGTTCCTAGTGCCTCTTATGTGGTCTCTGAGATGTGGCGACATCTATATGGACTTATTGGTAATTTTTGTTATATTATAAGAAGAATAGTGGCAATGAAGTTCAGTACAGAGTAGTTTCCATGTGGTTATGGTCATGTTTGAAACATCTCAACTCTATTGAGTTTAAGCAATGTATCGTTGTCATTTCTCATGCCATTCTTGCATGTGTAAAAACCTGAAAAGAAAATATTTATCCTATGATGAAGAGCTTTTTATGCTTATGTCTATTTCTTTGTGACTAATGGATACCTCTCTCTCTCACTCTCTCTCAGCAGGCACTGTGGATGGAATTCCTTTAGAAGTTGGCAACATGGGTGTGCGAGGATCTCACGAGACAGACAGAGAAAGAAGGGCGCCGAATTTCCTGCATCCTTCACACTTTGGCCACATGGGCTATAATAACATTCATCACCAAGTGCCTCATGTGCATGGAATCAGAGACCATAGTGCCCCATTTGGCCCTCAAGTTCCAGCAGCTTCATTTCCAGTTCCACACGGTGCCATGAACATCCCTGTAGATGGTGTTAGGGGCCCTAGACATGTGGGATCTTTTGTATCCCCCGGATTCAGGATGTACCAACCTCTTGTCGAGGGAATAGCTCCTGAGACGAACCCGATACATTGCAATGTTCCCCAGCCGAGAATTTTGCCAGCTGATGTAAACATTTATCTACACGACCTTTGTTTCTCTTTGTCTATTTGTGGATGGATTGTGATGCTCTTATTGTTTGATATGTGCAGGAAGTTGCAATACTGGATCTTCCTGATTACTATAGAGTGGGGAATCACATTGACCATCACAGGGACATGCGCATGGATATAGAGGACATGTCTTATGAGGTAAGTGCACAAAATGTTGGTGTAGTGTTAGTGTGGCATTATATTTCCATGTGTCACATAGAGAGAATGATGGCATGATATTATTCTCTAAATGAGTGTAGCTGGTTTATGTTGAACCACTGTCCTGTTCTACTGCAGGAGCTCCTTGCATTGGGGGAGCGGATTGGCAGCGTAAATACTGGGTTGTCTGAGGAAACAATAAACAGTCGTCTAAAAACAAGAAGACATATGTTGCCTTCGATCTCTATTAATCTAGAAGAGGTACCGAGTTTGGAGAAGGAAGCAGCTTCTTGCATCATATGCCAGGTACTTTCCTGTTCATGGTTTTGGATTCATGGAATGTCAACCAGTTGCATGCGCATCACCCTTATCAATCCCAAACAAATTATGACTTGTGTGTGATTGCTCCATTGCTGAAATGTTGCAGGATGCTTATGAGCACGAAGATCAAATAGGCACTCTCAATTGCGGGCACGAGTATCATGCTGATTGCTTGAAGAAGTGGCTCCTCGTGAAGAATGTTTGCCCGGTATGCAAATCCGAAGGGCTGCCCATGGCGAAAATGGGATTGTAGGGTGGATGGGTGACACATCCATATCACCATATAAGTTCCATGCGAAACTTGCCATTTTATTCCTCCGTGAGAGAGGGAAAGTACTAATTCATGATTCGGAAGTCGGACGTGTAATTCATTTGTGTACTTGTAGATATTTTGCTAACAATATTTGTTGTGTTGCTGGATGATCTAGCAATCCCGTCCCCGGGGTTCCCCAAACTAATTTTTTGCATCCTCTTATTGGATGCGTTCTGTTAATGACTTGTACATACTTGGATAATGTGTATCGTGTTTTTTGCGTTTATGTTCGTGGATGGTGTTTGCAAGATATGGTAGCTATTTTTCGTTGTGAACCGATTTATATTTTTGGAGTTCTAACCAGGTAGAGGCTGAATCATTTATAATTTCCTACAATTTGGTAGCTTCATTATCGGATGCTTGACAATGGTTTGTAATGTATATGCTAATTTCAATTTCATCACATTGAGGAGATTTTCCTGTCTCTGCACTACGGCTTGATAAACCATCAATTCAAAAATGACCAGCTTCTTAGTGGAATTAGTGAGGTTTTTTTTTTTTTTTTTTTTTTTTATCTGAAATGGCAGTGGCGTTTCCTCGAGTGGTTATTTTTCCTCAAGCAAGAATTTCGTTATTTTTAGGGGGTGAATGATTCGGTAGGGATCGAGTTGAATGTATAATTTTTAGGGTACTTGGAAGGTAAAACGGCAGTTCAAAATCTGGTCATACATTTCCACAAGATTACTTAAATCAAATTTATTGTACTAAATTCTACCAACCATGATCCAAAGATCCGACATCGACCATGGAGGCAAAAAACAGTTTTATCTGGATTCACGTCGCTCCAATTGCGCCGCACAAAAGCAATTCTCACCCTCGTCATGCGGGGGCAATGGCTGTTTCCTCTGGGCCGACATCACACAAGATCGCACGCACAGTATTACTGAGTAGAGTGACACCGGTCTCGCACAGATCCCATCATTCAAAAGTAAAGTTTCCCTGTATCTTCTCAAAACCCGACATTCACAACACCGATCGTAAATCAGATACATGATTAAACTCGCCCGAAGACAGTTCCCTGTGTGACATGACCGATTCAGCTTAAAGAACTAGAGAACCCAACAAACAAATCAACACGGGATGGGAATAGAAAATTAAGCATCTGGAACTGAAACAAATGAAATATACGAAGCCCTAACATCCGGTTTCCTTGGACTTCAAACTTAAATTGATCCGGCAAAAGCTTAAGCATTGCCATGCATGGAGATGATGGTGACAGGTCAGAGAGGTGGTCTGCAATTCCCGCGCATCATCTTCCAATTCTCCGGGCAGCAGATTGGGATTGAATAAAGACTTCCCCCAAAATCTTCATACTGTTACTCTTAACTTTAAGCAGAGCAACAGCCCACTTTCTTGACTGCGGAAACATCATCCTTTGAACCGACATTGATAGTTTGTCCCTTGGGAAGTGCCGCCGGATCTTCCCCAACATCAAGTGCTTTTCGACTCACCACGTGGTATATTTGTGTGAGCACTTCGGTGAATGAATTCTCTACATTCATAGATTCAAGGGCGGAAGTCTCCATGAAGTAAGTGCTCTCTCTTTCTGCAAAGGCCTTGGCGTCCTCCGTAGACACGGCACGCAAGTGCCTCAGATCTGCTTTGTTTCCTACCAGCATTATCACAATATTAGAGTCTGTGTGGTCCCGCAGCTCCTTCAACCATCTTTCGACATTCTCAAAAGTGACATGTCTCGTTACGTCATAAACAAGCAATGCACCAACTGCTCCTCTGTAATAGGCACTTGTGATTGCACGATATCTTCATCATGAAACAAAAAAGAAAAATTCGTGACTTCAGAGTTAATGTCATGCCTAGTATTGAAAGCTTGAAAGAAAATGAATAAACAGCTAGTAGGACTGTCAGTTGCCTTGTGTTGCTGCTCTTTTAGGAGGAACTGCATTTGTTACTAGAAAATAGACATTACATGTTGCAGTAAATAAACAAATAGAAAGTTGGTAATTCCATATCTTCATGAAAAACTAACGGTCTAACCCCAACACCATCATCTATAAAGCATAGAAACTATTTATATGCTTTTGATCCTATTGAAATAAGTTCAAATACACAGCGTGGAAGTGATACAAAGTAAACCTATTGTCCATATAACCAGTAGATCCAGTGTCATTACCCGTGTTCTTGGTTCACGAATTCATGCAGAAGAACACATGCGACATTGTCAAAGAATAGTCAAACTACAGTTGCACTATAATCCAGAAATCCTTCGTGACAGAGACCTTAAAAAGTTGACGACATAAAACATCCACTGTAAAAGACATGGCATCTCCCGTCATCCACCGTATGATACATGCAGAACACGATAATGCACAATATTAAACTTTGATTATCATGGATCTTACATGTACAAACTCCGAAAGCACGAAACTTTAACTCATACACCAAGTCAGAGTTAGTCCTGAAACCTCAATTTCACTGCTTACTCTCATTTCCTCCCAGATCCGCATTAACCAAACCCAGTCTAGAACGGATGAATATTCAAAATCTCCCAAACCTATAGAATCCAATCCAATCCAATCCAATCCAATCCTCAAAAGAAGAAGATCAAAACCGTCTCAGATCTCAATTCAAAACGGCTCTGCAGCGCCCGATTCAACATTCTATTCGTCAAACTGCTATAACTAGCCCGATTCGAGATCTCATTCCAAGCCGCTAAACCGCGCGACATCAACATGAACACAACGTGGACAGGACAGGACAGGGTAAATGCAAACCTCTCTTGGCCGGCGGTGTCCCAAATCTGGGCCTTGACGACCTTGTCGTCGACGCGGATGCTCCTGGTGGCGAACTCGACCCCGATGGTGGACTTGGACTCCAGGCTGAACTCGTTCCGCGTGAATCTGGACAGGAGGTTGGATTTGCCGACGCCGGAGTCGCCGATCAGCACCACCTTGAACAAATAGTCGTAGTCGTCGTCCGCCCTGTAGCCGCCAGCCATCGCTCGGAGCTTCCCTTCCCTGCGGATCGAAGCTCAAGAACGGAAACGGCCGCGGGGAGAGGATTTTGTCAGATTCTCAGCTTCGACTGAATCAAATCGCGATGCTCGAAGCTAGAGAGAGAGAGAGAGAAAATTGAAACCTTGGAGAAGATGACCAGAGCACGAAGTTAATGCCAGCTCATCTCAAACCAGGCCCAATCTCTTTGGCCTCTTGGGCTTTTCTCGGCCCATAATAATCAATCGCCATAATACTTACTCCACGAAACTGAAGGGATATGCGGGCCGGGCTCAATCTTGTCCGTTCAAGGCCCCCCATTTTCCCCTGGGCCGATCGGGCCTGAGAGGCGGAGGGGGCTTTTTTTTTTGGGTCGTGGAGAGTGAAAGGTGGTGGTCAAGTGAGAATGAATGACCTCTTTTTTTGAGAAGGATGTGTTGAACAAAAGATAAAAAGACGAATACAATTTGAAAACTTCCGAATTATAAATTGTTTATTTGGTTTGGATGCATGATTCTAGAGTGATTCTATCATTTGTCGTATATTTGGAATCTTTTATCATCGGATTAAAATACAACTGATATCCGTCATTCAATAGATATCAACATGAACGATTGTAATATTTTTAATTATTGGATTCAATGGTGAAAAGCCCAGAAAATCCTGTACCTTCTAGGGACCATAGATTGATCACATGATCCTATTAAAAAAATGCCCCCTTGAATTTTTCTTCTTTCGTGCTTATCGTGATTAGTTTGGAAATTTTTCTTATTGCATTTCCTTTTCATGTTTTGGATGGACCCTCTCGAGATTCTCTATCTGGCAAAGGGTGGACCACTTGTACCACACAAATAGAGATAGAAACACACTGTTCTAGAGGACTTTTATGATAGCTCAGTTGCACCATACGACATTACAATCATCATCGTAATCAAAATGTGAAAGACTCGGAAAAAATTTAGGGGTATGGTACACAAGGCGTATCTTAGGAATTTCCCATCATTCTATGACATCTTTTGGTTTTTCTTTTAATAATAACCATAAGAGAACTAGTGCCTCCTTGCTTGTGCCGGTTGCGGTGATAAACCCCTCGTGGAAGGGCGGGGTCATCTTCTCTCCCCATTTTTGCCTTTATGGGAATTCAAAATTCATACCAAGCATATCTAATACCCAATCACTCAAGCAAGTTGGTATGGGTCCATAATATCTTTTTCGATTTGGATATCCTCCCCTCCATTGATTGAAAATTGGAACTTATGGCCCAAGAAGAGTGATTCTACTAGATATCACGTTAACACGGTACGTCGGTATACAACTCAAGTGCCTTGATTTGCTAAAAAAGAACTCGAAGTGCTTCAACCATTTTGCTAAGGAAACTGATGTATTAATTGTTAGAGATATATTTAAGATATTCCGTGATTCTGTATATCCATCTTGATTGATCTTGATTTGTTATTTTAAATAGTTCTTATGTAAAGTTTATGAATAGGCACATATATTATTCACTAGTTAATGTATAGAATATAATTTCTCTTCCTCCATTATTCTCGACTCTACTTACGAGACCATCCACCAAGACTCTACTCGGATACATGACCTTAATATTAAAATTATGAATCCCGCCAGTCGATCAGATCACGACGATTACATGCCGATGAGATAGACAGGTGGCATCGAGATCCCACGCGAGGCACGTGGCCTTGAGACGGGAATGAGCCGAGTTCGGACTCAACCCGATTGGTTAAGGTTCGAGTCAGGACACGGTCCTGGTTCTACCCGATCATATTCTTAATCTAATGCCGGCCTATGGAGTCAAATGATTGGGAGTGGGCACTCCTGACGTGCCTCGGCGACATCATCATGGTCGATGATTAGAGCTTCGCTTTTGCTGCCTCTCCGACCCCGCGCATCCTTCGCACCGCGGGAAAGGGAAAACTCCGTAACCGAATTCGCCAACAAGCGTAGCGATCCGTCACGTCGCGACAATCCTCTCCCCATCCCTCCCGGTCGGTCGCTCGTTCGTTCCTCAATCCCAACACGTCTCCGTTCGAGCGCTCCCACCACCGCACCGCACGCCGTTCGGATCAGCATGTCACGTCACTCGCCCAATCCCCCCCACCTCGCTATTAATACCGCGCTTCACGCTTTCTCCCACCAAAGCGTTCCCCTCACTGATTCACACTCTCTTCTTCTTCCTCTGCTCCCAACACCTTTCGAGCTCTCATGGCGCGGCCGGAGGCGGAGGAGGAGAAGGGAAGGGCGGGCTCCGATCGCGCCCCCGCCGGCGCCGGAGTCGAGTACCTCACCGGCTTAGGCAGCCACTTCTCGTCCGAGGCGATCGCCGGCGCGCTCCCGGCCGGCCAGAACAGCCCCCTGGTTTGCCCCTACGGGCTCTACGCCGAGCAGATATCCGGCACCTCCTTCACCTCCCCGCGCAAGCTCAATCAGCGCAGGTGATGATCGCCCGGGGGGCGTGCCTTCGCGTTTTGACGTCGATAGTGCGCTTCTTTTTTTTCCTTTTCGTCAAGCGGTCGATTACTACCGCGTTGCGTTGCTTGGGTTGACTGCCGTCGGAACGATCGTTGACCTTTTTCTTGCCTGGAAAATTCTTTCTTTATGTGTTGCGGCGAATTGATGTTGGTTCATACCTTAGACGACTGATTTTCTTGGCCATTGGGCAGTTGGTTGTATCGGATCAAACCATCGGTCACGCACGAACCATTCAAGCCCCGTGTTCCGGCACACGAGAAGCTTCTTAGCGAGTTCGACCAGTCCAATAGCTCCGCGACTCCGACTCAATTGCGTTGGAAGCCTTTGGAAATTCCGGATGCACCGACGGATTTTGTCGATGGATTGTTGACAATGTGCGGGGCTGGAAGCTCATTCCTTCGGCACGGATTCGCTGTTCACATGTGAGGGGCAACCTTTTGCTAGTTTTTTTCTTTGAGCTCATTTTGATTGCTTTTTGTATGACCGATTCCTGCAAGTGATTCATCTATCAGTTCCTTAATCATGTGATTTTGTTGGCGTTATTGCTCTTTCTTTGATACCAAATGCTTCAAGAATTTACCTATAACTGTCTAAGGACCCACCACGGAAACCCTGTTGCTAGAATCCGTGGGAGAGAGGAGCTTTCCCAGATTTCATTGTCTCTTTGGTCGTGCTCAAATCACGAGGAAGGCTAGTTACATACTCTTTTTCGGTATTTGTCTGACAGAGAAATGGACATTAACTTTGCATTACATGTTCAGTTGATAAAATCTGCATTCTTTGGAGTTCACGACTGATTATTTTTCCTCTTACCCTTCAACTACTGGAAGTGGATAAAATGGTGCTTGTAACTTGGAAAACGGCTGCAGTGCTAGTTTGAGCTTGGCAGTACTTGTGTTTTCCTGGTGATGTGTCTTTGAGCCATGGCTGTAGTTAAAAAGAACATGACACGCGATGCACTTCTCTTGTATTGGCTCCCTTTAAAACGTCATTTTCTGTGCATTTGGTTCCTAATGATGGGAGATTGGTTAACAAGTTGTCTGTGCATGTTCTGAACTTTGATTAACCTACCGGATCTAGCATGGAGTATATGTCCACTTCTGATGAGAAACTTGTCTTCCATTGCAGGTACACTGCCAATAAATCAATGGACAACTGTGCATTCTGCAATGCTGATGGTGATTTTCTAATTGTTCCACAGCAAGGAAGTAAGTGCATTACGAATTCTGGATTGTCATTTTCCTCTTTACCAAGGCCTCGTGCTTTCTTCCTGCGCACTGGTTGCCAAAATTTGGAAAAAGTTTTGCTTGAAAATTGCAATCTCTTGTTGAATGACGATATCCTGTGAGTGTAGAGGTGCCCTGCGACATTAGAATTGATTTCAAACTAAATCTCGAAACATACTAGTGAAATTCATTTTCATTTTATACTAGATTTGATTAAATAGGGGGATCCAATGAAGAAGGAGATCTCACTCTTCGAACTATTGTGTAGGGTTGTGGATCACCACAGAATGTGGAAAATTGCTGGTTTCCCCTGGTGAAGCTGCTGTTTTACCTCAAGGATTTCGCTTTTCCGTGGACCTTCCAGATGGCCCATCTCGTGGCTATGTTGCTGAGATATTCGGCACTCATTTTCAACTTCCTGATTTGGGACCAATAGGTACCAGATATTCAATTAAGTTTTCATGTTAATTGATTAAGGTTGAATTATCAGTTGTCAAAGCTTCACATGGCAAAGATTTCTCCAGTTAGATGTTGAAATTGCAAAATAGTGAGGATGTGGGTTTTGTTTCTATTAGGTGCCAATGGTCTTGCTGATCCGAGACACTTTCTTGTACCCAAAGCTTGGTTTGAAGAGAAGTCCTGTCCTGGGTACACTATAATACAAAAGTTTGGTGGCCAACTATTTACGGCGAAGCAGGATTTCTCTCCTTTTAATGTGGCCGCATGGCATGGAAACTATGTTCCTTATAAGGTGAATACTCTCATTGCTTCTGCTTTCGACTATGTGAATGAATGAAGGTGGCGTTTGTATATGAAGAAATTTGCATATATTTTTTTCCCATGTTGTTAGTTGATTCTCTGTCCAAGTTCGATCATTCAGACTGCATCTTCAAATGGCTGATTGGATTATATTCCTGTATTTCCTCGCAGTATGACCTGAGCAAGTTTTGTCCCTATAATACCGTCTTATTTGATCATAGCGATCCATCAATAAACACTGGTATGCAGAACGGTGTCACTATGCTTCTTATGCTTTTAGCAATTTGCTTTCCTATTTGTCAGTTTATATGGGGTATGGGCTTGATCAGTTCCCAGTGACTATAATGCAGTATTGACAGCACCAACTGATAAACCTGGAGTGGCATTATTGGATTTTGTCGTATTCCCTCCTCGGTGGTTGGTTGCAGAACATACATTCCGACCTCCGTATTACCATCGCAATTGCATGAGTGAATTCATGGGCCTTATCCATGGTGGATATGAGGTATTATCTTCTTTGGTCGCGTTGCTAACTTAGAGAGTATATAAAACTCAGAAAGGCTCTATAGTCTAAACTTAATGAGGAGAAGGATTTGCATATCCAATAAAGCTTTGCGGTTCGGTTTAAGAGTTTTTTCCGTACTTTTCTCAATGGTGGAAGGGGGAAGGACGTGAGGAGCCATTGTGGCAAGATTCTAAGTCTGAAGCTAAAACCGTTCCACAAATTTTGGCATTTTTCTTGGCTGATTTAATTTTTTGATTGGTTAAATTCTGTCATTTTGGTTGTAATGTATTTGACTTGAATACTGATTCTCTTCAGGCAAAAGCTGACGGTTTTCTCCCAGGTGGTGCTAGCCTTCACAGCTGTATGACTCCACATGGTCCTGATACCAAGACTTATGAGGTTAGCTATTGCATTCAACTACGGTGATTTTTTTCCTGGAAGTAATGGAATTTTCTTGTCTTCAACCGTTGAATGAGGATGACCAGAAAATGCAATTTGAAAGTAGAGTTTCATATCATTGTCTGAGTGGTTTGGCATCGAAAATTGGACTCGGAGGCTAGATATTTTAGTTAGAAAGCTTTTTTTTTGTTCGAACACTGAGAAAGCTTTTGGTTACATGATAATAGTGCCCTGTTTTCCCCGAGTAGGGGCAGCTACTTATTTATTTGCTAATTTTCTTTTCTATTAGGACAACTTTAAAGGTAGTTTTCCTTAAAGATTGTTTCTGCAGTTGGAGAATGGGTTAGCTAGTTGTAAGCTCTTGAACAATCTGTAAGTGGATTAACTTCCATAGGTCACTGATCCTTGATCCTTTTGGCTGGCAGGCAACCATTGCTCAAGGAAACGATGCAGGACCCCATAGAATTACCAATACCATGGCGTTCATGTTTGAGTCGTGCTTAATCCCACGAGTTTGCCATTGGGCACTTGATTCTCCCTCTGTGGATCCTGATTATTACAAGTGCTGGATCGGACTCAGGTCCCACTTTGAAGGGATGAAGATTGAAGGTCGCGATACACAAAACGGACGTGCAATGGTGTAGCTCGCGCTGTCATGGTTGAGCAGGATGGTGAAGGGATAGAGAATCCACCCACCTCCGTGTAAATAACAGATATAGAATAATCGTACATAGTAAGCGTCTTGCATGCGTGACACAAAACTTGCTGGGGTTCTGGTTACTATTGTTACTCTCTTTGAGGTGATCAAATGATTATGATATGACATCTAGCCTGCTACCTCATTGTGTGTGGTTTACTAGATAGCGATTGTAAATGTGAGCGCCTGAGGTTTGCAATGGGGTGAATGTTGCTTATTCATTGTTTATTAATAGAAAAGAATTTGCTTATTCCTACTTTGATAATTAATGATTTTGCTGGAGTATACAGACTTTAAAAATCAATCCTAGATCAGAGTTTGATTTTCCCTTTGGTTAAATTGATTTGCTTTAAGTTAGACTGCAATGAATGACGTTCTTGAATAGTAGATGCCGTGGACGTGGTATATCAAACCAAGATGCGAGTGGGTCCATAATTTGTCCTATAAAACTCCAGTCTACAGCTCTTATCGCAGGTTCCGGGGAAAGTCGTTCCAATCCATAATAAGCCATGTCGAAGGTGAACTCCTATTCAGCATTCCGACAAAAAAGTTGGTTGACCCAATCGTTGCTTTCATGACCCAGTCATCAATCAGCACCGGTCTTCGGTCTCTGACGTGTCTTAAACATCTCTGTATAGGCAATAGTGATCTTTCTCACAGATTGAGATTGTTCCATGAAAGATCTGTTTATGTACCATTGTAAGTGTCGTCAATAAACTATTGACGTAGAGGACGGAGTAAGTGAAGGGAAAGGATAAAAAATGAAGACATGGATTAACGTGAGACACGGACGATCCGAGAGCTAATTGTCCGACAAACCAACCAAACTTTCGTTAGTCTAATACTGCAAGAAACTCTTTCCTTTATTTAATGGACGTCTTAAGCCAATCGCAACATGGCTGCACCAAATCCATTAAAGAAAACAATAGCTTGACTTGATTAGTAATATTCCCATTCGTCTTGCGTAACTATTAACTGAACTGTTATTCGAAGAATTTGTTTTGGCCAAGCTATTTCAAGATTGAAATAGGCCGGTCTGATCTTCCCCTCGTCGAGTATCAAACTCTTCTTTTCCATTCATCTACACACAGCTTATGCATTACTCTGCATACAATGTGCATCCGGAGCATCTTCACTCTTGTCACAATTCTTATAGTCATCTCGACAGTCGATGGCCGGTCTGTGCCGGGTCATTCTTCGCGGCCAATTTCAGATGGCGTTGATCATGGCCATGATCAGCATAATGAACCTCCTAAATTGCTTCTTCTCAAAGTAACAGCGGGTGTTTGGGACAATGAGGTCGAAGTTTGTGAGCAGATGTATGGATTCTTGCCATGCTCGTACAGCACAGCAGGTCACCTTTTCTTGATATTGGTTTACGAGTATCTGCTGTTTCAAGGGGAGTCCTACGTTGCTTCCGCGAGCGAGCAGATATTTAACATGCTTGGTCCTGGAATATTTGGTGCCAGTGCATTCCATGTCCTTGGTGCTCTACCAGAGGCCTTAATACTTCTAGGTAAGCATCTCAATAATCTTTTTCTGCGAAGTCTTTCTTCTGCTCTCTTCATCGTCGTCTTCCTCTTCTTAGATGGCCAAGTTTGTGCTTTAATCAATTGCTTAACTACGAAGCAAAAGATGGACTCTGAGAGCTAATGCTTCTTGAAAATTCACTGTAAATTGAAGACGTGTCGGTAAAATTGAATTTCCCTGAGTTAGAATTTGAGAGGAACAAGATACAAGTATGGTGTAAAGGGAATTTAATGAAAAATTGCTGCTCGTCAGCAAATTTTGTGCCAATGCAAGTTTCTTGATCACCAAAAGCTAGACTTCAGTTGAGGTGCTTTCTGCAAGAAGTTGGAGCTGATCCTATGCCTCCGAACATGACCAAATCTTTCAAGTTTCCATGGCAGGGCTACCATGCATGACTCTTGACTCTTGGTAGGATAGAGGTTTCTCTTGGCTCATTCAATTTCACAATGTCACTTGGCAACTTGTGTGCCATGTAACAGGAAGCTCATCATCTTCTGTCAATTTTAAATGATCTGTATCCCAATTGTTCTTTCTGGAAATCAGATTCACATTATTTAGAGTCTTGATTTTTTTTTTTTTTGGGTCATGTGTAGAAGTTATTGATGAAGAATATCCGAAATCATGAGTAACGTGAAATCAGCAGTTCAAGAAACGAGGAAGCTGAAAAAGATAAGAAAGAGTAGGGTTTTGGAAGAGAAATAGTAATGTTGGGATTTTCATGGGACAGTGGACCTTTCTTTATTCATGAGTTGGACATTTGCAAATACTTGTGTATTGTTAAATTTTTTTAGATCAAGTATGCCGATTGCACATCACAGTAGCTCTTCCTTTCCTAATAACATCCAGTTCTTCTCCCCAGTCATTTCTACAGTTGAAGTTTCATCATTCAATTTCACTGAAGAGATGAGTGCTGAAAGTCAGCAAAAACTATAGTATTGAATTACATCTCATAAAACCCTCTATTGACAAGGGATTGTATCTTCGTTTTATCATTTTTCCTGCTTTTGTCCAGCATCCGGACTACTAAACAGTGAAGAGGTGGCTCAGGAATATGTTGTGACCGGTGTTGGCTTGCTGGCCGGATCCTCGATCCTGCTTCTGACATTGTTATGGGGAACTTGCGTCCTCCTTGGCAGCAGAGAGTTCTCTGATGGAAGGGAGTCCAACCCTTCAAATTCAAGCAAACTTTCATTGAAGAAGTTCGTATCTACCTTCAAAGGTAGTATTTCCAGATTTTTGTTGAGCATTGACTTCATCATGTCGAGATTTGAAAGAAGAGTACATTGTTGGAATGTACTTGGATATAAGGTTCTCTACATAGTTCAAGAAAATTTAAAAATCAGAGACTAAAGTCTATTGAGAGGAAAATTTTCAAGACACGGGTCTCATTTGGTTCTGTTTCTAAGACTGCTGTGGCAAAGGTCCACGCCATCATGTTGCAGGCATTTCTCATGCATATGCACATGCTTTGACTTGATTCGTTTGCTTCCAAGTTATGTTTTTCTGTCCTAACCATCCTCTACAATCTTTGAAATTCTTAATAATCAAGAATGGTTGACCTTTATATGTTTTTCTGTGCTAATACATTAGTGGCCTTATAAATAGCTTGAAGAGCAAAAGAGAAGGAAAATTGGTAATGTCATCTATAACTAAGAGAGGAATCTGATTAAACTTTCTTATTCGGGATCCCAGGCTCTGGTATCATCACTGATTTGGAGACTAGCTATACTGCCAGGATAATGGTATTCTCAGCAATACCATTCATCATGATACAAATCCCGGAAATTTTCTCGATATATTCAGCTCGACGAATTGTGATCCTGTGTACCCTTGCTGTTTCAGTTATGTTGCTGCTCTCATACTTCTTCTATCAGGTAAATCATGCATGTCCATATGTCTATGTACATTGCTGAGCATAGCATGAAGCCTTTTCAAAGCCAAATAATTTGAGGCATCCTTAACTTCAATAATGATATGAGGCAAAGTGAAGCTTTATGTTCATGTGCCATAATCTTTGGGTCCATTGAGAAAGCAAAAACTAATGTCTTCAAGTAGATTAAATGTCTAAGTGCACATTTCCTTTGGCTAATTGTTGCAGATATTTCAGCCATGGATTCAAAAGAGAAGACTAGAGTATGTGAAACTTGAGCACCTAATACCTCGAATCATACAACATCTCCAACGTAAAGCGTCAGAAAGACTTCTCACAGAGGACGGAGCGCCAAATCTCCGTGCTATAAGGAGGCTAGTCTTCATTCTACAACGTGTCTCATTGCCTGATATGAGCAAGATGGTGTTGTTCTAATTGGTAATAACAAAGTCTGCCTAATGCAGGCTATTTGAAGATATCGATCAAGATCGGGACGATGCTATATCGCCATCGGAATTAAAAGAGCTGTTGCTAGAAATCAAGTTCGAACACGTGCACGTGGACAAAGATGAAGCAGTAGAGGAAGTTATAAAGGAATTTGACATTGACAGTGACCAAAGGATAAGCAAAGATGAATTCATCGGTGGATTCACAAAATGGCTCACAAAGGCAAAGGTTGCGATCGACAAGCAACCTGACATGAAAAAATCTTTTGAGGACTCGTATCAGGTAATTCTGCATTTGAGGGGATGAATTCTGCTTGTTGATCTACCTTCTACGATGAATGTGCAGTCAAACTGTTCTTAAGTGTTTTCCAACTCTTTCAACCTGTCATTCAGAGGAAAAAGGAGGAACGCAAACTGAAAAAGCAAAAAGTCGCAGAAATTCTTGGGCAGGTACAGACCAAGCCCATCGAAACCCTATTCAGGGAAAATGGCACACCTGATCTACCTGCAATTAGAAGGTTAGGCTGTGTTAATTACTTTCCGATGTGTTACTATTAGTAACTTATTAAGGATACTAATTAATTAGTTATTTTCTTATGAATTATGACTACCTGCATTTTGGTTTCAGATTATACGAACAGATTGATCGCAGTGGAGACAATACCATATCACAATCTGAGCTGAAAGAACTAATAATGGGCGTCAAATTTGGTGACACGCCTTTTGACATGGACGAAGTAGTTTTAAAGGTCACCGAGGTTTTTGACAGAAGCGGAGACGGCCAGATAAATGAGGAGGAATTCATTGCCGGACTGGTAGGCATTAAGAACCAAGCGTCTAAGTCAAACACCAGTCTAGATGATTTCTACCAAGTAAGGATATCTAGAACTTGGTTTTTTTAACTCAGTGCTGGGTACTGCCATAATTCTTTTCAAACATATGATATTGCGGCTTGATCATGCAAGGAAACTTGGGAAGAAACTGACAAGGTGGTGGATGAGGAAAATGGAAAAGGCGATGAACAGAAATCATGGTGGATTTGGGTCGAGTCTTTATTGTTGTTGTTGCTCGGTGTTTTCATATCAGCGGTCCTTGCAGACCCTCTCATTTCCAGTGTGCAGAGTTTTTCGACAGCAGCAGGTGTACCGTCTTTCTTCATCTCATTCATATTGGTTCCTCTGGCCACAAATGCAAGAGGTGCAAGAGGAGCTATTAAGGCGATCAAAGCCGCCAGAAATAAGAAGGCGCGAACCACTTCTCTAACATTTTCCAAGGTCTGTTCTACTAATCCTGTAATTTCAAGGAAATTCTTTGTGCTGTAGGTGCATAAAGCTAGCACCTTCTCATTGTCCTCAAGTTTTGGTCGCTGTTGACATGACCCTCTCAACTATATTGTGAGATCGAACAGTACTACTTGATGTTTCTTTGCATCGTCGAAACAGAATGTGTATCTAGATGAGTGACAATGGATCGTTGTATTAATTCAGACCAGTTTCTTAGATAGGAAAAGTGAGTTGACATGCTTATCGGTTTTGCAATGCGGTGATGCAGATCTATGGAGAGGTGTTCATGAGCAACGTGCTTGGCTTCAGCGTCCTCTTGTCGCTGATATACGCTCGAAACTTGACATGGGAATTCTCTGCTGAAGTTCTTGTGGTGCTAATAGTGTGTGGGGTGGTGGGTCTGACCGCAAGTTTCAGGTCAACCTTCCCAGTTTGGACATCAATCCTGGCTTACTTGTTGTACCCTCTGTCTCTTCTGTTGGTCTATGTTCTTGATGATGTCCTCAATTACTCCTAGGACTGTACACATAGGTTGCTGCTTGAAGATATTCTGTTGCTAATTTTGGTATAATTAGCTTATTCCAGATTGATCATTGAAGGTGTAATTATAAGTATGGAGTCCAAACTCGTACTCAGATGGCGCGATGGTGCCTTGATTACTTAAGAGTGAGATAACCGTGAAAAGTCAAAATAAAGATGACTTTCTCAAAGTTCCTTACTTGCTCTCTATCTTATAAGCACTCAGCCTTGTGATATTTGTGGGAATCGGAACTTCTCGTCCTGCTCGCTGAATCTTGACAGCGGCCGATGTCCTTGGCCGCCGGCGACTCCTTGGTCACTGCCATTTTTCGTGGGCTGGCAGGTGCCTTCATTCGCTAATGCATCAAATTTGGGCTCTTACCAAGTAATAGGCTTCACCTTTGTGGGCTTCGGGTAGTTGATTGGTCCTGGGCTTTTTCCCTGGGCCTGCCCGATAGAAGCCCAATAGCTATATCGAAGATTTGCTGGCCCACCATCGGGGACGCATGATAGTGAATTATGAGGGCAAAAAAAGAAAAAGACCATTTGACGGTGATCATCAAATGCTAGGAAAATTGTCCAAAAAATCCTGCATACAGGAGGCTAGTCTTCATTCTACGATGTCACTTCACCTGACATGAGCAAGATGGTGTCGTTCGAATTGGTAATAAGGGGATGAACTCTTCTAAGGACTCGTATCAGGTAATTTTGCAGTTGAGGGGATGAATTCTGCAAGTTAAATTACCATCTACGATGAATGTGCAGTTAAACCGTTCAGAAGTGTTTTTCCAGTTCTTTCAACCTTTTATTCAGAAGAAGGAAGAACGCAAACTGAAAAAGCAAATAGTCACAGAAACCTTTGCGCATCTACAGACCAACTACGTCAAAGGCTCTTGGATTCAATCTATCAAAACCGCCAACACCAAAGCATAAATGGTGGCATTATACAGAAACCTTCTCTGTTGCCAGCAGCCATTCATACTGATTTCATCAATAGTAAAAAAGAACCCTCACAGTATTCAAGTGAAAAAACCTGCAAAAAAAAAGCAATACATCACTTTAAAAGAAAGATGATTCGATTTATCACAGATTTCAAACAATTTCTGTCTTTTTTCATTCCTCTAAACGGTGTCATTGCATTAACCAAATTCTGACCTACAAAAGAAAAAGAATTGAATAGGATCCTCTTGCTTTGATAAAAATGAAAGGAATTAGAATCAAAGAAAGCACAGTCTCCACAATTCATCCACTCAGACTTGCAGAAAAGGCAATACCCCAAAGCATGTTGAACATCATCGTATCAAATTGCGACAAAGTCGTCAAAACAAATCACAAACATTGCAGAATCGTCCAAGGGACGTATTATACAAAATGCCTGCGGAAATATGACTTTTCAGTGACCCAATCTCACCTTCAAGACAGAGAGATAAGAATCTGAGGGTTCTGTGTATTTTCCTACTGTAGCGATTTATACCTGCAGCGTGCACAAAATAAAAGCATGACAACTGATATCACATAGATAAATAAGCCAAAGCTGACCAAAAGGAAGTTCAAGGCCTACCAGATCACACAACCGGTCATAAACATTTGTACAGGCAATCCATTCCTCCAACTCCAAGTTCCTCGCGAAGCCAGGAGAAAATTCTCGAGAACATGGGCAGAGAAGCAAAGAGTGCACATATGCTCGATAAGCAAGTGCAAGTGTACAAACGAGACATGTAGGTCAATTACATGTACGAGGACTGTTACCTCGCCAACTTCAACACAAAAATTCAGTGACCATCCAAGACACGCTACTTTCCAACTCTTGACCCACTAATTTCACAAGCAGCCCACTGGTTTGAAATTTCCAAAAATTCCTTCGTCAACAAGTTGCAGAGATATCCTGTGACATCAAGAAAGCAAGAGCTTTCAAAGTATAAACAGAACACGGAAAATGAAATCAACATGAATTTGTCCAAACTATTCATTTGTCCTTCTTGGGGAAGCAAATCCTAAGCTTCAGCATTTTGCTTAGAAATCAATGGTACAAATTGACGCAGAGTATCGCAGCAGCTATATCCCCATTAGAGGCTACATCAAAAGGTCTTAATTAACATAAACATTCTCTGTCTTTCAGAGGAATCATAAACCCACACCCTTCTTATATAAATACCAATCTGTCCTGTCAAAGAAAATTTTATTAATTCATCTGGCTTTTCTAGAAGGAAAATCAAGCCAGATTCAACCATATGGGTTATAGAGCTTGTCATTAACTGTGATGGAATGACAAACAATCTAAAACAGGGGCAAACTGTAGGTTTTCTAATCAAAGAATAGGCATACATGAAAATTTCCACCTTGAACACCTCAAATCTTGAAATACATGTCACAGACATACTTGCGATCTAAAAACACATAATTAGTTTATTGCACTTATAACCAATTCATATGAACATACACACCTACAATATAATTTTAACAATTTTACAATCTAGATATATGTTGGAGCCACGAATTGGGGGCAAAACAAGTCCAAACCCACCTGTGCACACAAGAAAACTAAAGTAACCAAAGGGAGGGGTTAACTGTACATTTACTATAATAATATGACATAAGCTATCGGAACTAGAAATAGTTTTCAAATATGAGATACAATAGTCTTCTTCCAACACAAATATTTTTATCTTCTATATCTAGAGAGGAAAGACATGTGAGTCGGCAAAGAAAAAATGCGCAGATTATGCATTGCCTAATTTAAATCCATGAAAGAAGCCAAGGCATACCAGCATTTCCACGAATATGCCAAAAACTTCTGCGCTCTATTCAGAAGTCATAGCACATCTTTCTCATTTGGTGTGTTCTCCGTCCTTCAGAGGCTAAAACTTCTCAATTGGTAACAGCAGGAAACCCATTCATTGTGGGTTTCAGTTCTTTGATCGAGTTGAGGTTTTTATTATTCCAACAAAGTCCTTTGCTTTTGCTGGGGGCAGAGAGTACGCCCATTCTTTTTTAGTCAAGTTAGGAGATCAACCTTTCTTTAAGTTAAACATCCCCAGAATGCACCCCTTTTGTGCCTATCTCACTTGTTTACAGCTCTTATGGGTTTTTACTGCTTTAACATTATGCAATATCTGGGCCTCCCAGACCTGCTCTCTCACCCAAGGCTCATAGTATTCATATTTCAAGCACTAAGTATTCCCCGCCTGCTCGGATGCATCAATCTGCCTATCTTTACCCTTTAAAGGAAAGACACTCTGCTATTGCTCTTGGCAGCTGCGAAATCCATAATCCACTCGTAATTGTTTGCTTTGACAACAGACACAAGAACAGATACTCTATATGTACCATATTTTACCTTAAGCACTATGAGATCAGCACTGAGTATCTCTTTGATTTCGTCACTTACTCGCCTCAAAATCTGCATCTTTCAGGCTTCAAGTTAAGCAGACACTAAAATAGACCGCATATCAGGTTCTATTCTCCCGAACAACATTTCTTTA
Organism: Eucalyptus pauciflora; assembly: GCA_007663325.1. Lineage (NCBI taxonomy): Eukaryota > Viridiplantae > Streptophyta > Magnoliopsida > Myrtales > Myrtaceae > Eucalyptus > Eucalyptus pauciflora. Next base: position 824,338 of record VMYD01000177.1, on the reverse strand, counting down.
TAAAAGATATTTGGCCCTTTCCATGTTTCCCCTACTATAGCAGCCAGACATAAGAGATGTGAAAGTGACCCCATCTGGCTGAAGCCCACTTTCAATCATTTTCCTCGATAAATCCTCGGCTTCCTCAATGTTGCCAAGCTTACAATGCCTGTCAATCAAAACTGTATAACATTTTAAATCAAGTGCTATTTGCTTTAACAACATTTCTTTATAAAGACATTTAGCCCTTTCCATGTTTCCCCAACTATAGCAGCCAGATATAAGAGATGTGTAAGTTACCACATCTGGCTGAAGCCCACTTTCAATCATTTTCCTCAATAAATCCTCGGCTTCCTCAATGTTGCCAAGCTTACAATGCCGGTCAATCAAAACCGTATAACATTTTACATCAAGTGCTATTTTCTTGTCCCTCATCTGCAGCAAAAGGCTTTTGATGACATTATTTACTTCCGAATCTACGGTTACCTTCTTTGATTTGTTTCTACCACGAAGGGAATGTTTCCTCCAAAGCTCAACTTTTGAGTAACCATCAAGCAACACTGTATAAGTGATTACATCAGGCTCGACCCCTCTATTCTTCATTTCACGGAAAAGATCATGCACTTTCGACAAGCAATTTGCATGAAAGTATCCATCCATCATTAACGTATAAGAGACAACATCAGGGGTTGTTCCCTTCTCCACCGATCTAACAAACAGCCACTGTGCATTTCTCATATCGCCAGCTTTGCAAAGAGTAGCCATCAAAATTCCGTACATCACTCGAGTCGGTTCCATGTTCAGATCCAACATGTTGTTGAGTAATTCACGAGCCGTGACATGATCACCATCAACAAAAAGGTTAGCTAGCAATTTGATGCAGGAATTTATCTTTATGGACTTTTTTTCTGCTTCCGATAACTCCATGAAAAATTTAAATGCCTTTCCCGAATGGTTGGCTTGGCAATACCCCTTGAACATGGCAACTTTATTTTCTACGCTCTTCTCTTGCAGGCCATTGAAAAACACTTCAGCTTCCTTCACATTACCCGATATACATAAGCCCTCAATTATCATGTTGTGTGTGACAACGTTGGGTTTCACTCCGCAAGAGTCCATATGTCTTAGAAGCTCGTGCACCTCATATACAAGTCCTGCCCGAGAATATCCATGGGCAAGTACATTGTAAGTGACAATATCAGGCCGAATCCCTTCCTCAATCATCTGCTTGAGCAGATTCAAGGCATGGTCAAAGTCCCGCTGGAGACAGTAGCCATCGATTAAAGTTGTGTAGTGTCTGACATCAAGATCCAACCCCTTGTCCTTCATCTCTTCAAGTAACTTTACGGCCTCTTCCATTCTGCCTTGCTTGCACAGAGCACCAACAAGGATATTGTATGTAACCTTGTCCAGAAAAATACCCATACGTTTGAACTCATCAAACTGATACGCTGCTTCATCAAGCATACCCATATCACAAAAGCACTGGAGAACGATGCTAATGATGAAGCAGTTGGGCTTCTTACCTTTCGACAGCAAATCATCGCAGATTTCCAAGGCTCGCCGCACGTTGGAACTCTTGCGGTGGCCATGAATTAAGGCGGCATAGCAGTAGTCATCGGGGACAATGCCGTGCTCTTCCATATCGAGGAGGACTTGCTCTGCTTCTTCCAACTTCTTTTCGGCGCAAAAACCGCGGAGGACTGCAGAATAGGCGTGGTTACTCAGGGAGATCCCGGCATCCCGCCAACTGACGAGAGCCTGATAAGCCAAACGAGAGCCGCGGTGGGCGCAGAGGCCTTTGAGGTAGGCAGTGTAAGTGAAGCTACTAGGGGTCACGCCGGCTCGGACCATGTCCTCGAACAACACGCGAGCGGCCCTGTCCAAGTCGCCGGTACTGCAAAGCGCCTTGATCAAGATGGTACCGGTGTAGTCGTCGGGGACAAACTCGAGCAGCTTCAACATCTCGTACAGAGTGACGGCGGCGGCGGGATTGCCACTCTCGATCAAGCTGTCGAGGAGGAAATTACAGGTGGAGACGCGGGGGAGGAGGCCGCCCCTCTTGAACCCGAACAGGGTGTCGATCGCGCCGTCGTAGAGCCCGGCCCGAACGAAGGCCCTGACGAGGAAATCGACGGAACGGAGGAGGAGAGGGGACCCGCCGAGCAGAGCAAGAGAATCGAGCAGCAAAGGAACGGGGGCCCCCGAGGCGACGACGCGGGAGAAGACGAAGTCGAGGCGGGAGCGGGAGGCGGAGGGGGAGAGGACGGAGATGAAGGAGGCATAGGCGAAAGGGTCGAGGGGGGAGCCGGAGGAGTCGAGGTGGCGGAAGAAGGAGAAGGCGCGGTCGGGGTCGTGCTTGAGCCGGCTCACGGCGGAAGCGGCGGGGGAGTCGGGGCGGGGATCGCGGGGGGGCGGGTCGGAGTCGAGGAGGCATGCGGAGGAGGCGGAGGAGAGGAGCTTCGGCTTGGGGAAGGAGGAGGAGGAGGAGGGAGAGAGGAGAGGCTTGTGCTTGGTGCACCTTAGGACTGCTGCAGGGGCCACCCACATCACCCGCCGCTACTGCTGCCGCTGCTTCTCCAGCAATCCTCCCTTCATTCTGCAACCGGAGATTCAGCATAAGCTGATGAGCAGGGAGAGGTTGCAGGCCACGGACAGAGATCAAAGTGGTCGGACAGTTTCTGGGTTTTGAGACCGAACTGGAGGTTTGAGTTCGTGCGCCTTACATGCGACGGATAAACCCTAGACGCTGTCTTCTGGCTGCCGCCAAGCGGGTCTCTTTTTTCTTTTGAACGCCAAACTAGAAGGAGCCGGTCTCGTTTCTTTCTTCCTAAAATGAGACGACTATGGCAGAAATTTTCCACCTTGTCTCGGCCTTAAATAAAGCCTTTTCATTTTTTCCATTTGCATCATCAATCTTGCAAAATCTATCCACTTTTTCATTAGTGCAAGCCCTGTATAACCCGATGGCCGTGATTGCATCGAATCTTATAGACTCTATTAGGTTTTCTTATTGATTCGTGAGTCCATATCAATTTTCGCCTTTTTATTTATTTATTATTATCTATGTGATAAGAGTTCATATGGATCAAGTGATTAATAAGATGTTGATCAATTAAGTAAGGGTCTTTTATCGATTCTCAAGTGCATGTTGATTTTCATTTTTTTTTTAAAGATAAAAATGTATCTCGTGAACTAACAAGTATGTATTGATAATGAACAATTTTATGACGATGTTTTTAATTTCTAGAATTATATTCGGATAGTCCTTTAGACGCTTAAATTAAAGTAAGACGATCATTGAAATGACAAGCGGAGTGATAGGATTTTCTCTAGAAATCCTTACTTGCTGGGATGGTGGTTTTGCTATCGATCTTCCAAGCACTTGAGCTCCGATCATTGGACGTAGTATGGGAATCGGAACTTCTCGACCTATCCGAGGTCAGCCATCCGACTCTTGGACTGCGCATGAGAATGTTTATGTTCCTCCAATTTCTGTTCTTTTGTTATTCGGAACAAAAAAAAGAACAAAAATTCATTTGGAAACGACAAGTTGTTTTTCTGTTCCCCGTAGTAGAAAGTTAGTCCGGGAATAAATTTGGAGCAGAAACGAGAAACAAAAAAAAGTTATTTTTTGTTCCTAGAAATAATTTCTAGAAATAAGCCAATTTTCTTTTTTATTTTTCTTTTGGTCCTCTTTCTTGCCACGGCTACCTCCAATCGCTCGGAGCCACTGCTGACTGCCGACCGCCGCCGATTGCCGATGCTCGTCGTTGCACAATCGTCGGCCGTCGACCATCACCACTGACCGCTGCCGCACAGCCTATCGGCCGCCGGCGACCATCACCCACTGTCGCTCGTCGCCTGCTTGTTGCGGTCGGTGGCGGCTGATGGGCTGTGCGGCGGCGGTCGGTGGCCGGCGACGAGCGACTGCGGTTGGCGATTCGTCAGCAAGAATAAAAAATTAATAAATACAAAAAAAGAAACCGTTTCGTACTAAACGCATTTCTATTATTTTTCTATCTGGATTAGAAATTTTGTGTAATTATTAAATACGTTTTTTTTGCTCAGAAATTGTTTTCTGGAATAGAAATAGAAAAGAATTATTTCTGTAAAAAAAAATCTTTCCCAGTTAAGAAACGTTATCATGCGCAGCTTGACAGCTGCCGATGTCCTTGGTCATGGGCCGACTTCCTGGCTGCCGCCATTTTCCGAGGGCTGGCGGGTCCCTTCATTCGCTAATGGATCAAATTTGGGCTCTTTCCAATTAAAGGCTTCGCATTTGCGGGCTTCCGGTAATTTTTAGATCCTGGGCTTTTTATGGGCCTGGCTAACGAAAGCCCAATAGCAACATCGAAGTTTTACGTGGCCACCATCAGGGACGCATGATGGGGGAATATGGAAAGACAGTTTGACGGTCATAATTAAATTCTATACTCTATTTAAAGGACTTCGTAGCAGGTACATATCTAAACTCGACTCGATACAGACCGGGTAAATCGAAGACGTTGGTTACTGTTGATACTAAAAAATGACCGAGTCCTTCACTTTACTTGATGCGATGTCAATATAGAGTTCGTTGTTAGTCAGTTTAATTATCGATGAGACATCATGCGAAGAAATCTCCTTGATAAACACAAATATTGATGATTGACATGATGTTAATATATAGTTACGTGTCGAGCGACTAGATTATGGATAAGATATTGAGGGCCAAGAACCTTGTTGATGGTCATGATTAGTGATGACCAAATACTATTATTAATATATGATGACAATTGATTGATGATTAACACTTGATGAACTTATGGACATGTTTGGTAATGCTCCAATTTCTCTGTTTTTTTTTGTTTTTTTATTCCTCGAAACATAAATATATTTGTATAGGTTTTTGTTCCTGAGAATAGATTCGGAACAAAAATAATAAACAAAAAAAATTACTTTTTTGTTTCCAGGAACAATTCAATAATCAAGCTCAATTTTTTTCCTTTTCTTTTCTTTCTTTTTCTCTTCCTCCTCTTCTTCCCTTAACCGGTCGCCTGCCTTGGTAAGGCGACCTTGCCCAACCATCGATGAGAGCAAGGGCGGTGTCGCTCGGCCATGGAGAGGCCGACCTCACAATGGCTCGGTGAGGCTGACCTCATGATGGCCTAGCGAGATCGAGCCTAACATGGCTTGGGGATCGGCGATCGGCCAAAGAAAGAAGGAGAAGAAGAAAAAGTAAAAAAAAAAGAAAAAGAAAAAAGAGAAAAATATAATAAAAGTATTACAAATTAAAAGAAATTATAAATCACATAAATATTTTGGAGTCGTACTAAATGTGTTTTTATTTCAGAAATAGAAATTTTATATAATTACCAAATGTATTCTTCTACTCAACAACCTGATCAGGGAACATATATAGAAAAATTTATTTATGAACAAAAATTATTCAAAAAACCAGAAATGTTACCATACGTACCATTTAGTGCTAAAGGCAAAAAAATTGAAAGCTGCGTTATTTGAGAGTAAATGACAATTCGTGGGAAATATTGACATGCAATTGGAGAGTAATCGTGGAGCTTGAAGACGATGTGTAGTTATAAATATAAAATCGACGTGTAGTTATGAAGCCTAGTCTTGGAGCCAAAATCACGGATATGCAGTTGTAATATCTCATTTGAACATCAATCGTCTAGAAGCGATTATATTGTGCGATAGGCTAGACGTGTTAAATTGTTGTAGAAAGCATCGGCCATCATTTTTAACAATGTATCTTGTAAATTAACTTTTCAAAAATTGCACTTACTTTCCTTTAGAGTAATTTGAACTAGTTCTTAGTCTTGTTGCGTTTCACGCTTCGTGTTCAAATTTGCCACGAAATCCAATTCAATTAAGTTTGAAGATCCAACCTTTTGGCGAAAGGTGTGTCATCGCGTGGAGCCATTCCAAGTGAAACAATTTTGTAAGTTTTATGGAAGTCCTGTTTAATTCAATGAATGCGATTGCACTCGATCCATCTATACTTTATTGGGTCTTTTATTGATTCTCGAGTGCTTCTTCACCGTCGTTTCTTCGTTATCATTTACGCTTTAGGGTCCATATTTAGCAAGCGCTTATGCGTAATTAGTAAAAATATGTCGTGAACCAAGCGATTGATAAGATGTAGTAGGTCAATCGATCAGCATGTGCTGATAATGAATGATTTTTATGACAATGATTTGACGTCCAAAGACCGAGCAATTTCGTCTCTCTGCATTTTCTAGGAAGTTATCCAACACTGACGTCTTTCAATCACCAATAATTTATATTTTGACTTTGCCAAGAGGAATAGAAAAAATAATAAAATAAAATAGCAAGAGATCCTATATAGAAAGATCGTAGAGGTAATTTTTTTTTTTAATTTTATTGGTAAAATCGAGGTGTCTCCTTACCGAGTCAAAGTAGTAAGGACCACCTTCGAAACTGTAAGTGCAACATTCACGAGTTTTTACATATCCACTTGGTCTTTGATAATGCAATTGATATAATATCAGAAACCATAATAAAATCATTCAATTGCAACATGCTGAGACTGCAAGGAGATCACGTTCTTGGCGGTCTATTAATTTATGAGAACCCGGACAATCGATGCAATTTTAAAAACCAATTCTTTTTACAATGAAACGTTTTGATTACTCCGTTTTCTTCTCACAAATAAATCATCTTCACAACTGCGCACCATACATGTCATCTTTGTAATATACCCTCTAGGGACTTGAGCCGATGCTGTCCCATGCTCAAGCTCAATGCTTAATGTTGATTGATTATTGATAGACCGGTAAAGGAGTGAATTGGGTTGGGTTTCAATCCGGTCGAAAATGATTCGACCTACATTGATTCACTTAACCTATTTTGATCAACTTCTATATAATACAAATCTAGTGACTCACACCCGACTCGACTTGTACCCAATTCATACCCAATTTACTCAAATCTTTTTTATATTTAACCCAATTTATGAAAGCTCATATCCAAAATAAGGTGAGAGTATAGAGTGAGTGAACACAAAATTGAGTGATGGCAATAAAGATTAAAGATAGTTATAGAGATAAGTTAAGTCTAAGTAAATTGTGAACTCACTTAACATCCATATTATGTTAGGTCTTAACATTTTAAGCTAATTCATGACCAATTTAATAAATTTAATTAATGCATATAATAATCCAACCCATTAAATATGGGTTAATAATGGGTTTACGACTCATTTTGACAGATATAGGTATTTATTTTTATGTTGAAGCTTGACTCGAAAAATAAATTTCGAGCTACTCAAGCCCAGTGTAATTCCATAGTCTAGAGGAGCTGGATTGGAATTTTCTTCGAGGGGTCAAAGATATACTGGATTGAACGACATTCTTGAATTGTAGATACCAAGAACTCGGCATGTCAATCCAACATGTGAATTAGTCCTTATCAACTCCAGTCCACAGCTCTTATCCCAGCTTCCGGGAAAGTCCTTCCAATCGATAGAAGGCCGTGTCAAACGTGAATCATCAGCAGTTCATCCAGAAAGACGGTTAACCCAGTCGTTCATTTCTGACCCAGTCATCAATCGGCACTGGTCTCCGGTCTCTTACATGCGTTGGCATCCTCTGTATGGGCAATCGTAATCTTTTATACAGATTGAGAATGTTCAATTAAGATCTGTTTATGTTACAGTGAAGTGTCATCAGCAAACTATCCATGTAGAGGCCGACCACGTATGTAAAGGAGAAACTAAATGGAGAAAACGTGGATCAACCTTAAACATGCCCCGTTGGACAGCCAATCGTCCGCCAAATCGACCTAAATATCAACAGTCTAGTGCTGCAAGAAACTCTTTCCTCAGGTTGATAGATTTCTTTCGACCAAAAAGAAAAACTGACGGATGGCATTAGCCAACTGCAACAAGGCGGCACCAAATCCATTAGAAAAGTAGTAATCTTGACTTGGTTAGTCCTCGTGCTAATACGTGCTTACTAATCTCGCATGACTGTTAAACTGGAGTGTTGTCTGGAGATTTTCTTTCGGCCTTATTTCAAGATTGAAACAGCCCGCTCTGATCTTCCCCTCCTCAATTAACTACTCTTCTTCTCAATTCATCTGCACATAGCATATGCATGACTCTGCATGTAATGTGCATTCGGAGCATCTTCATTCTTGTCGCATTTCTTATAGTGATTGCGACAATCGATGGCCGGTCTGTGCCGGGTGACTCTTCGCGGCTAATTTCAGATGGCGTTGATTGCGGCCGTGATCAGCATAATGGACCTCCTCCTGATTTGATTCTTCTCAAAGGAGCAGCGGGTGTTCTGGACGATGAGGATGAAGTTTGTGAGCAGATGTATGGGTTCTTGCCATGCTCGTACAGCATAGCAGGTCACCTGTTCTTGATACTGGTTTACGAGTATCTGCTGTTTCAGGGGGAGTCCTTGGTTGCTTCCGGGAGCGAGCAGATATTTAAGATGCTCGGTCCCGGAATATTTGGGGCCAGTGCTTTCCATGTCCTTGGTGCTCTACCAGAGGCCTTAATACTTCTAGGTATACATCTTCCTGTTCTTTTTCTGCATAATCTTTCTTCCATTCCCTTCGATGGTCGAGTTTGTGCTTTAAGCAATTGCTTTAGTAAGAAGCAACAGATGGGCTTTGGGGAGCTAATGATTCTTTAAAGTTCACTGTAAACTGAAGATGTGTCGGTAAAATTGAACTTCCGAGGTAGAATCTGAAAGAAACAAGATACAAGATACAAGAATTGTGTAAAACGGAATTAAGTGAAAAAATTGTTGCTTGTTCGCAAATTCTATGTCAATGCAAGTTCCTTGATCATCAAAAGCTAGTTTTGAGCGACATACTCTCTGCGAGACATTGAAGCTGGCCCTACGCCATAAAAAATGACTAAATCTGTCTGGCTGGCAGGGCCACCTTGGATGACTCTTGACTCTTCGTGGTATTGAAGTTTCTCTTGGTTTATTTAATTTCCAATGTCACTACTTGCACGCCACGTATCAGGAAGCAGAGTTTTAGTTTCAAAAGAGAATAGTCATGTTGGGATTTTCGTGGGACAATGATCCTTTCTTTAATCATGAGTTAGACATTTCTACAGCTGATGTATTGTCATTCAGATTCACTAAAGAGAAAATTCCTGAAAACAATAGCTGTGACATCAAATTACGTCTTACAAGACCCTCAACTGAGGGAGGGAAATCTACCTTCAATTTAAATATTTGTCCTGCTTTTTTTCCAGCATCGGGACTTCTGAACAGCGAAGAGGTGGCACAGGAATATGTCGTGACCGGTGTTGGGTTGCTGGCCGGATCCTCGATCCTGCTTCTGACATTGTTATGGGGAACTTGCGTCCTCCTTGGTAGCAGAAAATTATCTGATGGAATGGAACCCAACACTTCAAATTCAAGCAGATTTTCATGGAAGAAGTTCTTATCCTCATTGAAAGGTAACATTTCCAGATTTTCATCAAGCATTGACGTTGTCATGTCGACTTTGTGAAAAGAGAGTACGTAGGTGGAATGTACATGGATATAAGGTACTGTACATAGTACGAGAATATTCAAGAATCAAGGACAAAAGACTATTAAGAGGAAAATTTTCAAGAAATGGGTCTCACTTGGTTCTGTTTCTAATACTACTGGGGCAAAGATCATGCTATCTTCTCGCGGGCATTTCTTGTGTATATGCACATGCTCTAACTTGATTTGTATGCTTTCAAGTCATGATTTTTCTGTCCTAACTATTTTCGAAATTCTTTGAAATTCTTAATACTCTGAATGGGTGACCTTTATATATAGTTTTGCGCTAATACATTACTGGCCGTGGGAATAGCTCGAAGAGCAAAAGAGAAAGAAAATCAGCGATGTTGCTATAACTTAAGAGAGGAATCTGATTAACCTTTCTTTATCGGCAACACAGGCTCTGGTATCATCACTGATTCAGAGACTAGCTACACTGCCAGGATCATGGTAATCTCGGCATTCCCATTCATCATGATACAAATCCCGGATATTTTCTCAGTTTATTCAGCTCAACGCGTTATGATCCTCTGTTCGCTCGCTGTTTCAGTTGGTTTGCTGCTCTTATACTTCTTCTATCAGGTAACCTACGCATGCCCATATGTTTATGTAAATTTGTTGAGCTGGCATGATGCCTTTAACACGTCATAAACTTTGAGGCTTCCATAACTTCAGTAGGGATACTTAGCCTAGAGTTCAAAAGCTAGATGTATAGAGATAAGATGCAAAGTTTAGCTTTATGTTCATATGCCATAATATTTTGCAGATATTTGAGCCATGGATTCAAAAGAGAAGTCTCGAGTATGTGAAACACGAGCAGTTAATGCTTCGAATCATACAACATCTGCAACGACACGCACTAGAAAGACTTCTCACAGAGGATGGAGCACCAAACATACATGCTATAAGGAGGCTAGTCTTCATTCTACCACGTGTCTTGTTGCCGGATATGAGCAAGATGGTGTTGTTCTAATTGGTACTAACAAAGTCTGCACACTGCAGGCTATTTGAAGAAATCGATCAAGATGGGGATGATGCTATATCGCCATCCGAATTAAAAGAGCTGTTGCAAGAAATTAAGTTCAAACACATGCACGTGGACAAAGATAAAGCGGTAGATGAAATAATGAATGAATTTGACATTGCCGGTGACGAAAGGATAAGCAAAGATGAATTCGTCACTGGATTCACGAAATGGCTTGAGGAGGCAAAGATTGCGATGGACAAGCGAACTTACTCGAATAACTCTTTTAAGGACTTGTATCAGGTAATTTTGCAGTCGAGGGGATGAATTCTGCAAGTTAAATTCCCATCTATGATGAATGTGCTGCTAAACTGTTAAGAAGTATTTTCCAGCTCTTTCAACCATTTATTCAGAAGAAAAAGGAAGAGCGCAAACTGAAAAAGCAAATAGCCGCAGAAATTCTCGCGCATGTACAGACCAAGTCAGTCAAAACCCTATTCGCTGAAAATGGCACGCCTGATCTGCCTGCTATTAGAAGGTCAGGCTCGATTAATTACTTTCAGATGTGCTATTATTAGCACCTTATTATGAGAACTAATTAGTTAGTTATTCTCTTATAAATTATGACCATCTGCATTTTGGTTTCAGATTATTTGAACAGATTGATCGCAATGGAGACAACAGCATATCACAAGCTGAGCTGAAGGAACTAATGATGGGCATCAAGTTTGGTGACATACCCTTTGATGTGGATGAAGTAGTTTCAAAGGTCATTGAGGTCTTTGACAGAAGCGGAAACCGCCAGATAAATGAGGAGGAATTCGTTGCTGGATTGGTGAATTTGCTCGATACTTCAGGTGAAGGCAATAAGATCCGAGCGTCTAAGTTAAACACCAGTCAAGATGATTTCTACCAAGTAAGGCCATTTCAAACTTGGCTTTTTACGCAATGTCGAATGCTACCGTAGTTCTTTTCATGTCTGATATTGTGACCTGATTATGCAAGAGAACTTGGGAAGAAACCGACAAATTGGTGGATGAAAATAAGGGAAAAGGAGATGCCAAGAAGACGTCATGGATTTGGGTCAAGTCTATGTCGTCGTTGTTGCTCGGAGTTATCATATTAGGGGTCCTTGCAGAACCTCTCATCTCTAGTGTGCAGAGCTTTTCGAAATCAGCAGGCATACCGCCTTTCTTCATCTCATTCATATTGGTTCCTCTGGCCACAAACGCAAGAGGAGCAAGTGCGGCAATCAAAGCAGCCAGACATAAGAAGGAGCGAACCACTTCTCTAACACTTTCCGAGGTCTGTCCTACTAATTCCATAAATTCAAGGAAATTCTTAATGCTGCAGGTGTATAAAGGTAGCACATTGTAAAGTGTCCTCAAGTTTCGCTCGCTCGTTGATATGACCCCCTCAATTTTCATCATAGTGTGAGATTAGACAGTACTACCAGATGTTTCTTCGCATCATCAAAACAGAATGTGTATCTAGAACAGTGAAATGCATCGTCATATTGATGCGGACCAGTTTCTTAAATAGGACAAGGCTAACATGTTTTTCGGCTTTGCCTATGCGGTAATGCAGATCTATGGAGAGGTGTTCATGAGCAACATGCTCGGCTTCTGCGTCCTCTTGTCGCTGATATACGCCCGCGACTTGACATGGGAATTCTCTGCTGAAGTTCTTGTGGTGCTAATCGTGTGTGGTGTGGTGGGTCTGATTGCAAGCTTCAGGTCAACCTTCCCAGTTTGGACATCGATCCTGGCTTACTTGTTGTACCCCCTGTCCCTTCTCTTGGTCTATGTTCTTGACGATGTCCTCCACTACTCCTAGGACTGTACACATACCGTTTGAGGAGTTCCATGTTGCCAATTTTTTGTTAATCAGCGCATTCCCGATCAATACTTGAAGGTGTAATCGTATGATACCTGAATAGTCTCTCGGACACTCAGTTAACCTTTACAGATAACTGTGCAAAATTAAAGGCGCGAGAAGATTTTCTTGAGACGTCGTCCGATTATTTTCTCCTTGATAGCTGCCGATGTTCTTGGTTTGCGGGCCCGACTTCTTGCTTGCCGACATGTATGGTAGTTCATCGGTCATGGGCTTTTGTCTTCGGCCTGGCTTATATAAGCCCCAAAGCAATATCAAAGATTTACATGGCTACCATTAAGCCCGCATGTTAAGGGGATTTATGCAAAGACCGCTCGTCAATCATTATCAAACGCGAGACTCTACTCACAAGACTTCACCCAATTGGAGGGCAAATACACATCTAGACTCGAGTCAACGAGAGCCGAATCAACCGCAGACATCGGTCACGTCAGCCTCGCGCAAGCCCATTGTAATCCAATGGCCGCAATTGCACCGTCCATTTTAGGCTCTATCGGGTCTTTTATCGATTCTCGAGTGCTTGCCCATTTTTATTTTATTATTATTATTATTTTACGCCATAAAATTCATGTCTACATAAAAGGGTAAAAATGTATCTGGCAGACCAAGTGCCTTGTAAGACGTGCTGATGATGAATACTTCAATGACAATGTGCGGACGCCCAAAGACTGAGCAGTTTTGGCCTCTTCCAATTCTGTCGCTATGCTCTTATAAAAACTTATCTGACACCTGCATCTTTCAATCACCAATATTTTATATTATGACTTTACCAAATTGGAAAATAAAACACTTAATAAGATCAAATGGCACTAGATCCTAAATCCATGGCGCAACTACCAAAGGGATTTATTATTTTTTAAATCTCGCAATTTTCCATCCTTTGATATCAAAACAAGAAAGATGACCGACCGAAAAAAAAAACAAGAAAGATGGCACCGTTCAATTTTCAAATTTTATTAGCAAAATCAAGGTCTCTCATTCCCGAGTCAAAGTAGTAATGATGACCATCGCGAGGAGTTACATGTCTACTTGGTCTTAAATGACGCAATTAACCACTGAGGTTTGCTCAAGTGACCACCCTTTTAACATGAAAGGGGGAGTTGGGGGTTCGAATCCTTACTTTTTCAGGGGGTTGGGGTGGGGATGAATTAGTTTCAGAAGTGAGTTTTCGACTCTCACGCCCTGTAAGGAAGCAGAACAAAAGTCTGAGAGTGAGAGTTAGAATATGAATAGAATAGTACCAGAATAAGACCAACAAAAAAAAAATGACGCAATTGATGTAATTTCAAAAGTAGTGACGACGACCATCACAAGGAGTTACATGTCTACTCGGTCTTAAAAGACGCAATTAATCAGTGGGGTTTGTCTCAGTGGCCACCCTTTCAACATGAAAGGGAGAAGTTGGGGGTTTGAATCCTCACTTTTTCAAGGGGGTTGGGGTGGGGATGAATTAGTTTCAGGAGTAGGTTTTCGAAAGGAGGCAAGATAAAAGTCGGAGAGTGAGAGTTAGAATATGACCAGAATAGGACCAACAAAAAAAAATACAAAAGTCTGAGAGTGAGAGTTAGAATAGGAATAAGATAGGACCAGAATAGGACCGACAAAAAAAAAAAAAGACGCAATTGATGTAATTTCAAAAGTCATAATAAAATCGCTGAATGCAACATGTTGAGACTACACGGAGATCGTGTTTTTTGGTGGTGTATTACCTAATGAGAACTCGAATAGTCCACGCCATTTCGAAAACCAATTTTCATATAGAAATGTTTTGATTTTCGATCTTCTTCTTTACAACTAAATCGTCAAAGCAAGCATGAACCAAACTTTTTCCATATATACCCTTTGGGGACTTGAGATGTTTCCCGCATCTTGTTACATTATATACCATTTTTGATGTATTAATCGGCATGTCATGTGATATAAATGCGATTTTATCAATGTGATTCTAAGAAGTAAAGTGAAGCACTTCTTATCTTTTTGAGATCAAAGGACGTACATTGTCATTGGTTTTTCTATCACCCCGTGGGCATAGAACCTTATAAGTATGTTTTGATAGTATTATTCTCAATGCATGATTATTTCCTTTTAATACAATGAGTTAGTGACTCATTCTAATTGAGTTGCACAACGAAGACCATATAATAAGAGTTACACTAGGAGTGGCACCGCATGAAAGACCTTGTAATGCGCCTTTCGAATCATTAAAATCATTAGATTGCCTAACTTAATGAGACCCACAAAAGTAAATGATTTGGATATGTGAAATTATGCGAATGTAGAATGCGCATTCGATAATTTTTGGACAATCCGGGCCTTATTCCAAGTTTTTATTATACCCAAGGTGCATGTGGAAGTTCATTCCGCAAAGATACTCTGAATGAGTTTTGGACTTACTTGAGATTGAAAAGGTCAAATTTTCTTCAAAAGACGACAGCCCTGAAAATAAAATTTCATCGATAGACTTTATTATTTACACGAGGCACGTATTGGTGGTAGGACGGCTCTTTGTTCTTGTGCCGGCTCTTGCTGTCCTTGGACTGCCATAGGGTGCATAACACAACAATAATGCCGACAACAAATTATGGTAAGATTATAGAACCCCTTGATCCTTTCTATGTTTTAGTTTTATATAAGCTCGGAAGCACGAATGCAAATACTTGACTGTCTGAAAACTCGTGGAACACTTCGCAAGTCACATAAATTAGTTAATTTCGGGCCTTTGGCCCCTATGGTTGCCTGACTCAAAGCAGTTTCCACTTGACTGGTGGGATCGGAAAATGTGATCTCTTGATTCGCAAGTTGAAATTCATCTAACATCTCAATTAATCCATCGAGGGTTAGAATGTCAGATTCGCTCTTGACACTTCTCGAGTAAGGGAAGAATCTAACTGATATCTACTTCCCTATGTTCTCACGTTATTGGAGTTTATTTACACCGTTGTTTTAACTGCAAAAGATACACCCCACCAAACTCTTTATCTACCCTTTGCTTTTCAAGTTTCACCTCATTTCTTGGATTCGCCCTTAAGTGAAGTCTTCAGTCTCGACTCCCTCCGTTTTTCAGGGATGGGAACAGAGAACTTCATTGAATCAGAAGGACAAGATTATAGATGGGTTTGTACTTTTGTACTCATAGACGAAGGAAAAAATTTCCAAAATCATTCGCGTCTGGGATGGGCACATGGTGGAGGACAATGCCGACTAGGTTTGTGTCGGCATCTTTCCCAAACAGTCATAGTACGATTTCATCCTTACAACAATAACCAAAGACCAAAAAGAGTTTTCGGACGAATCCGATGATCTCTTACTCCGATTTTTTTATTTAAAATGATGCTAGGTACATGAAAATTAATTTATAACGTTGATGTATCAATTACCATGAAAATTTCTTTCCGAAACTCGAGTAAGACACTTGATATAGTATTTTTCATAAGTCATTCTAGTAATTTTTTTGAGATGGCGCTCTTTTCACCCCTTATATGACTAAATCCATTTTGTTTACACTGAAAAGATAAAATAACCTTCACTCAGTGAATTGTAAAGCGATGGCTCCATTCCTTCTGTTTTTTTTTTTTTTTTTGTATATCTATTGAGAACATAGTCACCATAATTAAGCATTTTCACTTTTTTTTTTTAAGTGTGTTCCTAGATATTCCTTTAACATTTTATATGTTCCGTGTAAAAGTATCTCGCCAATAGTAAGGAAAAAAGATAAATTATTTGATATAGTAAAAATCTTAAATGTCTCTTTTTCATTATTGCTATTAGAATAACTTATGTATTTTTTTCTCTCTTATCTCAAAAACTCACTTTCTTATGAGTTTTCTATTTTTATTTTCATTAGTTTAAACTATACATCGAGTCACTTTACTAACTATTTTAAGTTATATACCTTTTTTCATTACTATTGGCAAGATAGTTTTACAAAAAGCATGTAAGACGTTATAGAAGTATCTAGGAATATACTAAAAATCAATATAATGCACAATAAGGCATATTGATTTTTTTATGATTAATTTATAGATGATATTAATTTTTGTTAATCTAAAATAATGAGATTCCACTGGAATTTTAAAAAAACCTTATATTATCCAATTTTTTTATTTAATAAAATTCCATCTTTAAAGTTTTACATTGGAGAATTTAATTGTGATGTTATCTTGAAAAATCTTCAAATAATTTTTGTATGCTTCATCTAATCGTCCCATTATATATATATATACACATATATTTACATAAGTATAAAGAAAATATTTAAACGTAGAAGGATTTAAACGCTTGTGTTTGTGATTTAAAAAAAGGAGATAAGAAATCTATTAAGGGAAAATAAAAGTTAATTTTTAAAATAATCGCAACGTATTCTAGAATGGTGATGCAAATATAAAGAACACAAAAAAATTTAAACGGAGTCACGCTGTGATTCATCAACATAGAAATGATTTATGAACATGGCCAATAAACAAAAGCAATATACAAAATTTCATGAGAGAGAGAGAGAGAGCGCATCCGTGTCAAGAAGAGGAGGAAGAAGAAGATGTGACGTGGAGCGACGAAGGGAGAAAGAGAAGGAATGGGTGAGAGAGGTGGCAACCTCCTTTATGAAAGCCAACCTCCCATCTATAAAAATATATAAGAAGACCAATAAGATGGGATTTGATCATGATAAGCATAATAAAAATGAAATTTTCTAAAAAAATGATTGTGCTAAAAAAACGTCTATGTTAAATAATTTATCCATACATTTGATCAACGAGGTAGAAAAGAACTAGGTTTCTGGAAGATTTATCTTTTTGACAAAACTACATTTTATGGAAGAAAAATCTAACAATTAAAAAAAAAAAATATAGGGCCTTTGACTATACATGGGAATTTTGTCCTTTTGGTAACTAAATCCTACATAGAAACAGAAAAACTTAAAAAAGGAAAATAAATAAATTTAGGCTCACCACTTTAAATTGCGATTGAATGATTGAGGGCAGTTTTGTGTGATTGATAAAAATTGGGTGGATTTAATCATGTAAAAAATGGAAATAGCACAGCCCTTTCTCTTTTCAATGAAACTAGTTTTTATGAAAGTAAAATATAACAATTAAGAAAATATAGTGTCTATATGGAGGAGTTGTCTTTTTAGTAAAAATTGGGTGGATCTAGTTTGATGAAGAGTGGAATAACACTGCCCTTTCTCTTTTCGACAAACTTAATTTCTATGTAAGTAAATCTAACAATGAAAAATATATGGTGTTTTTTAATATATATATGGGGATTTTTTTTCTTTTTTGAAACGAAATCCTACATAGAATCCGCAAAACTAAAAACAAAAAGGAAAGTAAATAAATTTGAGATCTCCGCTATAAATTGCAATTGAATGATTTAGGGCAATTTTGTGTGATTGATAAAAATTGGGTGGATTTGATCATGTAAAACATGGAAATAGCAGCACAGCCCTTTCTCTTTTCGATTACACTAGTTTTTATGAAAGTAAAATATAACAATTAAAAAAATAAAGTGCCTATATGGATGAGTTGTCTTTTTAGTAAAAAATTGGGTGGATTTAGTCTTATGAAGAGTGGAATAACACTGCCCTTTCTCTTTTCGACAAACTTAATTTCTATGGAAGTAAATCTAACAATGAGAAAAATATGGTGTCTTTTAATATATGTGGGGATTTTTTCTTTTTTGAAACGAAATCCTACATAGAATCCGCAAAACTAAAAACAAAAAGGAAAGTAAATAAATTTGAGATCACCACAATAAATTTTGCAATTGAATGATTGAGGGCAATCTTAGTGGATTGCCTTTCTCTTTTCAACAAAACTAATTTTTATGGAAGTAAAATCTAACAGTGGAAAAAATATACTTCCTTTCAATAAACATGTGAAATTTTTGGTAAGAAAATATAGAACCGTTTAATACATATGGGAATTTTGTCCTTTTGGTAAAGATTGAGGGGATTTAGTCATATAAAAGGAGTGCCTTTTAATATAAATGGATTTTTTTCCTTTTCGGAAAAATCGAGTAGATTTAATCCCATAAAGAGCGAAAACAGCAATTATCCTTCTCTTTTCAATAAAATCAGTTTTTATAGAAGTAAAATCTAACTATTTAAAAAAAAAAAATAAGGTGTCTTTTAACACGTTATAGTTTTGCCCTCTTGCTAAACATATAATCCCAAAAAATAAAAATAAAAATAAAAATAAAAATGAAAAATCCGGTGGTGAGAGTAGGTTGGAAATGACGCCTGCAGCTTTGATCTTTTTGGCTTTCGACCCTGATTATAGCGCGTGGGGCGGTTATCCGGTCACAATCTTTACGCGGTTTACGCGTCTCTGAGTCTCTCCGCACGCTCTCTATCCGCGGATTGCCCCATATAGCTTCCGGCCACTCTCCCGCCGGCCCGTACCTCCCTGCTGACTGTACTCTCCGATGTCCACTCTGTCTCCTCAATCTCTTCTCTCTCCCCCAGCGGAGTGAGCTCTATAAACCCGTCCTGATCCCCTGCAACGAACTCTTATCAACGGTATCCCTCCCGCCCTCATCCATGGCCACCCACCATGCCTCCCTCCTCCTCCCTCTCCTCCTCATTCTCCTATGGCTCGGCGGCTCCGTCCATTCCCGCTCCCTCCTCGGGGCCCGGACGCCCGATCCCGTCTCCGATGGAGTCGACGTCCCTCGCGGCGGCGACAGGCCGCCCTACCTGCAGCTCCTGCGGTCCTCCTCCGCCGACGCCGAATCCTCGTCGTCGTGTGAGGAGACGTACGGGTTCCTGCCCTGCACTGCCTCGTGGCCCGGCAACCTGTTCCTGATCCTCGTCTACGGGGGCCTCATGTTCTTGGCGGCCACGTACCTGTCCAACGGCAGCGAGCTGCTGCTGGAGATCCTGGGGCCCGGCATCGTCGGCGGCCTCTTCCTCCCCATGCTCGGCGCCCTCCCCGACGCCATGCTCATCCTCGGTCCGTGTTCTCTCTCCCGATTAAAATCTCACTTTCGTATGCCCTCACATTTCTCTCAGAAATTTCATCTCTCCTTCGTTAGCCTAATTCCGAGGATGTTAGAAGAACGTCCACGGCAGAACGTGACGGAAATGTTTGCGTATGTTAGAGGCGCGCATGATAAAATTTATACTTCTCTGTTCTCCGAAGCAAGTTTGGAACAGAAATCCGTTTGGTAACGCAATTTGATTTTTCTATTTCTAGAACAGATTTCAAATCATAAGCTAAAACTCCTAGATGTAATTCCTCTCGACAGAGACGATATCGATCGAGCTTAGCTAGTCATAGTACACGTGACAGTAGAATCCCCACGAAGTTTCGCATGCTTTTTTCCGGATTTATTACTGTTTGCGGCTCGATCGGACGAGCGCAGCTTGTGTCCTTGGCTTCGAATCCAACAGTCGCGGGCTTCGGCTTTGAGCGGAGTCCAGTTTACTTCCTCTGTTTGGATCCGAGAAAGCGCGAGGACGTGGAGCGGCGTTTATCTTATCTCCATCGGTTGGATGGGAAAAAGTCGTCGTTCTCCGTTTCTCTTGCCTCATTCAATTCCGTCATTATCGTCAACTTAACGAGCACGATGGAGCAGGCGGCAAGAGGGCACAGTAACACGAATCTAGACGATTTTTTTAAATACAAATTTTCATGTTTGATCGATAAGCATGTCGAGCGCAGAACTCTTTTTTCTTCTGTCGCCGCCCAATTGCTATTTAGGGAAATTCTTGCATAAAGTTAAAGAAATTGTTATTCTTGCGTGACATATTAATAAATCTCGTGTTTCCGCTTTTGGGTTGATGCTTTGCTTTTTTTTTTTGGTCAAAATGCTTTGCTTACAACGTGCATAAAGTATATCGTCTCGGCGCTTTTCGTGGTTTTGGATCGTACCTGTGGACCCTATCTAACTGCTAGATTCTATCAGAAGCTGCTGTTCGCATTGATCTCTTTTTGACTTTCTTCTTGAATCTAGTAATCTACGGCAGAACTCATGGGCCACCAGATGGGTCCTCCTTTTTCTTGCAGATCTGATCATAATGGACCCGGATTGCTTCTATTCACTCCTCCTATCCTCTTTGGTTTCTTCAGTTGTTTTTTAACGGGAGATATGTGGCCATCCTCAATGGCGTAAAAGAGTACCCATTTGCCATCTCCGGAAGTGACTGTCGGTTGCTTATTTTATCCGCTGGGTCGGCCATTTGCCGTCTCCGGACGCGACTAATGGTTGTTTTTTTTAATCAGCTGGAGATTTAAAGTGTAGAAAAGAAAAGGTTGGGAAAAATGACATTAGTATCTCGGTGGCATTTGGTTGATTGGAAATTGGACTGGCACTGAACCAATGAAGAGCTAACGCTAGCATGAAATGCATACAAGAGGAAAATGTATGCATGCTAGGACATTGAGAAATATAAAGATCGTAGTTTTACTTGCCTTAATTTAAGCATGGACAATGTTCTTGACTTTGCAACTGGCTTGGCTGTTTTGTAGTCCGGATGAAGAGATTTACTGAGGTCCTTCCTTGTGAAAACGAATTTTTGGTCATTTGACATTTTTTGAAGTTATTTCTGTTTGTAAGTCATGTATTTCTATCCATTCATGCTGCTTCAATAGTCTCTTAGCCGATTTGATCATCCCAAGGATCTGTTAACTTATAACATACGAAATGGGTCACTTGAGTTTGCAATTGTTTTCGTAAGAGTGAGATTTATATGTCATATTTTGACAGGATCCGCTTCCACCTTTGATGCTTAAATGTGTCTCGTGGGCTTGTTTGTCTATCTCTAACTACTGGAATTTGTTGTGATCATTCACAGCGAATGAAGCCTTTGCTGAATAGTTCCTCCACTTTGTTCTACAGTGTCTGGACTTTCTGGAAACACAGAGACTGCTCAAAGTCAAGTTTCCGTTGGAATGGGCTTATTAGCTGGATCAACTGTCATGCTTCTCACGGTTATATGGGGATCTTGCATTATTGTTGGGAAGTGTGATCTTCATAACTCAGTTGCAATGGACAAACAAGATACAAAAGGATTTAGCCTGAAAGGTATGTCGTTGTTGTACCTGTTGTCCCAGTTTGGTCATTCAATTTTGGTTATTTCTTGTTAATCATTCATGATCAAGGATCATTCGCAAAATCTGGGCTGATTTGACTTGACAGTTCAAAGATCGTCTAGAGATTACTTTTCCTTAATTGAGCCACCATGGACAAGAGAAAATCTTTTGCAGCTAGTTCTTCAGGAGAGAGAAGTGAGATTACGGGTGTGATAGATGTTAAGACGTGCAGGCCTGAATAATCCTCTTTGTTATGCAAGTAACCCTTTCTCTTGTCCATCTCTCATAAGAAGATCAACATCATTTCTAAAATAGCTATTGATCTGAAAAACAAGTGTTTTTTCTTGTGATTTTTTTTGTTTAATAATCAAGTTTATTTATGGTTGATATGATGCCTTTTTAGGTATACCCTGCAGTGTCAAGCAGTCATCTCACCTGGACAATGACTTAATGTACATTGTCTATCTTGGCTCTTGCAGGCTCTGGTGTCAGTACAGATTTGTGGACAAAATATGCAGCAAGGCTTATGGTCTTTTCAGTGATACCCTTCATTATTGTTCAATTGCCTCAAATTCTCAACTCGACTTCAGGGAGGCACTTGGCTGTCTTAATTTCGCTGATTGTCTCTCTGATACTGTTGATTGCATATTGTATCTATCAGGTAGCCACCAATTTCTTCTGAATTATGCCATAAATATTCAGATAAGTGTAAGGGGCACATTGTGTACGTGTGAAACAAAGAAAAAACCGGCTGTATTGTTTGTCATGCTACTCTAGTGAGATGAGCCAAAGCCAATTTATATGTCGAGATTTGAAATTCTGGTCTTTCTTTCTCCTTTGGTCTGCTGAAAGTTTTAAATTTAATGCAGGTTGTCCAGCCTTGGATACAGAGGCGGCGACTTGCTTATGTGGAAGACAAACATGTCTTTTTTGGTTTCTTAAGACACATACGGACACATCCCCTGGGGAGGCTTCTTACAGATGATGGCAAACTAAATAAGGATATCGCAAATAAGTTAGTTTCCACTGGATGTACTAAGTTTTGCTTCTTAAAAAATCTCAAATTCAGCTAAAGCAGGGTGACTGGATTTTTTGGTGACAGGCTTTTCATGACATTGGATGAAAATGGTGACGGATATCTAAATGCTGCAGAACTTAAAGCACTGGTAGTAGGAATCCAATTTGAAGAAATAGATTTGAATGAGGACGGTGCTGTAGATAGAATCATGAAAGATTTTGACTCCTCAAATGATGGCCTTCTGGAATTGCCTGAGTTTTTGGATGGTATTTCTAAATGGGTTAGCAAGGCTAGGACTTCAGGCGCTGCTTCCGGAATAAAAAACTTTGGTACAGAGAAGTTTCTAGACGACGTGCACCATGTAAGTTGTTCTATCTAGTAGTTTTAAGAAGAGCGGTTTAGAGCATGTTATTGAGTCTCATGCCATTTTGCTATTTTTTTCTGCAGCAAACTACACAGGAGCATGCTCGATTGAAATCTGGGGATACTGATGAGGTCACTGAAGGTGTTGGGAATCGTAAATTGACCACCTTAAAAGCAGTATTACTACTGGTCCTTGGAACAATCATTGCAGGGGCGTTCGCTGACCCTCTTGTAGATGCAGTTGACAATTTCTCAGACGCCACCGGTATTCCAACTTTCTTCATCTCCTTTATTGCTCTTCCCTTGGCTACCAACTCCAGTGAAGCCGTTTCAGCAATTATCTTTGCAAGTAGGAAAAAGCAAAGAACAGCCTCACTTACTTTCTCTGAGGTGAGTTGTTCCCTTCTACCGGGTATTAGATTCATTTAACAGTTATATTTCTGTCAAAAATGGGAAACTAGATTGAGAAATTAAGGTCCTGGTTTGATTTAGACTGATGGAGTGCAGTCTTGTGTAACAGAAATTGCATATTTCCATGAGCATGTAAATACTTCGCATTCAAGTCTTGCTCCTTTCTCTAGAATGGATTGTTCACATTGAGCATGATAAATTAGCCAGTAGATGTTCTTTCAGACCCTGAAATAAGCCATCGAGCTGTGGAGGCACATTATGCGCCATTATTATTTGCTCGTTTTAGTGTGCCTTCACATTTGTATATTGAAGGTAGCCTGATCTTAGTTTTTTCTCATGCAGCTATATGGGGCAGTAACCATGAACAATCTCCTTTGCCTATCAGTTTTCTTGGCTATTGTCTATATCAGAGGATTGACATGGGATTTCTCGTCTGAAGTGCTAGTTATTCTCATCGTTTGCTTTGTGATGGGAACCTTCGCCAGCTTCCGCACCACCTTCCCCTTGTGGACGTTCTCACTGGCCTTACTTCTTTATCCTTTTTCCTTGGCACTGGTTTATGTCCTGGATTATATTTTTGGCTGGTCATAGACTTGGAACTTTCTCTCGATCAACAGAGCTTTCCCTTTTAATTTCTTTTCTTAACAGCTCTTTCAGCTATAATTTTCCTTATGTAGTTGATAAATGATGGAGTTGAGGTTGCCGCATAATTAGAAAATTAGCGACCCTTACTGCTAAGCATGTTTAAGCATACTTTTAGTTCTTGGCTGGATAAATAATAAGCCTCTGTTACCGGTTGATCGATCTAGCGTTCCCTAACCCGTGCAGTCTTGGATTTCTTCCAAGCAGCTTTTCTCATACTCGACTCTAGGGAGAGCTCTGAATTTGTATTTCACTTCGAAATATATGGATATATCAATTTCATGTC
This sequence comes from Eucalyptus pauciflora, assembly GCA_007663325.1. Lineage (NCBI taxonomy): Eukaryota > Viridiplantae > Streptophyta > Magnoliopsida > Myrtales > Myrtaceae > Eucalyptus > Eucalyptus pauciflora. The sequence continues at coordinate 800,223 of VMYD01000177.1, read as the reverse complement.
AAAACATATCTTAATTTTTTCATTGGGTCCTTTATGTTAGAGAGCCACTTTTCAATTATGTCTCGGATTAGAACAAATTACTATAATCCGTTCAAATTTTATCTGTAGACATAAGATTTTCAATCGGAGGGGAATTGTGGAAACATTTGCTGTTGTTACCTAAAACATTTCCTTATGTAGTTGATATATGTTGGAGTTGAGGTTGCCGCATAATTAGAAAATTAGCGACCGTTAACCCGTGCGGTCTTAGGATTTCTTCCAAGCAGCCTTTCTCACACTCGACTCTAGAGAGAGCTCTGAATTTGTATTTCACTTCGAAATATATGGATATATCAATTTCATGTCAAAACATATCCTAATTTTTTCATTGGGTCCTTTATGTTAGAGAGCCACTTTTCAATTATGTCTCGGATTAGAACAAATTACCATAATCCGTCCAAATTTTACCCGAGTAGATATGGTAAGATTTTCAATCGGAGGGGAATTGTGGAAACATTTGCTGTTATTACCTAAAATATTTCCTTATGTAGTTGATATATGCTGGAGTTGAGGTTGCCGCATAATTAGAAAATTAGCGACTGTTATTGCTGAGCATGTTTAAGCATACTTTCAGTTCTTGGCTAGATAAATAATAAGCCTTTGTTACCGGCTGATCGATCTAGCGTTCCCTAACCCGCGCGGTATTAGGATTTCTTCCAAGCAACCTTTCTCACACTCGACTTTAGAGAAAGCTCTGAATTTGTATTTCACTTCGAAATATATGGATATATCAATTTCATGTCAAAACATATCCTAATTTTTTCATTGGGTCCTTTATGTTAGAGAGCCACTTTTCAATTATGTCTCGGATTAGAACAAATTATCATAATCCGTCCAAATTTTACCCGAGTAGACATGGTAAGGTTTTCAATCGAAGGGGAATTGTGGAAACATTTGCTATTGTTACCTAAAACATTTCCTTATGTAGTTGATATATGCTGGAGTTGAGGTTGCCGCATAATTAGAAAATTAGCGACCGTTACTGCTGAGCATGTATAAGCATACTTTTAGTTCTTAGCTGGATATATAATAAGTCTCTGTTACGGGCCGATCGATCTAGCGTTCCCTAACCCACGGGTCTTAGGATTTCTTCCAAGCAGCCTTTCTTACACTCAACTTTAGAGAGAGCTCTGAATTTGTATTTCACTTCGAAATATATGGATATATCAATTTCATGTCAAAACATATCCTAGTTTTTTCATTGGGTCCTTTTAGAGAGCCACTTTTCAATTATGTCTCAAATTAGAACAAATTATCATAATCCGTCCAAATTTTACCCGAATATACATGGTAAGATTTTCAATCGGAAAGAAATTGTGGAAACATTTGCTGTTGTTATCTAAATTTCACCATTTTACTTAAGACTTAATAGCATTAAAAGTTAGGAATTAGTCGCTAAAAAAATATTAAAAATTAAATTAAAAAATTATTATTTAAAAAAAAAAACGAGAGAGGCCGGATCCGATCTTAGCCCGGCCCGCCTCTCTTTCTTCTTCCCCCGCGTGGGCCTGTGCCCGGCCCCATTTCCTTCTTTTTCTTTCCCGTCGCGCGGCCCAGGCCCTTTCCTCCCCTCAGCCCGGCCCACTTTTCTCTTAAGACTTTTCTCTTGGTCCTTCACGCGCTCTGCATAAAGCAAAAAGCAGAAGCACAGCGGCAGAGGACAGGGGGATCGGTGGCAGGTTGAGCGGCGTGATCCGCGGGTCGGGGACAGTCCGGCCGGCAAGCTGGCAGCTGCAGAGGCCATGCGCGCCGGTCGGTTGCTCTAAAAGGAGAGAGCTGGACGGGGAGAGCTTGAGAGAGACCGAACCAGGAGCTTTTCGGTGAGAGTCCAGGAGAGTTTAAGCGAGTGAGGGGGAGAGAACTAGACAGTGAGGGAGCTCGAGAGGGTGGTCGATCGTCGCCAGAGTCGGTTCGTCAAGCGCCGTCCTTGCAGTGCTTTCCCCGAACCAGGTAGGTTTTGTGCGTAGCTTTTTGATTTGTATTAGAGTTGCGTCGCCTTCCCGAGGATCTCGCTTCGGGAACATCGTGGGACGGCTAGTCATCGCTCGATACATATCGAGTTCACACTCCCGTCGCCGCTGCCGAAGCTGAGTAGGGATCTCTCATTTTAAACGCTCGTTCCTCCGTTCCATGCCCACCACATGTCACAATATGTCTAAGCGGGCCTAGGCGCGTGCATTACTGATTCCCATGTGTTCTTAGACGCGGATAAGTACGTTTTGCATGTTATGAACCTTTTGTTGTTTGCATCACCGGGCCATGTCTGGGCACGTCCGCTGTGTTTTATTTGTCTCCCGTTGGTGTCTTGGGTGTGGTAGTTGTAAGGGATGCGCGGCTTGGAAGGGCGGGCAATGATGTCATGAAGTGATGGTGGTGGTAAACGACGAGCTCAGCCGCTGTTTTATTTATAGTTCTCGGCGTGAGAGAATGGGTTGGGCGTTCGGCGATGGAGGCTTCGGAAGGAGGGGCCAATTTCGGCATGGGAGGAAACTATCGAAGAAGAAGAAGATGGGTAGAAAAAAAGTGTAAAAGTAGAAAAAGACAAAGGGAAGATGACGACGCTCGCAGAAGAGAACGTGTAGAGGGGTAAGACTAAAGCGGAGGAGAAAAACAAAAGGAAAAGTAAGAGAAAAAGTGCAGCAAGAGAAAAATATTTTAAAAAAAGAAAGTAAAAAAGGTTTTTTAAAATAAACTTTTTTCTTTTTTAGGGTAAGGTCGGGTCGTTGGATCGGGCTAGTAGGTTGGATCGGGTTTATCCGGTCTGAACCTATTTTCTCGAATATAATAATATTAAATATTAAAAATATATTAAAAATTCAAAAATTTCGAAAAATAATAAAAATTCAAAAAATTTCCGAAAATTAAAAAATTCAAAAAACATTAAAAAATGTAAGGTTTGGTTAGGAATTGTCAAGCTTGTATTCTTAGTGTAATTAATGCTTTTATTTGCTCGTTTATTGATTATATCGCATGTTTAATTTGTATATTTAATTATGTTTAGTCATGTGCTCAATTTACTGCAATTAGGATCTTTGGCTGTTAATTGTTACTTTAATGATTGCACACACGCATGATCACCTCACATGTTAGTGGATAGGTATAGCCACATTTTCTGTCACTATTACATGTGAAGGATTTAATTGACCGAGAAAAAAACCTTAAATCTAATTAAATATTGAAAAGTTTCGTTTTGAATTTTTCCGAGGGATATGGTGGAAGAAAAATCGAGCAAAAATGTCAAATAGTTAATTTTTCCCATAAATCACAAAAAAATTTAGTTATTTATTCTCGAGGAAGCCTAAAAAATCAAACAGCTACACATGAAAGATTTAATTGACCGAGAAAAAAACCTTAAATCTAATTAAATATTGAAAAGTTTCATTTTGAATTTTTCCAAGTGAGGGATATGGTGGAAGAAAAATCGAGCGAAGATGTCAATAGTTAATTTTCTCATAAATCACAGAGAAATTTAGTTATTTATTCTCGAGGAAGCATCAATTAAAAAAAAAATTGTAATCTCCGTTGTAGAACGTAAATACAAATTCACATTGCATTTTTACATCCAATAAACACATTCACATTCATTCACAGAAACGATATGCACAACAAATATGAACTGCACTCCAATGTATTAGATTACCTTGATCAGTCTGCTTCATGAATCATCTGAGTATTACTAACCACAGGCTGAAACTGTTAGGCTTGTTATTTATCCTGCCAAGAGCTGAAAACCCGATTGATGGCACCATGCTATACTTGACTCCAGCCTTCAGGTGCTGACATATGAAGTAAAAGAAATTATTATGAGAAACATAATGATGCAAATTTATTGCAGAATTAAGAGTCAAACCTTTCACAAAGTGTCGAGTATCAGGTATAACTATTCTAATTTCATTCGGCAAATTTGGGTAACAAACAAATTAGCTTTATTTCTTATTGAAAAAGAAAAAATATTCCACACAAATATGAAGTATAAGTTGAATAATCTTACTCATATTTGTCAAATTAAGATCAAAGGGTATAAATGCTGTAAAACCTGGATAAAAATAATTCTTCGTAGCAACTGTATATATTCTCATTCGTGACTCAACCTCACTAAGGTAGCAAAATAAACAATTGATTAATAGAACGTAACCAAAATTCAAATTACTTAAAAAACTTTCAAATTACTTAATGCTAACCAATTAAGTATTCGAGTCGACACTTTAGTGAACCCATCACCAACTCTTGCCTTCATGGGAAGATCGTATAATCTAGGCATTAAAAATGTCTAGAGCCCAGAGGTCTGTCAAATCTCTGATAGAGTAATCAACTCTTGAGTGTTATATAAACAACGATTGCAATAGGGTAAATCACCCGATATATCCCCGCAAAAAAATCTCCCCAATTTACGGATAATAGAGAGGGCTTTCTCATTATCTCTTTCGGCGAGCTGTTGAACTGACAAAATGAGAAAAAAACATTTAGAAAATTAAGCCAAAAAAATATCCATCATTCATGATCTTGCTACTTTTCAAATAGGAAAAAAATGCAGAAGAGCCATTACATAATTTATAAATCAGGAAAAATTTATAATTAGTAAATAAACATAAATCGGTCGGGACAAAAATTGGCTAAATAACTTCAAATCTTCCATTCTTTTATTCAGCCAAATTTTGTCCCAACCGATTTATATTTGTTTACTAATTTTTTGTTTTTCTTGATTTATAAATTATGTAATGACACTTGTGCAATTTTATCCAATTTGGGAAATAGCAAGTCCATGAATCATAGATATTTTTGGTTTTTGGCTTAACTTTCTAAATGTCTTTTTCTCATTTTGTCATTCCAATAGCTCGCAGAAAGATATAATGAGAAAACCCTCGCTATTATTCGTAAATTGGGGAGATTTTTTTCAGGGATATATCGGGTGATTCACCTATTGCAATCGCTGTCTGTATAACACTCAAGAGTTGATCACCCTATCAGAGATTCGACAGACCTTTAGGTTCTGGACGTTTTTAATGCCTAGATTATACGGTCTTTCCATGAAGGCAAGAGTTGGTGATGGGTTCACTAAAGTGTCGACTCGAATACTTAATTGGTTAGCATTAAGTAATTTGAGTTTTGGTTACGTTCCATTAATCAATTGTTTATTTTGCTATCTTAATGAGGTTGAGTCTCGAATGAGAATATATACACTTGCTATGAAGAATTATTTTTATCCGGGCTTTACAGCATTTATACCCTTCGATCTTAATTTAACAAAGATGAGTAGGGTTATTTAATTTATGATTCATATTTGTGTGGAATATTTTTTCTTTTTCGATATAAAACAAAGTTAATTTGTTTGTTATTCAGATTTGCCAGATGGAATTAGAATGGTTGTATCTAATGCTCAATGTTTTGTGAAATGTTTTACTATTAATTCTGTAATAAATTTGCATTATTATGTTTCTTCTGATAATTTATTTTATTTCATGTGTCAGCATCTGAAGGTTCACAATTTTCCTTCATTGACACTTTCACTGATGCCGCTCGCCCTCGATGCCGCCGCTCGCCCTTGCCGGACGCCAATCGCCGACGCCACTTGCCCTAACCCTCGTCGCTCGACGCCACTCAAATCTCCGAGTCTCTCCCGTTCTCTGCCTCTGCCTATCGCCGATGCCACTCACCCTCGCTGGACGCTGCTGGACGCCAGTCGCCGATGCCACTCACCCTAACCCTAGTATGTACCAGAGGTGGCCTCACCTCGGCGGCTGCTTAGCAGAGGCTGGAACTTTTTGGCCACAACAAGCTTGAAGAGAAGAAGGCACTGAGGTCACTCGCTGTCTTTTGATTTGACCAATGTGTGTGTCTGTGGGTCTTTGTTGGTAATAAAGATTTGCACTTTGTTGATTTGTTTCAGGAGGAGAGCAAATTCTTGAAGTTCTTGGGGTTCATGGTGGAATCCTCTGTCTTGGGTCATGGAGCTTGCTGCTATCATGGCCATCGCACTTACAAATGGAGGGGTTGGTGAATTTTTCCTCTTCTGTTTTGTCTCTCTTTCTGTTCTAGGGTAAAATTTGAGTTTTTGTGAAAGATGGTATCCATTTGTTTTTTATTCTTCCTTTGCAAGGCAAGCCTCCAGATTGGCAAGATTTCGTAGGCATAGTCACTCTTCTGTTTATAAACTCCACTATTAGCTTTATGGAGGAGAACATTGCCAGTAACGTTGTGGCAGCGATTTGAGTAGTAACCGGCTGTCAGGGCAGATTCCAGATGAGATAGGTGATTGTTCTTCTCTGAGAAACCTGTAAGTTCAGTTTGCCTTGAATGAGTCCTGCTTTATTAGTAAATCTGAATACCTTGGAATCACGATACCGTTTATTGATTTTGTGCATGCTATTTATTTATTTTCCTGTTAACCTTCCCATTCAAACTCAGGGATTTGTCATTTAATGAGTTAGATGGGGACATCCCGTTCTCGATATCAAAGTTGAAGCAGCTGGAGTTCCTGTAAGCCTTTTTGGCAAGCATTTGTCGATGCAGTTTTGAAGAGAATAAACTTGAATTTTTTTTTCACTGAGTTCTTTCTAATATCTTAAGGGTATTGAAGAACAATCAGCTTATTGGTTTCCTGCTAGTGGCCACCTTGTATGTGTTTGCAACTTTCGCAGAGTATTTCAAATATATTGCATTTGATCTGTATCAGCTTTCCCTAATTCCTTTCATAATCTGTCTGCATACTAGGTCATTGCAAGGTAATCAGCTGTCAGGGCAAATTCCATCTGTGATTGGTCTCATGCAGGTCCTTGCAATCTTGTGAGTGAAAAAAAAACTCATTCTCCTATTTTAAGGTCAGAATAGTTGTTTTTCAAGCAGTTGCTTAACGTCTTCTTTCTCTTTAATCGTCTAGAGATCTGAGCTGTAACATGTTAACTGGACCCATCCCTCCTATTTTGGGAAATTTGACCTACACGGAGAAACTGTATGTTATCCTCGATACTTGCTATCATTTTTTTACACTTATACTTAATTCTAGGGGTCACGTTGGCATCTTTCTTGTGCTGGGTTAAGCTTGACCTGGGTATGAAACATGTTGTAGGTACTTGCATGGCAACAAACTGACCGGACAAATCCCTCCGGAGCTTAAAATTATTTTAAAGCTTCATTATTTGTATGCTTAGTTTCTCATATATTGGATTGTTTTGAAGCTATGCATGTGATTTCATCTGCATAGGGAGTCCATTTCTGCAACTTTTTTTACTGATTGAGGATCTTTATAACTATTTCATTCTCCTGTTCTATATAATTTTTCCAAGTCCGCTCTCATGATAATTCTGGCATCCTTCATAAGCTTTAATAAACATCAATTAGAATACGTTCCGCATGTTTCAGGCCACTTAGAACATCTTCTCACCCCTAGCTCAGTGTTGAATGTTCCTTTTGGCAGATTACCGCTCTCAGAAGTGATTAATAATTTGCAAAATTCTTCTGTAACAGGGAATTAAATGATAATCATCTCACACGGAGTATTCCACCTGAGCTTGGGAAGCTTACTGAGTTATATGACCTGTATGTTCGTCCTCCGTGATTCCTAATTTCCGGAGCGTAAGATTCTTATTAAATTTATATATGCAGATTGTTTATAATTCTTCTTAATAATGGAGTTTTAATATGATGTCTCCAGATATTATGGTTAATTCCCTCTTTCATTGTCTCAGGAATGTTGCCGACAATAATCTCGAAGGGCCCATTCCTGATAATATCAGCTCCTGTACAAAATCTCAACAGCCTGTAAGCAGGTTACCATAATTTTAATTTCCTTTTTATGGATAGTTGATATGTTGACTCTTAATGTCATCGTGCAGCAATTTGCATGGGAACAAACTGAATGGGACCATCCCCCTTCTTTGCAGAGGCTAGAGATAATGGCAAAACTGTAAGTAACATTACTAAAACTCCTTTCGATCATGGTTTGTCACATCACAGTGCTGCTCTCATTGCTAGAAGAGTCCATGGGAATTCTTTGGTGACGTAATCCTTTTCGGCCATTTTGATTGCTCCTCTGTGTAGGAATATTTCGTCAAACAATCTTAAGGGTTCCATTCCAATTGAGCTTTCTCGAATTGGGTGTTTGGATACCCTGTAAGTTTAGAGTTCTTTAGTTTCTTTAATGCCCATGGTCAACACGCTTGGATTGTTGCTTATTTGTACTTCTACGCAGGGATCTTTCCAATAATAAGCTCAGTGGTTCTATCCCTTTTTCTCTTGGTGACTTGGAACATCTGCTAAAGCTGTGAGTGTCGTGAACTAGAAAACAACGGTCACGTGGAGATGGGAGGTATCATCTAATCTTGTGCTGACTTCAGTGAAATGTGGGTATTGGGTATTGTATTGTTTTCACACATGAAATGTGGATAATGTTATGCTTAACTTTACAGGAGGCTGGACCATAATAATTTATTTGGAGATGTGATTTCTTAGAATAATTTGGTGATGGCTCTCTTGCATGAAGTGAGACATTTGACACCATTGAATGTTCCCTTCTCTTTTCTAATTATTAAAGATTGGTTATATAGGATGATAAGAAAGTGGCTCTTTTGTAAATGCTCACCATTGAATGTTCCATTCTCTTTGGTTTGTCTCTAAGAAAAAACAAAAAAGAACCTGTTGGAACTTGAAATCGACCTTGAAAAGGGTAGGTTTCAGGTTTTTGGTTTTGATAGGTAGGTTCTAGGTTCCAAAAAATGAGGAACTCGTACCCAAGGGTAGGTTCCAGGTTTTAGATGGAACCGAACTAGAACTAGGTACCGCTCACCTCTACTCTAAAACCCTTATGTTCCCTGCATAAATATATACAAGCTTTTTTTTTTTTTTAATGCCGGATGATTTGCGAACCTTTGGGTTCTTGGTTTTGGGTTCTGAGTGGCCGTAATAATTTGAAAGCATGGTAGACTTATCCACTAAACCGAAAATTTGAGAGACCTAAACTGAAAATCTGAGAGAAAATTCCCACTCCAGAGGGGGCTTAATTAGCAAGAACTTCTGCTTCCACAATGATAAAGAAAGACAATCTTCACAGCTTATCGAAAGAGAACAACAGGCACCCCGCCACTTCAGTCAGACCCACTACATCAGCCATTTCCACACTCACCGTTCTGCCACGGAAAAACAAGAGGCTGAACAAAACGAAGTTATTAAACTCAACGACGGCATCAATGTCCTACATTTCTCGCGAAACTACCTCCAAACGATACACAAACTCCCGAAAAGCTCAACCGGCAATCTCGACAAAGAATCTCACAGCACAGCCGCCTCGACCACTATCGCCATCATCAAACCCAGAACCATTCTCAGGCAACGACACAGCATATACACTGATCAGACCTCAATCTGAGGATCTAGAGGAACATCAGCGAATTCAGGCGAGATTCAATTTATACACGCCAAGTACGACGGAGAAGCACTTGGAAGCAAAGGACAATAGCTGGCCGCCCACATAATTTCCCCCGTAGATTACGTTAGGTAAAGTGGAACAGTGCCCCCAAAAAAAGTGACGGCCCAACCGAAAAAAAAAACCACCAAGGGATTGGAGATTCAGCGCTGAACGAGAAAGTCCAATTGCCAGTGAAAGCGAGGGAGCAACTCGCGCGAGTGCCTTCGGACTGAGGCTTTCTCCCGCTGGCGCCGCCACGCGAGACCTAACGATTCGACTCGTCCGCTTCGACATTCGCGTCGCGAACACAGGAGGTTTCGAAGGGCGAGAGAAAAAGAGGAGGCCCTACCTATCGAAGGAGACGGCGCGCTTCTCGAAGGCTCGGGGCAACGGATCTCGTTCACTGCGCCTCGTCCGCCATTGGAGGTCTTCGCCTTGCAGAAACTCCGAACGGCTCAATGGATCGAGGAAGGAGAAGAAGGAAGAGAGAGAAGAGAGTGCCTGTTAGTTGTTGCTATGTCAATGGAGGTTTTGTCGGATTTTGCTTCCTTTCCTTCCCTTAAAAGAAAATTAAAATTTTCTCGCAAGGACAATGGAATTGTCGCGGTTTAATTTTTCTCGGATTTCAGATACGGTCCGGTAAAAAACATCAAATTTGTCTGGAAAAAAAAAAGGAGAAGACGCTCCGCATTTTAATCTGGAAAAAAAAAAAGCAATTTCTTTTCTTTTTTAGTGTCTGGCATTCTCAATATTAGGGCCGTCGTCATGTTAGGGAAGAAATGAAGTAAGGAAAGCGAGCTGGAGCCGATTAATCTTGACAATCTTGACAGCTTTCTCTTTGATGGAAGGTTAAGCATCTACTTTTCCATTTATTTGCATTTAATTCTTGTTCATTTTCTGTCCGAGAAGTTCCATTTCTTGATGTCTCAGCGCCACCTTTGTCTTTTTTCCCCAGTAAGTCAAGTCTTATCCAATGACACTATATGCTTATGTAAAATACGTGTTAGCCATTTAAAAAGCATTAGCCAAAAAAGTCTATTTTTATTATAATTAATATCACAAAAAATCTCACACTGGCATACCTATAATAAATTTATCTTAAACTAATTTTTTAACCATATTAAAACTCAAAATTGATACATTTATGATAAATTCACTTAAAACTAATTCTTTAATCACAAAAAACAAAAAAAACACATAATGGTACATTTGTAGCAAATTTACTCAACAAAAAAACACAAACTAGTATGCCTCTTGGGGACTTTCACAAACTAAGGCAGTCCGATCAAGTTCAGCATTTGCTTTGTCATTCGTATTCTGTTTTTGGAAAGAATAGGTGATCACTAGTTACGATATAATTTTTTTTTCCTCGCAATCGCATTGGTGTAGCTTTAATCACAAATGCTGCTTCTTTTGAGAGAACCCGACATTGTCCACACCACCAAATACGAGCTTAAAGTAAAGCTGGAGCGATCCCCACAAATAACGACATGATGCATCAATGTGCATTTCACATTATTAATGTCTAACTCGAGGATTTGAACTTATGCTAAAGGAAAGCTCAAAATCGATCGAGAGTATGCCTAACCTCGATCGTTAAAGCCTAAGGACTAAAAATGGGAAAATTACCAAAAAAATTCCTAAACTTATTCTAATTGTGCCAATTCAATCATAAATTTATTTTTTTGACCAATTGAATTATAAACATTTTACAATTATTCCCGATCAATCCATCTGGCTAAAATTGGCCGACTGGCGCTGACGTGGCAGCCGGCCGGCGCCGGCGTGCTTTTTTTAATAACATTTTATTTTTTTGAAATATTTTATTAATTTTTTTATCTTTTTTTCCTTTTTCCTTTTTTTTTTCCCTTCTTCTCCTTCGTCCTTCCTTTGGCTCCGGCTACCGGCCAGTCTGGCGGGTTGTCGAACTAAGGCGATCTAGCGAGGGCTCTCCTCGCGGTCGTCGGGCGAGGCGAGCCCTTTGCAATGAAATTGCCCAACTATTAACAATATCTTCCGGATAAGAAACTTGGGATAAAAGTTGAACATACTGATATTGATCTTTCCCAGCCTGGACCTTGACACTTATCCGCCCTACTAAGAGCTCAAGAACCTTGCGAATCTCAACAGCAACTTCTTTCACTGAAGTGTACAGCCCTCTGTATGCCAACAAATCAACTATTGCCATCCCTCTGACTAAAAGGGATCCTCCTTTGCTTTTGATGTTTGCCAGGATTACAAGGAATAGCCATCTTCTCCAACGTGTTACTAGGGCGTGTTACTAGGGCGAGCAATATGGGAATTAAATGGCCGGCCCTTCCAAGGTCCACTTATGTCAGCAACAGGGCCTTCTTTCAACTTTGAGGTAACCCAACAAAGTTCGGCAAAATGAGGATATCTGGGTATTTGATAACCAACTGTTGATATCCCCACCGTCAAACTCGATTTCCCCTTCAGATTATGCTTGTTCAAAAGCAGAGATGGTCTTGGCATAGAATCATCAGCATATTGTGTTCTAGGGTCCAGCTCTTCTAATGGACGATCTAGGTTTTTATTTGGGATTTGTTTTTTTTTTATCTCCAGTGGGAGCAAAAGTTTCGACATCGAGAACAGGGTGTTTGCGAGCTTTTTGAATAAACAACTGCACAAACTGCCGAACAACTATCATTGACAATTCTGCAGCACGCCGATTTACCACGATGTCATAATTCACACCGCCATCAATTTGCACACTGAATCTTGGTAGAGTGTGCTCCAAGGAAGTACAATGACTGCTATCTTGTACATCACAGCCAAAGAACTGTCGTAGTTCAATGGGAAGTTGAGCATGAGGAACATCAAAAGTAGCCTGTTTGCACATCCAATGTGTGACTAGAAAGAGAGAGAGCTAGCAACGGTCCTAAAATAATGGAAGTTAATGCTTGAAGACAAAGCAGGACATTAAGGAACCAATAATATCGACCCAAGAAACTAAACAACAAAACCAACAAAGTCACCCTCATCCCACCAAGTGAGGTCCATTGCGCTTAATTCTACATCAAGTCTTTTGTAAGAACAACAAATAGGAACTGCATAGCTGAAAACCCGATTGATGACTGCTATACTCGGCCCCAGCCTTGAGGTGCTGACACATGAAGTAAAAGAAATTATTAGGAGGAACATAATGATGAAAATTTATCACAGAATTAAGAGTCAAACCTTTCACAATGGGTTGAGCATCAGATATAACCATTATATTTCATTTGGCAAATCTGGGTAATAAACAAATTAGCTTTGTTTCCTATCGAAAAAAAAAAGGTTCGACACAAATATGACTCATCATTGTCAGATCAAGATCGGAGGGTATAAAAGCTGTAAAGCCTGGAAAGTAATAATTCCTTGTGGCGACTGTATCGATTCTCATTCTTGACTCAACTTCACTGATGTAGCAAAATAAACAATTGATTAAGGAATGTAACTAAAACTCAAATTACTTCAAATTACTTAATACTAACCAGTCGAGTATTTGAGTCAACACTCTGATGAACTCATCGACAGCTGTTGCGTTCATGGGAAAGCCGTACAATCTAGAGATTAAAATCGTCTAGAGCCTAAAACTCCGTCGAATGCCCGCGTAAAAATCCCCCCCTTTTGTGGATAATAGAAAGGGCTTCCTCATTATCCATTTCTTTGAGTTGTTGGACTGACAAAATGAGAAAAAGACATTCAGGAAGTTAAGCAAAAAACCAGAAATATCAATCATTCATGGCTTTGCTAGTAACAATAAGAAGAAAGTCAACTTCTTACATGCAAATCCTTTTACTAATTGGCGTGCGTTTGAGGTAACCGTTATAACTCCAGGCACCTGGCGTAGTTGTTTAGCCTCCCTACACGTCAGCATTGCTCCACCTCCAGCATAATCGGGTATTGAGGTTCTTACATTATAAATCCTGTCTATCGCGTCTTCGCTATAACAATGACAGAAAATGTGACAATAAATACTAAACATCTTAACAAACGCAAGACACAGAATGAACTAACGTGAAGATTGAAAAAAATGGAACTAACCGTCCAAAAATTTCGCTAAGTATATCCACAATTCCCTTTGGATGGAAAATCTTTCCATTTCTACTAGTCTCGTCCGGTATGTAAATTTGAAACTCATGGGGCCACTCCCTTTCTTTCTCATATGTCATGCTTCCATGTGCTGAATGACTGTCATAATGAATTTAAAATCACTCAGCTAATCAAAACCCATCGTTCTAACTGTTGAAAATCAGAAGTGGTGCTGTTTTTTTTTGTTACAGCCAGTAGTTACTAACAGAAAAAACTAGATGCAAATAATTAGCTGAACAGCAGCTATAAAAAGATATCAATTCATTAGTTTGGCTCGGCTCGTGAAAATATAAACTAAAATTGAACCTAATTTCTCTAAATACAATTCCTTCTATTGATGAGCTAAGAGTTTTGGTTTTGTTCCGGGCAATTTTTGCAGGCTTTCACATTTTTTTTTTCGAAAAGCAGAAACGACCTAATTGAACCGAGAAGTCGTAGAGATTCCTATAATTGTGGTACACGACCAGGACAAGCGAATATATTTTTAGTTGTCTCCTCAGAATTGGTGATGGCGGCCATTTTTACCTACTAGGAAATTGCGATAAGTATTCAAGACAAGATTACAAGTAACATAGTGATAACATACTGGAAAACATGGGAGGAAATTAAGATCACAAAAGAGATAAGATTAACAGTAACACAGTGATAACATATTGGAAAACATGCGGGATAACACAACTCGCGGAGATCGAAGCCAGATTGAGCTTAGTACGAAATGCTCGCTCTTTACCTTTAATTACATCACATGAAACCTATTAGAGTCGAAAGCACAGTGAAGAGCCACAAAAGTCCACGGACTACTCCCTCAGTTGCATCAACAACACTTGGAATTGGGACTCCAAGAAGGACTGACACTCATTTACCAGCTTAACCACAACAGAGGAGCCAAAGCCAGAACAAGAAGCTCCAAAAGAAGAAGAAGAGCACAATCCTGGCGAAAAATTAATTAGGCGTCGGTCAATGAAGAGTAAGTCCATTTGATCCCTTTTAGTTCTACTGTGCTAATGCTAACTTTCTCCTTGTATATCACATTCGAAAATGAAGATACCCTCAATGTGCTTATCTCTCTTCTTAAGCGAAAGAAGGATATCTCTCCCCCTTTGGCAAGGAAATAACCTCGATTAGTTGTCGAGGACCTCGCTTTATTTTCATTTAAAGATAATCTTGTGCCTCTAACAAAGCTAATTATCCTTGAAAGTCCTCCTAAGGCCATAACAGAAGATCTCTTGGGTGCAGAGGTTCATATTTCGTCTTCTGAGAATGCCGAAATTGTGCTCAATTTGTGATAAGTGTTCTCTTTTCCTGTCATCTCATCCCATTTATCAAAATGTCGCTACATGCCATCTGCTTAAGTAGATTATCTGGAGAATAGTAATTTCTCCTAAATTTCTTCACTAACAGAAAAGAGCTAGAAACTCGCTATGAATAGGGCTTGGATCTGCGCCAGCAGGAGAGGGAGGACTTGCCTCCAAAAAGGAGGCACTTGAAGAACATCGGTGGAAGTGACTCCTGCGATCAAAGATTACAAGTAACATAGTGATAACACACTGGAAAACGTGGGAGGAAATTAAGATCACAAAAGAGATAAGATTAACAGTAACACAGTGATAACATACTAGGAAACATGCGGGATAACACCACTCGCGGAGATCGAAGCCAAATTGAGCTTAGTACGAAATGCTCGCTCTTTACCTTTAATTACATCACATGAAACCTATTAGAGTCGAAAGCACAGTGAAGAGCCACAAAAGTCCACGGACTACTCCCTCAGTTGCATCAACAACACTTGGAATTGGGACTCCAAGAAGGACTGACACTCATTTACCAGCTTAACCACAACAGAGGAGCCAAAGCCAGAACAAGAAGCTCCAAAAGAAGAAGAAGAGCACAATCCTGGCGAAAAATTAATTAGGCGTCGGTCAATGAAGAGTAAGTCCATTTGATCCCTTTTAGTTCTACTGTGCTAATGCTAACTTTCTCCTTGTATATCACATTCGAAAATGAAGATACCCTCAATGTGCTTATCTCTCTTCTTAAGCGAAAGAAGGATATCTCTCCCCCTTTGGCAAGGAAATAACCTCGATTAGTTGTCGAGGACCTCGCTTTATTTCCATTTAAAGATAATCTTGTGCCTCTAACAAAGCTAATTATCCTTGAAAGTCCTCCTAAGGCCATAACAGAAGATCTCTTGGGTGCAGAGGTTCATATTTCGTCTTCTGAGAATGCCGAAATTGTGCTCAATTTGTGATAAGTGTTCTCTTTTCCTGTCATCTCATCCCATTTATCAAAATGTCGCTACATGCCATCTGCTTAAGTAGATTCTCTGGAGAAGAGTAATTTCTCCTAAATTTCTTCACTAACAGAAAAGAGCTAGAAACTCGCTATGAATAGGGCTTGGATCTGCGCCAGCAGAAGAGGAAGGACTCGCCTCCAAAAAGGAGGCACTTGAAGAACATTGGTGGAAGTGACTCCTGCGATCAAAGATTACAAGTAACATAGTGATAACACACTGGAAAACGTGGGAGGAAATTAAGATCACAAAAGAGATAAGATTAACAGTAACAAAGTGATAACATACTGGAAGACATGCGGGATAACACAACTCGCGAAAATCGAAGCTAGATTGAACTTAGTACGAAATGCTCGCTCTTTACCTTTAATTACATCTCATGAAACCTATTAGAGTCGAAAGCACAGTGAAGAGCCACAAAAGTCCACGGACTACTCCCTCAGTTGCATCAACAACACTTAGAATTGGGACTCCAAGAAGGACTGACACTCATTTACCAACTTAACCACAACAGAGGAGCCAAAGCCAGAACAAGAAGCTCCAAAAGAAGAAGAAGAACACAATCCTGGCGAAAAATTAATTAGGCGTCGAACAATGAAGAGTATGTCAATTTGATCCCTTTTAGTTCTACTGCGCTAATGCTAACTTTCTCCTTGTATATCACATTCGAAAATGAAGATACCCTCAATGTGCTTATCTCTCTTCTTAAGTGAAAGAAGGATATCTCTCCCCCTTTGGCAAGGAAATAACCTCGATTAGTTGTTGAGGACCTCGCTTTATTTCCATTTAAAGATAATATTGTGCCTCTAACAAAGCTAATTATCCTTGAAAGTCCTCCTAAGGCCATAACAGAAGATCTCTTGGGTGCAGAGGTTCATATTTCGTCTTCTGAGAATGTCGAAATTGTGCTCAATTTGTGATAAGTGTTCTCTTTTCCTGTCATCTCATCCCATTTATCAAAATGTCGCTACATGCCATCTGTTTAAGTAGATTATCTGGAGAAGAGTAATTTCTCCTAAATTTCTTCACTAACAGAAAAGAACTAGAAACTCGCTATGAATAGGGCTTGGATCTGCGCCAGCAGAAGAGGAAGGACTCGCCTCCAAAAAGGAGGCACTTGAAGAACATTGGTGGAAGTGACTCCTGCGATCAAAGATTACAAGTAACATAGTGATAACACACTGGAAAACGTGGGAGGAAATTAAGATCACAAAAGAGATAAGATTAACAGTAACAAAGTGATAACATACTGGAAGACATGCGGGATAACACAACTCGCGAAAATCGAAGCCAGATTGAACTTAGTACGAAATGCTCGCTCTTTACCTTTAATTACATCTCATGAAACCTATTAGAGTCGAAAGCACAGTGAAGAGCCACAAAAGTCCACGGACTACTCCCTCAGTTGCATCAACAACACTTAGAATTGGGACTCCAAGAAGGACTGACACTCATTTACCAACTTAACCACAACAGAGGAGCCAAAGCCAGAACAAGAAGCTCCAAAAGAAGAAGAAGAACACAATCCTGGCGAAAAATTAATTAGGCGTCGAACAATGAAGAGTATGTCAATTTGATCCCTTTTAGTTCTACTGCGCTAATGCTAACTTTCTCCTTGTATATCACATTCGAAAATGAAGATACCCTCAATGTGCTTATCTCTCTTCTTCAGTGAAAGAAGGATATCTCTCCTCCTTTGGCAAGGAAATAACCTCGATTAGTTGTTGAGGACCTCGCTTTATTTCCATTTAAAGATAATCTTGTGCCTCTACCAAAGCCAATTATCCTTGAAAGTCCTCCTAAGGCCATAACAGAAGATCTCTTGGGTGTAGAGGTTCACATTTCGTCTTTTGAGAATGCCGAAATTGTGCTTAATTTGTGATAAGTGTTCTCTTTTCCAAAGAATAATTCATGATTCATGTAGCTGTAGGATTATAAATTGTTTAAGAGGGAGGGGGTGGAGATTAGGTTGGTATCTATAGTTCGACTAAGCTGTATTGGGGTTCGAATCTTCTTTAATCTTATCTAGCAGCAGCAGGTCAAGTATGAAAAAGCAAGAAGGAAACGGGGGTAACTTGACTAACTGTCATTGCTGCTAAGAACCTAACGGAACTTTGGCAAGAATAGGTAAATGAGAGTTGTAATTAGGATTAAGACCTGCTTGCCAAACCCCCGTAGTGAGATGCGAACAACTCTTTCATTCAAGTGGGTTGGAGCATCAGTAGCATAGGACATTAGGGATGTGCCGTGAGGCATCTAGTCTTTTTATAGCTGCTGTTTAGCTAATTATTTGTGCTAACTACGGAAGCAAAAAACCCGATATACTAGCGAGAAATTTGGTTAGTATATGCTGGTTGTAACAAAAAAAATACAGCACCCTAAAACGTAGGAAACGGATTCCTAAAAGTTAACAAACAAAAACTGGAAAAATTGGAAACAAAATAACCACACTTCTACTGCTAACTAGAAAATCCGATTATGATTTTCAACAATTAGAATGATGCTTTTGATTGATTAGCTAAGTGATTCAATTCATTATGGCAGTCATGCACCACATAGTAGAAGCATTGCATATTATGTGCAAGAAAGGGAGATTCCCCAGATAATGGACATTTTAACGTCGAACAAGATGAGTAGACATAGAAAGATTTTCAATCAGAGGGGAATTGTGGAAACACTTGCTATAATGTTTAGAGGGTTAGTTCCATTTTTTTTCAATATTCATGTTAACTCATTCTGTGTCTTGCATTTGTTAAGATATTTAGTGTTTACTACTATATTTTCTATCACTTTTACAGCCAAGACGCGATGAATAGGATTTATAAAGTAATAACCTTAATGGAGGGTTGTGCCCGAGCTGGAGTGATGCTGACGTATAGGGAGGCTGATCAACTAAAGTATATGCCTGGAGTAAGATGGGTTTTCCGAGACGGACGCCAAGGAGCGATAGGATTTGAATGTAAGAAGTTGACTTTCTTCTTATTGTTACTTTTATCTACTATTATCTCTTTAAACAAACTAATATATAGACTTGTGATATAATAGAAACTGCATACTTGATAGATAAGTGCATCTCTATTGGATTTGACTAGAAGAGAGAGATCGGAGATTTACTTGATTTTCTTGATCTACCATATTGGTTTTGATTTAGGACAAAGCCGTGAAAACATAAGAGAAGCTAAAAAATTAAAACCAAACTCCAATACCATAAAACTGAAACTTAAAATCCTCCATTCTTTTATTAAGCCAAATTTTGTCCCAATCAATTTATGTTTGTTTATTAATTATTTGTTTTTCCTGATTTATAAATTATATAATGGCTCTTCTGCATTTTTATCCAATTTGGGAAGTAGTAAGGTCATGAATGATAGATATTTTTGGTTTTTGGCTAAACTTCCTGAACGTCTTTTTCTCATTTTGTCAGTCCAACAGCTTGTAGAAAGAGATAATGAGAAAGCCCTCGCTATTATCCGCAAAAGGGGAAGATTTTTTTGCCGGGATGTATTGGGTGATTCACCCTATTACAATCGCTGTCTGTATAACACTCAGGAGTTGATTACTCTGCCAGAGATTCGACAAACCTTTAGGCTCTAGATGTTTTCAATGCCTAGGTTATACCGCTTTCAAATAATTTGAGTTTTAGTTACATTCTATTAATCATTATGTTCTTCCTGATAATTTTTTTTACTTCATGTGTCAACACCTAAAGGCTAGGGCTGAGTATAACATGGTGCTATCAATTGGGTTTTTAACTTTTGGAATGCAATTTTCCATGGAGAAACTAACCAGATCCAATTGGGCAGATTGCAATGTTGAAGTTCTACGTGAAAATGTCTTGTCTAGTATTTATGAGGAACCTTTAAATCTTACAAGAATTAAGCGCAATGGCTTAAGAAAATTTACATAGTCTACCTCACTTGGTGGGATGATGGTGACTTTGTTGGTTTTGTTGTTTAGTTTCTTGGATCGATATTGTTGGTTCTTTGATGTCCTGCTTTGTCCTCAAGCATTAATTTCCATTATTTTACGACTGTTACTAACTCCTCCCCCTCTTCCTCCGCTTTCTATTTTTTTGCTTTCTCTTTCTAGTGTCATAATGTCACGCATTGAATGTGCAAACATGTTACTTCTGATGTTCCTCATGCTCAACTACAAATTTACCCTCTTTGAATGAAATTTAATATGTGTTTAGTGGATGTAAAAATGCAATGTGAATTTGTGTTTACGTTCTGTAACCGAGATTACCATTTTTTTTAATTGAGGCTCCCTCGAGAATAAATAACTAAATTTCTTTGTGATTTATGAGAAAATTAATTATTGACATCCTCGCTCGATTTTTCTTCCACCATATCCCTCACTTGGAAAAATTTAAAATGAAACTTTTCAATATTTAATTAGATTTAAGGTTTTTTTTTCTCGGTCAATTATATCATTCACTTGTAGCTTTTTGATTTTTTAGATTTCCTCAAGAATAAATAACTAAATTTCTTTGTGATTTATGGTAAAAATTAACTATTGACATCTTCGTTCGATTTTTCTTCCACTATATTCCTGATTTATTGAGCCAAATTTTGTTCCAACCGATTTATGTTTGTTTACTAATTATTTATCTTTCAGAATTTATAAATTATGTAATGGCTCTTCTGCATTTTTATCCAATTTGGGAAGTAGAAATGCCATGAATAATCGATATTTCTGGTTTTTGGCTTAACTTTTTGAACGTCTTTTCTCATTTTGTCAGTCCAACAGCTTGCAGAAAGAGATAATGAGAAAGCCCTCGCTATTATCCGCAAGAGGGGAAGATTTTTTTGCCGGGATGTATTGGGTGATTCACCCTATTGCAATCGCTGCCTGTATAACACTCAAGAGTTGATTACTCTGCTAGAAATTCGACAGACCTCTAGGCTCTAGATGTTTTTAATGCCTAGGTTATACGGCTTTCCCATGAAGGTAAGAGCTGTTGATGGGTTCACTAAAGTGTTGACTCGAATACTTGACTGGTTAGTATTAAGTAATTTGAAGTAATCTGAGTTTTTTAAGTAATTTGAATTTTAGTTACATTCCAATTTATCATTATGTTTCTCTTAATAATTTCTTTTACTTCATGTGTCAGCACCTAAACGTTGGGGCTGAGTATAACATGGTGCCATCACTTGGGTTTTCAGCTCTTAGAGTGCAGTTTTCCATGGAGAAACTAACAAGATCGAATTGGGCATATTGCAATGCTGAAGTTCTACGTGAAAATGTCTTGTCTAGTATTTATAAGGAACCTTTAGATTTTACAAAAGACTTGATGTAGAATTAAGCGCAATGGCTTAAGAAAATTTGCATAGTCTACCTCACTTGGTGGGATGATGGTGGCTTTGTTGGTTTTGTTGTTTAGTTTCTTGGGTCGATATTGTTGATTCTTTGATGTCCTGCTTTGTCCTCAAGCATTAATTTTCATTATTTTTTTTACGACTGTTACTAGCTCCTCCCCTCTTCCTCCGCATTCTATTTTATTGCTTTCCCTTTCTAGTGTCATCATGTCACGCATTAGATGTGCAAACTGGCTACTTCTGATGTTTCTCATGCTCAACTACAAATTTACCCTCTCTGAATGAAAGTGAATATATGTTTAGTGGATGTAAAAATGCAATGTGAATTTGTGTTTACGTTCTGTAACCGAGATTACCATTTTTTTTTAATTGAGGCTTCCTCGAGAATAAATAACTAAATTTCTTTGTGATTTATGAGAAAATTAATTATTGACATCCTCGCTCAATTTTTTTTCCACCATATCCCTCATTTGGAAAAATTCAAAATGAAACTTTTCAATATTTAATTAGATTTAAGGTTTTTTTTTTCTCGGTCAATTATATCCTTCACGTGTAGCTTTTTGATTTTTTAGGTTTCCTCAAGAATAAATAACTAAATTTCTTTGTGATTTATGGGAAAAATTAACTATTGACATCTTCGTTCGATTTTTCTTCCACCATATCCCTGATTTATTCAGCCAAATTTTGTTCCAACCGATTTATGTTTGTTTACTAATTATTTATTTTTCCTAATTTATAAATTATGTAATGGCTCTTCTGCATTTTTATCTAATTTTGGAAGTAGTAAGGTCATGAATGATAGATATTTTTGGTTTTTGGCTTAACTTCCTGAACGTCTTTTTCTCATTTTGTCAGTTCAACAGCTTGTAAAAAGAGATAATGAGAAAACCCTCGCTATTATCCGCAAAATGGGAAGATTTTTTTGCCGGGATGTATTGGGTGATTCACTTTATTGCAATTGCTGTCTGTATAACACTAATGAGTTGATTACTCTGCCAAAGATTTGACAGACCTTTAGGCTCTAGATGTTTTCAATGCCTGCGTTATACGGCTTTCAAATAATTTCAATTTTAGTTACATTCTATTAATCATTATGTTCCTCCTGATAATTTCTTTTATTTCATTTGTCAGCACCTAAAGGCTAGGGCTGAGTATAACATGGTGCCATCAATTCGGTTTTTAGCTCTTGGAATGCAATTTTCCATGGAGAAACTAACCAGATCCAATTGGGCAGATTGCAATGCTGAAGTTCTACGTGAAAATGTCTTGTCTAGTATTTATGAGGAACCTTTAAATCTTACAAAAGACTTGATGTAGAATTAAGCGCAATGGCTTAAGAAAATTTACATAGTCTACCTCACTTGGTGGGATGAGGGCGACTTTGTTGGTTTCGTTGTTTAGTTTCTTGGATCGATATTGTTGGTTCTTTGATGTCCTGCTTTGTTCTCAAGCATTAATTTCCATTATTTTACGACTGTTACTAGCTCCTCTCCCTCTTCCTCCGCTTTCTATTTTTTTGCTTTCTCTTTCTAGTGTCATCACGTCACGCATTGAATGTGCAAACAGGCTACTTCTGATGTTCCTCATGCTCAACTACAAATTTACCCTCTCTGAATGAAAGTTAATATGTGTTTAGTGGATGTAAAAATGCAATGTGAATTTGTGTTTACATTCTGTAACCGAGATTAGCATTTTTTTTAATTGAGGCTTTCTCGAGAATAAATAACTAAATTTCTTTGTCATTTATGAGAAAATTAATTATTGACATCCTCGCTCGATTTTTCTTCCACCATATCCCTCACTTGGAAAAATTCAAAATGAAACTTTTCAATATTTAATTAGATTTAAGGTTTTTTTTTCTCGGTCAATTATATCATTCACTTGTAGCTTTTTGATTTTTTAGATTTCCTCGAGAATAAATAACTAAATTTCTTTGTGATTTATGGTAAAAATTAACTATTGACATCTTCGTTCGATTTTTCTTCCACCATATCCCTGATTTATTCAGCCAAATTTTGTTCCAACCAATTTATGTTTGTTTACTAATTATTTGTCTTTCCGGATTTATAAATTATGTAATGGCTCTTCTGCATTTTTATCCAATCTGGGAAGTAGAAATGTCATGAATGATTGATATTTCTGGTTTTTGGCTTAACTTTTTGAACGTCTTTTTCTCATTTTGTCAGTCCAACAGCTTGCAGAAAGAGATAATGAGAAAGCCCTCGCTATTATCCGCAAAAGGGGAAGATTTTTTTGCCGAGATGTATTGGGTGATTCACCCTATTGCAATCGTTGTCTGTAGAACACTCAAGAGTTGATTACTCTACTAGAGATTCGACAGACCTCTAGGCTCTAGATGTTTTTAATCCCTAGGTTATACGGCTTTCCCATGAAGGTAAGAGCTGTTGATGGGTTCACTAAAATGTTGACTCGAATACTTGACTGGTTAGTATTAATAATTTGAAGTAATTCGAGTTTTTGAAGTAATTTGAGTTTTAGTTACATTCCATTAATCATTATCTTTCTCCTAATAAGTGTCAGCACCTAAAGGTTGGGGCTGAGTATAACATGGTGCCATCAATTGGGTTTTCAGCTCTTGGAGTGCAATTTTCCATGGAGAAACTAACCAGATCCAATTGGGCAGATTGCAATGCTGAAGTTCTACGTGAAAATGTCTTGTCTAGTATTTATGAGGAACCTTTAGATTTTACAAAAGACTTGATGTAGAATTAAGTGTAATGGCTTAAGAAAATTTGCATAGTCTACCTCACTTGGTGGGATGAGGGTGACTTTGTTGGTTTTGTTATTTAGTTTATTGGGTCGATATTGTTGGTTATTTGATGTCCTACTTTGTCCTCAAGCATTAATTTCCATTATTTTACGACTGTTACTAGCTCATCCCCTCTTCCTCCGCTTTCTATTTTCTTGCTTTGTCTTTCTAGTGTCATCATGTCACGCATTGGATGTGCAAACTGGCTACTTCTGATGTTTCTCATGCTCAACTACAAATTTATCCTCTCTGAATGAAAGTGAATATGTGCTTAGTGGATGTAAAAATGCAATGTGAATTTGTGTTTACGTTCTGTAACCGAGATTACCATTTTTTTTTAATTGAGACTTCCTCGAGAATAAATAACTAAATTTCTTTGTGATTTATGAGAAAATTAATTATTGACATCATCACTCGATTTTTTTTCCACCATATCCCTCACTTGGAAAAATTCAAAATGAAACTTTTCAATATTTAATTAGATTTAAGGTTTTTTTTTCTCGGTCAATTATATCATTCACTTGTAGCTTTTTGATTTTTTAGATTTCCTCGAGAATAAATAACTAAATTTCTTTGTGATTTATGGGAAAAATTAACTATTGACATCTTCGTTCGATTTTTCTTCCACCATATCCCTAATTTATTCAGCCAAATTTTGTTCCAACCGATTTATGTTTGTTTACTAATTATTTGTCTTTCCCGATTTATAAATTATGTAATGGCTCTTCTGCATTTTTATCCAATTTGGGAAGTAGAAATGTCATGAATGAATGATATTTCTGATTTTTGGCTTAACTTTTTGAACGTCGTTTTCTCATTTTGTTAGTCCAACAGTTTGCAGAAAGAGATAATGAGAAAGCCCTCGCTATTATTCGCAAAAGGGGAAGATTTTTTTGCCGGGATGTATTGGGTGATTCACCCTATTGCAATCGTTGTCTGTAGAACACTCAAGAGTTGATTACTTTACTAGAGATTCGACAGACCTCTAGGCTCTAGATGTTTTTAATCCCTAGGTTATACGGCTTTCCCATGAAGGTAAGAGCTGTTGATGGGTTCACTAAAGTGTTGACTCGAATACTTGATTGGTTAGTATTAAGTAATGTGAAGTAATCTGAGTTTTTGAAGTAATTTGAAGTAATTTGAGTTTTAGTTACATTCCATTAATCATTATTTTCCTCCTAATAATTTCTTTTACTTCATGTGTCAGCACCTAAAGGTTGGGGCTGAGTATAACATGGTGCCATCAATTGGGTTTTCAGCTCTTGGAGTGCAGTTTTCCATGGAGAAACTAACCAGATCCAATTGGGCAGATTGCAATGCTGAAGTTCTACGTGAAAATGTCTTGTCTAGTATTTATGAGGAACTTTTAGATTTTACAAAAGACTTGATGTAGAATTAAGCGCAATGGCTTAAGAAAATTTGCATAGTCTACCTCACTTGGTGGGATGAGGGTGACTTTGTTGGTTTTGTTGTTTAGTTTCTTGGGTCGATATTGTTGGTTCTTTGATGTCATGCTTTGTCCTCAAGCATTAATTTCCATTATTTTACGACTGTTACTAGCTCCTCCCCTTTTCCTCCGCTTTCTATTTTCTTGCTTTCTCTTTCTAATGTCATCTTGCCACGCATTGGATGTGCAAACTAGCTACTTCTGATGTTCCTCATGCTTAACTACAAATTTACCCTCTCTGAATGAAAGTGAATATGTGTTTAGTGGATGTAAAAATGCAATGTGAATTTGTGTTTACGTTCTGTAACCGAGATTACAATTTTTTTTTTAATTGAGGTTTCCTCGAAAATAAATAACTAAATTTTTTTGTGATTTATGAGAAAATTAATTATTGACATCCTCGCTCGATTTTTCTTCCACCATATCCCTCACTTGGAAAAATTCAAAATGAAACTTTTCAATATTTAATTAGATTTAAGGTTTTTTTTCTCGGTCAATTATATCATTCACGTGTAGCTTTTTGATTTTTTAGGTTTCCTCGAGAATAAATAACTAAATTTCTGTGATTTATGGGAAAAATTAACTATTGACATCTTCGTTCGATTTTTCTTCAACCATATCCCTGATTTATTCAGCCAAATTTTGTTCAAACCGATTTATGTTTATTTACTAATTATTTATTTTTCCTGATTTATAAATTATGTAATGGCTCTTCTGCATTTTTATCCAATTTGGGAAGTAGTAAGGTCACACCCCAAAATTACAAAGAATAGGGATGACACGGCCGTCCTTCCACACGAAGGACGCAGCCTCAAACACAACCAACAATCTAATATCAACTTATATATATATATATATATATATATATATATATATATATATATATGTGTGTGTGTGTGTGTGTGTGTGTGTGTGTGTGTGTGTGTGTGTGTGTGTGTATGTGTGTGTATATATATATTTCAAACCATATATACATATTAGATGGACTAACATATTAGTTGCAACATCAGAGTTTCTATAATCCACCAAAAAAAAATATACAATTAGAACTCAGACAATCCAACCACTAGCAAGGAATATGTGCACCACTTCCTTTGACCATACCCAAAAATAGAACCCCCAAAAGTTTCCCACCGACGGCGTACTCGCTCTATTTGCCACTAACCGAGGAATCTGAAAAGATTAAAGGAGGAGTGGAATGAGCAACAACAGCTCAGTGAGTAGTACATATCTTCTAAGCAGATCAAACAACCATTATGCATGCATACAAAGCAATACCAAACTTCATTACGCCAACTCAAGATATAAAATACATATCGAATCATATAAGAGTCATTTCTTATCATCAAAGCTTTATACTAATATGGAAAACTCATTTAAATCGCCATCAAAAGTCAAGTATCAATCAAGTATCAATGGTCAAATCCATTGAATAATCTCCATCAAAAACACATCAATGGTCTATCCATTGATTCATCTTATATCAAACACACGTTGATGGTCCATCCATCGATCAATCTTTTGCTCAATAACTAACCATGGTCACGACACAAAGCCTTGTGACAAAGCGACCAAGATTCTCCCCTTGGCAAGGTCTCCACCTACAAAATCGATGGCTGGGCCAAGAAGGATATCCTAAACCTGGTATGCATACCCCAAAAACCCCTCACTGGTTCACAGTCATATTGAGCATAAATAACCATCATCCAATACCAAAAATCCAATCCAGAAATCAATATCTTAAACCACACAAATAACATTTTGCAACATAGCCCATCATCCATTTCATATCCATTTCCCAAATCATCATAAACTTTTCCATAAATCAGTCGCAAAGCAATTTCATATATATTTCTCCACAAACTTCGTATAATACACTTTTCAAACACTTATAATTAACCAAAGGGTAATAAATGCTCAATCCGGCTTTTATGCAATAAAAATGCTCTTCTCGATTCAATATATATACATATATATTTCAAGACATGATTTTATAAAACCAAAGAAGATATAGTACCACTCACCTCGTCGTCTACAACCAAATGACGAACGATACCCGTATTGTCGAACTCACGGCGCTATCAAATAACCAAGGAATAATGTTAAAATCTAATAAAACTCTATCTCAACTATGAAACGACTAACTTACACCAACTCTAACGAAAGGACTCCTACACGCTAACAAATCGCATAGCCAAAGCGATTGTTCAAACCATTCACAACATGGAGTTTAAGCACAAAACTTGATCACGCCTTAACTTACTCCTCCGAACCCCGATCTGAATGTATTTATAGTCAATAGAGAGCCCTTGACACATATTACGAGAATCCTAGCTTCACCGTCCCAAAATCAAGCCGAAAGGTGACAAAATACAGGCCCAAAGCTGCTGGACGCATACTGTTCACTGCACGCGGGAAACTTTGAAATTTTGTTTCGGACAAACCACAAGCTCAAATCACGATCCGTTAAATCACATGGCTCCACAACACCCTAAACTATCATTACTACAAAAATACGTAGCTCAACGACTCCAAAATCAGACTTCGCTGCTCGATTTTCCAAAAATTCCGAATTTGAGCCCTAAACCCATAAATTACTTCAATTGGACGAACGAGGGGCCTAATCTCTTACCGGGTGCTGCGTTATGGAGTCGAGTCGACTTGGCAAGGCATCCGTGGCGTGCACATGCCAAAACCCCTTTCCTTTCTTCCATTTTCTCTTCTTCTTCTTCTTCTTTCTTCTTCTTCTTCTTTTCTTTCTGGTCGAGGGAACTCTCAGCCTCTATTTAACCGAGCCCTCTCCCCTCTCCTTTTTGCTTTATTGACTTTTCAACTTCTTTTTTTTTTCTTTTTTTGGGGCCCACTAGCCTAGTATTACAGAGATT
This sequence comes from Eucalyptus pauciflora, assembly GCA_007663325.1. Lineage (NCBI taxonomy): Eukaryota > Viridiplantae > Streptophyta > Magnoliopsida > Myrtales > Myrtaceae > Eucalyptus > Eucalyptus pauciflora. The sequence goes on along the minus strand of VMYD01000177.1, from coordinate 771,979 downwards.
TGCAGGGTTCTTGAACTCTTAGTAGGGCGGATAAGTGTCAAGGTCCAGGCTGGGAAAGATCGATATCAGTATATTCAACTTTTATCCCAAGTTTCTTATCTGGAAGATATTATTAATAGTTGGACAATTTCATTGCAAAGGTACTCATCTTTTTCACTAGATAGCTGGATTAAATTTTGCGTATGCTACAAAGTGTTTAACAGAGTTCATTTTGTTTTCAGTTTAGAGGTGGATGCCCAACTTACACAAGCAAACCCTGTTCTGTCAACCACGGCATCTTCAGCTAATAATCTTCAACTTGAGGAACATCAGCCACCCATCTTCGGTAGGAGTTCCCCTGAAGCCATAGTTTTGGAAGAAACTCAGCGAGATTCCGCTGCTGAAAATGTTGATCCGTCTGTGTGCAACAAAGAGAATGGTGACTCTGGGCTTCATGATTTTAAAGAAAGAGTTGGACTTTTACAGGATGACATCTTAGAAAATGTTTCCCTGTTTGGAAACTCCACTCCGAACAAACACCCTTGTAGTTCCATTCCTGCCGGCCCTCCTGTTGGTAAATCATTGATCGAGTGCAATGGGACGAATGCAATAACTCAGCTTGAAAGCCCTGGAGAATCTGCTAGTATACGTGATGTGGCTCAGTCATAAGTCATCCCTATCGTTCTGTATCGGCAGATGATGTTGTGCTTTCTAAGGATGGTCCTTGCCCTGGGTGGAGCCGCCTATTCTGGCTCTAGCAGAGGAAATGACCACATAAAGGATATGGCCCCAAAAGACAACAGCACTTTGTCTTCTGATGGTGTCCCATATCCCAATAATCCCTCATCAGGCAATTTTTCTCCATGCAAAAACATCAATGCTCTTGCTGACTCTATGGCTGTACGTCTGTACCGCTGTTGCTCTGTCTGCATGGGTTCACTCCATGACGTGATGCCAGAAATCCTCATCCATAAAGCAGGTTTAAGTAAGAACAGCAGGAACGTAGAGGACGTTCATTGACGTGGTTGCATCCTTGTCCATGGATCTTGTTTCAGCAGTTAGGCAAGAGTTTTCTAATGTTAGCAGTTTATTTGGTGAAATTCAGGGGAATTCGGTTCTATGTCCAGATGCAAGCCCATGTAATTGCAATAGTCCAGGGTGTCGATATCAGGGAGTTGACTTTTCGACTTTCAAGCCCCCAGACGAAAGGGCATTAAAATGTAACAATGCCTAAAATTCGAATCAATCTTCACAGCTTATCAAAAGAGAACAACAGGCCCACGCAAAAGAACAACCGAACAACAACCAATCCCAAACTTGGGCTATTTCACATGAGCAAGATCGGGGTTTTCACCAAGGAAATAAAGATATATGAAGTCATCCCATGCCGTAACCACAACAATCAATGTAATCGTCTTTTAAGGCTACAAAAGAATCGAGATTAAAAGCGGTTGCCAGGTAGTCACGCCCTTGTCAGTTCTCTATAATTTCAGATTGAGATCGATACTTGCCCCAGGATCGCTGTCGCAATTGTTGATGTACGTATTTGCTTGGTTATTCAGTACCATTGATGGGGGGAGAAAGTTGTAGCGAGGGCTTTCCTGATACCTCCAATTCGATGCCTGACAGAAACCTAAACCCTCTTGAAATCCCTACATCAAACAAGACCAAACGTTGAGAGCTGGATCACCGAAAGATTACTCTATTTAATTGAAAAACTGCTGAAACGGAAACAGAGACCCCTGTTCCAAACTTACTTCATGGGCTCGCGATTCAAAATCAGCAACATTCCGATCATTCAATGTTAGCAAAGCCGAAGGCTGCTTCAAGTCTAGCGGAGTTGACGTTGCTGGAGGGCCAAGAGTAAGGAACTCTCCACCCATAGTTCCACTGCTTTTTATGCTTTTCGACATATTCGGCTCCAATACCGGGGGAGGGCATGAAGGACCTTCTCTGAAACTGTCGAAAGAAAAACAGTCAGCGATATGGCAGCGTAGTGCTTGCCTTCAGAGTCAAAAGAGGACACTTCGTCCTGAATTTTAAGCTAACCTGAAATTGCCATTGCCACGTGAGTGTGGTTCATCAGGTGTGCTATTCGGATGGCCAAGTACAGGGAGTTTGAATGGGTAGTAGGGGGCTGGTGGATTTTCTAGAGAGAAGGGATATGACCTCTTCACGCCGATCATCTGTATCACCTCTCAATGAAATGGATCCACAAAATGAATTCAATATTCCACCAATTAAGCCCCAATGACAAAGTATAACACCACTTGATGCCAGAAGATTAACGTATATTACATTGAACAACAAACTTCTACAGCTGTCCATGCAGGCCAATGGCAAAGCATTGAAATTGGAAAATGAAAATCTACCGAACCAGACAAGCAAAATTCCATGAAATAAACTATACCTTCTCTTCCAGAGGGAAAGCTGGGAAATAATTGCCATGATGACTTTGGTTTGAAGGGGGCTCCATCTGATAATTGAGGGAAGGTGCTGAAGAAGTAACTGGTGATGCCTTCATCTGCAGAGACATCCTGGACATCATCAGTAACTTTCACGCATAACAATCAGCGAGCTACGAATACCTCACGTGACACTAGCTTACCAGCAAAGTAGGGTAATCATATTGCGCTTTTCGCGCCGGTCCAAGGGAAGGCCAATTGGAATCCATAGGTAAACTCAGTCTTGAGCACAATTGTGATCCGGGATCCACCAAAGAGGTCTTCATTTCACCACCGTACTCGGGGAAATTCCACATATAAGGGAAGTGCTCGGGCACTATCATTGCACCAGACTGCCTATCAATCTCGAGGCCGCAACCTCTTGCCCGGTTCACCAATGGAAAGGCGCCGGCGCTGGGGACCTCGAAATTCTGAACTGGGTGCGGGGGAACTGGTCGGAATATAGAGTTTGGCGGCACGAAATCGCCTTGGACATGATAATTCGTGAGAGGAGCTGGCAAGAAACACGAACCACTCCTAGAAATCGTCGCCGGGGATGGGAATATCGCGGTGGAATCTCTCTTCTGCTGCTCCTCAATCCTGATTTTCTCCAACTGTGCCACACCAAGGCCTCTCTGTGGGGCTTTCTTTTGCTTCTGCTTCTTGGAGGACCTAATGCTGTTGTTGCTTCCAATAGTGATATTACCCCCACTACTACTGTTACTACACTTTTGGGTTTGGTCTTCTTGTGCCATTGGGTTAATCTTCCATGTAATTCCAAAGGTTCAAACTTTGGAGATATTTTGGGACAAAAAAGCCTTCTGTTATGAAGGAGATTTTTTCTGGATGACAATCTGATCTCTTTGTGACCACAATCTCATCACCATCAGAAAACACCACAATCCCACTTCCCCAGTGTGCAGATATAACAGAATTCGAGAGATATATCCCACAATTATAGCTACCCAATGAGCCAAATCACTAATCGTAAGGACAAAGAACAGAGAGATCTATCGGGACCCAACTATCTAGTGTCCCCAGGGACTAGGACCTCGAAGAGAATTACGTTGAAGGTTTCAACAGGGAATTCAGAGACAAATTGCACAACGACCTGTGAAAATGATCTGCTTCTGCAAGATATGAATGCAATGAAGACGTAAAAGAAGGGCAAGAAACAGAGGAAAATCCAGTGAAATCGAAGAGAGAAAAAGTTGGGGGACACCGGAGAGAGAGAGCAGATGTTGGGTATTTTGCTCTTACCTAGCTTTCCTTGTCCGAGAGACAGATCAGATTGTATCCACAAAGCTGAGTGAGAGAGAGAGAGAGAGGAATTTTCTCACTCTCTTCAAAAATTCAAAAAAGAAGCTTTGCAAATCTAAAGAGAACCTAGTGAGAATATTTCGCTCTCTCCATTTTCGCCCAAATCCTCGCTCCACTCCTCATTTTGTTCCTAGACCGACTCTCATGAATCTCTCTCTCTCTCTCTCTCTCTCTCTCTAGCATTCAATTCAACCACCTCAGATTTTTTCTCTCTCTAGAATAATGAATTTTGCATTGCTCTGAATGGGTTGGGTTCTTAATGAAGCCAAGTTGCCGGTTTTGTCCCTTCATTTCTGGGTTTTCTTTTTGGCTGTTTTCCTTTTGCAGCCTCGCCATGAAATTCACCGCCGAAAAGGCACGCAATTATGATTCGAGAATGCACATCTGGATGGCCTACGAAGATCTCTCTATTTTTTATTCGATTTTAGAGCAAATTTATCCATTCTGGAACGTGGGTATGCAAGGATTTAACTTTTCCTCTGCAACCAAATCATCTCCAAATCAAAGATTGTTTTCCCAAAGCGAAAATTCGAAACTGAAACGGAAAAAAAGTTTGCCTTTTTGGGAGGCCGAGGTCAACGCGGTCTGGCTGCTTTAATACGAGCTTAAAGAAAGAGTTAAGGGATGATCTTCATGCGAGATTCTTCCTCAAGAATTCCCCTTTTGGGCTGCTACAAAGTGCCGCGCTTTAACGCATGCAATAACCCCTTATCTTGTAGCAAGACAGGAACTGGATTAAGGACAGAACGAGACAGATGCCAGCGAATATTAGATCTGGATTCCCTCAATCCATACGCTTTATGGAGTAAGATCCTTAGGATCATTACCAGATTGGTAAAATTAAGGAGGGTGATTGAGACATAGATCATCACAAAATTTTCGTGGCCAGAATATAGATCGTACTATCAAAGATGATATCTTCTTTCACTAAAAAAAAGAAGCACGGATTCTATCTTTCTTTTTTGGGCATAGAACGATTTATAAATTCAAACTGGCAAAGGATATTTTTAAGTACGGATCGATCTGTATCGAACAATTTCATTAGCTAGATCATCTTTCCTATTAAGTTTCTCGAAGGATAATTATGATTCTATCTAATCCAAATTCACAGGAAACCAAGCTCATATCATATCTCGTTGTCTCTCACGTCGTATTCAGTACAAAGATTTCTCAAGATTCGGAAAAGAATACGGTGACCCCATCGAGCATCTATCGTGAGATTCTTCCTGATCCAATATGCTCCAAGGTTTATTGTCGTCGTCATCTTGTCCTATCCTCTTTCCTTGCTCATTGATTCCTGGAAAATCAAGAGAAATCTATGACAACGACGTATGATCTTGGCCTGAACAAGATAAAAAAGAACGGCGCATAATTACCACTTGATGCCTACGCCCGAAAAAATGTATATAGGACCATTCAGTGACATGATACATTGGGGTATATATGTGCCCAAATGGGAAGTTTAGCTCTAGTACCGTCCGGCGTCCAGCACATCACAGCAAGATTTGGCAAGTAAAAGCAACTTTAGATACTCTGCTTTTGTTTTTGTCCTTTTTTTATTTTTTGGGAGATTGAGTATACTTGCAGATTCTGGCCCGACAGATAACCTCGAAATGAAAAAAGAACAACACGAGACATGACATGCAATCATACAAAGATTAAATGTTTAATTAGTGTATAATTCGCACGAATCCCCATCAAAAGCGAGGTCCCGTAGCTCAGTCGGTTAGAGCGTTGGTCTTATGAGCCGAAGGTCGCGAGTTCGAGCCTCGCCGGGACCATTTCTCGGCCCTATTATCTGTCTCTGTGGTCGCCATCACCGATAAGCCATTCAAGCTTATTTCTGTCGTCTTTTGGTACTGTTTTATTTTTGGAGTAAAACATTTATCAATTTATTGTTGCCTGTTGGTGTTGATTGTCCATCTTGGGGGAGATCAAACACTGTCTTCACAATAGATGAGACGTCAACTGAAGCTTAGCTAGTTCCATGTGGGGACTCTCACGTTGCATCTCCCGATACTCTCTACAATAAAAATGGCATTTTGCTTCTCTTGTTTTCATGTTCATATTACCAGTGCGAGCGGAAGGTGCCGGAGCTTCTCCGTTCTCAACCTGTAATGGCTCCTTAGTTTATGCAATGCTTAGTTTACTTCAATATCGGGTCGCTTTGTTTTGTGATGTTAGCGTATGTGGAAGTTTTTTTGAATGCTGTTTTTGTGGCATTCTGCAAGTGAAAATAGAATAGGTTGATTGTTGAAGGATGAAGTAGTACATTTGTTGAAATCTGGTTCATTGAAATGTTGACATTGTTTCAGATTCTCTGCTTCATCGGAGCGCCTTGCCGGGATTGAATAATTCCTTCTCTGTCTCTGTTTTTATAGTGATGGGTCCTGGCAACTGCTTTAGGAGCCTCAAGAAAGCGAAGGAAGGAACTTCCAGACAAGCGAAGGTACAATGTCAATGCTAGTATTGTTTATGAATTCACACGCATGCACTTTGTTTTTCGGGGCTTTCTCTTCGGATTTATCGATCTTGTTACTGTAGACAGCCTCATCATATAGTTCCGATTTGATCAGAAACTGATAACAAAGACCAGATGAAACTGCCCTGCTCATATCCATTATTGGCCTCAACTATTGGAGTTTTGACCATAACTCACCTCGCTGAGATCACACAGTGAGCAGACTAATGATAAGATTCGAAACCAGTTTGATGATATTTTCCTTTGCAAATCAACCTTTTGATATGATCAAAGTAATAGTTCAAAAGACAGCAAATGGAATATCAAAGCTAAGTGATGGGTGTTAAAATTTTGCTTGAAGGGGCTTCATTTTGATACGACTCAACTTCTATCTGACTATATTATTGTAAAAAAAAACGTTTTTAATTCCATCGCCGAATCGGTTGTGAACAATGCCATGCCTTTTCCCTATTCCACTGCGACTGCTAAAATCCTAAGCGAAACCTTCCCCTGCTTTCTGTCCTAGACAACGTCCATGCCATGCCTTTTCTCTAATCTGCTTGGACGCATCTTTGAAATAGGTGGAAGTTTGCGCTGCCAAGTCCAATGGGTCCAAGCAGGATTCACAAAGAAAATCGGGTATTCCTGGAAAGCGGGTTGAAGATACTGCCGCAACTAGGATTCAAGCTGCATTTCGTGCATTTCTGGTATGGTAAGACTAAGCTCTTTCATTTTCCATGGCTAGACAATGTATGAGGCGACCTAATTTCTATTTCTTTTTTCCACTTCTCCAAGGCTAGAAGGACACTGTACCGTCTGAGATGTGCAGTGAGGTTCCAAAGCTTGACTCATGGTCTACCCGTGACAGAACAAGTGTCGACTGCACTTAGCTATTTGCATTCGTGGAGCAGGATCCAAACCGAGATTAGAGCTCGACGAATTAACATGGTCGCTGAGGCACGCATGAGGCAAAAGAGACTAGAAGATCAGTTGAAGTTTGAAGCCAAGCTCCAGAAGCTAGAGGTACAGCCTCTTCCCTTAGCTTCTAGAGCCAACGTATTTATTTTAGCTCCAATTATATCAATGCTTAAATCATGATCGCAAATCGATTTGGTAGCATCTATATTTAGGCGGCTAAATGGAACCTAGAACACTTAAACTCTATGCTTGATGAAAGACTGATTGCAGGCTAAGCCATAGCCGGCATGGCAGTTTCCATCAGTTCACCCATATTTTCAACACGGTTGGATCCAGTTTAAATGCACGTACTATATGCATTGCCATGGTCTTTGAGCTTCTTCACATATTTGTGTTGCATCAAAATCATTCTCATTCAGATACTAGAAGTTCTTTTCCTCGTCAATAAGAAAAGACACCTCTGTCAGTCCCTTCTGAATGCTCTATTCAGACCTGAATCGACTGCCCCTCAGCCCTTTACCGAAATCATCCTACATTTGGTAATTACGTCCGAGGCAAAAAAGAAGGGGTAAGTCCTTGCGAAAGCTGCTTGTTTGTATGGTCGAGAGCCCGTGACATGATATTTTTCATGTCATAGGTTGATCTATGAGTCCCCTATCTGCACTCTTTTAAACCCCGACCAGACAGCATAGCTTTCTGGAGTTTGATGCTGAGAGCTACTCGTCTAAGGTTTGAAAAACTGCATCAATAACTCTCCTAATTTGGACAAAGAGTGTAAATACCACCACTAGATCATCTCAGTAGTGTTCATCTAATGTTGTCGGGCTCGTCTGAGCGACACGTCAATGGATGACATGTCTAAAAGCATGGAAAACTGTCTTGTATAAATGCTAGTTTTCCCTCTCTCCCGACAGCTCGAATGGTGTGGAAGCCCCGGAACCAAGGAGGATATCCTTGCAAAGATACAGCAAAGAGAAGCAGCAGCAGCCAAGCGGGAGAGAGCCCTGGCATACGCCTTCTCTCATCAGGTCTGCAGCTACTGAGGTTACGATCCCACGTTCTAACGACACAATCTTATAATTTTAAAACTGTTTGCAGTGGAGGGCTAACTCCAGCCACTGTCTCAGTCGACCCTCTTATTGTCTAGTCAAAGAATGTTGGGGTTGGAGCTGGTTGGAACATTGGATTGCTACCCGGCCCTGGGAAATCCGACCTCAGCCATATTCAACTGAAATGACGGCGAAGCAGCTTGGCAAATCGGCAAAGCCATGTATTACCCAAAGGTCAAAACAGCTTCAATTGTACTACTGAAACCCTGGAACTCAAGAGGTAATCACCATTCCCATGCAATGCCAGCTTGGCAATGTGAAATAAGCCTACGAGATTCTTGAGTAATTTATTTCAAGATTGAGATGAGGTTTGCGTGAGTAGCAGTTGCAGTCTCTAAGAGCATGGGACATAAGTCATACTCAGGAATGGCGTAATTTTTCTTTACTGGACAACTGATAATTTATGAAGTAAATTATGATTTGTCACTGGTTGTTATTAATAAATCTGGCGGATGTAACTGCCAAGCTCTGTGATTTGGATTGTTCAATAATGTGTGTTATAATATGTATCTGTATCATTGTATTAAGACTCTAGCCAAGAAAAATACAATAGTATAGCCTCATTGTTTGTATATGCTTGAGACTAATCAAAAGAATATCAAAAAAGGTCGAGTCCAACGCATGTATCCATCAATATAGATTATCTCCCAATATTTAATCATATGAAGCTCAAGTGGCCATTGCCAACGGACATCAACTAATTCACCAATCACATCAAAATCATTTTACCATCACAATCATTCATCTTCAAACTATTGGTTAGCTAATCATCATACACCTCTTGCACTAGTGCACCAAGTTCCCGCGTTGAGAGCTTTTTCCGCTCATGAGTTTGCTTCTAGACACAGCATATCATAGAGGTTATACAATTGTTATGAACATTAGATGTACCCCAAGACAAGGCCTAGTTCCGAGTTTGGTAGAACTACCAAGCATGAGACAACCACTGCAATTTCTCAGCGGCCACACAAAAACGCCTATAGGTGCTTTTAATGTCTATGCAAAGTAAGGATTTGTTTCCAGCTAGAGTCAGATTTTTTCTAGCATGCACTTAAGTTTCCCAAGGATAGGGGGACCATTGCAAGATGGGGAAGTACCTCAGTTTTGGTAATATCCGTCTGTCAATTCTTGTTCTTCCATCACTGTATTAGCTCAACTTCTGTACTTATCCGCAGCACTCTCATGCTTCACAGTAACTAGCAATTCTTCTCGTAGGACCCAAGAATGAGGCCAGAGAACAGGTGACGCTCAAATTTAGGTGACTCAGGTTGTGAATGGACAATGGTCCTGTTTCAACGAGGTTGGATTTGCCCCAGGGATGCATTTCGTAGTCAGTTTGACATCGGAAACCCCCTATTGGCTTCTATTTCTGAAATCTGACTGAAAACCTCCCCATGTTCTTTTGGACCAGTTGTGTGGAAATAAACTAAACGACACTATTTTCAGCAAAATGGGGGATTCTTTTCTTTTTCCATTATCATGCAAGAAGGAAAAAATTAAAAGGTCCAATTCAAACCCATCCCAACAATCGCTACTCTCTCTGTTCAAAGAAAATGACACAAGGTCCCCAGGTGTGAGTGAGTGATGACAGAATAGAACTATTACTCTTTTAATCCCTATATGCCTCTCGCCAAGGGGTTGCAAAGTGGGCTAATTGTTCCAACAAAAAGAAGCAAGAAATGCTCAGAGAGAAAGCAAAAACTCTCTTTCAATCTACAGCTCAAATCGACCGTTTCTAAACACCGAAAAGAGACCCTCTCACATCACTTGTGAAAGAGAAAGCAACTACAGTCTGAAAAATTGAATATCTAACCACTCAACCGAAAACAATTACTAAATTCGCGGCGATTGCCTAGTCAAAGAATCTTCAAAAGAATGTCAAATTCAGTATCCTTGGTGTGTTTTGGGAGATGAGGCTGCCTAGTGAAGGGATCTATGATAAAAATAAATATAACACTCTCGGATTCGGGATCCTCGTCTGTTGTTTCATGGGGGGAAACAGGTGATGTCATGTTAAAGCACAACCGCCTCACTAAAAAGCGAACAGGAATGACATACATCAACTCTGGGAACAGAAACACATACTGCTCCAAGTTCGAAATAGAGTCAAAACATCAAACAAAAGTTGAGCTCAAATGTCAATACAGCCAACTTGAACGTGACAGTGGAAAAAAGTGCTAGAAACAGTACCAACATATAGATACGTAAAACAAACCAGGGATTGAAAACGCCCGAGATGATGAAATCTCTTGAGAATTTCCCTCCCGTGTGGTTTTGCTTCACCATCAAACTCCAAATGTACCCAATTTCTCTCCCAGCTACCAATCTGCTAAAGTTGCTCGTTCTTGTTCGCCTTGATCAGGAAAAGCACAATTATTGCTGACAACGTTTTCCTGCGGGTAAATCCACGAGAACTGATGAAAAAAGGACGAAGCTTTAACGAATGCAAGACGTCTTTCTTTGTCTAATCTTAGCACACCTGCAATGAGGGAGAGAAAGTTGAGTTTCTTTTTTTTTGGAATGCTGTGGTTCAATGGTGGGAATCGGAGGAAGCAGAGGACGGCTTGTCGAGAATGCCGTCGTGCTCTCCGTCTTGCCCTTGAATCCGTGCCGGAATGTGATACCCGGGGAACACGCCGGACGCAAATCCGGCGGGTGAAATTGGATGGATGGAATGCTGCATTTGGTGGTGATGATCGGACGATGATAGTGTCGGGTCGATCCAAGCACGAATCACGGGCAAGTTACTGGACTGAAGGGGTCCCCTCTGTGTGAAAAGCTGGCCTTGGCCAAACAGCGGCTGCGCTGCCGCTGCGGCCGCCTCAGGCTGCGGCGGGGAGAACATGAACCCGCCGCCGCCTCCGCCACCGTTGCTTCCGCCTACGCTCCACGGCGCAATCCTGTGGAACCTTCCGATGTCTGAAGCTGGGTTGGTGTGGTGGTGGGTGTGCTCGGAAGGCCACAGAGAAGCGGCGGGCGACGAATCAAACCCTAGCTGCGGAGTTCCGGAGAAGACGACGTGATGGTCGTGCGACTGGGGTCGCAGCAAAACAGGGTCTTGGAACGATTGCAGGGAGAGGCGAAGATCTTGGCTCTGGCTACTGGTTCTTGACAACAAATCCGGTGGGTGGTGGTGGTGGTGGTAGCTCTGGAACTGCACGGACGACGGTGGTGGCTGTGGGGCGTCGGCAGGGTTGACGCCCATCGGGAAGAACGACTTGATTGTGTCGGCGATGGAGTCCGAGTCCAGAGATGGAGGTAGGAAGCTGGTGGTGTTGGGGTTGCTCTGGTGGTGGCTGTTGATTTGTTGCTGCTGCTGCTGCTGCTGCAAATTTCGGATATCGTCCGCCGCCGCGTCCACAGCTGCCTGATGGATATCCACCGGGCTCTCCCGCTCATCCGTTGCCTGCGGATGATGGGTCGCGGCGGTGGTGGCGGTAGGCTTCCAGGCAGGGAGCTCGGCGAGCTCGTCAATGGCGGCTTTGGCCTTCTTGATGAGCCAGTCCACGGCCTTGCTCGGGCGGTCGTAACCGAGCCGGTCCTGGACGTCATAGAACTGGATGGCGGTGTGGGCCGAGAGCCGCACGCGGCGGTCCCTCGGCCCCTTGGCGGTGCATACCTTGCTGTGCCGGTCCTTCCTCCCGGTGGACCGAACAATGTGGCCTCCTTGGACCTCCACGATCTCTCCTGCACCGCCGCCGCCTCTCCTCATTCCCAATCGTGAAGAAGTAGCGGACGCCTGCTGGGGATGGTGGTTGTCTCCCATTTTTCTTGCATATTCGGAGGTCTGGTCAGCGAAGGCTAGAGGGGCTGAGGAGGGATTATAAGACCTCTTTTTGGGCGGCTGCGCTTGCTGCTGTGAAGATTGAGTGGTCTCTTCCTCTAATCTTCCATAGCAGAAGCTCTGGGAGTGGTCTTGTTGGGCTTGTGTGCCGAGAAAATACAGTTGGTGAGCGTCTAGCTGGTGGTGGTGGTGCTTCGCCGATTGTTGATTCTGTTCTTGCTCTTCTTCCTCTGCTTCTTGGTCTTGTTCTTGAGCTTCTTGCCCTACATGCCTTGAGTTCTGAAGAGGATTGTGTTGAAGATGATGATAAAAGCGATGATAGTGTTGATTCCTTTGAGGATCCAGACTCAGGCCCCCGTGCTTTTCCTCTTCTTCTTCCAGCTTTCGACGATAGAGAGAGAGAGGGAGGGAGAGAGAGAGAGAGAGAGAGAGAGAGAAAGAGGGAGAGGGAGAGAATACTCGAAACTAGCCTTTATTGATCTGCAACGAGCTCTGTGAAATCTGGAAGCTGCTTTTGGTGCTCTCTCTCCCAAAAGTGTCTGCAGTCATCCAGGTCTTCCACTTCCATCTCTCTCACCCTTCCCACCCCCAACTCCTCAAAACGGAACCAGAACCAGAGACTTTAGAAAAAGATGAGCCCCTCTCACTTCTTTCTCAACATCGCCCTCTAACCCATCTCTCTCATGCTCAGTTTCTCTTTCCTCTGTTGCTTGGTTCTGTTAGTACACAGCTTTTGATGACTTGGCCGCTTCTATGCGCAATTTGTACAAACCAAGACAAGTACCTTTGGGTCAATACCCACTTGACCAAACCCCAACTGGGAACACCACAAATACTCAAAAGGGAACTCTCCTGGAGCGAGCGACAAGAGCGTGGAGCGAGCCTTCAGTAATTGCAGGTCAAGGTGGTGGATCAGATTATTTCTCTCTCTCCCTCCCTCTCCCTCCCTCGACGATGCCACTGATGAAGGTGGCAGATTCCATCAGAGGGGCGATTAATATCTCCGAGACAGGGTTCTTTGGGTTTCTTTTGACAGCCTACACGCGCAAAGGAGGCAGGCACCAACCAAAAAGCACTCCACCCCCCCTATTCTAACCCCCACTCAATCATCTGATCTGAGTCAGCTCTGACAATTTTCATTTTCAACCCTCTTCTCTTTTACAAAGCACGGATCATTTCTCTCGCGGCTAATCAGAGACGGCAGCACTTTCTTGACATTTTTTTACGATCTAGTTAAAAGCGCGGAACCGTTGGTTGTGGATCAATGGACTGTTCGGATGCTTAATGGGTTAGATAGATCCCTTTGTAATGCCACCGCGACACCTTTCGAAAGTGACCCCCGTCCGGCTTTTCTCTCTATCTCTCTCTCTCCGTCTTTCTCTCTCCGTCTTTATTGCTTCACTTAAAAGAAACATCGTCTTCCTTCCCCCAATTGCCCTCTCCAATCCAAACTTTTTGTGGCTTGTTTTGTTACTGTACAAGGCATCTCGAGGGCCCGTCTTTTTGCCCCTTTTCTTACTTATCTTCCATTATTCTTTTGATCTATCTTCATTTCCCATTCTCTCTCCGGAGCAAACATGCTATCGCTGTCCGTGGCTTTGTATGGCTGGGCTCCTGCTCGTGCTCTTGAATCCGAGTTACTTCTCTGCCCCCTTTATCTTTGGTAGGTTGCCATTATATGCCGATCTCATGCTTTTGATAATTTCCCATTATGTCTTCGAAGCCAATTAATTTATATACATATCACTGTTCCGCGACATTGATGGGCCTTCTCTTGTCCTTTCATCTCCTCAAGATGCTTTCTTTGTGGCACGAAACATCACAAGATTGAAAATTGGCAGCTTCAAAGGTCCCGCGCCAATGACAAAAGCAATTCAATAAACAAGTTAAAAGATGGTGACCGAGACATATTTTTTATGAAACAGTTAAGGTTACCTCGTTTGTACAAACTATGTTTTCACACGAGTCACATCCATCATCATTGGTATAGAATTTTGAAATCAAACAATTAATAAGATGTCAAAATGCCGATGCTGGATATAGTGAGAAAAGGTCTACACGCACACCTATATACACATTATACGGAAACTCATTGATGCTTTTATATTAGCTATTTTGTCTCGTTTGATAAGTGGGTGCTTCCCTCTAATCTTGTGAAAAAATTTCTCTCAATCATTGATGCAAAAATAATAACTTGTTATAAAAATAAGTAAAAGTAAGGCATTCTCGGTTCATCCCTAGCTTATTTATAAAGAAATACACCCCGTTTGTTTATAATATGACCGGTGGAAATTTTTTCTCTTTAACGGCAAAGAGACCTCTCATAAGATATGTAACCTTCCATTATGAAATACAATATCAACTTCATCGATTAGATTTGGGTGAAGGCAAAAATTGAATTAAGTTTACGTTAGAGCCTGTTGACACTCATGATCAATTTCTTGTGCATTGTTGGCCAAGGTCGACGCCACCATTGATGACTTGGCGAAAACTAGGCCTTACCTAGATCGCGTGAGAGCCTGTCGGCCATCGACTAAGCATGAAGAAGGGCGGACTAGCGGCGAAGGTGCACAAGGGTCGGTGCACAAGGGTCAGCATTTCCACTTGACCTCTAGTAAGGGCCTTTAACCATGGTCGCCAAAGGTTGGGAGTGGTGAAGTCACGCACCTCAACTCTTGCATCCTCTCTCTCCCCCTTTCTTTATTAAAAGTCCGCCTATTTAAAGGAAAATTATTTTCGAAAAATTATTTTCTGACTTTCTGGTGTTTGAATGACTGAAAACTTATCATGTATGGAAAACGTTTTCCATGAATAAAAAATGACCAATTTAGATTAGGGGAAACAATTTTCCCTTATGGTAACAAAAAGATTACTTTTCCAAAATCACCAAACAAATATAAACTAATAATTTTTATGAAAAATATTTTAATTTATCACAAACAGTAAAATAATCGCACCCAAATCTTTCTTTTTTCATCCCTACATGATATGCCATGTTAAAACCACGCACATTAGCAAATTTTCCGATATGACAGGAGTTTGACTGCAGGAAAAAAGTCAAGAGTATTTGATTACTGGCAAGAGGAAATTCGAAGACGTGATTGAACATTTGACGAGAATTAAGAGGCTAAAAGTATATTTAACTCTTTTTGCCGTAGCACTTTTGTGTACGTTGAGCTTTTCATTATATTTTTTACCATCAGTGTGATATACAATTTTTTTTCCCATTTCTTTTCCTTTTGCTGAAGATTCCCAAACGTGAATTGTCGTCTATAAATCTTAATATTTAAACTTTCATTACTTCGATTTGATGAGCTCGTGCTTGCATTTAAATCTCTAAGCATTTATTACATGCAACGTGCTCATATTTAAGCGATCTATCTTGTGTTGTTTTTCTAATTAATGAAATGTGTGAATTTTCTTAGAGAGACTTTAATTTAAAAAATTCATATAAATTGTGAGTGAAATATGACATTTTGGAGAGACCCTATTGATTGATTCATAAGTCGACCCCCGTCCCATCATCCACCATCAAATAGTCATCATTTTGTCATGCATTGTGCAAGATAGCCATAAAGATGAGATAATTCTAATGATATTTGAGAATATTATATTTCGATATCATATAAACATTTCTCTATTTAAATTGATTGTTTTAGGTGTAGTCGTTGAATATAATGGGTAGGGAATACTTGAAACGAAGTTTGCATTGAATCAATGAAAATGTAGAGATGAGTCGATGATTTTTTAGAGAATCAAAATAAAACTTAAAACGAAGCGATAAATATAATCGAATTCAATGGCATAGTACACTAACTACATTTGCTTGCCCAAATCACACATAGTCAATAGGATTTACAAAGTCCATAAACATTACAACTCATTGTGGAGAGAATCAATCAAGAGATGATAGAAGTTACGTGATCGATTCTCCTTTAGTTGAAAAGAACCAATGGAAAACTTCTCCTGTTATCTAGGCAGCGTCTAGGGCACCAAACAGCAAACCAATCTGCGTAGAATGCCGCAAAATTCAATTCATACGATGAATAGAAGACATCTCTAGGTAGCTAGAGTCCTAAGTATCAAGTTCTTAGGTAAGGGAAGAGTTTGTAAGAATATATTTAGGTAAATAGCCTTGTGAGCTTAGACTAGTGCTCGCATGTGAATGTGGGGTTGGTACAATATTGTGAAGAATCAGGAGATCGAATGGGAATCGGATCGTATGTTGGGTGTACCTAGAAGGGGATGGTCTTGACACTAATTAATTCGATATTCAAAATTGTGGGGTGGGGAAACATAAACAAGACATGGGCTAATTATGGAAAGGGGGGAAGATTTGTTCCTGCCAAACAAAAAAAAATCCAATGTATGGTCATTGTTTATAGTTGTTAACTAAACTAATCCCACTTGTCGGGGGGAGTTTTAGGACCCCAGAACATGTGTCGATTTAATAATTTAATAATTTCGCAGGGGAGTGCCCACAAAGATTATATTTTATAATATGCTTGTCATCTAATATTTTAGTATTATTCAAAATACGGAATCTTAATTTCTTAATATTTACTAATAATTTAATCGCACAAGCCATTTGTCTTCACATAGCCAGCCAAAGATCACCACGTATAGACCTTCAAATTGGCCGATGGTTTGCGATTTTGTCTCGCATCAGAGACCCAACCACGAAATCCCACCACCATTTGACTTTTCATTTTGTTTGAACCTGTGGCGCATATTCCACGAAAATAAAAAGAAAGAGAAAAAAAGGAATAGACAAATTCATCGAAAATCGTATAAAAAATAAGGAAAATATATCCCATTGCCAGTTACCGGTGGATTATATATATATATTAATCGTGTTGAATGTAAATCAGTTGATAAGCGATTAATGTTTTTGTCCCAAGTGCGTACCACCAGGTGCTAAAGATTCGTAGATAGGTCATGTCAATTCGATTGAAGGAAAATCATATGATAATTTTTTAAGCAATTTTAGAAGAAAACAATCCATGAAGCATGTCGAGATCTTAGTTTTGAAAAATGCGAATTGAAGAGGGTGGTCGCTGGGATTTTTCCTCTTTAACATTTTGAAAAAGACATAATTTTGTTTATAAAGTGCTTGGCAAATGTGCTGCTAATAAGCAAAAAATATTGCGTGAATAATTCGACAAGCACGTCTGTCCACGATTACAGCACGGATTCTATGGCATTGCACCAAAGTTTCAAAGAAACCATTCGATCGAATTTCAGGATAAACAATAGTTTTAAAACCGGTTGTTGGCCGTTAATAGTAATATCTTATCTTTAGACGTTTTATGACCTTCGAAGATACACCAATGAGTTGGAACAAGAAAAAACTAAATTGCAAGCATCAAATCTCGTTCTTCAAAAGAAGAGGAGTGCAAACCCTAAAGATCATTGTGTTGCAATGCCCAAGTGGCTAGGGTTACATAATTATCGGATCCACCACTTTGTTTCCCGAATATATATATACAGCGTGGTCAAACAAAGATGTTTCCAAAACCAACAAAGATCCAGAAGTTGAGCTCAATTGTCAGTGCCGGAGTATACACGAGTAAAGGAAGCTTATAATGCTCCCCATTATTACCTACGTTCTCTCTCCTTCCTCGAATGTCTGAAATGCGTTATTGGTCTCGAGGCTCTCTGCAATTTAGAGAGGAGAGATAGATCATCTAGGCGAGGCCGAATTCATGTGTACATTGGTTTTATCACTCTCAAAAGTTTCAAAAGCAAAGATCAAGTCCACTAACGCATCGTTTGGCATTGCCGAGGACATCTTTAGGCAAAATCTCAAGTGGAGATTAGGAGAATAAGAACAGTGCATGCTTAGGGTTAATAAATTTCTCTAATTCGTTGCCCTTACATCCATCTTTCTCTTCATTCTTTCCTAATTCTTTCCTAATTCTTTTTGGAAGTGAAGGAAACTGACACAATCGGTGTTCCAATTTATTGCACTTACATCCATCTTACATTCATCTATAGTGAAATTTGTATGTGGGTGATATTCATTTGGGTAATCCATTGATCAAGGATAAAGATATTGGGTTTTTGGTGCACACTTTCAACAAAATGATATTAGAACCGATAGTTGATTGGTACTCCACCCCCAATCTATTTTTGTATTTGGTAAATGTCTCAAAGAAGGAATCTCGTGACCAACGTGTTACAACCTTCATGGTTTGATCCGGCGAAAGAGATTAAGGTTGAAGGTGGGCTCAATCACAAACTTCATGGCTCAATTTGGAGAAAAAGATAAGGGATGAAGGTGGCGTTGATGGAGATTTGGAGATTCAAATTAAGATCTATTGGTGTAGAAGTATATCTAAATTGAGGAGGAGTAGACTTAACATTAAACTTACACTTGGGGGGGATTGTTGAGAGACACATGTGAGTTATGTTGAAAAAGTCTCACATCAGCAAATTGGTGTGATGTGGTGTAAAACATTTAAAATATCATAATTAACCCAAAAATCATTAATTTAAGCTTTTGAATGAAAGTGACTCCGACTACATATGTTGACAGATTCTCTTGATAATCTCCCTAGCAAAGGTATTGGATCTCTATTGCGCATTCCCCGTGGTATGTTTTTTATATCTTCTCTTCTCATTTTTTTTTTTTTGTTGGGAAAACTATGAGCAGATCAATCGAAACCTATCATCATCATGGCACATGGCAAGCATGGGTTGAACTTAGCAAAATAAACGTACATTTCTTTTGCAATATAAAGCTACCCCCACTAGACAATTAACCAGTAAGTTATTGGAGAACATTCCTAGATAATATTTGATGTGCACATGGTCCTTTTTTTTCTCGATCATAGCGTGTGTGAAAAAGATAGAAAGGGGAGGAACATGTCTGTCCTTGTGTGAACAATTCTAAATTGGTGGATAACGAAGAAAAAAGGGATGCCACGCACCGTACGGTCCGCAATGGGTAAGTTAAGAAATGCACGTGAAAATTTGGATTGCCGATTCAATTTCTTCACCTTTTTCCTTCATAAAATATAACACTCTCCAACAAAAAAAAAGAAGATGAAAAGAAAAGACCTATGTTGGAGTTCGTAATCAAATTTGTTTATACGAGCAAATCACCTTATATAACAAGATATGAGGATGCTAGTAACATTTAATTATCTGCGAATGTAGAAGAAAAATATCTTGCCAAATGCATAATTTATCGTGTGAAATATTATGTCATTATTATAATCACATAAGATCATAAGGTAGCTATATTATGATGTCATTTACCTATCACATTTACAATCGCATATATCATCCTTTTCATTTAGTTACGATGATATAAAAATTCCATTCAATTCCTAATATTCTAAATTTTGGATATAAGCTTTAATCATGATATTGGGGAAAAGTGTCAGAAAAGTCCTAAATTTCATGCATTAATACCAATTTGGTCCCAAACTTTTTATTGATACCAATTTAGTCTCAAACTTTTTGACTTAGTGCCAAATTTAGTCCTAAATTTTTTGATCAATTGTCAATTCAGTCTTTCCAACTAATTTTGGTTGAATTATGCTCATGCGAACACCAATCGGCCTATGTAACACGGCTAGCGCTAATGTAGATAACTTTTAATTATATTTTAAGATTTTCGAAGTAGTTAACTTTTTTTTCTTTTTCTTTTTTTTCCTCTTCCTCTAGCCAATTGCCAAACCTTAACAATTAGCCAGAGGCGAGGACCTTGCTAGCCTCTAGCTAAGCTTGCCCGCCACTAGCGAGCAAGGGTTAAGCCTTGTTGGCCAAAGGCGAAGCGGACAAGCCTCACCCAGCCATCGCAAGGTTCGCCCTCACCGTCACTGGCGAAGGCAAGCTCTGCTAGTAGCCAGCGGCTAGTCGATCGTTGAGGTTTGACAACCAATTGGAGGAAGATGAAGAAAAAACAAAAGAGAAAGAGGAAGGAAAAAAACAAAATAAATAAATAATAAGATAAATATTAAATATTATTAAAATTTGTCAACATCAATAACATTCAACCAAAATTAGCCAAAACGATTGAATTAATATTAAGTTGAAAGGTTTAAAATTGAATTGATATCAATAAAAAGGTTTAGGATTAAAGTGACACTAATATAATCAGTTCAAAACTTTTATGACACTTTTCTCTATGATATTGTACTCGCCATCTATCATAGTATTCTTCCTTTCTCGAATGGGTTGCGTTTTCCTCTGGGAGAGCCAATAGGGAGTCTCAAGTTTGAGTCTATCAACATAAGCAATTAAATGCACTTTCATTCAAAACGTTAAGCCAATGAGCTATAGACTAACTAGCTTCACATTACATGATATCAATTCTCCAATTTATATCCGCATCTCAATATATATTTCACTTTTCATCGGTGCGCTATTCTTTTTATATCTCTATTTTGGAAAATATGTTTCTCATACCTTTAAAAAAAGGGCACCTTATCGTGAAAAGACCAACTTACCCTAGGGAAAAGTTAAGCCTCGAATTCCCATCAAACCCTACCTCCAATCACTCAACATCTCTGCCGCACACCACCGTCCACGACATCGTCCGACCGTCGCCAACGTCATCTATCCTTGGTGCCTCCGACCAACGTCATGGTTCCCATCCACCCACTCTTGTTGAGGCTCCCGGCGTGCTCTCTATCTCGATCATCTCCCCACCTTGTTCCTCTCAGCCTCGACCCCTCTCTCGTCCATATCAGCCCCCATGCACAATGAGGCCCAACTTTAGATCGTGGTCATCAGCGACCTCCAATCGAGCGAAATTGAATAAAATCGGTAACCAAATATCCCTCCTCACGTGTGAATTGTATAATAGATAACACGTGAAATTCGATGGATTCATGGAGTGCAAATGTGGATGAGTTAGAGCAGAATTCGACTCTAATGTTGCCAATTTAAACTTCTAAAACTATTGAACTTTTTGGTCCGTGCATGACCACCGACAAGCACGGTCAATAAGTGTCGGCACTCAAGAAATAAACAAAAAGGGTCAAACCAAACTTTACAGAGGGAATTATTTAGAAGAGGTCATCTTGAAGAGCCGTACGTGGGTGGAGTCACCATGAAGAAACAGTGAAAAGGGCAAAAAGAAGAGTTTTTATTTTATCTTATCTTATTATTATTACCTTTTCTTTGGTAAATTAATTTTGCTTTTTGGGGTTAGTGAGAAAATGTGCAATGTCAAGTCCCTTTCCTTCATTCGCCGCCCACCCATCGTTATCAGAGAGAGACACAGAGAGAGAGAGAGAGGGCCGCAGCTGCAGCAGCAAATATTAGCTGCCAACTGCTAAGTTCCTGTGGCTGTGGGGTTCATCTACACTTCCCTTTCCTAAATATATATATATATGTGTGTGTATGTATGTATGTATGTATTTCCTTCCGCAAAACGGTGACTTGCCATTAAAATGGTACGAGCACTCTCCAACAAAATGACACGTGGCATCGCTTTTTTGACCTTTTTAAATTAAAGAAATTGTTGGTAAGATACGCAATTTACTAACATTTTCGAATTTATTAGCTCCGTTTTATTAGGTTCATCAACTTTTCCATTTCAATTTCCGACTTTTATTGGTCTTGGTTAAAAGTCCCTTTCATTTACTAACTCCTTAATGTTTCCACACTTTGGTTTAGATCTCTTAGCAACGTCATAAATTTACCAACTTTTCTGGAAAATTTCCGACTGTAATTAGAGCGATGTACCGTTTTTTTTCTCGATTAATTTACAACTTAATTTTGAGTTATCCATTTTCATTTGAGTTACCTAATGAGATCACTTTTCATCTAACTGTCAAATATTACCAAAAAAAAAAAAGGAAAAAAGAAGAAGAGCACGAGAAAAAAATATAGGTTTGACATAAACGGCAACATATGCACAAATCTATAGCTTCCCTAAAAAGCATAGCACCCATTTCATTTGAGTCACGTAATGAGCTCATTTTTCATCTAACTATCAAATATTGTAAAAGAAAAAGAAAAAGTAGCGAAGCACGGGAAAAAATATAGGTTTGATGTAAACTGCAACGTGTGAAACGTGTTTCTAATAATATAGCAGACTCTAAGCTATGCACAAATCTACAGCTTCCCTAAAAAACACAGCACCCATTTTTGACTATATATATATATATATCAAATTAAGTCGTTTTTGGCGTGATCTCATAATTAAGAGATTTTCTGCCCTCACGCCGAATTTTTGACGTGCTTTAAGCTCGATAAATCGGGAAGAATGACGGCTCATCACGTCCCTATCTCGTATTGATAATTGACCATTGCTTTAATTTAATCGATTGACCGCTGCTTCCTTTAAAATCGAGATGAAGGACCATGGTGGTGGCTGCCTCAGGAGGGACGACTTAAATAGGAACAGCTTTCACGGACCGTTGGGAGAGAAGGCCCACCGTGAAATGATTGTGTACTTGTGACATTAACCCTCGCCATGTCCTCTGTCTGCATGTGTAGTCGGACAAAAGTACAGGGGAAAAGAAGAGTTCCATTCCCTACTAGTAAAAATAAAATAATAATGAAATTATATATATATAAGAAACTATAACCAACTTGATAAAATAATTAAATATTAAATCACACGTAATAAAATTTATACCCTAATGAAATTAAGGTAGATCTCCGAATAATTGCAAACCGTGCAATCAAATCTCTCGATTTTTCAATTGTGTAGTTGAGTTCATAAATCATGTAACTTTGTTCAAGTTGGTTTTTCTCTTAAATGTACGAACGGAAATGCTGACACGGTTGTTGGATGTTGACATATCATCCTATGTCGATATCTTCATACATTTTTAAAATATATACATAAAACAAAATTAATACTTAGAAAAATTCGGAAACAAGTAAATTCCAATAAATAAATAGAAAAAGTAGCAGCAAGGATCGGGGAGACCAAAACAGGGAGGGGAGAGAGGCTGCGTCGTGTCGGATAGGGGGCTGGAGTGGTCGCTGTGGCGATGGCGACACCGCCTAGACGTCGGCGAATGCTGCTCTAGTTAGTTCCATACACTTTTATAAGATTTTTTTTTTTTTTCAATTATTGCTATGATCCGTAGACTACATTGATCAATATCATAGCAACCATTACTCATGCATAACCTGTCATGGGGTCGACATAATCATCGGCGGAGATAGACTCATCGTCCCTCGTCCATCGTCCATCGTCCATCGTCCAAGCTTCTATTTTTGTCATTCTCGTCCCGAACGCCAACGACCAAAGCCATTTGCCACTTGTCTTTTTCCCCTTCCCCTTTTGTTTATAATTAGCTCCATGCTGTTTTAGCTAATCCCTCGTCTCTTAATTAAGGCAATCTCTTGGAGTATTTATGGCCAAGGTACAGTACCTGCGGCCCTGCAGCTAGCGTCGCTGACGAGTCCTGTAGACCCCAATGCAACATAAATGGGTGTGCCAGAGATCAAACAACTGGAAATGAATGCAGTTCAATTATCAATAGCACGAATTCAAGGATGTTTTTCAGTAGACATCCTTGAACATCGTATGCTTTTGTTTTCCTCGGTGACTGGTAACCAATCAATTAGCTGATCAAAGAGATAATGCGTGTGGCAGGTGAGTGATTATCATTAGATTCCAGACCAAGAGAGCGATCTTGTACTCCTCCTGTTAGTACATATAACTTATTGTTGCTGGACTAGGTATCACTGTAGTCCGTGAGACGCGTGTGGAGACTCGGACAAGCAGACATCTGCAACTAGAAATATGGAACTCCTTTCGCTTGTCTACCTGTTGGCATCAAAATAGAAACTTGGGAATTGATTCTCAAGAAAGTTACCGTGGTGCTGAAGGTTTAAGGGTCTACTCATGTCCATGAGATAAGTCAAGCTAACTATCACAGAGGAGCGGCAAAATCGTAGCGAGGTTTTAGACACTGTTTGGTAACCATCCAAAAAGTGCATGATTCTGATTTTTTGTTTCTAGAATTAGTTTGGGAACAGAATCGCGTTTGGTAAAATTTTTGTCCAAAACTGATTCCGAGAACAAATTTGTTCCCGTAATAAGTTTTGGACAAGAATTGAGAATAAAAAAAAAATATGATTCTCGGTTTGAGAATCAAAGAAAGAATCAAGTCTTATTCTTCCTTTCCGCCATCCCGCGATCGTCGTCCACCACCGCCCGCCGCCACCGGTCGCCGTCCGCCAGTTCGGTGAGCTCGCCGGAGGCTCACTAGGCTAGGGCGAGGTCCAGCAAGCTCGCTGAAGGCTTGCCTAGCTACCGGCGAGGTTGGGCAAGCCTAGCGACGCCCAGCCCCATCTGTGGCTAGGTAGGCCTCGCCAAGGCTAGGCAAGGCCCACCTAGCCACCGGCGAGGCTGAGCCTCGCCCAGCTGCCAGCGAGACTCAGCCGACGAGGGCCAGCCTCGCCGAGGGTCGGCGACGCTCTGATGAGGTCACTGGCCCTTGTCTGGCCGGTCGTCAGACCTGCGACCGGCCATAAGAAGAAGAAGAAGAAGAATAGGAGAAAAATGAAAAAAAGAAAAGAAAAAAGGAAAAAATAAAAGAAAAAAAAGGAAAAAAGTAAAAAATTTATTTAAAAATTAAAAGAAATTGATTTAGAATAGAATCAATGAGCATGGTACCAAACGCAATTATATTCCAGAATCAGAAATTTTGGACAGTTACCAAATGTGTTATTTTACTCAGAATCAGTTCCCGGGAACAGAATAAAAAAAAAATCATTTCTGATCAGAATCTACTCCCAGAAACAGAATCGTTATCAAACACATCCTTATCATATGATCACTAATCAGTTTTCCGCTAGCGAGTACGATATGACCTCAAAGAAGAAGGCGATTCTTGCCGCGAGGAATGATGAACAT
Source organism: Eucalyptus pauciflora (assembly GCA_007663325.1). Taxonomy (NCBI): domain Eukaryota; kingdom Viridiplantae; phylum Streptophyta; class Magnoliopsida; order Myrtales; family Myrtaceae; genus Eucalyptus; species Eucalyptus pauciflora. Next base: position 747,126 of record VMYD01000177.1, on the reverse strand, counting down.
TGACAAGAAAATTGCAGAAAGATATACTTGTTCACGTCCTTTTCTTTGCTCATCTAAAAACAATCCTGCAGCTGCAGCTGCAGCTGCAGGGGCTCGAGATCCAATGCGATTTGTGGGTAGGAAGAAAAAGCAAAGGCAAAGCAAAGAGAGATCAGTCGTGAAAGTGCCAAGAGCGGCAAGAGGACGAGATGAGAAGCCTTTGCTTCTCTTCTTCTTGGCTAGCTTTTCAAAAAAGCATTGAACCCCAACTTTTCTTTGCCCTTCATTATATCCCGGCACATCAAATTCTACCCCACCAACATGGTCTTGTCTTCAATTAGGTCCCATGGCTTCACCTTGTGGAGGTTTTCATACGAAATCTGATCGTCCTTGTCGATTCTGAGAAAATTTCAAACCGAACCAATAAAGCTAAACCGCAGTCAGACTTGATTTGGTTTGAGTTTGGTTTAGTTTCAACTTCAACCGTCTAATTGTCCTCTGCAAAGTACCCTTTTGTATCCAATGGACTTTACATGTTGCAATGAGTTTAGTGGTCACGAACGGGGAGGAATTCCTGACGGTAGAGTAGATTTGGAGTTCGATTCAGGAGAACAACGAAACAAAACAATTTCTAAGATCTCTATATATATATACTAAAGACCAAACCAAGTCGAATTCGTCGAATTCAAAGTTTACTAAACCGAAACCATAATCCTATCATTAAACCTAAAAATCTCGGCATAGTTCGAATAAGATTTCTCTTTTATTTCTAATGAAAATTTTCTCCTACGTAATGTTCATTCCGAACAATAATATTTCCGGCAATTATGAAGATCGCGAAAATGATCTATGCCCTTCTCTTGTTTTGTTGTAGCATGGATAACCACAAGGATCTCCAAATCCCTGCGTGCGTACAGACATGCGCATACGTATATCCAGCTGTTCTTTGGGCATTTATGCTTTTATATCTCGCATGCATGTCCATGCATGCCTTGACCCACTCAAAGGGGGCTTCACGCGCAAGGGCGATGGGGACGGCGATGGCGCAATCAATGCCCGTCTCCGTCACTTTGAATCGCTGGAAATTTGGCCTCGGGCGTAGCTTGCGATATACTCTGAAACCTTGGGTGTCAATGCCATTTGTCGTGATTTTGTTGTCATACATAGACATATCTTTCCTAGGTGCTGTCAATTTTCACGCTCGAGAGAGAGAGAGAGAGGGAGAGAGGGACACATTTTCGATGAGAACCAAGTAACAACAAGAGACCATTAAAAAAACAAGAGGCGAGACAAAGCATATGCAATGTGAATGTCCATGATGATCGTGGGATTGATTGAATCGGTGGGGTCCGACAACTTGCTTTGTTTGAGAGAGTGATGAGTGTCGAGTGGGGTTGGGATGGCATCTTCTTGGACGGTGAGTCTTTTAGGGTTTCTTTCGCTCTCTCTATCTCTATCTCCTCTATCTCCTCTGTCTCTTGAACGAGAGATAAGAGATAAAAGCCTGAGCTTCCATGTCCTCATTGTACAACAACATATATTGACTTTCCTGTCGATTTAATATTGATTGATTGCATTGTAACTTCTCAATTGTCGAGCCGTCCCTGTGCTGAAAAATAGGCGATCCATTTTGCTCACGTATAATTTGACTTTGCTTGCTATAAAGGCCTGTCTTAAGGTTCCTTTTTATGCACTTTGAAAAGACACTCCCCTCGAAAGGTACCGTGATTGGAAATATTATTCCGGGCAGTACAGAATATTTCCGGTAAATCGGGTAATTATATTAATTGCTCTCGTAAGCAATGCTTTTCACTTTTATAGCGTGTCCGTGATGTTCGAAAAGAAATAATTTCGGACTCCAACGATTGAACTTCGCTGTCGAAACCCACAGCTTATTCTTTTTTATGCGAGGCAGTGTATAACGTTAAGGTCCTTTTCAGGAAGACCCCAATCTCTTGATATAATCTCAGTTTGCTGACTTCATCCGACACCCCCCACATAATATAACAATGCTAAAGCAAACCAGTCATTGTTTTACAACCTTTAGGACATGATTGGTTAGGAATTCATTATTCTCGGAGTGTCTGACAGGTAACATCCCATTAATCACTTTATATGTATAAGGTGCCAAGGGGCTTTGAACCTCCTAAACAACTTAAAAAAATATGAGGTGTTTGGCAAATTTCTTTTCAACCCTTTCAGTCCAATGTTGACCTTGCCAAAATTGAAAGCCCAACATTTGCGGAAGGCCATCCTTAGGTTAAATAATTTTTTTCTTCTAAAACTACCATCATCGATTTTTTTCATTTTACTATTTTGCCCTCTTTACAATTGTTCATCTTGTTTGCGCAATGGGGCTGGCAAGGCCAGATTTATTTGCCGGTCAACCTTGGTGGCCATTTGGGTTTGAGTGACCCCAAGCGGCCCTCGTCATGGTTGCACAGCCCTTTCGGAGGTTACAAAACCCCGATAAGGGCTGTTTAAGGTCTTAAGAAGGAAATCACTTTTTCTAAATCATCAAGCAAACGAAGACTAACCATTTTCTATGAAAATAATTCTCATGGAAAATGATATAGACGCCTTCTTAATTTTTCTCTTGGCAACGGTAGGTCGTCGTCATCTCTCTAGTGAAACGAACAAGTTTTCTGATGAAATAGAGCCACTCGTCCAAACCACTAAATACGGGCTTTAACTTTGTTTAGCTGACCTCGTATCAATTAGGAGACGCGCATCTCTCTTATGAGCCAACATGTGACAACATTATCCATCTGATTCGATGCACATGATTGGCAACAATCGATGCTACTTGCCAAGCATCGAGGAGCCTATAAGCAAAGATGGACTTGAAGTCTTAAATCCTATACCATAAACTGGTTCATTAGGACGATAGAAGTTGTACTAGTCTGTATTGAACCGGTGAAGGGGGTACGTGAGGAAGGTCAACTTTTTTTTCCTTGATTTAACCAGATACAACGAAAACACAAGGAGGCTTGATTTTCAGAGGATCCAAGATCGAATTGGGCCGTTTGATGCCGTGTTTTGGGCTATGCCCAGTCCATGTCATCTACGATCCAGGCCCATTAACTATTTCCAACATCTTCGGGAGTCCATTGGATCATCCCAACGAGACTCGAAATCGTCATGTCATAGACATTCGTGATGTCTAACATTGATAATGTTTATAACATGAAACTAAAAATGAATACCCAGTCCCTTAAGAACGAGAACATTTATTTTATATTTTTTCTTTTACTGCGTGAAGAAATACAATTATTTCTCGACGTTGTAAGAAATGATTGGATATGTTAAAACAGGTCATAGACCTATCTTAACTCATATTTGATTAATTGAATTGTTACATGAGTTAATTATTATTTAATAAATGAGTAATAAATGGGTTGACGAATTATCAACTTATCTCTATGGCTTTCTCTTCATTTACTTTCGCCCTTACTCAATCTGACGCTTGCTCAATCTATGCTCTCACTTCAAGTTAATTATGAGTTTTTTTAAATTGGGTTAAATATGAAAATGTTATAGTAATATGAGTCGGATCAAGTATGAGTTTGATATATGACACTAAGAGCCTGTTTGGTTACCGATAAAACATTTTTTAATTCTATTATTTTATTTCTCGGAATTAAAAATAATAGAAATCCGTTTGGTAAATTTTTTGTTATGGGGAATAGATTTAGAACAAAATCAAGAAGTAAAAAAAAATAGTTGCTTCTTTATTACAAAGAACAATTCTAGAATTAAGTCAATTTTCTTTTTTTTTTTCTTCTTTTTCTTCCTATGTTCCTCATTTGTCGAGTCTTGCCGGGCCACCACAAGATTGGTGTTGCCCGGCCAAGGTGAGGACGAGCCTTGCCAATGGTTGGGCGAGCTTGGCCTCGCAAATTTGGGCAAGATCGACCTTGCCCAACCTAGACGCCATTGCGACCCTTGGCCTCGCTAGGCCACCATGAGGTCAGTATTGCTCAGCCACGGTAAGGTTGAGTCTTATCGGTGGTTGGGTAAGCTCGGCCTTATCGAGAGTCGGCGATGCTCTAGTGAGGTTGACAGCTATGGCCAAGGCTGGCAACTTGCTATAGGAAGAAGAAGGAAAAAAAGAAGAAGAAAAAATAAAAATATAAAAAGATTAAAAGAAATTCTAATTCACAAAAAAATTGAGTACCATACCATACACATTTCTATCTTGGAAATAGAATTTCAGACGGTTATCAAATACCTTTAAATGCTTAGAAATTCATATCGAGAACATAATTAGAAAAAATAATTTTTGAGTAAAAATTGTTTTTGGGAACAAAATTGTTATCACATAAGCCCTAAATTTTCATTGCATGAAAATAGATCAAAACCAGTTAAATAGATCCACGAATGATTTACATTCACATTGTTGGATTGTTGATACGTGGAAAAATTTTGATTACAAAACAAATTGCAAACGCATTCATCACCCATTTAATTGACAATAGGTCGAACAATTATTCTATTATATATGAATAGACTAACAAATATATTTAACGGCGTGAGTGAGATATTTTGGGACCGACAGAGATTTGTGAATTTAAATCGGAAGTAACACACATAAAGTCGATATTTATTCTGAACGTAAATTTTCCAAGCATTTTCCCATCCAAAAAAAAAAAAAAACCAAAAAAATGACGGGACAGAACATCGAACACGTAGACGCAGACCATCCAAGACCAAAAATCATGGCCTGCGTTGATACGAATCGTCCTAAAACACCTCGTATCTTGTTCCCAAAGCGAAGTCCAAGTGAAAAACCTCTCTCCACCACCAGAACGATCAGCTCGAATCAGTATTAAAAAAAAGCTTCATCATCATCATCCTCCACGCTTCGTTCTTGAAATTCGCACCCGTTCCTCATCTCCTTCTCCCTCTCGAGCGGATAAGCAAGCAAACCGGGCGACTCTGACCAAAACCCAAGTGCGGCAACCATGTCTGCGACTACAAATCCATTGCTTTCTTCCAATTTCTATGGCGACAGAGTCCTGCTCTCTCCCCCGACTCCCAAAACCACGAAATCGTCCCTTCACTCGCAAATTTTCAGAAGAAAGTTACGCGCCACTCGATCCGTCTTGAATAACGACGTACCCAATTTCGAGCGCTTGAAGTCGGCGCAATCCAAGGCGAGCCTGGCCGCACTTCTCTTCGCTTCTTCGATAGTCCCGCAGGCCCAAGCTGTCGATGCTCCGAACCTGCCGACTCCTCCGCCGGTATTCCAAGCGCAGCCCACCAAGCCGAGCCCCTCTGATTCGTCGCCGTTCGCGCAGAACCTGCTTCTGACGGCCCCGAAGCCCTCTGCTTCGTCGGACCTTCCTGAGGGAAGCCAATGGCGGTACAGCGAGTTCTTGAGCGCGGTGAAGAAGGGGAAAGTCGAGAGGGTGAGGTTTAGCAAGGACGGGTCTGCCCTCCAGCTCACCGCCGTCGACGGCCGACGGGCATCTGTGACTGTCCCCAACGACCCGGACCTCATTGACATCTTGGCGATGAATGGGGTCGACATTTCGGTCTCTGAGGGAGATTCAGGTAATGGGTTGTTTGCCTTCATTGGGAATTTGCTCTTTCCTTTCCTTGCTTTCGCCGGGCTGTTCTTCCTGTTCCGCCGAGCTCAGGGCGGTCCAGGCGGGCCTGGCGGGCTCGGCGGCCCGATGGATTTCGGGAGGTCCAAGTCCAAGTTCCAGGAAGTGCCGGAGACTGGTGTTTCGTTTGCCGATGTAGCTGGGGCTGATCAAGCCAAATTGGAATTGCAAGAGGTGGTTGATTTCTTGAAGAACCCTGATAAGTACACCGCTTTGGGGGCTAAAATCCCCAAAGGTTGTCTTCTTGTCGGCCCTCCCGGGACTGGGAAGACCCTTTTGGCAAGGGCAGTGGCCGGCGAGGCTGGCGTGCCATTCTTCTCGTGTGCGGCATCCGAATTTGTGGAGTTGTTTGTGGGTGTTGGTGCTTCGAGAGTTAGGGACTTGTTTGAGAAGGCGAAGTCAAAAGCGCCTTGCATTGTGTTTATTGATGAGATTGATGCGGTGGGGAGGCAGAGAGGAGCTGGTCTTGGAGGAGGGAATGATGAGAGAGAGCAAACTATCAATCAGCTATTGACTGAGATGGATGGGTTTTCGGGGAATTCTGGTGTCATAGTATTGGCAGCTACAAACAGGCCAGATGTTCTTGATTCAGCTTTGTTGAGACCTGGGAGGTTTGATCGGCAGGTCACCGTGGATAGGCCTGATGTCGCTGGAAGAGTGAAGATCCTTCAGGTTAGCTATATCGTTGCTTTATTTCGTTAACATGCCTATATGAGATACCATATCAATAGTGGTTGTTGTGGCTACGTCTTAAGTATTTTCAGGACTTGAAGTTGGTGATATGAATTATGAAGTAAGTGAGGTTTAATTGCTTTGAGTAACATGAATGGTGTTGGTAGTTTCAATTATTTAGGTGAATTGGCTATGGACTTTTACTGAACACCTTTTGGATGTGGTACTGAACTCAGTTTACTATTGACTGGTTTTCTGATTGAGCTCCCTATAATGGCAGGTGCATTCTCGAGGAAAGGCACTTGCAAAGGATGTTGACTTTGAAAAGATTGCGAGGAGAACTCCAGGTTTCACTGGGGCTGATTTGCAGAATCTGATGAATGAAGCAGCCATTCTTGCAGCTAGGCGTGACCTCAAAGAAATCAGCAAAGATGAGATATCCGATGCTCTGGAGAGAATCATAGCCGGACCGGAAAAGAAAAATGCTGTCGTCTCAGAAGAAAAGAAGAAGTTGGTTGCTTATCATGGTATACACGGAAACAACCTTTTCTTTTGCCAGTTTTATCTGTCCACTATAATGTAATTATAGCTGTTGATGGTACGATGAAAATTTTGCAGAGGCTGGGCATGCTTTAGTTGGTGCACTGATGCCTGAATATGATCCTGTGGCCAAGATATCCATCATACCCCGTGGCCAAGCTGGAGGTCTTACCTTTTTTGCTCCAAGCGAAGAGAGACTTGAGTCTGGGCTATACAGTAGAAGCTACCTCGAGAATCAGATGGCCGTTGCACTTGGTGGAAGGTTAGCTCTAAATACTTGCCCACGTGATTGACCCCACTAAATGAACAGCCTAATTAAGACTCTTACTGCTTGAAAAGATATTATGTTGCCATGTTGAAGATCTGTGGTATGCTTTGGCAATGTGAGAGAATACATGGGGATTGTGCAATCTGGTCTTTCTTTGCTGATGTCACCAATTTTGATGACTGATTTGTAACTGTATTATGCAGGGTTGCTGAGGAGGTGATATTTGGAACTGAGAATGTTACGACAGGAGCTTCCAACGACTTTATGCAAGTTTCTCGGGTGGCGAGGCAGATGGTTGAGAGGTTTGGCTTTAGCAAAAAGATTGGACAAGTAGCAATTGGTGGACCTGGTGGAAATCCCTTCTTGGGTCAGCAGGTGTGCATGCTCATTGAAGCAATTTCATTTCGGTGCTTACGTAGTTATCTAGTATGAACAATTAGACTTCTACCCCACCTGAATCGCACTGAGACCTATAATATTTAATATGCAGATGTCTACCCAGAAAGATTATTCGATGGCGACTGCTGATGTGGTAGATGCAGAGGTGAGGGAATTAGTAGACAGGGCATATTCAAGAGCAAAAGAGATCATGACCACCCATGTTGACATTCTCCACAAGCTTGCTCAACTCCTTATAGAGAAAGAAACTGTCGATGGGGAAGAGTTCATGAGCCTCTTCATTGATGGAAAAGCCGAGCTGTATGTTTCGTAATTTTGTTCATCGTAGTTTAGAGAAAAAAAATCAGAATTTACTGTAAGTTCCTTATACCCTGTACACATTGATGATTACTCTTTCTGACATAAAAAACATGTCCTCTCTATTACATTGTATATTTTTGAATGAGATCTGAGTATCCCTGTCTTTTGAAACATGAGCACCATGAATATTGCCCTCTGAAATATATCAGCATAGCTAAAAGTATGCAATGAGAATGCATGTTTTTTGTTCACATGGTCCTTCACCCTTTCCTCAGAAAAAGATCTCCAAATGTAGGGATATTGCGAGGCTCTATGAATCTGTTCTATCTTTGTCAAAAGTGTGAGTATTCTTTGGCATGTGTTTATAGCTCCACCTGTTCCCGCTGAATCTGCTGAGAGAATACCATGGCCTTGAAAATATGCTTGAGACATGATTAGGTATTCACTTTCACTGTGGAGTGTATGGAGAGAGAGAGAGAGAGAGAGAGAGAGAGAGAGAGAGAGACCGGAGGAGGCCATGGGCACGGTGAGAGCACCACGTGCGAAAGATACACCATGCATCGCCTGTAGCGATGGCACTTGCCTCAACGGCAAGGCACTGAGCCCGTCTTGTGGTGATGAAATGTCACACAAATCTCCCAGTCTCTTCAGGTCCATGTTGTTTGGTCATTTTTGTAATCGTCATTCTTTCTCCGTGTCTCGTCTCTTGAACTCTGCAATTGATTTGATGTTGTTGTTTCTGAAGGGAAATTAATTCCAAGCTGAACAATGGCTCCTAATAAAATCTCTCTTTATCTAATTCTGAGAATTTATCATTGTTTCAATTTCATGGAGAAGCAATTTGCTTGATGGTTCTTGCAATTTCATTGGATTAAAACTTGCATCAACGGAGCTTCCAGTGGAAATCCTGGCTTAGTTTCATGTTTAAATTGGCAATTTGAGCTGTTCAGCACACGAGGCAAAATGGGATGTAGTGTAGGGAAGGATTAGACTGGAAACTGTGGCCGTCATGTCTGAATGCGTCACTAGTATTAAGAGACTTGCATTTTGATTTTTGCTCTGGCAACGATTACTTTGGAATGTGTAAGTACATTGAAATCGAGTGATTTGTGTTATTGTCACATACGACATGAAGATACGCTCTCTTCCCCTTAGACATGGCACGGTCCTTATGCTTCACCGGATGAAGATTGCAGAAATGCCAGCGGAGCTTACTGAAATTTGATATTTAGGTTTTGGGTCCTATGCAGAGCCAAGGAGTATGGCCCTGTAGAGTTGGCAAGTTGAAGTTTTATTTTCTCGAAGCTAACTAGCCCTGCAATACCACATGATAAGGTCATAGTCAAGTTAAGCAATATAGTGCTGATCACTTCCATGAGTCTTTTATTTTTTGGTCAGTCTTCCATGAGTCTACAAAGCTGCAGATAACAGCTTCAGAAGAAATACAAGAAGATGGCAGTTCAGAAACTTCATTACAGAGGGAAGTGAAATGAAATGGATTTGAATGTGCTGCAATTAAGTGTGACCTTCCCATACCATACATTAACAGGCTGCATAAAATTTCCAGTGTTGATATTCACGAGGCCAAGATCTGTTGACCATTCACGGCTGTGTAGGTAATTGCATTTGCAAGGCAAAGGAATTTTTCAGGACATATCAGAGACTGTTTTTGCATATTTGTGAATAATTCAGCATTCTTCTGACATGGTCGGGAGAGAACGGTGAGGGACAATAGGAGTGGATTTTGTTAGCTAGCGCTTGCTGCTGGGGAGTTCGTTAAGCAACAAAATGTGTAGTTTTCCAATGCTTTAGCTTTTGTTTTTCTTTTGTGTTATTTGCTGTCAATGCTTTAGGAATCAAAATTAAAACTTCTCATTGAGTATTCTTACCGAGTGCGTTGTGGCACTCTTTAGCAAGAAGCTTTTGGATAAGCAGCTGAAATCAGCCACATTGTTATGTATCAGTATTACTAATCAGATGCCATCTGGGAGAACTAGTTTCTTTTCCATTTCATTTTCTGTTATATCACGTACGGGATTTTGGAAATCTGACATGGTTTACTCATCAAGTGCTCCACTAGGACAATTCAGAATGTGCAAACCAGTGAGTTTTGTTCGTCTTTCTTCAGCCAACTTATCATTATGGGACGTTGTATGCAGACTAGATAACGAATCAGCAACACGTGAAATGCTTTCGAAAAACCCTGAAAAAGAGGTGCATCCCCATTTTTCCCATCGAAAAAGAACGGCACTTTCTGACATAGATTCCTGGAAACGTCATGGAACTAATTGTTGTGAATTTGAAGAAAGATTTCTCTTGTATCAGAGAAAGCATTGGTAATGGACTTGCACGTTTGTCCTTCAGGTTTCATATTCAACTCTTGACAAAAGCTGGGGCATTTTGAAATAAGGAATGGGTAAAATAGAATTCGCAGAACTTGCCTCAGTTGAATTTGTCCGATAGTGTGGTGTCGTTCTCTTGTGTTTTTCATGGGCAAGAAAGGACCGTGACCCATCATTCCTCCTGAGTGGTCCATGATATACTCTGACATACATATTTCCAAATCAAGACTGAAAGTTCGTGCGGCTACTAGTGCAAGTATGACTCTACTAAACATCCTAAGCGGGGCAACATGATTTTGACCTTTCATTATGCTAAAGAGAGATGCAAAAGTTTTTGGTTTTCGGATTTTGCTCTTTACTACTAGAATAGATAATACTGATTGCACCCTCTTGCCATTTGAGATCAAATTAAAAATGGAGAAGTTGCATCTTTGAGCAGATTCTAGAATTGTTGTGTTGTCTATCCTCAGCATCGGTCTATACCGAGCCAAACATAGAATGACTCTTATCTTATACTTCTTTGAACCAAATTTGTGTGAATAAGATTCAGTCTTGTGGGATAGTGAAAATAAATATCCTGCGACCTGAAATTACATATAAAATGCACATAAATTGGCTATGGCGGGGGGCCAAAAATTGCCATGAGTGGAGTTAAAATTGAAGTACTCAGGAAAATACGTATCTTATCCAACTTTGAATAAATGAGGAGGATCTAGGAAATGGGGTTAAAGTCCCTTACCATTGGTTGACATGGATTAATGTCATCTGACTGCGTAGTTATCCCTTTTCTTTTCCAGGCAGACTTGTGGATAAGATCTGAAAACGTAGAAAGACTAGACACCTGGACAATATAAGCGTCCTCGTCCTAGAATTCTTCGTTTTCGTTTTTGAGTGCTGAGAATGATTGTATCATTTACTTTGCCAAATCCAATTTGTTCTTTGCCAAAAAGGTCAATCTTTCACTACGAGTTGGCCACCCAAAGTGACAATCCTTCGACTCTCCTTTCATGCAAAATCTTTGATCTAGACTCTAGTGCTTCCCTTCTTTCACTGAAGAAGTTGGCAGATTTTGAGTAGTTCATGGCTAGAAACGATTAGATAGTCCACGGAGTCACATTCATGGAAACGGATGGAGTCGGTAAAATCGCACAGACAACCCATTTGGACATTGGCTGTTTCCCAGTTCAAGAAGGTTTCATTAGCCATAGATAGGAGAAATATTTGCTGGAATCACTGTCCATGGAATGGTGCAGTCACAACCAGGGCCGTGATTGGCTCGATCCCATCTGTCATAATTCAAATCGGAGAATCATCCCACTGTGATTTTGATGTCGTGCGAGGGGAAAGCTCCAAATTTCGCAGCCATAATGAGCATTTCAGCAGACCACACTGTGTCGAGTGATTTCAGAGCTATCCAATAAGGATTTGAAAACTCTAAATGCAATTTGGGAAATTTGAGGTAATGGATGACTCAAGAAAGCAGGAAAAGACAGGAAAGATCCGTTCTCGGAAGGAAGACAAAATGCTCGGTTTGGTCAAAGTTATCTGCTTATATGACGTTCCGATATTATCCATCTTCACATGGCGCTCCTTTAATAATGGCCTCCTGCCAGAGGGGGGCCAATTTCCTGCCTCGTGCGTGTCTATATAAGGCCTCCTTTTTCATCTCAGGCTTACTACGATCCTAGGCTTTTCAAAACTACCATGGCTCATTTTACCAAGGCTCACATACTGACGTTGTGCCTCCTGTTGCTCATGGTGAGTTCAGACGCGAGACTGATTTCTAATGGATTCTCGGATGTGCCAAAGCAAATCAACAGTGAAATAATCTTGCGGAACTTAGGGTACAGCGTTCCTAAGTCCGGTAATGTCCCGAGGAGAATGATGCAGGGAGTGGGAACCGACAAAACCGCGCCGGGAGGGCCGGATCCTCAACATCACTAGCAACTACTGGCAATTGATATCGAACTTGTGACTTCAAAGACGGGGGAATGGGAGTAGAAGAGCCTCGGAGGTTGACATGTTGCTTTTTCTGTGAGACCAAGGAACAGATCGATCATCTTGTTTTCTATTCATTTCGGACTTATGAGATAGAGACTGTCTTTCTAGGAAAATCTGTCTGTTTTGTTGGAGAATCAACGCTTGTTTAGTATGGAGATGTGTCGTTGTTTCGCCTTCTTGTATCGTTCTTGCTCGGTCAAATGCATGCGTCCATATGATGATCTGCTGCATCAACTCCATAGTTTTTTCAGATGAAAGTTCTCTGATTTGATTCAGTCCTGAGCCAAGTAGTTTAGTTGAAGGTGTAGGAGAGGAGCCATTCTGAAGAGTGCATTATATTGATTTACCTATCAAAATGCTTCCGAATAGTCATACCATAACCAAATAACAACAGAAATATTTAACGTCCGAACCGACCCACCCAATCCCAAGCATTTATTTTATTTGAAGAAGTAACATTAGTTTTACCACGCTTTAGAAGTTTCTGAAAAACAATATATTAAGCCAGTGTTTCATTTCACTTAATTCAAGGCCAAGATTGTAAATTTTCTGAAATTATTTCAACGAATTCAGAAAATACTCCGCAGTTAAGATTCACCAAAAATAACTGTGCGATACCGTGGGAAAATAAATTACATTTTATTTTACAACAAACTTATCCACTGAAAAGTTAGGTTAAAACTTTTATCTTTTCTCAATCAAAGAATGACTTCACCAAACCTTTATGTTAGTCGTTTATCCTCTTATAACATAATATGAGGGGAATCGTGCAAATAAAAAATTACCAGGTGAAGTTGAATGCGAAACAGCTTATTCTAAGCACACCATCTTAATGAAGTGAGGATTAATTAGTTACCACAAATAGAATAACATGCGAAAATAATATCCAAGTACTCTTATTAGGGCAAATTGCCCAATCCATCCGAAATCTATTATACATATGTCAATTTAGTCCTAAATTTTCTAACTTTACCAATTTAGTACTTTACACAAAATTCCAAGTGTATCCAAAAGACTACAAATAATATAAAACCAAAGCGACAAGCAAAAAATATATTCTCAATTACATGATTGGGTTGATTACAAATTTAAAAGGAAATTTACAATAACATAAATATAAGGGAAAAAGCAACAAAAAAAATCCTAAACTTTACTTAGTGTCACAAATTTATCCCAAATTTTTTTGACATAAAAAACCCAAAACTTTGTCTACCGTGACACATTTACGCCAAACTGTAAAGCATTTTTATCTTTTATTTTTTTTAAATTTTTTTCTTTTGCTTTTCTTTTTATTTATTTTTCTTTTTTCTTCTCCTCTCTTCCCTTCGCTAAGCCTTCGCCTGAGTCTTGCTTCCCTCCAACAACCGAGGGAAGTGAGGAGAAGAAAAAAGGAAAAACAAAAAAAGAAAATCAAAAGAAAAAATAAAAAAATAAAAGATAAAAATGCCCTTCAACCATAGAGTTGGGAGAAATATATCACAGTTGGCAAAGTTTAAGATTTTTTGTGTCACAAAAAAAGTTTGGGGTAATTTTATCATATTAGGTAAATATTGGGGATTTTGGTGGCTTTTTCCCTGAAAATATTCATATAATTCATTAGATTGAAAGAAGAAAGAAAAATTAAACTTGCAAAATGTAGGCTCTATTTTTATTTAGAGGCATGATAAACCAAAAAAAAAAAAAAGATCTTGCACAGATAAATTTGTAAGACGAGTCAGAAAGAATGTTTTCATGGCATTATGATTCAGTGATGTTTCAACAAGGCCACCTCCCAAGGACTAGCAAAGAATTTACAACTTTCACTACAGGGAACCACAGGGACAAAAAGAAGGCCTCTCATGGCAGGGGAATGACACCAAAAAAGTAGCAATCAGGAAGTACAAACTTGGAGAACTTCACCTGAGGTTTCTTTGTAACCTGCCACATTCCACACCAAATCGGGATTAAGATAAAGGCATTTTTTTTTTTGCCACTTTCAATAAGCAAGAATGCAAGGAAAGAGAAACCTAGAACAAAAACAGAAACCCGAAGATGAAGCAACCCCACCAGTAAATCACATAGCTCAGGTGAAAATCAAACACCATTCTGAACGTAAATGTAAGGATGGCAGTACAAGTCATGTTTAAAGGGGGCAAAAAACAGTATCTACACTGATAAAAAGCATGCTAAGTTCAAGATACCAGCTCAAGTAGGGAGGCGCTTCGAGTGCATTCATCACTGAAAATGAGAAAAGAAATGATCATCCAATTTGATCCCTTCTACTGAAGAATAATAATTGGGGTAAAAGGCTATCTTACAAAAAATCGCCTATTTAGATACCCGTTTAAACCAGTTTTGTGAACCACGCTTTCACCACTAATAAAACTATTGTCTCTGATAAAAATTCGTTGGATGTAGATTGCTTCCTACTTCCAGCATGAAGTCAGCTCAGCTCAAAGAGATAACAATGCAAAAACCGCAGCCGCATCTCCCAAGGCCAATGAGAATCATTCTGTGGTTATATGAACTATGCACAAGGTAACTGCCAAAGAATGTGTATGAGAAAGGTCGCATGATCATAATGCAGAGTGCCAAAAGTATTTATAGAGCAACATTTGACACTCAAGTCAGCATGTTCTGAACTGTCTTTAACAAAAGAAGGCACAAAATGCTGTGATTTAATAACTAGACAAGACCAAAGATTATGCTTACCTTGATTAAACTAAGTTGAATACAAGAATCACGAGGAGCTGATATTACAAAGAGGACCTATCACTGTCAGAATCTGCACAAGTAACATTGGGAAATCAATCACTATTCAACCCCTAGATAAAAGACTGGACGGTGAATATGCAGGTAAGCTAGATTATTACCACTTGAAGAAGAGCCAGAATCACTACTTGAACCACTTGAACTACTTGATTCACTCAAGTTAGCACCTTGCTTTTCTAATAGAGGTGGAGAAGGTGCGACTGCATTGTTTTCAGCTGTGCCTACATCCAACGGTCATCGAAAAAAATAGTGCATGTGAATATCAAAGGCAACATCTAAAATGCAAATCATAAGTATTCCTTTTTCGACATTCCGTAGTTGTCACCTGCCGTGTTCTCTGTTGATGCCTCCTCAAGAACTTGGATCTCATTCTGCATTAGATGAGGTCAATACTGATCAGGACTAGCAAAAATTTGAGAAAGAAAGGGAAGGAAACCAAAATCAAAGAGGTTGTAGCTCTACCATCTCTGCCACAGCATTGACAGCTTGAAGAAACTCAGCCTTCCTATTGTTCTTGCCTAGGTTTTTTTTATGATTATTCACAAAGTTATCAAGCTCCCAAAGAGTGTCAGAATCAACACTGTCAATATCGACTTCAATCTCATCCTCCTGTTGAAATAGATGAGGATTCCTCTTCTTTATTATCTGAACAACTTCCTCCAACTTTTCTGAAGGTAAAGTTTGGAGGTCTTCACTAAGCCTTTGCTTCTCCTCATATGTCATATCCTTCTTGTGAGAATCCATGGCTTCAGGATTCTTGGGAACTGGCTTCTTACCTGGATGTCTGGAAGTGGCAGGCTTAGTCCTAGAATCCACTGGCAATGCCCTAGACTCTGATTTATCCAAAGCCTTCGCATCAGGACGTACTGAAGATGCTGGCGGAGCTACGGGAGCGGGAGAAGGAGCCTTTTTGGAAATATGTGTTGGCAAACTCATATCGTATCTATGATCAAGATTGTTCTCCTTCTCTAAGACTTTCCACCTATCTTCGAATATCTTCAGCAATGTCTCAGCCATGATGTGAACATCCTGGCCTTTAGGATTGTACAACATCGCATTATGAAATGTTATTCTCACATCCTCTGCAAACTCTCTGGGTGACTTGTACCAGTTCTTATTCAACCTAGACTTAACAGTACCCAAATCCATCGGATTCTTAATGATGGTGAAGTAGTCCTGCAACCCAAGCTTTTTAGGATCCACCGGTGTATTGAAAACCCATCCATATTTGTGCTTCATTAATCTAGACAACAAACTGTCACAACTCTTAAACAATTGACTGGAATGCTTATCAAGCCCAAAACTTGGCCCCCTATCATCAATCGTTCCATTTGATTTTTTCATCTTCTTGCTAGTCTCCTGTGGTTGGAACTTGTCCATACGAGCTAATTCTGAATGTGGATGGAGCTGATTCACCTTAGGGTTTTTTCTATCCTTCCCTAAAATTTCACTACCAACGCCATTGTCGCTATCAGCCATGGCAACCCCATGACCTTGAAAAGGCCGCGAAACTGGTAAGCCCACAGAACCCACTTCAGAGTTTACACGCATTAACGTCCCAGCCTTACCAACACCATCCCTCGCCAAATAGCCGTTAGCTCGGATCTCCTTAGCTTCAAGTCTCTTCAGCAAGTTCTTAACTTGATCAAGCTCTCTCATTAGCTTTCTCTTAAGCACTCTGATCTCAACTTTCGATCTCGAATCAACACTAATCCGAACACTACGACCGGACAAAGCATAACCAGGCGTCGAGCTACCGTTTACTAATTCGCGCACCTTCGACAAGCTCGCCCGCTCCAAGCTCCGGCTCGACGAAGAATCATCGGACGCGGCGGCGTCCTCGGATTGGGAGCCCGCCGGCAGGATCAACGAGTTCCCGTTCTCCGTCGCGGCGGCCGGGGTGTGCGAGGACTGAGTGCCGGGCCTCTTGCGCGCGTACACTTTGCTGCCGTCCGCCCACCTCGGCTGCTTCTCCCTGGAGTCCTCATCTCCCATCAGCTCCGAGGCCATCGACACACTCTGCACTCATAAAAACCCACGTAGCTTCTTACAGGGATTCCCAATCTATTCGGAAAAAAAATCAAGAATCCAACAGGACAAAGCAGGATTAGCTATAAACCCTAAGCTTAAGCTTTTTCAGGGTTTACTGCAATTTGGCCTCGTACGGAACTTGGTCGGTCGGTCGGTCGGGAGGGTGTGTGAAATGTGGAAGACGGAGGACTGCGATTGACGGGAGGAGAAGGAAGAGAAGAGGACGAAAGGGAAGAAAGGATTTCGATTTGGGGCTTTCTCTGTCCCTATGCCGAACCCTAGAAATCGATGAGCCGACCGGAATCATAAATCTGTGAGCAGACACATACACGACACCGACCGAACTGGAGTTCACTGTGTCGGAGTGACAGCAGGATACGAGGTTAGTGGGATGATTAGCAGTTCAACCTCTTGGGGTTGGGCTTCCGCATGTGTGGGCTTTCTTATTGGGCCCATTTTGGTTTCGGCCCGTTAACGCGAGAACCTTGTACAAGCTTTGGCAATCTTTGGGGACTACGAAATCGACGCGTGGAAAATTTTATAAATGATCTCTAAATTTTCTAAATTTTGACTTAACGTGTAATATTATTTTTAAATTGTTAATTTATTCGATATGACCTCTGAGCTTTTGATACGTGTTCAATTTAATTCCTAGACTATATAGGAATATTTATTGTCATACTTTCATTATATCAACTTCAAGGATAACATTGAACAAATTAAAATT
The DNA here is from genome assembly GCA_007663325.1 of Eucalyptus pauciflora. Classification (NCBI taxonomy): domain Eukaryota; kingdom Viridiplantae; phylum Streptophyta; class Magnoliopsida; order Myrtales; family Myrtaceae; genus Eucalyptus; species Eucalyptus pauciflora. The sequence continues at coordinate 729,507 of VMYD01000177.1, read as the reverse complement.
CAAAAAAGTTACAAATTAAATTAAATTGATAGATTACATTGGATAAATTAAAATTTCAAGAACGACTTCACATAGGGACAAAATTCAATAATCATTTGTATAATCATCCCCTAAGACTCATGTGACAAGTCAACAGCCCATATATATATAAGATGGTCGAAGCTAGGCAAGTAGAAGCTGTCATTTGAATGTGATAACAGAGATTCCGTAGTTTGGAATTTTAATTCCTAGACCAGGTCATTATCCAATTGTGGATAGTCCTCGTGGTAAGATACTCGACAACACAAGAAAGTAATATATGCGATGTCATTCCTCGCTCTTCAAATCACATAGCAGAATGCTTATTACACAGTTGAAAAATCCTCCCCTCAAAATACATTGAGGTCTTATCTAGTCTGCTCCTGTAAAATTTATTCAACACATACCGTCTATGTAACTCCTACTCGATTGGAAATAGCACAAGCCGGTGTAAACTGCAACATACTCAATAATGAGATATGGAAAAAAATTCCAACAGGTTCCAAGAAACATTGGTTGGATAACTAGATCAGCTAATGATTCAGTCAATTCAATTCTCGTTGGCGAACTTGATTCCCTTCTCAATCGATGCTTTGAGCTCGGGCTTCAGCTTTTCCAAGCCTTCTTGCTCGTAGTCAGAGAGAGGACCCAAGTCCAAAACTTTCTCCACTCCATTCTTTCCAAGAACCACCTGCACACGCAAAATTTCTTATGATCGTTGTCTCCAGTGATCTTTCCGTGAAAACTACTTAAACAGATGATAGAAAAGGCAGAAGTTAACCGAACAAAAAAAAAAACAAAACGCAGAAGTTAACGCAAGTGAACAGAAAAGGAAACAAGGTTTGAATAAGCATGCTTGCACATGTACAGTGACATCTTTGGGCTGAAAATAAAGTAAACGAAGTCTTGGTCCACAAATTTTCATCCTCAAGCAATCAGGAATGATGCAAAACATATTGAGAAAGAAATGTCCACTAACAAAACCAACAAAGAAGCAGAACCTGCACATATTCTAATGGTTACATCGTTCCCTGGCTTCAAAACAAACTCAAAATAGAGATGCATAATTGGTGTTTACAGGAATGATAGATTCTAATACAATTAAGGACTATGGCTACCAAAATTATCTCCTCACATCCATCCAGAGATCCCGGTCATGCAGCGCCACTCTAACGCCTCATTTTCTAATGACAAATAACTCAAACTAGCACGGGAGGCATGACGAGGAAACTAATACTATCTTATCCTCACGATGTATGCAGGTGAATATGAATCTATGACAGCTGTGAAGGCCTAACACATATCGTCCTATCAACGTAACAAGGCTAACCAACCAAAATAACACACTATAAACATCATAAACCCAAACAATAGAAAAGAGACGGGGACTAAACCAAAAACAGACAGCAGATCCATCATTTTCATCAGCATAAATTAGACCTATCTAGAGTATTAACGAAGTTAAGATGAGTCGACCTTAGAAGCAAAGAAGGGCAGTTCCGTAACGCTAGATTGTACGAATGAACACTGTACGACATTGGGAACTCCATTGAGTCCCTCCAAGCAAGCATCAGCAAATACTGCTCCAGCATAGCTACAATCATAAAGGGACATGTCAGGGAAACGTGAAGAATTTTTGCTAGCAGTTTTTGTTGGCTTTTACAGTGAAACTGGTGTTGCTAAGAAGTGATATAAAAGGAAAGACTTACGCCATAGACAGTGTTGCAGAACCCTTTCCAGCCTTTGCTTCCACTACTTCAGTTCCTCCATCCTGGGTCCTTTTGGTAAGTGCCTTGATAACATCCTCTGGTAAATTGGCTTGTGGAGAGGCCTGTTAAATACAAGTTAATTGAACCCTATACCAAGAAGAGTTTACAGAAAAAGATCTTGCAGGGTAATCTGAATATGGTATTTGTGATGATTTATTTGACTTTCAAGATAAGAGGGACAAACTTGTGAAAATAGTGGGAGGATAGTTATGCCAGCATGACCTCCAACAACGGGTACATCCACCCCTGTGAAAAAGGCAGCGGACGACGATATTTAAGGGGAAAGAACATGGACAAGTACTCTCTCTAGTAAGAAACTAAAGGTCAAATATGAGGATATGGAATAGAAAAAAGGAATCAAGTTCCATAGATGCAGATAAGTACCTGCAACTGGTACGTTAGCTTTTCCAGCATAGAAAGTCTTGGCCCTAACAACATCAAGGGTTGTCACCCCAAATAATTTTTTCTCGTCATATGTTCCAGCCTTTTTGAATACCTCGGCAGCAATCGGAACTGTTGAGTTCACAGGATTGCTGATCATATTCACAATTGCCTGATCGAGTGAGTAATTTTCTTTTAGTCAGATAACCAACAAATAAATGTCTCCTCAAATCAGATTCAATAAATAGGGAATTTGGAAATATCATAGGGGAGACTCTGTCGTGCCCATGGTTAAACAGGGACATGATTTCAGAAACAAGTTTACAACTAGCTATAATCTACATGCTATCATCTACTATATGCAATTCCCACAGAGGCAAACTACATAGTAAACAGGACAGAGGCAGAAGATTTCTTTTCAACTTTTCATTCCAGCAAGAAGTTAATTATACTCACACCAGGGCAGTATTTAGCGATAGCAGTGCAAAGAGACTTGACAATGCCAGCATTAATGTTAAAGAGATCGTCACGGGTCATCCCAGGCTTTCTTGGCACACCAGCCGGAATGATCACCAGATCTGCTCCCTCAAGAGCTTGTCGTAGCTGATCTTCACCCGCATAACCAGCAACCTACAAGGAGGCAACATTATTGATAAAAAAATAATCACAACAACAATTGAGGAAATGACAACCGGATATAGCTTTTAACATGAAACGGGTAAATGGTCACTTTGACACAAACAAGTCCGAGCAGATACGCTAATCGATATTGCCAAAAGTTCCAACAGATGACAGAACATCAAGCAATCAAAGACTCCTACTAACTGTTGCATCAAAGACTTCCATTCGAAGCGATCCGCAAAGGAGAGAACTTTGAGTGGCCAGCTACACGTGCTAGCTCGGCCTCAGTTGAATTCCGCATTTTCTCATTGACTCTCACCGGATCGACGAGCTCCGAATTCCTAACGGCGCTCACACTCGTAAAGCTACTCAACACTTCATATATCGAAAAAAACACGAGTCGAGACGGAGGTTTCCGAAGGGTAAACATGAGATTCAGGAGCGAAAGAGGTTTGAGTACCTCGGATCTACTGTTGATGTGGCTGACGTCGGCGGCGACGCCGGGAGTGCCGGCGATATCGTAGAGAGAGAGCTTGGAGACGAGGGGGTTGATCTTCATGAGGAGCGAGAGCGGCTGGCCGATCCCGCCGGCTGCTCCGAGCACGGCGACCTTGCGCTCCGGCACGGATTCCGAGCTGAATCCGCGGCGGAGAAGGTGCGAGCTCGAGGGAGCCGACCTCGCCGCGGCTGATCGGAGAGATCTCAACACGGCGGTCCTCATTGCCACCGCCGCTGCCGCCGCCGCCGCCGCTTCTTCTTCTGGAGAGAGAGTGAGAGGGAGAGTTGCGAGTCTCGAGGAGTCCGACGTTCCTCGGTGTCCGTCCGTCCGTCAATATTTATTGTTGGTCTGGATGGACGAAGAGCAAAGAAAAATGGAGAATATGCGATTGCTCTTTTCGCCGTCTAAAATAAAATTATTATTATTATCTCGAAATGAAAAAAGAAAAAGAAAAAAGGAAATTAAAATGTCAGATCCCTTTTTAAAGCAGAGGAGGAGAACGATGATCCCGTAAGCTTTTCGGCTTTTTGGGTTTCTCTTTTTCGAAACGCCATGCTCCAGATTTCATCGATTTTCACGATGTCCGACGCTGATGTCCGGACGACATGGTTGAGCGGACCTATGTGTTGGACATTAGCACTCGCAAGTGTGGCCTGTACTCCTGTTACTAATCGAGTAAATATTACACTTATGTTTCGTTGATGGGGTTTGGATTAACTTTAAGTAAAAACTCAATTCGTTGATGAGGCAACTGGACAAGACAGTCTTTTTAACTTTTTATAACGTGCGAGGATTTTTTGACACCTTTGAACTTCGCGAACACAAGTTAAATATGCAAATTAAAATGGGAAATTGGTCGTGCGCGTCAAGATCCGAAACTCTAGCTTTGAGGCGGAATCTATCTTTTGCTGTAAGAGATATGATCGGTCCCCCCGGGAATAACTAGATACTCTAATTGAAAAGGACCCCTTTCCATTCGACGACCCGGGTTGAAAAATCTTTCACCTGCTCCTTTCGTACAGCTCTCGCTCGTACCAAGCAATCAAACCAAGAAAAAGGTAATTTCCCAACTAACGTAAAGTGACTCCACTAGTTTGATGTTAGGTAGAATTAAGAGCTTCAAAAGCCAAGTCCGAAGCAACATGACTTGTTTACTCGTCGGAGCAATTGCTGGGCTTACATCGCTGTCCCAGTTCGGCGAATTTAAATTCAGATGCCTAATTGAAATCTTGTTAGGAAGACAGTGAACAAATGGACTAGACAGTCAGATTCCGAGATTGAGTTATCACACTGCCCCGATGCTAATGATTTCGAGGGTTTCTTTGACTACTTACCCTAAAAAACAGACAAAAGCATCGAGAAACTTTGCCTATATTATCGGCCGGCTCTCAATTGTGAAGTACAAGATTTCATTCCAAAAGCAATTAGCGTTACAAAATTGGTAAGAGAAGACAACCGACTCCAACATAAGGTGACAATAGGAAAGTCCAATCAAATGCAACAGTAGAGACTAATGCAGATGAGCCACAATATGTCCAATGGATGCTCTGCTCAGAACGCATCCACGTCGGAGGGAAAAGGTACTCACACACCCAAAGATTTAATTTAGGATCCAGGCATCCACCTTCGGTTTATGAGTGTTTTCTGAACATGGCAAACCTCAAATGCTGCAAGGCAATTAAATTCCCTAGCATGTGTGGTAAATGATGACGCTCATTTCCCCGCTGACGTCCAAACCGAGGAGAGAGGTTCGGGCAAAACACCTAACTCAACTTGCAGACCTGACCAGATGATCCAGGAAATGGACAGTAGGACAGGAAAGACCTTTCAATATACAAGCAAGCTGGTTGAATGATCCTGTAAATGGTCTTGTTTCTGGAACGTTGAGTCTCTCGGAGAAGGATCTGCATTTGCTTTGACTATCGGTTACATTCTTCAAGTGATAACTTTAAAAACAGATTTGCATCCTTTGCTGCAGTGGGAATCAGCAAGCATATTGTGGTAAATCCAATATCATGAGGAAACAAAGATATTGGCAAAAAGCAACAGCACAAATGATGCACCTCTTGAAGGTCAGTGAGGAAATGGTCATCATGTATCCGAGTTTTGTGAGGTCATGATGAGCAAAGGAGGTTCACTCAGGAGAATGAACAAGTTCTTTCTGTTGACCCCTGGGTTCTGCTGATCCAATCTAGAATATCTGAACAATCTTCGCGAGAAATGAAATGCCTTCAAATGCAAAGAGATCACATTCAGATAATGCAGTGAAAATTTACACCAACACTCTCTTTCTGACTGATACCTGTTTTTGGTATGGTATGCCTTAAGTTCAGTATCTTCTCGGCGGCCTGAGATTTCTTTCTTCATTCTTAGTGCCTCAGGTACATTGAGTTCTCCAGTTTGGTCATGGTACGCATGACAGATGCAGTCGAGAACCTTTTCCTGCAAAGTGTATTCTTTAGAGAAATTGGTAGCCAGTAAAACAAAAGTTAACATGTGTGGAGAATATTCATCACAGGAGACTGATTATTTTTCTAGGACATACTCAACCCCTCCAACATGTTAAGTTTACAATGCATTGCTAAGCATGCTGCTCACTCCATAATTCTCATACCTTCCTACTTTGAATAGCTACAACCAGCAAACATCATTATATAACAAAGAAAAAGATAAGAGATTTAGATAGCGGTATCCTATTATAGTAAATTACTATATTTTCTTTAGAGAAAATGGACAAGGTGTACCCTGAATAGCAGACAACTGACAAAGCCTAATTACTTACAAATTACTGTCATTCATGACGCACACCCAAAATAACATAAACAAGTGAAGAATGCTATGGATTTGATGATGATTGATGACCCAATGCAGAGAGAAAGTCATAAGGACCTCGCTCTTTTTTTATTTGGGGGGGGGGGACGCTATTTGAAACATGTAGATGTAAGGTTGTCAGCAGTGTGAACTTAATGCTATATTAGCAACTCTAGACAAACTCAATATGGCAAAGTAACTTAGTGTGGTTGCATACGTTATACAAACAATATCTTCAAAGTATCATTTGAATGTAAAGAAGTAAACTTACCAGTGGTTTAGAAGCATCAAGCCAGTGATAAATATGCTCCTTCCGGAACCACGTCATCTGCCTTTTTGCAAAATTTCTGCAAGAAGAGAAGAATCTTTCATCAACAAAACAGGAAGAAGTTGTTTAAGAACAGGCGATACTATAGTTATCATCAATTAATCATGCACGTGTTAGACATAATACCAATTGCAAGTGCCACCTGCATTTCTCATTGGTATAACTTCAAATACTAATTTTCGATAGAAAAAAAGTACAATAAGAAAATTAAAGAAGATCATTCCATATAATATCATGCAAACTAAATTTGGTGTTTCCTAATACTCTGTGTTTGGAAAATTGTGCAGATACATCTAAATGTCCAACTACAACATAATCCACTCAGGAGATTGTTCCATTCCCATTTAAGTTCCCGACTCCCAATCCCCTCAGACAGAGAGAGAGAGAGAGAGAGAGAGTTTCCTACTCAATTATTGTAGGCGTTAGAGAAGAGAAAGGAGGCACGAGTCTTCCCCAACCCCTGCAGTTCTTCACTACTCATACACACGCATAGGCTTGATGCCTATGCTTGTCCCTCAAAAGAAGTCATGCCTACCTCAACATGAAAATACAGCTCCATACTTATAGGCCATTTAACAACTCACAAGAAGCTGAAACTCACTAGTTGAAGTTCTTCAAAGCAAAAATTAAGAAACAGTAACCTCAACCACTTTAATGGTCAACTTAATTAGCATACGATGCTCACGTCCAGATTGCTACCTATGTGCATTACCTGGATGCTTTCTGAAAGTCAGACAAGAAAGCTAAGAAATCCCGTGCAGAGCTCCTTCCTTCATGTTGTCTACACCACATCAGGTACTCCATTGCCTGGATTTCAAATCAACAGCTCTAGCATAAAAAGTGGGAGAAAAGAAGAAAGCCAGAATTGGAATGAAATGATGGCCAAAAAAAGCAAAGATTGTCACTGAAATGCACCAATGAAGGTGGAAATCACAGGCTGGCTGTGCATAACAAATCAAATTCCTTACTTGTCTGTAACCAATAGCTCGAGTTGCAGAGTTGGAATTTGGGAGAAGACCCTCATCAAGAAGCCATCGAGCTTCCGCTAAAATTCCGTCATTACCTGCTAAACATGCCATCAAAAATTTCTTATGCAAGACATGTGATTAAGTACATAAACTGTGCTTCATAAACATGACATGCTAAACTTCTCCAGAAGTTGAGATTCATCATGGCTGTTAATGGGGTGCAAACATGTACTAATGAGGAGAAGAGAAGAACTCTCTAAAAGGCAAGGCTTAACATCTCTATGATGAACGATTGATTCCGTCAAATGACATTGCATACCTAAAAGCATATCTTCACATCGGAGATCTAGTGATCTATAAAGATCAATTCTTGGACTTGAGAGGAAAAAGCAAATAAAATCGTAATCTAAATCCTTCAATCTAATCTCCTCAAGTGCAACAGAAGACGTAACTTCTTGACTTCCATCACTCATGTTGGATTGGAACTTCTCCTTGTATGAGTCATAAGGTATCTGAAAAGCAGATGGAGGTGCTCCACTGGACTGTTGAAGAGAGAGGACACCAAATGCATTATCAACATAATAAATGATTACATAGAACCAATACAGCCAAAGCCTTCCATCAGCCACCATACAGAAACAAAAGCATATTATGAGTTCCCTGATCAGGTAAAAGACTTTAAGTAAATGCAAAAGGAAATTGTGATTTACGCAGAGAATGGCCAATTTACATAAGCTAATGTCATGGACCAACCTTAATTATCTCAAGACTACGCCTCAGGCGGTACCAATCATTTGCAGCCAAGTGCTGGGCTTTTGGATCGCCAGCTTTGACCACCAACTGCACAGCTGCATTCCAATCACCATTTTTCTGCAAGTCTGCAAGCTCTGAGTAAACTTCAGATGATATTTCTGGAGAAGCTTTTGGAACATCTGGCTTCCCATACATATACCTAATAGTTTGCAAAATGTTGATGTGACACTGAAGTCTTCTTACAAATTTCAATAAATTTAACTGATATAACAGGATCATTCAAGAGTTTAAAACAATAATACACAGACAATGATCTTATTATGACTAATTACCCATGCGATTCATTCTCTATGAAAAGACTAGGTTTGAATACTTAATTGAGTAAATAGAGTGCCATCCTAGGCTCCCATCATTGTACGGTGTGCGAACAAGCGAGTGCATTTAGACAAAAAAGCCAGCAGAAGATCACCAAATCCCAGGAATATTATACTCCAAATAACTGATCATCCATCGATATATTTCAAATGAGCTTCTATATGCCAAAGCCAACTTTATAGAAGAGTAGACTTCACTGAAGAGATGCTAAAAAATTAGAGGTGATGGAAGAACTCCTCACCCAGCATTGGGGAGAACCTTGGGATACCAAATTCTTGGATTAGTTTTCCATAGAAAAAGCAGGACAAGAAACACAAGCCATGCAAAGGTCTTGAAGCCAACCGTATGAAGAAACATACCATCGTAAATACAGACCAGTCCCTCCGCTAACTATAGGAACGCGACCACCGTCAAGAATATCTTTAGTAGCTTGCCTTGCATCCTCAAAAAATTGGCCAACAGAATAATCTGCCACAATGTCACGATAGCAAGCTTGTAAGAATAACTTCCCTTGACAGGCAAATGAAACAAGTCTTACTGTCAACGTTAATCAAAATACAGCAATATACCTTCAGACGGATGCAATATGTCAACTAGATGATGCTGCACCTCCTGTGTAAAGTACACTCGACATTGTCAGAACACAAACTTTGACTTGGCAAGTAGAAAATCAGCAAATAATCTACGCACCTTTCTGTCTCTCAAGGAAGGCTTTGCGGATCCAACATCCAGACCTCGATAGACCTGTAACACATGGAAGAGATTTTCTCCTTAACAAGAGAATAAAGATCTGCGACTACATATCGAAGCATGCACTCTTCACCTTACTGAAGATGGATTGTCCTAGTCCACAAGATGAAGATAATTCATCATTCCCAACCAAAGTTACATAGGCGCAACAAGGCCCTTTCCGATCCCATTACAGACACAGCCAACCAATGCAGATAAGCCATTCTATGGAATTCTATACTCGCATTAAAAGAAAAATAGCACGATTACTCGATCCCGGTGCAGTGTTACTAAGGTAAACTGCCTGATTCATCTCTCACTTTTCCTCATGCACGCATCGTCAAATGCACGCAACTAAACCATCCTAAGCCTAACACCACACTATACCTAAGAAGCAACAGAAACCACCTATACGCACGTTTTCACCAACTTATCTCTACATTTTCTAAACAATCCACCAACAACACTGCTCATCATCCATACCTAACAATCCCCCATTCCTTACCCTCGCCGCGATAAACTCGAAGCTACAAAAGAGAGCAAAACAGCCAAAAACCTGCACGGAATCGGCGCTGATGATTTCGCCGTTGAGCCGCCTGGCGAGCTCCAGCGCCAGCCTGCTCTTGCCAGCTCCGGTGGGCCCGGATATCACGATGACCTTCTGCTTCGCCCCCGCACTCGAGGCGAAGCAGGCTGCCCCGGCGGCGGCGGAGGACCGCCGGCGGGGAGGCCAGCGCGACCGAGTACTCCGGCGAAGGAGGGGCTCGATCGGCGAGCGCAGAGGGCGGAGGCAGCAGGTTCGGAGGCCGCACGCCGCTCCGCCGCCGAACATGGCTGGAGTGGTGTTTGCTCGGGTGTGGTTATCGTGGAAAGGTGGAAATGACGAGAGGGAGGGAAGAGACGAGGCCTTCGCGTATACCGTCATCCGCTTTGCTGTAGATAAAAATTTAAAAATTTAGGCTGCACCGGTCGGATAAAATTTGGGATATAATATAATTTATTTTATCTTATATTTTGATATTCGTTCGGGACAGGATAAAATTGAATATAAAAATATATAAACAGAATAAAATTATCCCACGGGAAAGTTGGAATAAAGGTGAATAGAAATCACCATCTGCGGTGGCCTAGTTGGATAAAGCTCTCCAGTGAAGCTAACGAAAGTGGAGGGGGTCGAATCCCGCTGTTCGCACGGAGTTTTATGCGCAACGTCGGGGTTGTGAGTCCTTCGCTAGCGTCGCCTCAGGGTTTACCCGCCGACTACCGGCTGTACGGGGTTCCCTGGGTACCAAAAAAATAAAAAATAAAAATAAAGGTGGATAGAATTTATAATATTTATAAAAATTTATTTTTCTCAAATAATAAACTTATTAAATTAACAAAATTGAAATTATATTTCAATATAAATAATATTTGAATTCTAATTTAAGAAATTAAAAAGAAATTTATTTATAATTAATTTTATTTTAATTTATATATTCAACTTTAATTCTATTTTATAATAAACATTCAATTTATAAATTAAATATTTATATTTATGATATATTTTAGGTATTTTTGTATTTTAAGTATGTTAGAACAGTTTACTATTTGATAAAATTTTATTAAAAAGTGATGAAAGGGAAAAAAAGAAATAATAAAGAAAATAATATAAAAAAGAGGAAAAATAAAATAAAAATAAATTAAGGAATAGTGTTACAGGAGATTTTCACCATTTCTGTTTATGAACATTTAAGTTCATTTATAATGATATGTCATTTATATAAAAAAAAAAATGTATATGATATGATGTAAATATATCCAACTTTAATATTGCGATTCACCAAATAATGGACAAGATATAAAAAAAAATCCAAGGATTTCATATTCTATCATATTTAGTCATATCCCAATTAGAAATCTGGACAATTAGATTGAATTCTTACCACAAGTTTAGGGATTACGTTGAACTTATTAAAAGTTTAGAGATCAAATTATACGTTAAGGTTATATTTATGAATTATTTATATAATTATCTCTTTTATAAAAAAGATTGCGAATGCTCTTTTGAGTTTTGATCAAAAGTGAATTTAATGTGAAACCATTATTAAGTCAAACAATTTTTTTGGTGTTTTCTCAAATAATGACATGAGTGATTTGTAAAATAATATGATGAACTTAAAGTGAGCATTTAAATGTGTTGTATCATATTTGACACTTAATAAAAATTTATCTTTTAGCGCTATTCTTTATCGATCAACCTTTCACTTTTCATAAGATCACAATCTTACCACTCATGCAATCCGACCTTTTAAAGATCTGAAAATGTTTAAATTTTCGCGATACTCAAATCGTGACACGTATATTTAAAATATAATTTTCGATCATTTTCTAAAAATTCACATAATATTTTAAATATTGATAGAAACCCAAAAAACACTAGGTCATGCTCGGTGCTAGCTCCCGTCTGTAAAGTTTCTAGGTGTATAATATTAATTAATAACTAAGATTCGAAATCTCAAAAGAATAATGAAAAAAATCCAGTCCCCCGATAAAAAAAGACACATCTTCTATGTCGCTGGAAACACGAGGAGGATAGAAAAATGGAGAGAGAGAAACGAGAACGGCAGCGACATCATAACTTGCTTGCTTGTGCCCAAGGCAAGTCCACGACTTTTGCTGTCATCCCAAAGCAAACATCTAAAGCTCAAGATTACCAACCGGTGGTTGCATGAAGTCTAGGCCACGCACATGCTTAAGACTCAAGATACTAAATCCCAGTCACCCCCGAGAGAATTGCACATCCTGAGATTGGATTCCGCCGTTCTCTTCCTTCATCTTCTGATCCGGAGATGAAGACGAAGTCCCCGCTCGACCGCCAGATCCAATCCCTCTTCCCTCTCGCATTAGCCTCGGTTCTCATCCTGGGAACGGCGAGACTAGTCCTGGACAACTTGAGGAGCTGCAAGAGCAATGCTTTCCGGCTTCACGGCGAACCCACAGGCCGCGAGCATGGAGTGCCGATGCTGGTATTACCCCAAGACCGGATCAAAGACGAGTGCAACGTTTTCGAGGGACGGTGGGTGTGGGACAATGTGTCGTACCCTCTTTACAGAGAAGACCAGTGCCCTTACCTGGTGAAACAGGTGACCTGCCTCAAAAATGGCAGGCCTGATTCTATGTACCAGAACTGGAGGTGGCAACCAAATGGGTGCAACCTTCCAAGGTAACTTCATCTTTCTCATGACCATTTCTTTTTAACTGTATATCACTCATATTTGTCAGTTCCTGTAGAAGTTATAAGTTGCGTACCTACCGTTTCGTTGGCTATATCTCAGGTTTGACCCTTTGATGATGCTGGAGATGATAAGGAACAAGAGACTGATGTTTGTGGGTGACTCATTACAAAGAGCCCAATTTGACTCAATGGTGTGCCTGGTGCAATCTGTGATCCCGGAAGGAAAGAGGTCACTCCGGAGAGTCCCTCCCAGGAAGATTTTCACCATTAAGGTACACCTAGACATTCTCTCGACATGTTGGAAAGGAAAACCTAAGGCTTGATCTGGCATTTTCCTGACATGTGGCAGGATTACAACGCATCAATTGAGTATTACTGGGCTCCCTTTATAGTCGAATCGATATCGGATCACGCCACAAATCATACCGTCCACAAGAGGCTCGTCAAGCTTGACTCGGTCGCCAATCACAGTAGGCACTGGCAGGGAGTCGACATGCTTGTATTTGAGAGCTACGTGTGGTGGATGTACAAGCCTCTGATCAATGCAACGTGAGCTCTTCACCATAACAGTCCGTGATCTTTCTTGCTATATGCTTGACTCTTATGTCACTTCTACTTGATTAAAGTCGAACCAATCTGGAACCATAGTCGTGACTGGGTTTAGTTCGTCTTCTTCTACCAGATATGGTTCGAGAGACAATGTCCGAGAATACAATGTTACCGATGCGTACAGATTGGCTTTAGAAACTTGGGCAAATTGGCTAGAATCAAGCATCGACCCTCAAAAGCAAAAGGTTTTCTTCATGAGTATGTCCCCAACTCATTTGTGGTGAGTACCCCTTCTAAAATCACTCTGTATATGGTGCATGGGACTAAACTTATGTCCATAAGAAGTAAAAATTAGCCATCATTTCTATGCTGTTTATGCCGAGGATTTGTTTAAACAAGCATCAAAGGTTCATGGTTGGAAACCTCTAAGAAGTGATGCTTTTATGCTTTTTATATGTCTACCCAGTATTCATATCAGTCAAATTGTTGTTCTGTTTTCCGTTCAGTCATAGCATTCTCAGTTTCCTCTCACTTAGATATGAAAGTCAACAAAAGTTGTGCAGATACAATCTATTCAAGCATAGTCATTAGTCTGTTGTTCCTATGGTTTGCAGGAGCTGGGAATGGAGACCTGGAAGTGATGGGAATTGCTTCGGTGAATCATACCCTATCCAGGGTCCATACTGGGGCAGTGGATCAAACCTTGAGATCATGAAAATAGTACGTCATGCCCTACAACAGCTAAAGATCAATGTAACATTGTTGAACATAACTCAGATGTCGGAGTTCAGAAAAGATGCTCACACATCGGTTTTTACGGAGCGGAAGGGGAAACTCTTAACAAAGGCGCAGAGATCTGACCCCAAAACATTTGGTGATTGCATCCACTGGTGTTTACCAGGAGTCCCTGATGCATGGAATGAAATTTTGTACGCCTACTTGTTAAAAGATCATCGAACAATTCTATAGCGCCAAGCATAGCAAAGTCCAGGTTTGAAATTTTCGACGAAAACAAGTACAACTCGGGTGCAAAAAAGTTATTTGTAGCCATAGGAAAAACAAAAGATACCCGCTCACGACTACATCATTTCTATGGGAAGCTGTGTCTTCTTTCAGACTACATTTTATTTTTCTATCTCCATATCTCAACAAAACCCCCTAACAATCATTCTTATTAATGTCGCAGTGGATCATCCTCAACTAATTCATCCCTACGGTCAAAAAAACCGAGTTTACCTTTCTAATGCAGTTTACCTAATTAAGTATTGGTATGACCTATAATAGTTCCAAATCACACTCAACTTGATGTTCTGGTGAACTCTGACGGTCTGGAAAGGCCGGATGGTTAAGTAGTGTTGGTTGGGTCCACCTGCATGTGGGGCCCAGCCAGCATTAAAAGAAAAAAAGAAAAAAAAAGAAAAAGAACAAAAAGAAGGGAGTTGTCGTACGTGGGGTGTGCGCATCCGGAAGAAGAGAAGTGAGAGAGAGAAGAAAAACCACCAAAGGGAGAATAGAAGAAAAGAAGAAGCTTGCAACTTTGCGGCTTTGATTCGAAGGCCAAATATTGTCGGAATCGGCTCAAATTTCAATATGTTGTTCGTGAGACCGAGGGCTACGAGTTGATGGTTTTTGTTCATCGAGAACCGTCTCCGAATTCTCCAGTTGCGGTTAAGGTTTTCTCGCTCAAAACTTGTTTATCCACCTATGTGGTGAGAAGAAGATGATTGTAATATTGATGTTGAGCCTCTAGTGTGTGACTAGAGAAGAATACTTTGTGTATCCTGCTATTTTTGGTGATTATTGGATGTTTTTGGGCGGTCCGTGGTTTTTCCCGCATCGGGTTTTCCACGTTAAATCCTTGGTGTCGTTATTTGCTTTGTCTACTTATCATTTCAGTATTATATTTGCATTTTGTGAGGCTATACATTGCTAGTTGTTGCTGGGGGTTAAGAGATTTTAAGTTGATTTAATATCGGGGGAGAAATTGATCTCGGATTGCGTTTGGCCGTGGTGAATTGTTGTATCCGAGTTCTCCCCAACAAGTGGTATCAGAGCTTAGGTTGAAATTTTAGTGTTAAATGAAAGAAACCAGCAGTACCATGTTTAAGTTAAATGCCTCGAATTTTTCTATTTGGAAGCCTCGGATGGAAGATGTGTGATATATTGCAAAGACTTATTTGATCCTATTGAGGGTGATGAAGCCAAAGGAGATAAGGAAGACAAAGAATGGGAGAGAATGAATCAGAAAACTGTTGGATTTATCCGACAATGGATTGATGATAGTGTGTTCCATCACGTTGCTCAAGAAACGAAGGCGGACACTTTGTGGAAGAAATTACAAGATCTCTATGAGAGAAAAACTCCACAAAATAAAGCTCTTCTAGTTAAGCGACTTGTGAATTTGAGATACAAGGAATGGAGTAATATGGCGGAACACTTGAGTGAATTTCAAAATATTATAAATCAACTGACAAATCTTGAGATTGATCTTGGTGATGAATTGCAAGCATGCTTATTACTTGGTACTCTTCTTCCTGATAGTTGGGACACCTTGGTTGTGGCATTAAACAACTCAGCTCCTTTTGGTGTGCTTTCTATGAGCATGGTTAAAGAAAGTTTGTTCAATGAAGAAACAATAAGAAAAGGCTTGAATTATGCTTCTACATCGGATGCTTTTGTTATAGAAAACAGGGCGAGAAGTCAATCAAGAAGGTTTCAAAGAAATGATACCCGAGGCAAGTCAAGAGGAAGGTCGAAATCAAGACCGAGAAAGAGTGTCAAGTGTTATAATTGCGGCAAAATTGGACATTATGCAAAAGAGTGTTGGTTGCCAAAGAGAGATAGATTCCATGATAGAAATGGAGATCAAAAGAAAGAAGAGAAACAAGCTACAACGGCGGTTGCATCCAATGACGATATTGTGTTCGTATGTGACGACGGATGTGTGAATCTTACATGCCAAGACTCTATGTGGGTTGTTGATTTTGCAGCTTCTTTTCATGTCACCTCACGGCGTGATTATTTTGCTTCTTATCGCATCGGCGACTTTGGTTATATTAGGATGGGAAATAGTGATGTTTCCAAGGTTATTGGCATGGGAGATGTTTATTTGGAAACCGATGTCGGATGTAATTTGCTCTTGAAAAATGTGAGACACGTTCCGGATATTCGACTTCACTTGATCTCTACGGGTGCCTTAGATGATGATGGTTATTGTAATTCCTTTTTTGATGGCAAATGGAAGTTGACTAAAGGTTCCATGGTAGTGGCAAAGGGTAAGAAGACAGTCTCTCTCTACACCATGCAAGCTGACTTGATTAAAGAAGAGGTAAATGCAGTGGAGGATCCCTCGGTTGATTTATGGCATATGAGGCTAGGTCATCTTAGCAAGAAAGGACTTGAAACTCTTGTAAGAAAGAACCTTTTACCTTTGAAGGAGAAAAATCTAAAGGAATGCACTCATTGTCTTACAGGTAAGCAACACAGATTCTCATTTCATAGTTCCTCTCCACACACGAAATCAAATGTACTTGATTTGGTTCACACTGATGTTTGTTGCATGGATGCTAGAACTCTTTGAGGTGCATTATATTTTGTGACATTTATTGATGACTGTTCTAGAAAAGTGTGGGCTATTGCTTTGAAATCTAAAAATCAGGTACTTGCGGCTTTCAAGCAATTTCATATCAATGTGAAGAGAGAAACCGGGAAGAAGCTGAAATGTGTTCAGGCTGACAACGGTGGTGAATATAGAGGCCCATTTGAACATTATTGCAGGGATTATGGTATCAAGCTTGAGAAGACTGTTCCAAAAACACCACAGCATAATGGAGTAGCAGAAAGAATGAACCAGACAATTAATGATCGAATTCGGTGTATGCTTTCTCATGCGAAGTTGCCTAAGTCATTTTGGGGTGAAGCAATGAGAACAGCAGTGGACTTGATAAATCTATCTCCATCAGTTCCTCTTAAGGGGGATGTTTCTCAAAGAGTTTAGAGTGGCAAAGATGTTTCCTACAGCCACATAAAAGTGTTCGGTTGTCGTGCTTTTGTGCATGTTCCAAGAGATGAAAGATCCAAGCTTGATGACAAGTCTAAACAGTGTATCTTCTTAGGTTATGGACATGAAGAGTTTGGCTACAGGTTATGGGATCCAGTTGCAAAGAAAGTCATTAGAAGCCGAGATGTGGTGTTTTGTGAGTATCAAACTATTGAAGACATTGACAAGGCGGAGAGACCGAAGAATACAGCTCAACGTTCAGTTAGTTTCAACCCAAATCTTTCTAATGTTGATAGAAATCATGGGGGAGAAGTGCATGGAAATCATGAAGATAGTGAGTCCTCACATAATGTTGATTCTTCAGTTGAGACAGGTGAAATAGCTGAGCAAGAGCAATCTATCCTACCTCAAGTTAGAAGATCTGAAAGAGAGCGTATGTCTTCTGTCGCGACCTCCCCGAAGCGGGTTTTGGTACCACCTAAGGGTTCGGCTAATGGATTGCTAAGCCTATGACTTAACTCGGGCTCTCCCAAGCCCATACCAATTCGCGACTTAGGTTTGAGTTCTTAACATGCAGATGATTTTCAATTAGGAGTCGCCACTAATCTATTTTTGGTGGGTCGATTAGAAACCCAAGTAAAGTAGTGGGAGATTTACTTTACTCCTACGAACCAGAGATTATAGGTACGGGGACTTGGTTACACTAGATTTCTCTAATGCCCTTTCGGTACCGTTCTTTTTGTTTTCAAAAAATGTTTGGCAAGCAATTTGAATTGATTTTAATTTATCTCCCTAACATGTGGGGTGATCATGCAGGTTTGCAAACCATCAATTTAACACCCAGATAAAACAGTAAATAAATTGCAAAAACTTACCTTAAAGCAACGAAAGCATCTGCGTTGTTAGATCAAAATTCACATCATCAACCTTAGATATGATTTCTAATTAACACGCAATTTCCTTTTTTTTGTTTTCACTTTATTTAATGGGAATTTAATCTATATGCAATGCATGCTAGTAATCTAATATGACATGATATGACATAATAACATGGCCTAAGCTACATGATGCAAATGAGATGTTTTTGTGTTTTCTTAATAAGCATGCAATCTATTCTAAGTAATGAAATTAATTTATTCAAAGACAATTTTTTAGGCATTTTTCATGAAATTCGAAATTATGATTGTTCCATAATTAAATGTGCAATCTACTTAAAAACTATTATCTAGAATTAAATTACGTGCAATCTTACTCTAAAATGCAATGACATGCAAAGAATGCCTTAATTCTACATGAATTATGCATGATGGTTTTTTTTTTCTCTTTTTCATGATTCAAAATAAAATCCTTATTCTGAACATGCAAAATAAGAAAAGCAAATCTAACTCTAGTTTCCCTTTTCTTTTCATTTTTTTTTTTAATTTTCAAAATTAACAATCGCCTAATAATTAAACATGCAATAAAAAACTAACAACAATTGATTTTTTTTTTTGACATTTTTATTAAAAATAAAAATTCAATTCTAAACATGCAAACCCTAATTCTAACCTACATCTTTTTGATCTTTTTTTTTTTAGAAAATTAATTTAAATAACATCAGAGCAAATCAAGTAATATTAATACCCCAAATTGACGAACCGTATCTCGTGCGTGAGATTGGGTTGGCCAACTTAACATAAATCACGAATCGGATCTCGGGCGGGAGATCGGATTGGCAATTTTTAAGTAATTGCGAGTCGGATTTCGGGCGCGAAAACCGGACTCGCAATCACTAGCTTCAAAGCAATTTCATGACATGTAATTCCATCCTTACACTAAGGGGTAATTATACTAAAAGAACAAATAAGGTAAAATAACAAAAATGACAAAAATAAGGTAGATAAGTAAATAAAAGAAAAAGAAAGCTACCTAAATTGATTTTCTTTTTCCTTTTTTTGTTTTTCTTTTTGCTTTTTTTTTTTACCACCCACACACGGCTTGTGCTTGTGGGTCTCCAAGGGCAGCCGGTCGTCAGTCCGGTGAGGGGGACTCCGGCAAGGGCGGCTGCCGGCGGCGGAGCACGGGCGTTGGGCGTCACGACCGCGGGCTGACAAGCGGCCAAGGCGTGGCGGTCGTCAGGTGTTGGAGCAGAGACGGAGTGGCGCACGGTGCGGCAGATCGGGCGGGCAGGTTTTGTCGAATCGTCGCGGATCGGTGCGAGCAGCTGGCGACGGGCCCGCCGGTCGCTGTGGTGTGGCGGTGCAGTGCTGAAGCGAGGGCGCGAGCTCGCGGGCTAGGGTTCCGGTCGACAGGCGGCGGTAGGCGCGACGGGATCTCAGGGCAGTGCAACGCGGTGGCGTCAGCGCAACACGGGTCGTCGGATCAGAGGGCTGTCCGTCGGGCTCCGGTGTTGAACTCGGCCGTCGCGGGCGTGAAGCAGAAGCGCAGTAGAGGCAGAGGCGCGGCGGCGCGAGCGCGGGCACCTCGGGTGGCAGCAGCAGACTCCGGCGGGGCGCGTCGGCGATTCAGGCAGCAGGGACCAAGCTCCGGCTGCCGAGCGGAAAGCGGGCGGCGATCTGGCGGTGCGATGAGGGGCTGCAGGCGGCGCCGCGGTGTCCGGCAAAGGGGCGGGGCAGAGCTGTGCAGAGGGGTCGCTGTGAAGCGGAGACGGCGTTCGGAGCTCGGGCGTCCGCGAGACAGCAGCTCGCTCTGATGGAGGCGTCGCGGAGGAGAAGATGAACAGCCCCCTCCTTTTGCTTTTTCTTGATTTTTTTTTGTTTTTTATCTTTCCCCCCCTCTCCTTTTACGTTGCCTCTCCCTCTCTCACTGTCTCTCTCACACTTCCCTTTCTTTTTAGTTTCTGACACTCACTATTCACCTCATTATTTTAATATCCTCCCCCAACTTCTTCACTTTTCTTTTCTTTCTCTCAAACGAGCATCCCCTCATTTTTTAATCGCTTCCCCCTTACGGACTCTCTTTTTTTAATCGCCCCCCCTTCTACTTCCTTCGTTCTTTCGTGTATTTATAGGCTTGAAGTAGCGTGAGTAAGAGGCGGCCATCATTTCCTCACTATTCCACGTCGTGCTTCTTCAGATTTGGACGCCACCGCCTGACATCTCCCAACTGCTGATCTTTTCTTCTTGCAGGCAAATTGCAGAACTTCACGTCTCCTATTTCATGCGTGCATGTGCATGTATTAATGAGGGAGAGACAACGGACGTGCAAGAACTTCCTTCCTCCCCTTTTTTTTTGGTCTTTTGCGCGTTTGGACAAGCGGAGAGAGAGACCGTCCCTTTTTTTAGTATTATCGACTACAAGCCGCCGCGTCTTGTTGCCTTTTTAATACCGATGCGAGAAAAAAAATGCGACTTCATGAAATGCAATTTTACTTTTTTTCTTTTTATTTTTTATGCAACTAATTACTAAATGATTAGGCAAAATTTATGTGTCAACAGCTGCCCCTCTTTGAAGGTGAGCTCGCAGAGGTTGCCTTTAAAGACAAATTGAAGCCTAAATTTTGGTCATGTTCATGCAATGAATGATTTTTGTTGGAACATGAATTCCATTTTTTTAATGCAATTTATATGATGCATGGAAATACTAATGCAAATGATAGATGAACCTACCTGGAATAACTTACCTTCGAGGAGGATAGAGTAATTCGAGGTAGTGGGTGTTACCTATCCAAGACCCGTACCATTCTACGGTCGCCTAGAATAGTAACATGACTTTGTGACGATGCTGCTCTCCCAGGACCCGTACCATTCTACGGTCGCCTAGTATGGCAGAAAGGAGCTGCTTTCTCAGGACCCGTACCATTCTACGGTCGCCCAATACGGCAGAAATGTTTTGTAAGGAACTGCTTTCCCAGGACCCGTACCATTCTACGGTCGCCCAGTATGGCAGAAAGGTTTTGTCTAGGACCTGTACCATTCTACGGTCGCCTGAATAAGGAATAAGTGTTGTCGAGGACCCGTACCATTCTACGATCGCCTGAATGGGGAAATTGCTTTTTCAAGACCCGTACCATTCTACGGTCGCCTGTTAGAGCAATAAATGTTGTTTAGGACCCGTACCATTCTACGGTCGCCTAAATGGAGATTTTGCTTGGCTAGGAACCGAACCATTCTTCGGTCGCCCGGCGTTGCAACTTGGAGAAAAATCTTTGGGGACTTAACCAATAGACACTCAATGTTAGGTGAGATGAATATTGGATTAAGAAGACTCGAAATACCTAGATCCAGACTAAGGTATAACGAAAAAGATCAGAAAGCATTCATATTCAGAATGAAATGCTTAACAAAAAAAGTTTTTGAGACATCCAGATCCAGACTGAGATGTCAAGACTTTGAGAACTTAACCAATAGACACTCAATGTTAGGTGAGATGAATATTGAATTAAGAGGACTCGAAATACCTAGGTCCAAACTAAGGTATGACGAAAAGGATCGGAAAGCATTCATATCCAGAATGAAATGCTTAACAAAGGGTTTGAGACATCCAGATCCAGACTGAGATGTCAAGAAACTGTGAACTTAACCAATAAACACTCAATGTTAGGTGAGATGAATATTGAATTAAGAGGACTTGAAATACCTCGGTCCAGACTAAGGTATGACGAAAAGGATCGGAAAGCATTCATATCCAGAATGAAATGCTTAACAAAGAGTTTTGAGACATATATCAAGAATTTGGGAATACCTAGGACAGACCTGAGATATTCGTGAAGGTCACTTACCTCTTGGTAAAAAGAAGCTTTGGAATATCAAGGATGTACTTCAAATATTCATGGAGGTTTCTCACCTCGAGGCTTCTAAAAGCAACATGAATGTCAGGAGCTCTTGGGTCTTCAAGGAAACATTACCTGTTAGACATGATTAGAGCAAAAATACACGCATTCACCAAAGAATTAAGCAATTCAGCACACTCCAAAGTCCACTGAATTTTTTTTTCAATCAAGATTTGTGCATGATGGTTTTACCATATTCGCACCACCAAATTTCCACTGGGGAGAATCATCACTTAAGACAATTTTCACTCATGACATGGATTTTCAAGAATACCAAATGAGAGACTTTCAGTTAGAAAGGACTTTCACTCACTCTCATTGAGAAGGCTATTTTGTCCCAACCATTAATGTGGGATCGCATGAATCACTCAATCTTACTTTCATCATGTCGACGAGGGTTCGAGTATTCTCGCAAGCGGTACGACCTTGTCAATCTGAGAGGCCTTTATCAAGACTGTAATGTGGGCTTGGTTGATGGCTCAACAAAGAGGGACTTTTCGAGTCAAGGCTAATGGAAGAATAATACTTTGCAATCATCTCCGGGTTTACAAGTCAAGTAACTTGCGAAATGAGATAGAAATGGTCTTGCTCACACTTCTTCGAGCAATGCTTATAAACATATGAATTCCTACATTAATTTCAGTGCCCTAATCTGAAGAGACTTTGTAAGGGACGTAACGTAGGTCAAGTTCATGGGTTGAGAAATGAATGGATCATTAGGCTCAAAATGTGTATAAGGGGCTGAGAATTGGTGCTCATCTTGGCATTGTCACGGGTCTTCTTCTCCACCATTGGGATCTTCTTTATAGGTACTATAAAAACTTGGCTTTTGAGTTCTTTGAGTACCACTCCATTGAGAATTCACTCTGTCTCTTTCATTTTTTTTTATGGGCATTGGCCTTGCTTTTACTAGGCACACTGCTTTTTCATGCCCCTTCTGTTTTTTTTTATGACTTTTGACACACTACATGTATTGAATCACCATGTAATGTTTCAACATTTGGGTTCTTGAGGAGTTTTCATTTTTTTGTCGGCACTCTGGGCTCTACTGCTTGAGTATTTGTCTTTTGCCTTGCCCCAGTGTGGGGGATGATCACCAATTGGGTTGAAACGAATTTACAGGCTCAAGGGGGGTACGCAATGGATAAAGTGTGTAGGATAGAGAAAGAACTGCTCTTCATCATCCTAAGGCACTTAAATTACCGTATGAATTCAATGTAATAGCAATACCTAAAGATTGATGCAAGTGAGAGCAAGAATATTCCTATCAATTTCCTCACCTCATGATGTCGTCTTACCTCCAGCATGCCCCAATGTGGGGTGGTTCTTGACAGGGGTAATTTAAAAATTATCCACATGTGTGGGCTCAAAAGGGTTTAAACAATGGATGATCATGTAGTGTTTGGGATAGAGAACAAACCACCTCTCATCATTTCGATCATCGTACCTTTCGCGAGAGAACTCTTTACCTCACAGACATGGAACTTCCTACACTCGTCTCACCGGTGTATGAGCAAGGGACTGTGTATAGGATAGAACTTGCCTTTCATCATTCTGACATGTCTCATTTAGCATGTTCAATCCATTCCACATCATTCATCAACTTGATCTGCGGTGATAATCTTCAGTGGAATTGGTAATTTAAACAAGTAAGACTATAATGCAAAAAATTTCCTTTGAAAGGTCACAATTACTTCATGAACTCATCAGCTTTGAACACAAAGAGTTTGCAGCTCAAAAAATAAAGAAAAGGAAAAAAAAATTTGTTTTTGTTTTTTTTTGTTTTTTTTTTGTTTGTTGTTTTTTTTTTGTTTAGCAAACTTGTTGCCGTTTCCAGGGATCGAACCCTGGTCGTTCTCGGACCCATTCATTCCCCATGCCACCAGGCCGAGGCGCTGGTGGTGTCCTCAGGGCATTTCTTTTTTCATTTAATTGAACTGACTTTGGGTCGACACGCCTGATATTCCGAATCAAATGAGTTCGATATGTGTATGGAACATGGCCTACTTTTCATCTCTTTCAATCCATTCCACACAATTCAATGAAGAAATGAGTACCCTCAATTTACAACAAATTCTATCAAGGGTAATATTTCTTCACCGCATCGGAGTTAACAGGATTAGAAAACTCACGACCATCCATTTCTGTAAGGATTAAGGCACCACCAGGGAGTACCTTCTTCACCATATATGGGCCTCTATAATTTGGAGCAAATTTGCCTCCAGGATCAGGAAAAATTGGCAACACCTTTCTTAGAACTAGATCATTTACTTCGAAGTGTCTTGGCCGTACTCTCCGATTGAAAGACTTGGCTACTCTTTGTTGATACGTCTGACCATGGCAAAGAGCTTTTAACCTTTTCTCATCAATCAGGTTCAATTGTTCGAACCTTTGTCGTGTCCATTCTGCCTCGGACAATTCCACTTGGGATAAGACTCTCAAAGAGGGGATTTCTACTTCCACAGGCAAGACTGCCTCCATGCCATAGACTAAGGAGAAAGGGGTCGCCCCGGTAGATGTTCGGATCGATGTTCGATACGCCATTAGAGCAAAGGGTAACCTGTCATGCCAATCCCGATAATTCTCGGCTGTCTTAGCCAGGATCTTCTTGATGTTCTTGTTAGCTGCCTCAACAGCTCCATTCATTTGTGGGCGGTATGGTGATGAATTCAAATGCTTGATTTTGAACTTACCGAACAACTCATCAACAAACTTGTTATTCAGATTTGTCCCATTGTCAGTGACAATTGCTTCAGGGACACCATAACGGGCGATTATGTCACGCTTGATAAACTTCACAACATTTCGGGCCGTGACATTAGCATATGATGCGGCTTCAATCCACTTTGAAAAATAATCGATTGCCACCAATATGAATCGGTGTCCATTTGAAGCTTTAGGATTTATTGGGCCAATCACATCGATCCCCCACATTGAGAAAGGCCATGGCTCAGATAGTTGGTGTAACTCCGTTGGAGGAACATTTATTTTAACTCCATGAATTTGGCAACGATGACAACTTCTAACATGCTGTATGCAGTCACTTTCCAGCGTAAGCCAATAGTAACCCAGTCTCATGATCTTCTTGGCTAACATGTGCCCATTCATGTGTGGGCCACAAACTCCTTCATGCACTTCTTGCATGATTTGGGTAGCTTCTGCTTCATCTACGCATCTCAATAAAACTGAATCATAAGACCTCTTGTATAAATTCTTACCACTGACGAAGAATTTTGAGGCCATCTTCATTATGTATTTTCTATCGGCTGGAGTGCTTCCTTCAGGAAATTCCTGCTTTTGAATATAGTTCATGATGTCGTAATACCATGGCCTCTCATCAAGCTCTTCATTCACGACCATACAATAAGAAGGTTTGGCTAGGACCTCAATTTTCAAAGGCTCAACTTCTAAACCATCAGTAACTTGCAACATAGATGACAATGTTGCCAGGGCATCGGCGAACTGATTATGAGATCTAGCCAAGTAGTCAAACGAGATTTCATCGAACTCCTTCACCAACTCTTCGAGGTACTTGTGATATGGCAGTAATTTAGTCCTGGTCTTCCATTCACCTATAGTCTGGAGTATGATCAGTGCAGAATCTCCATATACTTTCAATTTGGCCACTCCCATTCCAATTGCGGCCTGAAGTCCGAGAATACAAGCTTCATATTCAGCTATATTGTTAGTGCATGGGAATATCAATTTCGCGGCTACTGGGTGATGTTGTCCGTCTGGGGATATCAATACTGCCCCAGTACCAGAACCGGACAAGTTCACAGCTCCATCAAAGAACATGGACCATGCATCTTCATTTACGGCCAAAATACGATCATCTAGGGGATAATCATCATCATTCATGGTTCTAGGATTTTCGGCCAATATATCAGCAATTACTCGGCCTTTAACTGATTTTTGTGGCATGAACTGCACGTCGAATTCTGAAATCAAGACCTGCCATTTAGCTAACTTTCCCACCAGGGCTGGTTGATTAAATAAATACTTGATGGGATCGTTCTCAGTCACGAGAAACGTCTGGTAATGCAATGTGTACTGTCGCAGTCTATGCAATACCCATACTAACGCAGCACAAGTTTTTTCAGCATCAGAATATTTTAGCTCTGAGACAGTGAACTTTTTACTTAGGTAGTAAATAGCTCGTTCCCTCTGATCCACGGGACTTTTCTGAGCTAACATCGCACCCAGTGACTCACTATGGATTGTGAGGTACAAAATCAAAGGATGTCCCGATATTGGTGGGACAAGAACGGGTGGACTCATCAAATATTGCTTCAGCTTATCGAACGCCTCTCGACATTCATCATTCCACTCAACTTGTACGTTTTTCTTCAAGAGTTTGAAGAATGGCTTCGCAGTCTTAGAGAGTTGAGAAATGAATCGTGCAATGTAATTCAGTCTCCCTAGGAGACTCCGGACCTCCTTCACTGTCGATGGAGGTTGCAGCTCACATATTGCCTTGGCTTTAGATGGGTCAATCTCGATCCCTTTATTACTCACAATGAACCCAAGTAATTTACTTGCTGTTGCCCCGAACACACACTTGGCAGGATTCAAACGGAGCTTGAATTCACGGAGCCGCTCAAATAACTTCTTGAGGGTTTTGACATGACTTCTCCCGGGTCGGGTTTTTGCAATCATATCATCGACATATACCTCAATTTCTTCATGCATCATGTCATGGAACAACGTAACCATGGCTCGTTGGTAAGTTGCCCCTGCATTTTTTAGTCCAAAGGGCATGACCTTATAATGAAAGGTTCCCCACGGGGTGATAAATGCTGTCTTCTCTTTGTCTTCAACCTTCATTCTTATCTGATTGTACCCAGAAAATCCATCCATGAAAGAGAATAATTCAAATCCGGCAGTACTATCCACGAGAACATCGATATGTGGCAATGGGAAATCGTCTTTTGGGCTGGCCTTGTTCAAATCCCGATAATCAACACACACTCGGACTCGACCGTCTTTCTTCATGACTGGTACTATGTTGGCTACCCATTCAGGATACTGCGTGACTTCGATGAATCCCACTTTGAGGAGTTTCATTACCTCCTCTTCTATCTTCTTTGAGAGCTCCGGTTTAGTCCTCTGAAGTTTCTGCTTCTTAGGGCGGACGTCTGGATTAGTGGGCAAACAATGTTCCACAATGGACGGATCTAGACCTGGCATATCAGCATACGTCCAGGCAAAGATATCCTGATATTCTTTTAGCAACTGAGTCAGGTGCTCAGCCTCATCTTTGGGAAGATTTGCCCCGATTTTTATCTCTTTGGGATCCTTGGTATCACTCAGATTGATAGTGACTGTTTGCTTGGGTGTGAGAACTTTGGGTTTTTCATGCTGCTCCCAACTATGCTGTACTTCAATGGAGTCACCATTCGGCTCCTCAGGGTCTTCACTGTCATCGCTCATGGTATTGGACTGAACCAATTTCACCCCATTTCCTACCATAAGGTTGCTCCTGAAACATAAAGTGGATAATTCAAAAAGACAAACAGGATTAAACGACATGGATGTCCTATCTTTTTTTTTTGAATTTTCCTTCCTTCCTTAGGGTTTTTCCATTTTCGAAATTTTTTTTTTTTGTACAAAAAAATTTTGGCAAAACATTTGGAAAACCTTTTGACACGAGAAAGCATGATGAAGCCCAGGCCTCAGAATTGGATTTTTCTTTTCTTTCATTGGTTGGATATCATCACCGGGCTGGTTTGGTATACCCCATCATGCCCTCAAAATAAAGCTTGTAATTGCAATCGATATTCATCAATCAAATTACATTTGTTGGAATGGAAAGTACGACAATCAAAGCAAACATCAACTCCTAACAAGCGATATGCAAAATGCGACAATCAAAGCGAAAGCAACTCCTAGAAAACATTAAAAGCGATAAGATTCCCGCGCAGGGGAGTACAGAAAAGTAAATGTGTTACTCTTGTGGGCTAGCACCCATTTCCTCCGATGGTTCTTCGTCAATGGCGCCTATAAGGAGATCATCGAATAGGGTCGTGATCCCTTCCATCTCATTATCTGGATCCTCTGTTTTTGAAGTTGTCGGGTCATCCATACTACTCCATCCATCGGGCGCGATTCCTCGGGTGTCGATCACTCCTCCTTCATCATGCATCATTCTAGCAGGGCCGGGGAATGTCTTGCGAATATCGAGGAATAATGAGTTTTTCCTCTCCTGTTTATGTCCTCCTCCTCTTCCATGGTACCCTAATCCGGCGGAACGAGGCCTTCGAGGGATTTCAATTGGATTCCGGATACCCTGTTCTTTTTTACCAAGTCCACGACCAGGAATAAAGCCATTTCCAACCATTACTCTTGCTACCATAACTGCTGCATTTGACACATCAGGGATGGGTGGTGTCGATCCTCGAGATGCATGAATAGTGGACACGAGCTCGAACGATTGGTAACTCGACTCCTCCCTAGGTTCCGGCTCGACATAAGGGATGGCCGTCTCATGATAAATCCGATGATCTTCCTCGCCATGAACAGTGACTAGCTTTCCTTTGACAACAAATTTCACGCTTTGGTGAAGACTTGATGGCACAGCTCCAGCATTATGAATCCAAGGACGACCTAACAGGAAATTGAACCCGGTAGGGATGTCCATTACCTGGAAGAGGACGTTGAACGTCACCGGACCTATTTGCAAATCAAGGTGGGTCTCCCCTGTCACCTCTTTTCTTGTACCATCAAAAGCTCGGACGGAGGTCCTTGCAGCACTTATTTTTGAAGGATCTATTTTAAGGCGATGAAGAGTCGTCAATGGACAGATATTCAAGGCAGACCCATTATCAATGAGTACTCGAGCCACATGGGAAGCCCTGCACTTGACTGATATGTATAACGCCTTAGTATGTCCCCTCCCCTCAAGAGGGAATTCTTCATCAGAAAAGGCTATTAAATCTTTGAGAAGAATCGACCCTACAAATTCCTCCAACCTGTTTACCTCGATCGTCTCCGGTACATGAACTTCACTCAAGACCTTCATTAGAGACTTTTGATGTGTAGGAGACGTTTGCAAAAGTTCAAGTAAAGAGATTTGAGCAGGTAATTTTCGCAACTGGTCGACCACGTTATACTCACTCGCTTTGATTATAGCCAGAAATTCTTTAGCCTCCTCATAAGTAACTGGCTTTGCAGGTTGGGCATTAGCTTGAGCATAGGTCCGACCAGACCTTGTAATCAGGTCAACATCTAGCTCGTATGACCAGGGGACGGCTTTGTTATTGTTGTACTGATACAACTAGGGCACTTCAATTATTATCTCCTCATCAGTTGAAGGCACTTCCACTAACAGTCCTTCGTGGTCGGAGGCGTCCTCAAGTGGGGGCATGTCCTCGATCAACGGATCTGGTTCACTCTTTTCGGTACTTAGCTCGGCAAATTCTTCCTCCCAATCAATGATGACTTGAGAGATAGTTGACACCACTCTAGTTTGATCAGCATACCCGATCATGCCAGCTTTAACCATTTCTTGAACCCTTTCCTTCATGGTGGGGAAGGGAGGATTCTCATCTGTCGGATAGTAGCCAACTCTAACTAATCCGCTGTAGATATCTTTGACAGACATCTTCAAGTTCATCTTTTTGCCAGCATTGAACTCAAAGATTGCATTCACGTTTCCCTCATGTTCGGGCAACGGATTCTTCTTGACATTTGGTTGGGTGGCACGGAAAGAAAATGCCTTAGTATCGAATAAATTTTGGATCTTGTGCTTCAAAGTCATGCATTCATCAGTCGAATGGCCCACCTCTCCCATATGATATTCACATTTTTTGGAGGGATCATAATTGGAGAATTTTTCAGCATTGGGCCGCTTTGGTTCGTTGGAGATCAATCCCTTCTTTTGGAGTATCGGCAGGACTTGAGATAGAGGGCCAGGAAGAGGAGAGAATTGCCTTTTGGTGAATTGCCGTGGTGCGAGCACTCGGCCTCCATCTTGCTGATTCCCGGGGACACGAACAATCGGAGGCTTACTAGGGGTTGCTTGCGCATATGCAACATTAACTTCAGTGATTGGTTCTTTATCTTTCCTTGCAATAAATCTTTTGCCTGCAGGGGTTGGTTCATTAAACCATCCATCTCTCAGCCCTGTCTCAATTTGTTCGCCCACTGGGATGAGTTGATTGAAGTTCTCAACATACGTGCTGGCCATCCGATTACGAAACTCAAATGGGAGGGTTTTGACGAACAACTTCATCAGTTCTTTGTCCGTAGGTTCAGGAGTGATTTGGGCGGCCAGATTTCGCCACCTTATGGCATATTCTTTAAACGACTCACTCCTCTTTTTCTCCATTCGCTCGAGATCCTCTCGTGAAGGTGCAATGTCCATGTTGAACTTGTATTGCTTGAGAAATGCATCGGCCACCTCATTCCAAGTGTCGAGGAGGTTTATGTTTTTCATAATATACCAGTTCAGTGCAGGTCCGACCAAACTCATTTGGAATGATTGGATCATAAGGGGCTCATTTTTGACATGTTGAGCCATCCTTACATGGTACATCTGCAGGTGAGCTTTCGGGCAAGAAGTACCATCATACTTCTCGAACTCCGGCATTTTAAACTTGTTTGGCGTCTTAACCTTCTCGTAAACAGACAGGTCAATTGGAAGTGAGTTCTGCGATCCTTGCAATTGTTTCACTTTCTCTTCAAGTTTCGCAAGGCGTTCACCTTGCTCCGTCTTAGGAGTGCTGTCAGACTTGGCTTTCTCGGCAATGATTGGAGGTATGTCATCCTCCAATTCAGGCATGTCATCATCAACCATCTGGACCTTCCTTGCCTGTTTTGGGATTATTAACTCAGGTAGAGCAGGTGCAGAAACGGGATTCACTCGGAGGGATTCGATTTGGGCAGTCATAAGTTGCATAGATGTAAGCAACTGTTTGAGCTGATCTTCCATACTGGTAATACGATCACGCATCTCGGTTTGGTCAGCCATTTTAGCTCTTGATCAAGTAATAATAGGCGAACGTGGCGGATCCGTTATCACCTAAATTGATGAAATGAACAACATAAGTATCTCATATGAAACACGTCGGTCCATGGCAATGGTCTAATTTTTTTTTTTTTTCATTAAGGGAGTTTTTGACACAGCTTAACAAAATAGAAACTTGAAATGCCCTAAACAAATAAACTAGAAAGGCAAATGACTCAGCTTCCTAAACATTAATCTAGAAATGAAAACAACAAGATTGATTCAAGCACTTCATCTAGCTTGATCAATATACACTCGGGACACCACTCGGCGCAATCGCTTATTCTCCTCTTGAGCTTTTTCAGCAACCCTTTTGAGGCGTTTATTCTCAGCGCAGTTGGTGATCTTCAGTGGCACATCTGGTATCTTTGGAAATAACTCCTCTGGAATCTTGTGTTGTTGAATGTACTTAATTGAGGCATAGTACTTCCTTTCTTCACCCTTCAGCTCCTCCTCAGGCCATTTGAGTTTTTGTGGATGACACATGTCCCACATTGATTTGATCGTGAGAATGGAATCCTCATGGTCTTGATCTCCATCAACGAAGCTTACTCGGAGCGGATCTGTTTGCAAAGCTGGTGGAAGCTCCTGCACCACTTGATACTGACGGGTCACTCTAGTCGGATAATATCCCATTGCTCCAGTGAATCCCAGTAAAGGAATTGGGCCAGCAGCTCCGCATGAAAGTCTCGCCACACGAACTTGGAACCACTTAGCATGCCATAGGAAACTCTTGGAAGTTGGTTTTTTCATGAAAGCTAGCCATCTAGAATAATGGTAATCCGATGCATGTTTTTGGTTGTTCTCAAATCTCATAATAGGGTGATTAGAGTTATTAACATCATGTATAGTCATTGAACCACCAAATCCTTTTATATGAGAAAGAAACCAAATTTGCAAAAGCTCAGGAGAGGCATGGAAAATCTTATCACCGCCCTTTTTGAATCGAGTGAGGGAAAGAAAAGTTTCAGTCAGAACAGTGTTTACAAAATTTTTTTCTTCCAACACTTGTTTGACTAATTGAGCAATCAAAGGGTTAATGACATTCTTGCAATGAGGGAAAACTATAAACCCGAAGAACGCTAAAAGGAAAACCCTTCGCATTTGAAATGAATTGCCATTTTCAAAACATTCTTTTAGAAAGGATAAATGACATGTATCGCGGTGAGCTTTTAAAACCTTTCTTACATTGTCCTCCTTAATTCTTAAAAAATCGGATAAGGCCACAACAGGGTCTATTCCGATAGGTGGGCTAATTAATTCAGCTTTCAAAGATTTCCCTATGGCAATGCTATACTCTTCCAAGGTGGGCGTGAGTTCATGCTTACCGCCAAAGATGAAAGTAGATGTCTCGGGGCACCAACAATGAGCAAGTGCTTGGATGAGGCCGCCATGGATGTTGATATGCAGCAGTGGAAGTAGTCGTCCAATGTGCGACTCTACGAACTGACGACCAGCTTGGTCTAACCTGTCCCACCAGGTGCTAAGCTCTTCCTTCGGAGGGAGAATAATCCGAATGTCCGATATCCCCATTGTATATTGATCAAGACTCAGGACAATCCTAATGCCATGGACCGACAAAAATAATGCGATAAAGTAAGTAAATTGCAAAAGCAAAAATTTAGGGAACTTACTTTACCAATGGTGAGCAATCACATAGACATGCGCATGGTAAGTGGCTCGATTTCTAATCTATAAGGCTTATCAAAGTGGAGCCACAAGGATGATCGGACTAGCCACGGGCTTGTGGACTATGTCGGGTCCTCATGACTTCAGCTTGGTCAAAGAGCCGACCTGGGTTGCGGGCACGCGAACCGAGGTGGGTACTCTTGACACCAAAAAAGAAACTTTGGGATTGAGATGGGCGACTCATACCGCGGGCATGCGGTCGAAGTGGTATCCATCTCAATACCATCCTAGATGATCCTATGCGGCCCAGGTCCGGCGGCGGGTTGTGTGTGCAATAGTGTAGTGCTAGATGCAAGGCATGCACGACAATTTATATCAAGCAACACTTCATAAGTGAAAGTAAACCATACATTCCTACGCCTCCCTGCAAAACAAATGTCAGCAAACACTTCCCCTTATACCTCCCGTCTTGCAAGAACATTTAACACCTTAAATGTTAGGGACGTACCTGGAATCCTCGCTGCCAAACAAAAATATTTTTCAAAAAGAAAATTGGCCTAAGTCCACTAAAGTCTTAAATCAAGTCCCCAGCGGAGTCGCCAAGCTGTCGCGACCTCCCCGAAGCGGGTTTTGGTACCACCTAAGGGTTCGGCTAATGGATTGCTAAGCCTATGACTTAACTCAGGCTCTCCCAAGCCCATACCAATTCGCGACTTAGGTTTGAGTTCTTAACATGCAGATGATTTTTAATTAGGAGTCGCCACTAATCTATTTTTGGTGGGTCGATTAGAAACCCAAGTAAAGTAGTGGGAGATTTACTTTACTCCTACGAACCAGAGATTATGGGTACGGGGACTTGGTTACACTAGATTTCTCTAATGCCCTTTCGGTACCGTTCTTTTTGTTTTCAAAAAATGTTTGGCAAGCAATTTGAATTGATTTTAATTTATCTCCCTAACATGTGGGGTGATCATGCAGGTTTGCAAACCATCAATTTAACACCCAGATAAAACAGTAAATAAATTGCAAAAACTTACCTTAAAGCAACGAAAGCATCTGCGTTGTTAGATCAAAATTCACATCATCAACCTTAGATATGATTTCTAATTAACACGCAATTTCCTTTTTTTTGTTTTCACTTTATTTAATGGGAATTTAATCTATATGCAATGCATGCTAGTAATCTAATATGACATGATATGACATAATAACATGGCCTAAGCTACATGATGCAAATGAGATGTTTTTGTGTTTTCTTAATAAGCACGCAATCTATTCTAAGTAATGAAATTAATTTATTCAAAGACAATTTTTTAGGCATTTTTCATGAAATTCGAAATTATGATTGTTCCATAATTAAATGTGCAATCTACTTAAAAACTATTATCTAGAATTAAATTACGTGCAATCTTACTCTAAAATGCAATGACATGCAAAGAATGCCTTAATTCTACATGAATTATGCATGATGGTTTTTTTTTTCTCTTTTTCATGATTCAAAATAAAATCCTTATTCTGAACATGCAAAATAAGAAAAGCAAATCTAACTCTAGTTTCCCTTTTCTTTTCATTTTTTTTTTAATTTTCAAAATTAACAATCGCCTAATAATTAAACATGCAATAAAAAACTAACAACAATTGATTTTTTTTTTTGACATTTTTATTAAAAATAAAAATTCAATTCTAAACATGCAAACCCTAATTCTAACCTACATCTTTTTGATCTTTTTTTTTTTTTTAAGAAAATTAATTTAAATAACATCAGAGCGAATCAAGTAATATTAATACCCCAAATTGACGAACCGTATCTCGTGCGTGAGATTGGGTTGGCCAACTTAACATAAATCACGAATCGGATCTCGGGCGGGAGATCGGATTGGCAATTTTTAAGTAATTGCGAGTCGGATTTCGGGCGCGAAAACCGGACTCGCAATCACTAGCTTCAAAGCAATTTCATGACATGTAATTCCATCCTTACACTAAGGGGTAATTATACTAAAAGAACAAATAAGGTAAAATAACAAAAATAAGGTAGATAAGTAAATAAAAGAAAAAGAAAGCTACCTAAATTGATTTTCCTTTTCCTTTTTTTTGTTTTTCTTTTTGCTTTTTTTTTTACTCTTCTCTTTCCACGCACGCTTGTGCTCGTGGGGGGTCAAGGGCAGCCGGTCGTCAGTCCGGTGAGGGGCTCCGGCAAAGGTGAGCTGGCGAGGGTGGACCGGCGGCGTTAGCAACCCGGTGGCAGGGGGGCACGGCAACAGCTGGCGTCAATCGGAGAGGAGGGTGGCCCGGATTGGCGTCGGACCGTGGGTGTTGCGGCAGCAAGGGCGCGGCGGAGCGGGCCTGATGTTCGGACGACAGTGGGTCGCGGGTCTGCGCGGCTCCAGATCTGCTCGGATCTGGCTCCGGATGGGGCGAAGGCACGAGCTCGCGGTCTAGGGCTTCGGTTGACAGGCGGACTTCGTGCGGACCGGTGGCTGCAGCTTGCGGGCGTCTGGGCAGTGGTTCGGTACGTGTAGCGCGGAAGAGGCGGCTTCGGGCGCGGTTGGAGTAGGTCTCCGCTCGTTGGTGAAGGGGCAGTGTTCGGAGCTCGAACGGTGGGCGGCTCGGGTTGAGGTCCGGATCGGCACAGCAGAAGCTTTGTCGGGCTGGTGGGAGATCAACTCAGGCGAGCGGCGACTCGGACTTCTGGCGAGGGCGGTCTTGGCTGTCTTCGGGGCTCCTGGGCGCGAGAGGAACGCAGAGGCGGAGGCGTGGTGGCGCGGCCCGGGTTGCTGAGCCACAGGTCGCTGTGGTGCGGCGTCGGGCTCTGATGATCGCGGAGCAGCGGCGTCGGTGGCTCGGGTTGCAAAGCAGAGACGGAGAAGGGGCGGAGCTTAGGCCGCTGGCGTCAGCAGCGGCGGCGGATGGGCGGCGGGCTAGCGACGTGGGCGCGGGTTGCGGGTCGCCGGATCGGAGCTGCGCGGCGGTTCGCGGCTGGCTTGCCCGGGCTTCGTGCGGCAGCGATCGTCACGGTGGGGGCAGCGTCGGGGTGGCGTAAGGGCACAGTGCGACGACGCGGGCAGGGGGTTCGCTCGGATGCGCTGGAGAAGAAGAACAGTCTTCTTCTCTTTCTCTTTTTTAATTCTTTCTCTCTCTCTCCTTTTGTCTGCTTCACGTCCCCTCCCTCTGTCTCTTCTATTTTTTTAATCTCAAACGAGCATCCCCCTCATTTTTTAATCACTTCCCCCTTACGGACTCTCTTTTTAATCGCTCCCCTGGACTCTCGTTCCTTCGTGTATTTATAGGCTTGAAGTAGCGTGAATAGGAGGCGGCCACTGTTTCACGACGTGCTTCTTCACATACGGACGCCACCGCCTGACACTCTGCGGATTTTTTTCTTTGCTTGTTGCTTACTTCAATCTTCAGCAGGCTCCACGCCTCTCCTGACAACCCACGTTTGAGAGAGAGAGAGAGAGAGAGAGAGAGACAACGGACGTGCGTGACTCTTCTTTCCTCATTTTTTGTGCGCGTTCAAGACCAACGAAGAAAGAGACCGCCTTTTGTGAATATTATCGACCGCGAGCCGCCGCGTCTTGTTGGCTTTTAGTGCTGATGCGAAAAAAAAATGCGACTTCATGAAATGCAATTTTACTTTTTTTTTTCTTTTATTATTTTTTTATGCAACTAATTACTAAATAATTAGGCAAAATTTAGGTGTCAACATCTTCTCAAAAATATTTGCCACATGAGTATGTGTTACTCACTGATGCAGGAGAGCCAGAAACTTATGAAGAGGCTATATCATGTGAACGAAAGAATAACTGGCATGAAGCTATGCAAGATGAGCTTAAATCCTTGCATGAAAATCACACATATGAATTGGTGAAGTTGCCTAAGGGTAAGAGAACACTCACAAATAAGTGGGTGTACAAGTTGAAGACGGAAGAAAATAGTTTACAACCACGATACAAGGCTAGACTTGTTGTGAAGGGCTTTCGTCAAAAGAATGGCATAGACTTTGAAGAGATTTTTTCACCGGTTGTAAAAATATCTTCTATTCGAGTTGTTCTTGGGTTGGCCGCCAGTTTAAATTTAGAAATTGAACAACTTGATGTAAAGACAGCTTTTCTTCATGGAGACCTAGAAGAAGAGATATATATGGAGCAGCCGGAGGGTTTTGAAGTTAAAGGCAATGAGCACCTTGTATGTAGATTGAGGAAAAGCTTATATGGTCTCAAGCAAGCGCCAAGGCAATGGTATATGAAGTTTGAGTCATTCATGGAAGAATAAGGATACGGTACGACAAACTCCGATTCTTGTGTCTTTATGAAAAGATTCTCAAATAATGATTTTCTTATTCTCCTACTTTATGTGGATGATATGTTGATTGTTAGGCATGATGCCAAGAAAATCAAGAGCTTGAAGAATGAGTTGAGTAAAGCTTTTGCAATGAAAGACCTAGGCCTGGCTAAGCAAATCTTAGGCATGAGAATTACTCATGACAGAAAGAATAAGAAATTGTGGTTATCTCAAGAGAAGTATATTGAAAAGGTGCTTGAAAGATTCAACATGAGCACATGTAAACCGGTGAGTACTCCACTTGCAGGCCATTTCAAGTTGAGTAGTAATGAGTGTCCTTCAAGTGAGAAAGAGAAGGTTGAGATGATGAATATTCCTTATGCATCGGTCGTGGGTAGTTTGATGTACGCCATGGTTTGTACAAGACCCGATATTGCTCATGCAGTTGGTGTTGTGAGTAGATTTCTCTCTAATCCAGGTAAG
Source organism: Eucalyptus pauciflora (assembly GCA_007663325.1). Lineage (NCBI taxonomy): Eukaryota > Viridiplantae > Streptophyta > Magnoliopsida > Myrtales > Myrtaceae > Eucalyptus > Eucalyptus pauciflora. Next base: position 692,318 of record VMYD01000177.1, on the reverse strand, counting down.
GAGCATTGGATCGATGTTAAATGGATTTTGAGATATCTTAGAGGCACTTCTACACTTTGCCTATGTTATGGAAATGCGGAGCCTGAGTTGAGTGGCTACTCGGATGCGGACTATGCCGGTGATGTTGATTCCCGAAAATCCACATCGGGTTTTATAATAATCTTTGCAGGGGGAGCCGTTTCATGGCAATCAAGATTGCAAAAATGTACCGCTTTGTCTACAACTGAAGCGGAATATATTGCTATTACCGAAGGAGGTAAAGAACTTTTGTGGATGCAAAAATTCCTACAAGAGTTGGGCTTGAAGCAAGAGAAATTTGTTCTATATTGCGATAGCATGAGTGCCATCCATCTTAGCAAGAATCCGATGTTTCATTCAAGGTCGAAGCATGTTGATGTGAAGTATCATTGGATTCGAGAAAAGTTAGAAAAGAAGCTCTTCCTACTTGAGAAAGTTCATACCGACAACAATAAGTCCAACATGATGACCAAAGCTTTGCCCGTGATGAAGCTTGACACTTGTAGAAGAAAAGCGGGCATGACAAACCTTCCCACATGAGGTGGAGGGGGAGATTTGTTGGCTGGGTCCACCTGCATGTGGGGCCCAGCCAGCATTAAAAGAAAAAAAAACAAAAAGAAAAGAAAAAGAACAAAAAGAAGGGAGTTGTCGTACGTGGGGTGTGCGGATCTGGAAGAAGAGAAGTGAGAGAGAGAAGAAAAACCACCGAAGGGAGAATAGAAGAAAAGAAGAAGCTTGCAACTTTGCGGCTTTGATTCGAAGGCCAAATATTGTCGGAATCGGCTCAAATTTCAGTATGTTGTTCGTGAGACCGAGGGCTACGAGTTGATGGTTTTTGTTCGTCGAGAACTGTCTCCGAATTCTCCAGTTGCAGTTAAGGTTTTCTCACTCAAAACTTGTTTATCCACCTATGTGGTGAGAAGAAGATGATTGTAATAAACCTCTAGTGTGTGACTAGAGAAGAATACTTTGTGTATCCTGCTATTCTTGGTGATTAGTGGATGTTTTTGGGCGGTCCGTGGTTTTTTCCACATCGGGTTTTCCACGTTAAATCATTGGTGTCGTTATTTGCTTTGTCTACTTATCATTTCAGTATTATATTTGCATTTTGTGAGGCTATACATTGCCGGTTGTTGCTGGGGGTTAAGAGATTTTAAGTTGATTTAATATCGGGGGAGAAATTGATCCTGGATTGTGTTTGGCCGTGGTGAATTGTTGTATCCGAGTTCTCCCCAACAAGTAGTATGTTCTATTTCCTGATTAGACGCGCTCTCAATTTGACTGACTTCATACCATATTTCAAGCTGTTCATATTTCTTTACCGTCCTTTCTCTTGAATCAAAGGTATGCGTGGTCTTCTTTCGAATGGAACAGGAAATGGAGCATCATTTAGCTGGGATGTGAGATGAGTTTATGATAACATGTTGAAAACTTAAAATCATCCATGAATGGAAAGGATGTAGAGATTTTGCAACCAAAGAAATCTGAAAATACTAACCGCTTCCACCAGATAGGGCAAATGGGGTAAAGCTGGAACTATGAGGTATACACCTTACAATACCAACTTCATCATCACAAAAGCTCCCTCTTTGAAAGGAAACTTCAGGCAAGATTTCTGACTCATAAGATTCAACTTCCACTGGATTGCTTAAACTTTCAAGATCCGTTGTCTTTGCCTCTTGCTCATGGGATGCAACTGGTGAAGACATATCAGATGAAGCGATCGTATTTGAAGCACCAACGCTGCGAACAGTTTCAACTGTGAAGTTGTCAGAAGGGACAAGGTCCTCCTCAGCATGAACTGAATCCGCAGGAGAAAGCTTGTTCGAGGCTAAACTTGCAGTGTTTGCAATGTGGTCGCTTGGGAGATGAATGGACAGAAAATCAACTTCGCATAAATCCTTTTCAACAGAAGAGATTAAGTACATCTCAGGTGCGGACGACTCCCCATGCACGGCATTTTCCTTCCAAAACTCGGCAGCCTTTTCCTTGGTCAAGGCACCATCTGAACGCCCCAAAGATGATACAGACAGTCCACCCTTGAGCAAATGCACGAAAAACTGGAGCCCTTGGGGAGTCGAACATATGTGTTTGTTGGTTCTCCACGCTACCGAAAGCAGTTGGCTCGTCCAGTTGTACCGTGTCTAACGACTCTGGCACCTCAAACGAATTCTTGGAAGAGGGATTACGAGTTTGAGACTCGCTTTTTTCCTGGCTGGAGTCGTTAAAAGAATGTCCTGGTGGGTTCTTAACACTAGCAAAAGCAAAGGTTATGTCGAGCCGTTCCAATTCTGAAGAAGACTCTGACACCCCAAACAAATCTGGAGAAGCGGGATCAGAAGTTTGAGATCCAGTTGGCTCTAGACTAGGGTCGTTGAATGAACGTCCCAGTTGGTTCTTCGCACTATCAAGCGCACTTAGGTTGTCGATGTTGGTAATTTGTTTATAAAACAAATGAAGAGGTGCCTTATCCCACATCGAAAAGATGTGAGTGCGCACGTGGACGAGATTTGACACTAACCAACGATCATTATTTTATTTATTGAAAATTCGGCGTCGTGTTGAAACAGTGCAACTGTTCACGAAAAGTTATGATTATTTATTAATTATTATTTTTTTATTCCGAATTTTGTTTGTGTCTTTTTAAGACAACCTTTGAATAAAGATATCCGTTCGGTTTGCAACCTTTCCCGAAGGGTTGCAATTGTTCGGTTTTAACTTCTTACGAATAGACACCTTTGTTCATTTGAGCAATTTTCGAAAGAATGTGTTTGTTCATTTCGCAACCTTTCACGAAGATTTGTCTTCGTATTTTAAGACTATTTTATATATACTTGTCAGAGAGAAGAAGAATTAAAGTGATCATCTTCTTCCATCTCTTCGTTTTTCTTTGGAGAGAAACTACAGCCATTGTTTCCAATTGTTTCTTATGAGAGATCCTGGAGAAATACTAGAATTGCTATCTAGTATTCTCATTTTGAGACTTTGTTGTATCCTGGAGGAAATTTGCCGGTGACCATTAGCAACTTTGTGGGGCAAATAAATCCTTAAAGAAAGTGATATCATGCCTCAAAGTCCGACTTGAGTACTCTAAAGATCCGACTTCATTGTTCTACCCAATTCGAAGCAATATTTTCCCAATAGTCGAGGGGTCCCAAATCTGAGGAACTCTCCGACACCTCAAACAAATTCCGAGAGGAGGGATTAAAATTTTGAGGTTCACTTTGTTCAGGTTCCTGACTAGGATTGTCCAGTGCATGTCCTTGGTCCTTTATACTAACAAAAGAAGTGGGTTCATCCGGTAGCCTCACATCCGAGGAAGACGCCGGCACCTCAATCGAATTCTGAGAAGAGCAATTAGAAGTTTTGAGGTTCAATTGTCAGAGGACTAGGCTCGCTCAATTCACGGCCCACGAAATTAATTAAAAAAGTTCATTCCTTTTTCCAGTTGATAATTGTGTTGCAAATACAATATATGTAAGGGACTCTAAGAGATAAGATACCAAAGGTAACCGAATAACAAATATTCTCTAAATACTTGCCGACTCTAAGAGATAAGATACAAAATGTAACAGAATACTAAATATTTCCTAAATGTTTGTTGAATATTTTCTTCCCTTAACAGAGGCCACCTGCGATTGATTTGGGATGCTATTCCTGGGTTCATTTTCAACACTTCTCATTAAATTAGCACTGCCACTGGCGGAAGCATCTCCTTCTGAACCCAATTGAGGCTGCACATCATGGAAAATTTTAGAGCAAAGCCTCTTCATTTTCTCACCGCCAGCTTCTACTTGTTTTTCGATATGATCGAAATCCTGTACGAAAGGTGTTCGGCATCAAGGAACAAACTACATCTTAGAGTCTAGAGAAAATATGACACACATGAATGGAAACCACACAAATTGGATAGTAGATACCGGCGAAATTCTTTCTAGTTATAATGACGAAGAAGTTAAAATGATCTTGCCTGAAGTAGAAAGGAAAAGCTGATCGCAAACCAGCTCCGACGCTTAAAAGACAAACCCATTACGATGTTGATTTAACTTTTTCCAGTAATCGATACTTTTAAAAGCCTCCTTGTCTTGAAGAACAAAAGGCACTATTCACTTGTCTTGAAGAACAAAAGGCGCTATTCATACTCAAGAATGAGGACCGACAAAAAAAAAAAAAACTCAAGAATGAGGAGCCTTAAAAGACACATACAAAGAAAAATAAATGCGCGAAACCAATGTCAACATTTCATATAAGTTTATGAAACCAGTCACTGTTGCTAGCCAAATGCTAAACACGTAAAAAGTCGTTTCGGTAAATTTAAGAAGAAAGCGGAAGAGACAAAGAGAATATATATATATATATTGATATGTACTAATAAGTATCACATGAGCCTATTTATAAGCTTTATAGTTTGATTATCTACATTAACAAAATATTACACAATCAATTATAGTCAGTGGTAAAGATATTTAGAATTTTTTTATATATCCATAATATCATAAAGATGTATTATATGTATTTAGAATATTCTAAATATATCTAACAAGTAAATTTTCCTTTATCTAATCGTGTGAAAGAAAAAGAGCTGCGTTCATTTTGGAAAAAGAATGATTTGAAAAATATTTTCGGAAAAATAATTACTTATCAAATATGGAAAAATTGGTCAATGGAAAATATTTTCACCGTCGATAAAATTTTATGCACAACTATTTTCATGAGTGATGATCATGGAGCCTTGCCTAAGACTAGCAAGGTTTAGCTCGCAGGCTGTCATTGTGGCCAACGACTAGCGAAGAAAAAGGAAAAAGAAAAGAAAAAGAAAAATAATTAAAAACTCGATTTAAAAAAAATAAGAAAAATTGAATTCTATTTTTTTAAATAAAAAAAAGTACATTAGATTTAAAAAAAATTAAAAACATTAAAAAGGAATGCAATCAGATTTTTCAATTTTTAATTCATTTTCAAATTTCAGACAAATATCCAAAAATATTGTTGTTTCTCGAACAAAATGACTTCATAAAAATATTTTTCAAGAAAAAAAGAGAACCTCAAATTTTAAAAAAAAAAATTATAAAAATTGTCCATTAAATTTGTATTTAATGAAAGAGTTTTAGCAATATCATCTTTAAAAAATCGTAGAAAAATAATCTTTCATAGATTTAGAAGTATTTTAGCAATATAATCTTTAAAAAAAGTCACAAGAATAAGTTTTTTTTAAATTTATTTACGTATGAAAATGTTTTAGTAATATAAGCTAGGTCGTATATGAGTTGAATATAAATCGAGTGTGATATATGTCAAAAAATTTACATTACATAAAAATGGGTTAAAACGACTTAAATGGATCAATATAAGTCGGATCATTTTCGACCCAACCCAAATTCGATAACGGCCCTAGCAGTGAGTAATTATTTTTCAAAAATTTTCTTTTGCAAATTACTCTTCTTTTCGCGAAACGAAGGCACCATTGACGTGATACCCTAAAAAACCTTCCTCTTTTTCACTCTCGTCCAAATTTCACCTTTTTGTCTCGAAAACAGCGAAGACTCGTCAGTCTCCAGCATGGCGACGAAGCTCTTCACTCGCTCCCGCCTCCTCTCCAAGCCTCAGCGAGGCCTCGCCTCCCTCCTCTCTCGCTCCCGCTACTTCTCCTCCGCTCCCGCCTCCGCGCCTCGCTACCCTCCCTTCCTCCCCTCCCTCCTCCGCTATCGCCTCCGCCCTCTCTCCGCGGCCTCCGCGGAGTTCCATGGCCGCCTCGCCGCGGCTTCTTCCGCCCGTGCCTTCGCGACTAGGGCGACCTCTTCGAGGCTCAACGATCAGGGGCCCAACCGTTGGAACCAACACTGGCACTTTGCCATAATGCTGGAAAGGTCGGACGATAAGGCTGGCGAGATCCTACCGGACGATAAAGCTGGCGAGATCCTGGATACTTGTGTTAAGTTCCTTGCGGGGGCTGTTGGAGGGTCAGTGATTCGAGTTTGTGGTGTTTATCTGTTTGCCAGGGATTTGTTTCGTGTGACCATTTGTTTGTTCGTCCTTATTAAATGAACTGAGTAGGTTGAGACCGGCGGGTTTATCGACTTCGAACATTTTCTCTGCTTGTACTCTGTTTCGCCATCGTTTATCGGTCATTCTTTTCAGCTTCTTCATGATATGTTAGGACTTCCTATGGCGTTCTTTGCTTCTGTCTTTCACAAATCAGGTAACGAATTTCCTTGAATAACTTTTTTCTTGTTCTGGCCAAGAACAGTGACTAATATTTTGGTCTCTTAGCTCTGGTTTAGAGTATTAGGCCGATTTTAGTATTTGTTTTGCAGTGATTGTTATGCTGTCTCTATCAGGTGTTTGAGCTGAATGGTGATTCTTTATTGCTGCTTTATGTGGCAGAATTGATGCTGTGCTCTGATTTAGAATTGATTTTGACATGGAGGGATGATTGGGGCATATTTCCCTTTTATGTGAAGTGAACACTTCTTGAAATTGGTCTTGATTACAATATCATAGCTAGTGTTATAGCGACCGAGAGGTTGCTTATGAATGGTATTTGGTCCCTATTATTTTGTCTAACCACAATTTGTTGCTTGCTATTGCAGTGAAGAAGTTGCCAGAAGGAAGATCAACTCAGTTATAGTAGGGCTCCACCACTTTATATTTAGAGCTCCTCTATCCAAAGCCCATAATATGAACCTGCTACGTAAAGCTTCTTGATTGGTTTTCTTTTGCTTCTCTTTCTGGAAAGTGGTGCTAATGAGTTCTGTTTTGTTGCACAGGTTTGGGATATATACCACTTTCTACTCATCTGTACCTGGGCAAGTATAATGAATACGTGGGTATGTAAGCTTTGATCTTCTAATTCTGACATGAACTTTGCGTCCTGTAGATTCCATCCTCTCATTTATGAAGACCGCCGTGCTTTGTTGACCTCATCATGAGGCAGTTGTGCTGCTTCGGTTTTTGTTCTTGGTCGACTATACTTGCTCGGCTAATTATTTGGGTTGATATTGCACCTGATCTGTTATGTTAATTAGTATTTAAGTATAGTGATTAAGACATGCATTTTTAATTATTAACTTGTTAGTAGATAATGGAAACGTGTTTAGAAAGAGAAAAGTTACTTCCAAGTGCAAATCTACCCAAATTAGGCTTGGGGATGGAAAAAATGTCAGATTTTTCCCTTGTGGTTACTATATGAAAGGTTACTATATGAAAGAGTCATGAGTTTATGTCGCAACAGGAGGTCTAATTAGTTTTGGGACAGGTAATCTTTACATGTCAGTCCTTTGGTTAATATAGGCATTATTATTATCGTCTGCCCTTGCACTGCAGCAGTTCAATCAAGACAAAGCTTTTCTCCGTTTTACTTTTGTGGACTTACATAATGTTCGTTAGAAATAAAATTACTAGTCTCAAATCAATCGAGCGAATTCGCTATATCTCATTGTGAAATTCTTGCCTTTCTCTTTCATGCAATCTCTTGTCCATGTCATAATGCATTTTTTCCACATTTGTTAGGCGAAACTGCTATTTTCGTGCCAACTGGAACTTACGAGTGGAATGGGCATGATGATCAACCCCGTAATTTGAACAGGTCGAGGAACTTTGAACATATGCAGAACAGAAATTTCCGAGCCAGGGACATGCCACCTATACATAACCAAGGGATGCAGAACCCTCCACCTCTAGGAATCATGCTTCCACCAAATATGGCCAGTGGAATCCCCCAAGGATTACCTTTGCCGGAATGCCTCTGCCCAGCCACCCTGGATGCCCCTAAGCAACTCTTGGGTAACTACATTCCTTTCTCGAATTTCCTTTAAAAAAAAAAAAAAAATTGATTTCCTAACAATTGGGAGAAAATTTTAGGCGATTGGGTCGGTTTACGTATCTTAACTGAAACATAAGGTCCGTTTGTTTGAAGAAAAACTACTTCCGGAGAATTATTTTTTGACTCCTTAGTGTTTGGATGACGGAAAAGTGATTGATCTTCGAAAAAAATGTGTTTCATGAACTCAAAGCAACAAACTTGGATTGGAGGAAAATGCTTTCACCTTCTAGTAAAAAGGAAATCACTTTCTGACTTTGCTTGCCATAGTTGGGCATGCGCTTATTACAATTCCATCTATACCGTTCAAGAAGGTGTTCCCTGACCGGCCAGACCCGTCGCAACCTGGCAAGGAGAAGGACCTTTTTATCGACATACTGTATCCTGACGAAGACGACTTCCTGCATTGGCTGGTTGTAATGGAGGAGCCGGAGGGCAATCCTACTAGAGATGAGATCATCGATACTTATATTAAGACGGTTGCGCAGGTTGTTAAAAGGTCAGTGGTTCGAGACTGTGGTCTTATCTGTTTGCCAGGGTTGTGTTCTGCGTGGCAACATGTTTGTTCATCATTATTATGGTTGTTGATGAAATGAATGAGTAGGTTGAGACGGGTGCTAGGTCTTTAATCTCCACCTTGGCTCGACGTTTAAGCCAAGTCGCAATCGCTTCGCAAAAAAAAAAAATTCAAACTCTACTGCTACTTTCCCATAGCCCTCGATGGGCTCAACTACCACAGATATTATCCAAGTCCAAGCCTCGCTTGAACTTCGCCATAACCGAGGACCTCATCAGAATACCAACTTCACATGCACCTTTAACTGCTTCGCAAGGATTTTCTGACATAACCTCCTCAACCGCAGATAAAGTAAAACCATTATTGCATCTATATCTGTCAGGAGATCGAATACATACCTTGTCAATATCAGCAGTTACAGCAACCATAGGCTCTATAGGCTCCACCTCGCTATGAGCACCATCTGTGTCAATTACTTTGCTAGTACCAATATACGCTACCTCAGGAGTTTCTGGTCGCAACTCCACCTCAAGCTGAACACCGTTCAGATCCATTTGAATATTGCTATAATCACTCCTAGCCAAAAATACTGGAGACTCATCAAGGGTAACTTCTCTGCTGTCAATAGGTGAATTTATATCCGGGCACCACAACTGATTGCCCCACTCACCTTGTGCATAGCCATGGAATATGCACCTTGCCCTCCAATCAAGCTTACCATCACTCACTTGAAAATAACACGGGCAACCAAACATTCTAAGAATAGAATAATCAGCAACTTTACCTGACCACACTTCTTCAGGAGTCTGCCATTCAATAGCAGTTGATGGGGATCTATTCACCAGGTAGCTTACTGTACTTAGCACATAAGCTAGAACTCTCCTAGCAATACCAGCACTAGAGATAATTTTACGGGCCGTCTCTAGTAATGTTCTTCTCGTCAATTCTGCAAATTGTTGTGATTTATTGGCACTAGTGCGGTGTTTCACTATGCCTTCTTTCATGCAAAATTTATTTGCCAGCTCCGAGCAGAACTTCATGCTATTGTCAGTCTGCACATGCTTGATCGACTTACCAGTCTCCATCTCGATCAAAGCTCTTGACTGCGTGATCCTGACATCAGCATCAAACTTGTGCCTTGGCACAAACACCCAGGTCTTCCTCGAGCAGTCAAAAGACTCTCGAACAGATGCATCCGACGTCTCCGCAGCGAAATTTTTCACTGTCTCACCTTGAAGTTTATACAAGCCTCCATGCTTGATTCCTTTCATTATTACCAAGGCACCTCGAACAACCTTTAGAACTCCACCTTTTGAAGAATACCTGCAACCAGCTGAATCTAGGGCACCCAAGGAAATTAAGTTCTTTTTTAACTCTGGAACATGCCTTACTTCAGTCAATGTCCTCACAATACCATCATGCATTCTGATTTTAACATCACCAACACCCACAACATCGCACTCAGCGTTGTTCCCTAACTGGACTTTATCACTACCCGTGCACTGATAAGTGATAAACCAATTTCTATTTGGTGTGACATGAAAAGAACAACCAGAATCCAAAATCCATCCATCAAGCGATAAATCATTAGTGACAGACAAGACATAATCGGCACTATCTGCTACAGCTGCAACATTATCTGCAGAATCAACCATAACTCCTTTACCCTTCTCATTCTTCAGCTTAAGACAATCCCTTCTAAGATGCCCCCTCTTGCCACAGCTCCAACAGACAACATTAGCAGTTCTAGACTGACTACGCCTGTTCATATTAATACTACTATTACCCACACGTGTTATAGATCTTCCTCTATTTTCACCTACTAAAGCAGCAGATACAGGTTCGCCAGATTCTCTTCTACGAATGTCCTCGCTCAAAATTAAATCTCGAACCCCATCAAACGTCAAACTTGTTGACCCAGAGGAATTACTAACAGCAGTAACAGTAGTATTCTAACTATTAGGCAATGAGGATAACAGAATCAAAGCACATACCTCATCTTCAAAATCAATCTCAACTGAACTCAATTGACTAACAATCACATTGAATTCATTGATATGATTTGCAACTGACGCACCTTCGCTCATCTTCAAATTAAACAAACGTCGCATCAAATGGACCTTGTTGATCGCAGAGGGCTTCTCATACATATCCGACAGGGCTTGCATCAGATCAACAGTGGTCTTCTCCTTTAGGATGTTAAACGCAACGTTACGAGCCAACGTCAGTCGAATAACACCCATAGCTCGTCTATCTAGCAAATCCCAATCAGCTTGCTTCATCGTCTCTGGTCTCTCCCCAGATAAGGGCAAGTGCAGTTTCATCTGATAAAGATAATCTTCAATCTGCATCTTCCAGAAACTAAAATCCTTCCCATCAAATCTGTCGATTCTCACTTTTACTTCTTCTGTCGCCATCGATTCGCTTCAACTTAGCCAAGCCTGGCTCTGATACCAATTGTTGCAATAGGGCGAGCGATCGAACAATAATATAGACAGAAAAAAGAAAAATAAATCGGACACCAGATTTACGTGGTTCAGTCGTAAAAACCTACGTCCACGGGGAGAGCAGCAGCGAATTTCACTATAAATCAATGGATACAAGGAGATTACACACTCAAGTCACTCAAACACTCTCTCGGTGTTTCCCAAACCCCAATTTATCCCAAACCCAAAGTGTTTATAAATAAACAACTCACTTGGTATAAACTCAAGTCACAAAGTTACCGCGCGTTCAAGCTCAACACAATACGCTCTACGTACAGCTTCACGTATCTCTTCAAAGCTTCGCGCGGAGGACTTGTGGCTTCGGACGTGCGGCTTTTTATTCCTTCTCTCGGCATGTACGTGCAGTGGCCATCCACCGAAAAACCCTACTGATTTGTCTACGTACATATATATATATATATATATATATATATAAGAATTACCTGTTGTCTCATATTTTTGACTAAAAGAAAAGATGTTTTGTAGGACATTTGATCTTTTATTATTGAAGCTTCAGGTAGCTTGTATTGTATATTTAGTTTGTCTCCTGAGGCTGATTTTAAGGATTCCGATGTTTTGTCAAAGTATCTAGTAGGAACAAGGCCTTCTTTAATACAGTTGAGATCAGCTCCTGTATCAAAGAGTGCTGTTGTTTCAATAGTAAACTCATTGTTGATTTTTATCAAAATATTAATGATCCATTTTCTAGATGTTATTTCTGTTAATAACATAAGAAAGGCTGGATCAGTAGACTCAGAAGTATTAGTGATTTCATTTTGATCTTCTAAAGTTTTTCCTTTTATAACGAGAGATTTTATAGCAGAAATTTCCTGTTTCATTTCTATCTGTGTTGATTTGAGGGCTTGTATTTCTAATTTTTGTTGTTTTATTTCATTTTGAAGATCATTAATGTTTATGGGCCTAGAAAGGGGTTTTTTGTTTTTATTAAGAATGTCTTTGAGGTTGTAGGAAGTATAAGAATTAGTGGTAATGTTCATGGAAGAATGAAGATTATCAAGGTATTCTTTCTTGGCTTCAGGGTTAGTGATCTTATCAGCAGTGTTAAGGAGAAATTCTTCTTCTTTTGTTAACATGTTTATTTCAGGAATGGGTTTTTCTGGAGAAGTGTCTTCATAATCAGAATCGGAGGATGAATCTATTTCATTAATCTGAAGACCTTCTTCCTCAAGAAGTTCATCAGAAGAAGTATCACCATTTTCTATGAAGATGTTGTTTAATTGGTTAAGAGTATTGTCATCGAGAGAAAGTTCATTTAGTTTTTTATTAATCCTACAATACTTTGAAATATGGCCTTTTCTACCACAAGAATAGCATTTAATGTCTTTAAAATTTTTCTTATCAGTATGGGGTCTATTTTGATTATTCTGATGTCTTTGTTTATTCCTACGATGCGGAGGTTTGTTGTGATGTTTTTTTGTTTCTTTCTCAGGAGGACAAGTTCCTTTACATTTTGATTTTGTTTTTTCATTATAAGAGGGGTCGTATTGAGCACAAAAATCTCCTAGGCTACGATTGGTGAGAGATTGTTCTTCCTTGAGCTGTCTTTGTAATTTGATAGTATTGCACATTTGGGTACCTTGTCTGTAAACATAAGAGATTATTTCTCCATAAGAAAGGAGATCATAAGGAATTTGACCACTGTATTCTTCTCTAATTCTATCTCTAACTTGATCACCTATGATCTGAGGTAAACCAGCTAAGAATTTTTCTTTCCAAAAAGGTTGATTGCAGTCAGGTCTAACAAGAACTCTTTGAAGGAAAAGTTCTTTGTATTCTCTGAATCTCCCTAAGGATTTACAACGCATATTAGATAAGAGATCTTGGTTCCTATCTCTAATGTGTGAAGGGTCTCCTATGAAGTGTTGTGAAATGGAGTAAATAAGAGTGTTCACCGCATCTTGGATGAGACGTCCTTGATCATCATCCATGCGTTGTCCAAAATCGTCTATTTTATAAGCAGTTAAAACTTGTATTTTTTGTTCTTCAGTCAAATAATTATCCCACCAACCTTTTAGTTGTCCAGTAAAACCGGCTACTAGAAGATTAGCAACAGCATGATCAGAAACATCTTGTTGTGTTTTATAGGCATTAGCAAGCATTACCATGTTGTTAAGAATATTCATGATATTGGTTTCGGCAACACCATCTATATTCCATTCATAAATGGCGTCTGGAGAGTATTTATTCTGTATTTTTTGCGATGATTCTTCTTGGGCTATGTCGGGTGGGGTTGCTCTACTGTAATAAAGTTTTTGAGGATGTCTCCAATTGAGTCTATTTACTTCAGGGATAGAGTCATTGTCAGAGTCATTGGAGAGTTTGGTCAAGGCACTAATAGTAGGTTGGTCAGGGGTGTCTTTAATAATTAGTCCTTGAAATTTAGGAGTGTCTAGTATAGGAGGAGGTTCTTCTAGCTTTGCTTTCCCTAGGAGTTTTTTCTTTTGTTCTATGGCTCTGGCAAACTCTGGACTAAGGTTTTTTGGGAATTCAAAGGTTTTGAAAATGGGTTTTTTGAGTGTGTCAACAGGTGGAGTGGTTACGTGGGTAGGATTTTGTATGGTGGATTCTAACCTGTTTAACTGTTTTCCTATGGTTACTAGATGTTGATTAGTAAAATTGTTTTGTTCAATGACTTTATGGGTGTATAAGGAGTCTCCTTTGTCTGGGATTCTAAAAGGAGTAGCATTAACTTCGCTTTCTCCATGTTGTATTTTTATTCTCCTAAGGGGTGGATGATTAGATTCTATGGTTTCGCCATTATCTAGTTTCCACTTATAATGATGATCTAAAACAACAATTTCTTTTGGTTCAAGGAATTGTTCTTCTAACCAATCAAAGAAAAATATATGGACTTCATATTCATATATGTAGTCGTAATATTTTTGCTTGATGTCTTTTGCTTTTTCAGCAAAGGTTTTGAAGAACCATTCTCTGATTTGTTTGTTGTTTTCAGAATTAAATTCTTTGTTAAGAAAAGCTCTGTTTGGTTCAAATTGTTTTTCTAGAACATTAAGCTCAGCATCTATCATTTGGGAATAAGTGGGAGAATGATGAGGAGAATCTGTATTTTCTATGACAGGTTCAGGCTGGTTTTGTTGGTAAACAGGCCTGGAAATTCCTGTTCTATTATCTAAACCACTAATTTCTGGTTCAAGAGGTGTCTCATTATTACTTCTACTGGTAGAAGGATGTAAAGGTGTAGTATTACGTGTAGAAATGTCTCTATGCACACTAGGCGGAGGTGTGTTTCTATGAGTACTGGGAGGAATTGTGATTATAGGAGGAAGATTAGGATTTAGATCAACGGATCTTGTATAAGAATTATGAAAAGAAGGACTAGATCTAGAATCAAATGATCTTCTAGGGAATCTAATGGTCACTCTTCCTTCTGGATGTTGAATGACATTAGTCGGATCTGTATTTTGAACAACTTGTTGGGGAATTTGGTTTTCTAATTCCCATTGTTCTGGTAAAGTAACCTGGTTCCAGTTAATAGATCTAGGAATTGTCGTATTCGCTCTAGAAATGTCAGTTTGGAGAAGAAGTGTTTCTCCCCGAGGACTATGTTTGAAAGCATTTTCTCCAAAAGCGGAGGACATGGCTTTGTAGTGAATTCTATAGACAAGGGCTAAAGGTATAGATCCATCTGCTACTTTATAATTATGAGTTTTGATTTGGAGTGTTAAGGCTCTAAGAATATTCTTATCTTTGAGTGAAACTGAGAAGTTGGGATAACAGTCAAAATGTATAGGTCCTTTGCAGAGACTTGTCTCCACAGTACCTAGAATGGACTCATCATAATTTAAGAGACGTGAATCTCGTAAAACTAAGAGAATAGAAGTATTAAGACCTTCTTTAGTGAGGGGCTTGACTCCTACTTGGACTAATCCTATATGAATGTAATTGTATTTTTGTTTATGCTTATGGATAGACTCTTTGTTTAAAAGATGTATTTTTTCATAGGAATTAGAAAGAGGAACATCTCTTTCTTCGGTGGATATGACATAGTCTGATTTTTTGAAAAATTTCATTTTTGATTGTTTGTATATTTCTTTAAGCTGTATTTTAGGAATTTCCCAATTTTCTATAGATTTATTGAAATCTTCTATCCTTACTTCTTCTCTATGTATAGGACTTGGATCTGAGTCCATTTGTGATAGAGAACTAGAGGAAGATGTAGATCTTCTAAGTAAGCTCATACTTAAGATCGGAACTAATCCTTCTTTAGAACCGTTACAGAGCTAAACCAACGGTCTAACAGCCACTCAGGGTCTTACGGCCTGGACCACTCTGTAGAAGCAAGAAGGATGCCAACGAATGGCTCTCGATCTATGAGTATGTTCTTGCAAAGACTATCTATACCTTCCCACTGGCTCTGATACCATAAAGGGGTGAGGATCGGAGTACTATATATATATATATATATATATATATATATATATATATATATATATATATATATATATATATAAGTGTGCCCAAGGTCAAAAGTTTGACCTTGGGCCCACCAATTTCCAATCTTTCACGTGCAGGAGGGCTTCTTCGGCAGAGAGGATTCGGCCAATCTTCTTTCCTCTTTTACATGGCCGAACAGGAAATCCGCGTGAAGGTTGAGAGTGTGTGGGCTTGGGCCCACGTAACAAACTTTCGACTTCTACATATAGAGGGACGTCTTCGATGAATTGCATTTTATAAACGCTCAAACTCGAGACATAATTTAACACAGACCATGCTCTCTGCTTGTACTCTATTTCGCCTTTGTTTATTGGTCATTTTTCGGCTTCTAAATGGTTGTTGATGAAATGAACTGAGTAGGTTGAGACGGGTGCTGGGTTTTTCAACTTCATATTACTCAAGAGCATGTTTTCTGCTTGTACTCTGTTTCGCCTTTGTTTATCAGTCATTTTTCAGCTTCTAAATGGTCGTTCATAAAATGAACTGAGTACGTTGAGATGGGTGCTGGGTTTTTCAACTTCATATTACTCAGAGCATGTTCTCTGCTTGTACTCTGTTTTTCCTTTGTTTATCGGTCATTTTTCAGCTTCTCCGTGATATGTTGGAATTACCTATGGCTGGAGGGTGAGATGACTGAATTCTTCGTGCCATGCTTTGCTTGTCTTTCACAAACGACGTCTAAAAAGACAATGACACAGCTTTTCGTGAATAACTATTTTCTTGTTCTGGCCGAGAACAATGACTCATAATTTGGTCTCTTAGCTCTGGTTTAAGTAAATTTCCAATTAGATTTTAGTATGTTTTGCAGTGATTATTATGCTGTCTCTTTCAGGTGCTTAAGCTTAAAGGTGATTCCTTATTGCTACCTTATGTGGCAGCATTGATGCTATGTTTTGATTTAGAATTGATTTTGACATGGAGGGATGATTGTGTCTGTTTCTTTTTTTTCTTTCATTGCCAGATGTGGCACATTTCCCTTTCATGTGATGTGAACCCTTTGAAATTGGTCCTCATTACAATATCATAGTTAGTATTATGGTGACTATGAGGATGCTTAAGAATGGTATTCGGCGGGTACAGAAGCAACAGTTTCTCTCGCGTGTTAATTCTTTTGCGAATGGTTCTTGAAGTGATGGTCCTTGCCTGTAGTCATTGATCATCTCGATTTATTACTGTCCCTATTATTTTGTGTAACCACAATTTGTTGCTTGCTATTACAGTGAAGAAAAAGCCAGGAGTAAGATCTACACTGTTGATACAGGGCCCCACTACTTTGCATTTGGAGTCAACGTATTTCCAAAGCTTGCTTTCAAACTTGCTGGTAAAGCTTCTTGATCGGTTCTCTTTTTGCTTCTCTTTTTGGAAAGTGGCACTAATGAGTTCTGTTTGGTCGCACAGGTCTGCCTAGAGTTCGATGGGTTGTTGTTGATGCGTACCTGCCTCTGAGGAAAGGTTGTGGGGCATGGAAGCTTTGATCTTCTAATTCTGCCATGAATTTTGCATCCTGGAGATTACATTCTCTCATTTATGAAAACCGCTGTGCTTTGTTGACCTCAGCATGAGGCAATTGTGCTGCTTCGAACTTTGTTCTTGGCCGACTATACGTGCTTGGCTTTTATTCGGGCAAATTTTGCACGTGATCTGTTATGTTAATTGGTATTTAAATATAGTGATTATGACAATTGTTTAGCAGATAAGTTTGCTTAATGGAAACGTGTTTAGAAAGACAAAAGTCTGTTCCAACTGCAAATCTACCCAAATTTGGCTTGTGGATGGGCAAAAGTGTCATATTTTGCCATTGTGGTTATTATATGTAAGGTAAGGGGAAAATGTAAAGTAGTATAGCCTAAAAGACTTTAGACAAGTAAACTATGCTTTGAGAAGCAAATTTGAGAGAAATGCCGTTTGGTAAAAAAATGCATTTGGAAAGCTATTTTGGTGATTAATATTAGTTTTTAAAATTTTATTTGTTTAAAATTGAAAAAAGATAATGTATGCAACTTTTAAAATATAAATTTTGATAATAATATTTAAAAAATCGAATACATATATAATTTTTTTTAAAAAGACTAAACTCTTCATCGGAATTTTATAATTTTTAATTACTTAAAATTTAAAAAAAAAAATTATGTATGCAACTTTTTTAAATATAAATTTTCAGAATAATGCTAAAAAATCAAACACTTATATTTAATTTTTTTTTTAAAAAAGACCAAATCCTTCATCAAATTTTTTTAATTTTTATTTGTTGAAAATTGAAAAAATAATGTATGAAAATTTTTAAATATCAAATTGAAAATAATGCTAAAAATCAAATACATACATACATACATATATATATTAAAAAGGACCAAACCCTTCATCAGAATTTTTATATTTTCAATCGTTTAAAATTGAAAAAAAAAATAATGTATGCAACTTTTTAAATATAAATTTTGACAATAATACGAAAAAAAATCAAATATATATAGTAAAAAAAAAGAAGACCAAATCCTTCGTTGAAATATTTTAATTTTAAAAAAATTGAAAAAATAATGTATGCGACTTTTTAAATATAAATTTCAAAATAATGCTAAGAAATCAAATACATATATATAATTTCTTTTAAAAAGGACCAAACCCTTCATCAGAACTTTTTTAATTTTTATTTGTTTAAAATTGAAAAAAAATAATGTATGCAACTTTTTAAATATAAATTTTGACAATAATGCTAAAAAAATCAAATATATAAATAATTTTTTTTAAAAAGGCCAAAATATATTTAATTTTTTTAATATTTATATATATTTAATTTTTTTAGCATTATTTTGGCATTTTAAAAAATAATAATGAGGGCAAAATAAGAAATTTGAAGAATGAATAAGGATAGTTTTGGAAGAAAAAACTAAGTTTCAGCATTTAACCAAATGCTAAAAGCTCAAAGTTATTCCTTATTAGCATTAGGCTTTTAACTTTCCCAATATTGATTTTCACTTAAAAGCTACCTCAAAATGGTTGCCAAACACTCCAACATTTCCCCAAAGGTCTTTATAGGCTTAAAGCCCATTGGAAATACTGAACCAAACGCACATGTAGCGGCATGAGGCCTAATTAGTCTTGTGATAGGTAATCCTTCCATGTCGGTCCTTCGGTTAATATGGGCATTCTTATCATCTGCTTGCACTGCAGCAACTCAATCAAGACGTAGCTTTATTGTATTTTACTTTTGTGGACTTATTGTTCATTACAAGCATTATATCACGGACTCAAATCAATCAAGCGAATTTGGTAAATCGTATTGTGAAATTCTTGCCGTCTCTTTCATGCGGATTTGTTTTTAATGGCAGGGAAGCGATTCCTTATGATCCTCCAGCTAACACGTGGAGCGGACCTTGTAATTTCGAGAGATTGAGGAACTTTAAAAAGGAGGGTGGGAATCCCCGTGGAATAGACATTTCCGAGCCAAGAACATGCCACCTATTCATAACCAAGGGATGTAGAACCCTCCACCACAAGGCATCGTGCCCCCCGCCAAATATGGGCGGTGGAATGCCTCCACCAAGCAACTTTGGTGGACTGCCTCTGCACAACCAAATGTGATTTGATCGGTAATATATCTTAATCGAAATTTAATTTGTTTGATCTTTTAATTTCATCTTTCAAATATTGACGAGTTTCTAGAACTTCATTTTCTTTTTATCAAACTAGTTTTGTTGTTTTCATAAAAACGAGAGATGTTAATTTTTGTTCTTTTTTATTTTGCTTTAAAGGTGATTTAGGTTTTGAGTAGTCCAAGTCTTTATTCAAGATAAGTGAAAGGTGTAGGCAATAAATTAGATTGAATAAATTACCAGTCTTGGAGTCTCGAGATTTCAATAGCTTAAACTTGCTTTCCAACATTAGTGTTGACCAAACAACAATCGATTATTTATATTGCATAAGATACATCCTAGTGGGTGCTACAAATACAAAATTTCTATGGGAAGCTGTGTATTCTTTCATACTACTTTTTATTTTTCTATCTCCATATCTCAACAAAACCTCCTAACAATCATTCTTATTAATGTCGTAGTGGATCATCCTCAACTAATTCATCCCTACAGTCAAAAAAAGCCGGGTTTACCTTTCTAATGTAGTTTACCTAATTAAGTATTGGTATGACCTATAATAGTTCCAAATCACACTCAACTTGATGTTCTAGCGAATTCTGACGGTCTGGAAAGGCTGGATGGTTAAGTAGTATGTTCTATTTCCTGATTAGACTCGCTCTCAATTTGACTGACTTCATACCATATTTCAAGTTGTTCATATTCCTTTACCGTCCTTTCTCTTGAATCAAAGGTACGCGTGGTCTTCTTCTGAATGGAACAGGAAATGGAGCATTATTTAGCTGGGATGTGAGATGAGTTTATGATAACATGTTGAAAACTTAAAATCATCCATGAATGGAAAGGATGTAGAGATTTTGCAACCAAAGAAATCTGAAATACTAACCGCTTTTAAAAAAATAATTAAAAACTCGATTTTTTAAAAATAAAAATAAAAAATAATTGCAAGTTAGATTTTAAAAAAAATTAAAAAGGAATGTAATCAGATTTTTCAATTTTTAATTTATTTTCAAGTTGCAGGAAAATATCCAAAAATATTGTTGTTTCTCGGACACAATGACTTCGTAAAAATATTTTTCAAGAAAAAAAGAGAACCTCAATTTAAAAAAAAAATTATAAAATTGTCCATTAAATTTGTATTTAATGAAAGAGTTTTAGCAATATTATTTATAAAAAAAAATTGCACAAAACAAGCTTTCATAGATTTGGAAGTATTTTAGCAATATAATCTTTAAAAAAATTCACAAAAATAAGTTTTTTCAAATTTGGTTACGAATGGAAATGTTTTAGTAATATAGACTAGATCATATATGAGTTGAATATAGATTGAGTCGGATATGGGTCAAAAAATTTACATTACATGAAAATTGGTCAAAACGACTTAAATGGATCAATATAAGTCGGATCATTTTCGACCCAACCCAAATCCGATGACGGCGGCCCAGCGATGAGTAATTATTTTTGAAAATTTTCTTTGCCAAATTACTCTTCTTTTCGCGAAACGAAGGCGTCATTGATGTGATACCCTAAAAAACCTTCCTCTTTTCATTCTCGTCCAAATTTCACCTTTTTGTCTCGAAAACAAAGAAGACTCGTCAGTCTCCAGCATGGCGACGCAGCTCTTCACTCGCTCCCGCCTCCTCTCCAAGCCTCAGCGAGGCCTCGCCTCCCTCCTCTCTCGCTCCCGCTACTTCTCCTCCGCTCCCGCCTCCGCGCCTCGCTACCCTCCCTTCCTCCCCTCCCTCCTCCGCTATCGCCTCCGCCCTCTCTCCACGGCCTCCGCGGAGTTCCATGGCCACCTCGCCGCGGCTTCTGCCGCCCGTGCCTTCGCGACTAGGGCGACCCCTTCGTCGCTCAACGATCAGGGGCCCAACCGTGGGAACCGCGTGAGGACACACTGGCACTGTGCCATAATGATGGAAAGGTCGGACGATAAGGCTGGCGAGATCCTACCGGACGATAAAGCTGGCGAGATCCTGGATACTTGTGTTAAGATGCTTGCGGGGGCTGTTGGAGGGTCCGTGATTCGAGTTTGTGGTGTTTATCTGTTTGCCAGGGATTTGTTTCGTGTGACCATTTGTTTTTTCGTCCTTATTAAATGAACTGAGTAGGTTGAGACCGGCGGGTTTATAGACTTCGAACATTTTCTCTGCTTGTACTCTGTTTCGCCATCGTTTATCGGCCATTCTTTTCAGCTTCTTCATGATATGTTAGGATTTCCTATGGCGTTCTTTGCTTCTGTCTTTCACAAATCAGGTAACGAATTTCCTTGAATAACTTTTTTCTTGTTCTGGCCAAGAACAGTGACTAATATTTTGGTCTCTTAGCTCTGGTTTAGAGTATTAGGCCGATTTTAGTATTTGTTTTGGAGTGATTGTTATGCTGTCTCTATCAGGTGTTTGAGCTGAAAGGTGATTCTTTATTGCTGCTTTATGCGGCAGAATTGATGCTGTGCTCCGATTTATAATTGATTTTGACATGGAGGGATGATTGGGGTTTCTTTTTTCCTTTCATTGCCAGATGGGGCATATTTCCCTTTTATGTGAAGTGAACACTTCTTGAAATTGGTCTTCATTACAATATCATAGCTAGTGTTATAGTGACCGAGAGGTTGCTTATGAATGGTATTCGGCCCCTATTATTTTGTCTAACCACAATTTGTTGCTTGCTGTTGCAGTGAAGAAGTAGCCAGAAGGAAGATCAACTCAGTTATAGTAGGGCTCCACCACTTTGTATTTAGAGCTCCTCTATCCAGAGACCATGAATTCAACCTCCTAAGTAAAGCTTCTTGATTGGTTTTCTTTTGCTTCTCTTTCTGGAAAGTGGTGCTAATGAGTTCTGTTTTGTTGCACAGGGCTGAGACATGGACCGTATTATACTCATACGTACTTGAGCAAGTATAATGAATATGTGGGTATGTAAGCTTTGATCTTCTAATTCTGAGATGAACTTTGCATCCTGTAGATTCCATCCTCTCATTTATGAAGACCGCCGTGCTTTGTTGACCTCATCATGAGGCAGTTGTGCTGCTTCGATTTTTGTTCTTGGCCGACTATACTTGCTTCGCTAATTATTTGGGTTGATATTGCACCTGATCTGTTATGTTAATTAGTATTTAAGTATTGTGATTAAGACATGCATTTTAATTATTAACTCGTTAGTAGATAATGGAAACGTGTTTAGAAAGAGAAAAGTTACTTCCAAGTGCAAATCTACCCAAATTAGGCTTGGGGATGGAAAAAAAATGTCATATTTTGCCCCTGTGGTTACTATATGAAAGAGTCATGAGTTTATGTCGCAACACGAGGCTTAATTAGTTTTGGGATAGGTAATCTTTCCATGTCAGTCCTTTGGTTAATATAGGCATTATTATTATCGTCTGCCCTTGCATTGCAGCAGCTCAATCAAGACAAAGCTTTTCTCGGTTTTACTTTTGTGGACTTACATAATTTTCGTTGGAAATAAACTTACTAGTCTCAAATCGATTGAGCGAATTCAGTATATCTCATTGTGAAATTTTTGCCTCTCTCTTTCATGCAATCTCTTGTCCATGTCATAATGCATTTTTTCCACATTTGTCAGGCGAAACTGCTATTTTCGGGCCAGCTGGAGTTTACGAGTGGAACGGGCATGATGATCAACCCCGTAATTTCAACAGATCGAGGAACTTTGAAAGGAGGGAAAATATGCAGAACAGAAATTTCCGAGCCAGGGACATGCCACCTATACATAACCAAGGGATGCAGAACCCTCCACCTCTAGGAATCATGCTTCCACCAAATATGGCCAGTGGAATCCCCCAAGGATTACCTTTGCCGGAATGCCTCTGCCCAGCCACCCTGGATGCCCCTAAGCAACTCTTGTGTAACTACATCCCTTTCTCGAATTTCCTTTAAATAGGAAAAAAAAAATTGAGTTCCTAACAATTGGGAGAACATTTTAGGCGATTGGGTTGGTTTACGTATCATAACTGAAACATAAGGTCCGTTTGTTTGAAGAAAAACTACTTCCGGAGAATTATTTTCTGACTCCTTAGTGTTTGGATGATGGAAAAGTGATTGATCTTCGAAAAAAATGTGTTTCATGAACTCATAGCAACAAACTTGGATCGGAGGAAAATGATTTCACCTTCTAGTAAAAAGGAAATCACTTTCTGACTTTGCTTGCCACAGTTGGGCATGCGCTTATTACAATTCCATCTATATCGTTCAAGAAGATGTTCCCTGACCGCCCAGACCCGTCGGAACCTGGCAAGGAGAAGGACATATTTATCGACATATTGTATCCTGACCAAGCCGACTACCTGCATTGGCTGGTCGTAATGGAGGGGCCGGAGGGCGATCCTACTAGAGATGAGGTCATCGATACTTATATTAAGACGGTTGCGCAGGTTGTAAAAAGGTCAGTGGTTCGAGATTGTGGTCTTATCTGTTTGCCAGGGTTGTGTTCTGTGTGGCAATGTGTTTGTTCATCATTATTATGGTTGTTGATGAAATGAATGAGTAGGTTGAGACGAGTGCTGGGTTTTTCAGCTTCATATTACTCAGACCAAGTTCTCTGCTTGTACTCTGTTTCGCCTTTGTTTATCGGTCATTTTTCGGCTTCTAAATGGTTGTTGATGAAATGAACTGAGTAGGTTGAGATGGGTGCTGGGTTTTTCAACTTCATATTACTCAGAGCACGTTTTCTGATTGTACTCTGTTTTGCCTTTGTTTATCAGTCATTTTTTAGCTTCTAATGATCATTCCTGAAATGAACTGAGTAGGTTGAGACGGGTGTTGGGTTTTTCAACTTCATATTGTTATAATTATGGTTAATGGATCAACGAAAGCCAATAAATTAAGATACGTCTTTTCTGTTCACGTATCTCTTTTGAATTCATGAATTTCCTAGATTCATGTATCTTTTAGTTCATGTATTTATTGAGTTCACGAATCTCTTAAATTCACGTGTCTCTAGATTCATGAATCTATTAGATTCACATATCTCTTGATTCATAAACTTCATGGATATATGCATCTATTTAATTCATGTATTTCTTCTGTACATGAACTAAAAAGCTCTATAAATAGATTGGAGCATAGAGCTTCATTAAGGGTTTTGGTTTTGGTTTTGGTTTTGGTTTTTCCGGCTCGATTCCAAAAAGGCTTTGATATACTTTTCTACTCTTTTGATTTCTCTGAGTGTGCCGGTTCAATTGAACGATTCGACTGAGTCCTGTTTATATAATGCTAATCCAAACATGTTCGAGGTATTATATATTGGGAGGCATAGTTCGTGAATCTGCGGAGTACCATTGGCAGAAACTAATCGCCTTAAGGAGATTTGGATATCCATACCTCATTTCCAATTTCATGTTTTGATTACAACAAACAGTTTGCTTTCTCTGAATTAATTTCCAACACATATTACTCAGAGCATGTTCTCTGCTTGTACTCTGTTTCGCCTTTGTTTATCGGTCATTTTTCAGCTTCTCCGTGATATGTTGGAATTACCTATGGCCGGAGGGTGAGATGACTGAATTCTTCGTTCTTGCTTGTCTTTCACAAACGAGGTCTAAAAATACAATGACACAGCTTTTCGTGAATAACTATTTTCTTGTTCTGGCCGAGAACAATGACTCATAATTTGGTCTCTTAGCTCTAGTTTAAGTAAACTTCCAATTAGATTTTAGTATGTTTTGCAGTGATTGTTATGCTGTCTCTTTCAGGTGCTTAAGCTTAAAGGTGATTCCTTATTGCTCCTTTATGTGGCAGGATTGATGCTGTGTTTTGATTTAGAATTGATTTTGACATGGAGGGATGATTGGGTCTGTTTCTTTTTTTCTTTCATTGCCAGATGTGGCACATTTCCCTTTCATGTGAAGTGAACCCTTCTTGAAATTGGTCCTCATTACAATATCATAGCTAGTATTATGGTGACTATGAGGATGCTTAAGAATGGTATTTGGCGGGTACAGAAGCAACAGTTTCTCTCGCGTGTTAATTCTTTTGCGAATGGTTCTTGAAGTGATGGTCCTTGCCTGTAGTCATTGATCATCTGGATTTATTACTGTTCCTATTATTTTGTTTAACCACAATTTGTTGCTTGCTTTTACAGTGAAGAAAAAGCCAGGAGGAAGATCTACACTGTTGATACAGGGCCCTACTACTTTGCATTTGGAGTCAACGTATCTCCAAACCTTGCTTACAAACTTGCTGGTAAAGCTTCTTGATCGGTTCTCTTTTTGCTTCTCTTTTTGGAAAGTGGCACTAATGAGTTCTATTTGGTCGCACAGATCTGCCTAGAGTTCGATGGGTTGTTTCTGATGCGTACCTGCCTCTGAGGAAAGGCTATGGGGCATGGAAGCTTTGATCTTCTAATTCTGCCATGAACTTTGCATCCTGGAGATTACATTCTCTCATTTATGAAAACCGCTGTGCTTTGTTGACCTCAGCATGAGGCAATTGTGCTGCTTCGATCTTTGTTCTTGGCCGACTATACGTGCTTGGCTTTTATTCGGGCAAGTTTTGGACGTGATCTATTATGTTAATTGGTTTTTAAATATAGTGATTATGACAATTGTTTAGCAGATAAGTTTCCTTCATGGAAACGTGTTTAGAAAGACAAAAGTCTGTTCCAACTGCAAATCTACCCAAATTTGGCTTGGGAATGGACAAAAGTGTCATATTTTGCCATTGTGGTTATTATACGTAAGGTAAGGGGAAAAGGCAAAGTAGTATAGCCTAAAAGACTTTAGACAAATGCAAAAGTCGTTTAGTAAACTATGCTTTGAGAAGCAATTTTGAGAGAAATGCCATTTGGTAAAAAATGCATTTGAAACACTATTTGGGTGATTAATATTAGTTTTTTAAATTTTATTTGTTTAAAATTGAAAAAAAAATCATTTATGCAACTTTTTAAATATAAATTTTGATAATAATATTTAAAAAAATCAAATACATATATAATTTTTTTAAAGACTAAACCCTTCATCTAATTTTCTAATTTTTATTTACTTAAAATTGAAAAAAAAATTATGTATGCAACTTTTTAAATATAAATTTTCAGAATAATGCAAAAAAAAAAACAAAAAATCAAACACTTATATATAATTTTTTTTTTAAAAAGACCAAATCTTTCGCCAAAATTTTTTAATTTTTATTTGTTGAAAATTGAAAAAATAATGTATGCAACTTTTAAATATCAATTTGAAAATAATGCTAAAATTCAAATACATATATATATATATTAAAAAGAAGACCAAACCCTTCATTAGAATTTTTATATTTTCGATTGTTTAAAATTGAAAAAATAATAATGTATGCAACTTTTTAAATATAAATTTTCAAAATAATGCTAAAAAAAATCAAACACTCACATATAATTCTTTTTTTCTAAAAAAAAAAAGACCAAGTCCTTCGTCAAATTTTTTTAATTTTTATTTGTTGAAAATTGAAAAAATAATGTATGCAACTTTTAAATATCAATTTGAAAATAATACTAAAAATCAAATACATATATATATATATATTTAAAAAAGAAAAAAGCAGACCAAACCCTTCATCGGAATTTTTATATTTTCAATTGCTTAAAATTGAAAAAAATAATGTATGCAAATTTTTAAATATAAATTTTGACAATAATACTAAAACAATCAATTATATATAGTAAAAAAAGACCAAATCCTTCGATGAAATATTTTAGTTTTAAAAAATTGAAAAAATAATGCATGCAACTTTTTAAATATAAGTTTGAAAATAATGCTAAGAAATCAAATACTTATATATAATTTCTTTGAAAAAAGACCAAACCCTTCGTCGGAATTTTTTAATTTTTATTTGTTTAAAATTGGAAAAAAAATAATGTATGCAACTTTTTAAATATAAATTTTGACAATAATGCTAAAAAAATCAAATATTTAAATATTAAAAAAAAACCAAAATATATTTATTTATTTTTATATATATTTGATTTTTTTAACATTATTTTGGCATTTTAAAAAATAATAATGGGGGCAAAATCAGAAATTTGAAGAATGAATAAGGATAGTTTTGGAAGATAAAACTAAGCTTCAGCATTTGACCAAATGCTAAAAGCTCAAAGTTATTCCTTGTTAGCATTAGGCTTTTAACTTTCTCAATATTGACTTTCACTTAAAAGCTACTTCAAAATGGTTGACAAACACTCAAACATTTCCCCAAAGGTTTTTAGAGGCTGAAAGCTCATTGGAAATGCTGAACCAAACGCACATGTAGCGGCATGAGGCCTAATTAGTCTTGTGATAGGTAATCCTTCCATGTCGATCCTTCGGTTAATATGGGGATTCTTATCATCTGCTTGCATTGCAGCAACTCAATCAAGACCTAGCTTTATTGTATTTTACTTTTGTGGACTTATTGTTCATTACAAGCATTATATCACGGACTCAAATCAATCAAGCGAATTTGGTAAATCGTATTGTGAAATTCTTGCCGTCTCTTTCATGCGGATTTGTTTTTAATGGCAGGGAAGCAATTCCTTATGATCCTCCAGCTAACACGTGGAGCGGACCTTGTAATTTCGAGAGATTGAGGAACTTTAAAAAGGAGGGTGGGAATCCACGAAATAGACATTTCCGAGCCAAGAACATGCCACCTATTCATAACCAAGGGATGTAGAACCCTCCACCTCAAGGCATTGTGCCCCTGCCAAATATGGGCGGTGGAATGCCTCCACCAAGCAACTTTGGTGGATTGCCTCTGCACAACCAAATGTGATTTGATCGGTAATATATTCTTAATTGAAAATTAATTTGTTTGATCTTTTAATTTCATCTTTCAAATATTGACGAGTTTCTAGAACTTCATTTTCTTTTTATCAAACTAGTTTTGTTGTTTTCATAAAAACGAGATGTTAATTTTTGTTCTTTTTTATTTTGCTTTGAAGGTGATTTAGGTTTTGAGTAGTCCAAGTCTTTATTCAAAGGAAGTGAAAGGTGTAGGCAATAAATTAGATTGAATAAATTACCAGTCTTGGAGTCTCGAGATTTCAATAGCTTAAACTTGCTTTCCAACATTAGTGTTGACCAAACAACAATCGATGATTTATATTGCATAAGATACATCCTAGTGGGTGCTACAAATACAAAATTTCTATGGGAAGCTGTGTCTTCTTTCATACTACCTTTTATTTTTATATCTCCATATCTCAACAAAACCTCCTAACAATCATTCTTATTGATGTCGCAGTGGATCATCCTCAACTAATTCATCCCTACGGTCAAAAAAGCCGGGTTTACCTTTGTTGCGATAGGGCGAGCGATCGAACAGTAATATAGACAGAAAAGAAAAATAAATCGGACACCAGATTTACGTGGTTCAGTCGTAAAGACCTACGTCCACGGGGAGAGCAGCAGCGAATTTCACTATAGATCAAGCGATACAAGGAGATTACACACTCAAGTCACTCAAACACTCTCTCGGTGTTTCCCAAACCCCAATTTATCCCAAACCCAAAGTGTTTATAAATAAACAACTCACTTGGTATAAACTCAAGGCACAAAGTTACCGCGCGTTCAAGCTCAACACAATACGCTCTACGTACGGCTTCGCGTATCTCTTCAAAGCTTCGCACGGAGGACTTGCGGCTACGTTGATCGTCGAACCGTACTGCTTCATACGTAGGGTTTTCTTTTCTATTTAAACCGACTTCACGCGCACACCAAAAAAGGAAATCGTGTGCCCATGGTCAAATAGTTGACTTGGGCCCACCAACGTTGGATTCACGCATACATGCAGAGAGCTTCCCCTTTTTATCTATCCATCAGCCCATCCTTGTAATATTGAGTGTGCGTGTGTGCCCAAAGTCAATCTTTTGACCTTGGGCCCACCACTTTAACAAATCTTCACGTGCAGGGCTTCTTCCTTCGCTTCTTCTACGTAGAGCTACAGCGACGTACCTCGAAGGAAAAAGAAAACTTCGGTGGCTTCACTCCAAAGGGCAAAATTCCTCCTTTTAATTATTTCCTCCCTAGTTTATTTATGTCGCGAGTCCAGCAAATCTCAAACTCGAGTCATAAATTTAACAACCTTTCTAATGCAGTTTACCTAATTAAGTATTGGTATGACCTATAATAGTTCCAAATCACACTCAACTTGATGTTCTAGCGAACTCTGACGGTCTGGAAAGGCTGGATGGTTAAGTAGTACGTTCTATTTCCTTATTAGACTCGCTCTCAATTTTACTGACTTCATACCATATTTCAAGTTATATTCCTTTACCGTCCTTTCTCTTGAATCAAAGGTATGCTTGGTCTTCTTCTAAATGGAACAGGAAATGGAGCATCATTTAGTTGGGATGTGAGATGAGTTTATGATAACATGTTGAAAAGATGTAGAGATTTTGCAACCAAAGAAATCTGAAATACTAACCGCTTTTAAAAAAATAATTAAAAACTCGATTTTTTTAAAAATAAAAATAAAAAATAATTACAAATTAGATTTAAAAAAAATAAAAAGGAATGTAATCAGATTTTCCAATTTTTAATTTATTTTCAAATTACAGGCAAATATCCAAAAATATTGTTGTTTCTCGGACAAAATGACTTCGTAAAAATATTTTTCAAGAAAAAAAGAGAACCTCAATTTAAATATATATATAATTGTCCATTAAATTTGTATTTAATGAAAGAGTTTTATCAATATTATTTATAAAAAAAAATTGTACAAAACAAGCTTTCATAGATTTGGAAGTATTTTAGCAATATAATCTTAAAAAAAATTCACAAAAATAAGTTTTTTTCAAATTTGGTTACGAATGGAAATGTTTTAGTAATATAGACTAGATCGTATATGAGTTGAATATAGATTGAGTCAGATATAGGTCAAAAAATTTACATTACATGAAAATTGGTCAAAACGACTTAAATTGATCAATATAAGTCGGATCATTTTCGACCCAACCCAAATCCGATGACGGCGGCCCAGCGATGAGGAATTATTTTTGAAAATTTTCTTTGCCAAATTACTCTTCTTTTCGCGAAACGAAGGCGTCATTGATGTGATACCCTAAAAAACCTTCCTCTTTTCACTCTCCTCCAAATTTCACCTTTTTGTCTCGAAAACAAAGAAGACTCGTCAGTCTCCAGCATGGCGACGCAGCTCTTCACTCGCTCCCGCCTCCTCTCCAAGCCTCAGCGAGGCCTCGCCTCCCTCCTCTCTCGCTCCCGCTACTTCTCCTCCGCTCCCGCCTCCGCGCCTCGCTACCCTCCCTTCCTCCCCTCCCTCCTCCGCTATCGCCTCCGCCCTCTCTCCACGGCCTCCGCGGAGTTCCATGGCCACCTCGCCGCGGCTTCTTCCGCCCGTGCCTTCGCGACTAGGGCGACCTCTTCGTCGCTCAACGATCAGGGGCCCAACCGTGGGAACCGCGTGAGGACACACTGGCACTGTGCCATAATGATGGAAAGGTCGGACGATAAGGCTGGCGAGATCCTACCGGACGATAAAGCTGGCGAGATCCTGGATACTTGTGTTAAGATGCTTGCGGGGGCTGTTGGAGGGTCAGTGATTCGAGTTTGTGGTGTTTATCTGTTTGCCAGGGATTTGTTTCGTGTGACCATTTGTTTTTTCGTCCTTATTAAATGAACTGAGTAGGTTGAGACCGGCGGGTTTATAGACTTCGAACATTTTCTCTGCTTGTACTCTGTTTCGCCATCGTTTATCGGCCATTCTTTTCAGCTTCTTCATGATATGTTAGGATTTCCTATGGCGTTCTTTGCTTCTGTCTTTCACAAATCAGGTAACGAATTTCCTTGAATAACTTTTTTCTTGTTCTGGCCAAGAACAGTGACTAATATTTTGGTCTCTTAGCTCTGGTTTAGAGTATTAGGCCGATTTTAGTATTTGTTTTGGAGTGATTGTTATGCTGTCTCTATCAGGTGTTTGAGCTGAATGGTGATTCTTTATTGCTGCTTTATGTGGCAGAATTGATGCTGTGCTCTGATTTATAATCGATTTTGACATGGAGGGATGATTGGGGTTTTTTTTTCTTTCATTGCCAGATGGGCATATTTCCCTTTTATGTGAAGTGAACACTTCTTGAAATTGGTCTTCATTACAATATCATAGCTAGTTTTATAGTGACCGAGAGGTTGCTTATGAATGGTATTCGGCCCCTATTATTTTGTCTAACCACAATTTGTTGCTTGCTGTTGCAGTGAAGAAGTAGCCAGAAGGAAGATCAACTCAGTTATAGTAGGGCTCCACCACTTTGTATTTAGAGCTCCTCTATCCAGAGACCATGAATTCAACCTCCTAAGTAAAGCTTCTTGATTGGTTTTCTTTTGCTTCTCTTTCTGGAAAGTGGTGCTAATGAGTTCTGTTTTGTTGCACAGGGCTGAGACATGGACCGTATTATACTCATACGTACTTGAGCAAGTATAATGAATATGTGGGTATGTAAGCTTTGATCTTCTAATTCTGAGATGAACTTTGCATCCTGTAGATTCCATCCTCTCATTTATGAAGACCGCCGTGCTTTGTTGACCTCATCATGAGGCAGTTGTGCTGCTTCGGTTTTTGTTCTTGGCCGACTATACTTGCTTCGCTAATTATTTGGGTTGATATTGCACCTGATCTGTTATGTTAATTAGTATTTAAGTATAGTGATTAAGACATGCATTTTTAATTATTAACTCGTTAGTAGATAATGGAAACGTGTTTAGAAAGAGAAAAGTTACTTCTAAGTGCAAATCTACCCAAATTAGGCTTGGGGATAAAAAAAAAAAGGTCATATTTTGCCTCTGTGGTTACTATATGAAAGAGTCATGAGTTTATGTGGCAACACGAGGCCTAATTAGTTTTGGGACAGGTAATCTTTTCATATCAGTCCTTTGGTTAATATAGGCATTATTATTATTATCGTCTGCCCTTGCACTGCAGCAG
Organism: Eucalyptus pauciflora; assembly: GCA_007663325.1. Taxonomy (NCBI): domain Eukaryota; kingdom Viridiplantae; phylum Streptophyta; class Magnoliopsida; order Myrtales; family Myrtaceae; genus Eucalyptus; species Eucalyptus pauciflora. Next base: position 660,513 of record VMYD01000177.1, on the reverse strand, counting down.
CTCAATCAAGACAAAGCTTTTCTCCGTTTTACTTTTGTGGACTTACGTAATGTTCGTTGGAAATAAAATTACTAGTCTCAAATCGATCGAGCGAATTCAGTATATCTCATTTGCCTTTCTCTTTCATGCAATCTCTTGTCCATGTCATAATGCATTTTTTCCACATTTGTCAGGCGAAACTGCTATTTTCGGGCCAGCTGGAGTTTACGAGTGGAACGGGCATGATGATCAACCCCGTAATTTCAACAGATCGAGGAACTTTGAAAGGAGGGAAAATATGCAGAACAGAAATTTCCGAGCCAGGGACATGCCACCTATACATAACCAAGGGATGCAGAACCCTCCACCTCTAGGAATCATGCTTCCACCAAATATGGGCAGTGGAATCCCCCAAGGATTACCTTTGCCGGAATGCCTCTGCCCAGCCACCCTGGATGCCCCTAAGCAACTCTTGTGTAACTACATCCCTTTCTCGAATTTCCTTTAAATAGAAAAAAAAAAAAATTGAGTTCCTAACAATTGGGAGAACATTTTAGGTGATTGGGTCGGTTTACGTATCTTAACTGAAACATAAGGTCCGTTTGTTTGAAGAAAAACTACTTCCGGAGAATTATTTTCTGACTCCTTAGTGTTTGGATGATGGAAAAGTGATTGATCTTCGAAAAAAATGTGTTTCATGAACTCATAGCAACAAACTTGGATCGGAGGAAAATGATTTCACCTTCTAGTAAAAAGGAAATCACTTTCTGACTTTGCTTGCCACAGTTGGGCATGCGCTTATTACAATTCCATCTATATCGTTCAAGAAGCTGTTCCCTGACCACCCAGACCCGTCGGAACCTGGCAAGGAGAAGGACATATTTATCGACATATTGTATCCTGACCAAGCCGACTACCTGCATTGGCTGGTCGTAATGGAGGGGCCGGAGGGCGATCCTACTAGAGATGAGATCATCGATACTTATATTAAGACGGTTGCGCAGGTTGTTAAAAGGTCAGTGGTTCGAGACTGTGGTCTTATCTGTTTGGCAGGGTTGTGTTCTGTGTGGCAATGTGTTTGTTCATCATTATTATGGTTGTTGATGAAATGAATGAGTAGGTTGAGACGAGTGCTGGGTTTTTCAGCTTCATATTACTCAGTCCAAGTTCTCTGCTTGTACTCTGTTTCGCCCTTGTTTATCGGTCATTTTTCGGCTTCTAAATGGTTGTTGATGAAATGAACTGAGTAGGTTGAGATGGGTGCTGGGTTTTTCAACTTCATATTACTCAGAGCACGTTTTCTGATTGTACTCTGTTTTGCCTTTGTTTATCAGTCATTTTTTAGCTTCTAATGATCATTCCTGAAATGAACTGAGTAGGTTGAGACAGGTGTTGGGTTTTTCAACTTCATATTGTTATAATTATGGTTAATGGATCAACGAAAGCCAATAAATTAAGATACGTCTTTTCTGTTCACGTATCTCTTTTGAATTCATGAATTTCCTAGATTCATGTATCTTTTAGTTCATGTATTTATTGAGTTCACGAATCTCTTAAATTCACGTGTCTCTAGATTCATGAACTTCGTGGATATATGCATCTATTTAATTCATGTATTTCTTCTGTACATGAACTAAAAAGCTCTATAAATAGATTGGAGCATAGAGCTTCATTAAGGGTTTTGGTTTTGGTTTTTCCGACTCGATTCCAAAAAGGCTTTGGTATACTTTTCTACTCTTTTGATTTTTCTGAGTGTGCTGGTTCAATTGAACGATTCGACTGAGTCCTGTTTGTATAGTGCTAATCCAAACAGGTTCGAGGTATTGTATCTTGGGAGGCATAGTTTGTGAATCTGCGGAGCACCATTGGTAGAAACTAATCGCCTTAAGGAGATTTGGATATCCATACCTCATTTCCAATTTCATGTTTTGATTACAACAAATAGTTTGCTTTCTCTGGATTAATTTCCAACACATATTACTCAGAGCATGTTCTCTGCTTGTACTCTGTTTCGCCTTTGTTTATCGGTCATTTTTCAGCTTCTCCGTGATATGTTGGAATTACCTATGGCTGGAGGCTGAGATGACTGAATTCTTTGTGCTTGCTTGTCTTTCACAAACGAGGTCTAAAAATACAATGACACAGCTTTTCGTGAATAACTATTTTCTTGTTCTGGCCGAGAACAATGACTCATAATTTGGTCTCTTAGCTCTAGTTTAAGTAAACTTCCAATTAGATTTTAGTATGTTTTGCAGTGATTGTTATGCTGTCTCTTTCAGGTGCTTAAGCTTAAAGGTGATTCCTTATTGCTCCTTTATGTGGCAGGATTGATGCTGTGTTTTGATTTAGAATTGATTTTGACATGGAGGGATGATTGGGTCTGTTTCTTTTTTTCTTTCATTGCCAGATGTGGCACATTTCCCTTTCATGTGAAGTGAACCCTTCTTGAAATTGGTCCTCATTACAATATCATAGCTAGTATTATGGTGACTATGAGGATGCTTAAGAATGGTATTTGGCGGGTACAGAAGCAACAGTTTCTCTCGCGTGTTAATTCTTTTGCGAATGGTTCTTGAAGTGATGGTCCTTGCCTGTAGTCATTGATCATCTGGATTTATTACTGTCCCTATTATTTTGTTTAACCACAATTTGTTGCTTGCTTTTACAGTGAAGAAAAAGCCAGGAGTAAGATCTACACTGTTGATACAGGGCCCTACTACTTTGCATTTGGAGTCAACGTATCTCCAAACCTTGCTTACAAACTTGCTGGTAAAGCTTCTTGATCGGTTCTCTTTTTGCTTCTCTTTTTGGAAAGTGGCACTAATGAGTTCTATTTGGTCGCACAGATCTGCCTAGAGTTCGATGGGTTGTTTCTGATGCGTACCTGCCTCTGAGGAAAGGCTATGGGGCATGGAAGCTTTGATCTTCTAATTCTGCCATGAACTTTGCATCCTGGAGATTACATTCTCTCATTTATGAAAACCGCTGTGCTTTGTTGACCTCAGCATGAGGCAATTGTGCTGCTTCGATCTTTGTTCTTGGCCGACTATACGTGCTTGGCTTTTATTCGGGCAAGTTTTGCACAGTGATCTATTATGTTAATTGGTTTTTAAATATAGTGATTATGACAATTGTTTAGCAGATAAGTTTCCTTCATGGAAACGTGTTTAGAAAGACAAAAGTCTGTTCCAACTGCAAATCTACCCAAATTTGGCTTGGGAATGGACAAAAGTGTCATATTTTGCCATTGTGGTTATTATACGTAAGGTAAGGGGAAAAGGCAAAGTAGTATAGCCTAAAAGACTTTAGACAAATGCAAAAGCCGTTTAGTAAACTATGCTTTGAGAAGCAATTTTGAGAGAAATGCCATTTGGTAAAAAATGCATTTGAAACGCTATTTGGGTGATTAATATTAGTTTCTTAAATTTTATTTGTTTAAAATTGAAAAAAAAAATCATTTATGCAACTTTTTAAATATAAATTTTGATAATAATATTTAAAAAATCAAATACATATATAATTTTTTTATGCAACTCTTTAAATATAAATTTTCAGAATAATGCAAAAAAAAAAACAAAAAATCAAACACTTATATATAATTTTTTTTTTAAAAAGACCAAATCTTTCGCCAAAATTTTTTAATTTTTATTTGTTGAAAATTGAAAAAATAATGTATGCAACTTTTAAATATCAATTTGAAAATAATGCTAAAATTCAAATACATATATATATATATATATATATATATATATATATATATATATATATATATATTAAAAAGAAGACCAAACCCTTCATTAGAATTTTTATATTTTCGATTGTTTAAAATTGAAAAAATAATAATGTATGCAAATTTTTAAATATAAATTTTCAAAATAATGCTAAAAAAAATCAAACACTTACATATAATTCTTTTTTTCTAAAAAAAAAAGACCAAATCCTTCGTCAATTTTTTTTAATTTTTATTTGTTGAAAAATGAAAAAATAATGTATGCAACTTTTAAATATCAATTTGAAAATAATGCTAAAAATCAAATACATATATATATATATATATATATGAAAAAGAAAAAAGCAGACCAAACCCTTCATCGGAATTTTTATATTTTCAATTGTTTAAAATTGAAAAAAATAATGTATGCAACTTTTTAAATATAAATTTTGACAATAATACTAAAAAAATCAAATATATATAGTAAAAAAAGACCAAATCCTTCGATGAAATATTTTAGTTTTAAAAAATTGAAAAAATAATGTATGTGACTTTTTTAATATAAGTTTGAAAATAATGCTAAGAAATCAAATACATATATATAATTTCTTTTAAAAAAGACCAAACCCTTCGTCGGAATTTTTTAATTTTTATTTGTTTAAAATTGAAAAAAAAATGTATGCAACTTTTTAAATATAAATTTTGACAATAATGCTAAAAAATCAAATATTTAAATATTTAAAAAAACCCAAATATATTTAATTTTTTTAACATTTATATATATTTGATTTTTTTAGCATTATTTTGGCATTTTAAAAAATAATAATGGGAGCAAAATCAGAAATTTGAAGAATGAATAAGGATAGTTTTGGAAGAAAAAACTAAGCTTCAGCATTTGACCAAATGCTAAAAGCTCAAAGTTATTCCTTATTAGCATTAGGTTTTTAAATTTCCCAATATTGACTTTCACTTAAAAGTTACTTCAAAATAGTTGATAAACAGTCCAACATTTCCCCAAAGGTCTTTAGAGGCTGAAAGCCCATTGGAAATGCTGAACCAAACACACCCTATGTAGCGGCATGAGGCCTAATTAGTCTTGTGATAGGTAATCCTTCCATGTCGGTCCTTCGGTTAATATGGGCATTCTTATCATCTGCTTGCACTGCAGCAACTCAATCAAGACCTAGCTTTATTGTATTTTACTTTTGTGGACTTATTGTTCATTACAAGCCTTATATTACGGACTCAAATCAATCAAGCGAATTTGGTAAATCGTATTGTGAAATTCTTGCCGTCTCTTTCATGCGGATTTGTTTTTAATGGCAGGGAAGCAATTCCTTATGATCCTCCAGCTAACATGTGGAGAGGACCTTGTAATTTCGAGAGATTGAGGAACTTTAAAAAGGAGGGTGGGAATCCACGAAATAGACATTTCCGAGCCAAGAACATTTCATAACCAAGGGATGTAGAACCCTCCACCTCAAGGCATTGTGCCCCCGCCAAATATGGGCGGTGGAATGCCTCCACCAAGCAACTTTGGTGGATTGCCTCTGCACAACCAAATGTGATTTGATCGGTAATATATCTTAATCGAAATTTAATATGTTTGATCTTTTGATTTCATCTTTCAAATATTGACGAGTTTCTAGAACTTCATTTTCTTTTTATCAAACTAGTTTTGTTGTTTTCATAAAAACGAGAGATGTTAATTTTTGTTCTTTTTTATTTTGCTTTGAAGGTGATTTAGGTTTTGAGTAGTCCAAGTCTTTATTCAAGATAAGTGAAAGGTGTAGGCAATAAATTAGATTGAATAAATTACCAGTCTTGGAGTCTCGAGATTTCGATAGCTTAAACTTGCTTTCCAACATTAGTGTTGACCAAACAACAATCGATGATTTATATTGCATAAGATACATCCTAGTGGGTGCTACAAATACAAAATTTCTATGGGAAGCTGTGTCTTCTTTCATACTACCTTTTATTTTTATATCTCCATATCTCAACAAAACCTCCTAACAATCATTCTTATTGATGTCGCAGTGGATTATCCTCAACTAATTCATCCCTACGGTCAAAAAAGCCGGGTTTACATTTCTAATGCAGTTTACCTAATTAAGTATTGGTATGACCTATAATAGTTCCAAATCACACTCAACTTGATGTTCTAGCGAACTATGACGGTCTGGAAAGGCTGGATGGTTAAGTAATACGTTCTATTTCCTTATTAGACTCGCTCTCAATTTTACTGACTTCATACCATATTTCAAGTTGTTCATATTCCTTTACCGTCCTTTCTCTTGAATCAAAGGTATGCTTGGTCTTCTTCTAAATGGAACAGGAAATGGAGCATCATTTAGTTGGGATGTGAGATGAGTTTATGATAACATGTTGAAAGGATGTAGAGATTTTGCAACCAAAGAAATCTGAAATACTAACCGCTTTTAAAAAAATAATTAAAAACTCGATTTTTTTTAAAATAAAAATAAAAAATAATTACAAATTAGATTTAAAAAAAATAAAAAGGAATGTAATCAGATTTTCCAATTTTTAATTTATTTTCAAATTACAGGCAAATATCCAAAAATATTGTTGTTTCTCGGACAAAATGACTTCGTAAAAATATTTTTCAAGAAAAAAAGAGAACCTCAATTTAATATATATATATAATTGTCCATTAAATTTGTATTTAATGAAAGAGTTTTATCAATATTATTTATAAAAAAAAAAAATTGTACAAAACAAGCTTTCATAGATTTGGAAGTATTTTAGCAATATAATCTTTAAAAAAAAGTCACAAGAATAAGTTTTTTCAAATTTGGTTACGAATGGAAATGTTTTAGTAATATAGACTAGATCGTATATGAGTTGAATATAGATTGAGTCGGATATGGGTTAAAAAATTTACATTACATGAAAATTGGTCAAAACGACTTAAATGGATCAATATAAGTCGGATCATTTTCGATCCAACCCAAATCCGATGACAGCCCAGTGATGAGTAATTATTTTTGAAAATTTTCTTTGCCAAGTTACTCTTCTTTTCGCGAAACGAAGGCGTCAATGATGTGATACCCTAAAAAACCTTCCTCTTTTCACTCTCGTCCAAATTTCACCTTTTTGTCTCGAAAACAAAGAAGACTCGTCAGCCTCCAGCATGGCGACGCAGCTCTCCACTCGCTCCCGCCTCCTCACGAAGCCTCAGCGAGGCCTCGCCTCCCTCCTCTCTCGCTCCCGCTACTTCTCCTCCGCTCCCGCCTCCGCGCCTCGCTACCCTCCCTTCCTCCCCTCTCTCCTCCGCTATCGCCTCCGCCCTCTCTCCGCGGCCTCCGCGGAGTTCCATGGCCGCCTCGCCGCGGCTTCTTCCGCCCGTGCCTTCGCGACTAGCGCGACCTCTTTTACGCTCGACGATCAGTGGCCCCACCTTCGGAACCGCGTGAGGTTTCACTTTCACATTGTCATAATGATGGAAAGGTCGGACGATAAGGCTGGTGAGATCCTACCGGACGATAAAGCTGGCGAGATCCTGGATACTTGTGTTAAGACGATTGCGGAGGCTGTTGGAGGGTCAGTGATTCGAGTTTGTGGTGTTTATCTGTTTCCTAGGGATTTGTTTCGTGTGACCATTTGTTTGTTCGTCCTTATTAAATGAACTGAGTAGGTTGAGACCGGCGGGTTTATCGACTTCGAACATTTTCTCTGCTTGTACTCTGTTTCGCCATCGTTTATCGGTCATTCTTTTCAGCTTCTTCATGATATGTTAGGATTTCCTATGGCGTTCTTTGCTTCTGTCTTTCACAAATCAGGTAACGAATTTCCATGAATAACTTCTTTCTTGTTCTGGCCAAGAACAGTGACTAATATTTTGGTCTCTTAGCTCTGGTTTAGAGTATTAGGCCGATTTTAGTATTTGTTTTGGAGTGATTGTTATGCTGTCTCTATCAGGTGTTTGAGCTGAAAGGTGATTCTTTATTGCTGCTTTATGCGGCAGAATTGATGCTGTGCTCTGATTTATAATTGATTTTGACATGAAGGGATGATTGGGGTTTTTTTTTTTCTTTCATTGCCAGATGGGCATATTTCCCTTTTATGTGAAGTGAACACTTCTTGAAATTGGTCTTCATTACAATATCATAGCTAGTGTTATAGTGACCGAGAGGTTGCTTATGAATGGTATTTGGTCCCTATTACTTTGTCTAACCACAATTTGTTGCTTGCTATTGCAGTGAAGAAGTAGCCAGAAGGAAGATCTACTCAGTTATAGTAGGGCTCCACCACTTTGTATTTAGAGCTCCTCTATCCACAGGCCATATTTTCAACCTCCTAGGTAAAGCTTCTTGATTGGTTTTCTTTTGCTTCTCTTTCTGGAAAGTGGTGCTAATGAGTTCTGTTTTGTTGCACAGATCAGAGACTTAAAATATTTCATTATCATAGGTACCTGGGCAGGTATAATGAATGTGTGGGTATGTAAGCTTTGATCTTCTAATTCTGACATGAACTTTGCGTCCTGTAGATTCCATCCTCTCATTTATGAAGACCGCCGTGCTTTGTTGACCTCATCATGAGGCAGTTGTGCTGCTTCGGTTTTTGTTCTCGGCCAACTATACTTGCTTGGCTAATTATTTGGGTTGATATTGCACCTGATCTGTTATGTTAATTAGTATTTAAGAATAGTGATTAAGACATGCATTTTTAATTATTAACTCGTTAGTAAATAATGGAAACGTGTTTAGAAAGAGAAAAGTTACTTCCAAGTGCAAATCTACCCAAATTAGGCTTGGGGATGGAAAAAAATGTCATATTTTGCCCTTGTGGTTACTATATGAAAGAGTCATGAGTTTATGTTGCAACACGAGGCCTAATTAGTTTTGGGACAGGTAATCTTTCCATGTCAGTCCTTTGGTTGATATAGGCATTATTATTATCGTCTGCCCTTGCACTGCAGCAGCTCAATCAAGACAAAGCTTTTCTCCGTTTTACTTTTGTGGACTTACATAATGTTCATTGGAAATAAAATTACTAGTCTCAAATCGATCGAGCGAATTCAGTATATCTCATTGTTAAATTCTTGCCTTTCTCTTTCGTGCAATCTCTTGTCCATGTCATAATGCATTTTTTCCACATTTGTCAGGCGAAACTGCTCTTTTCGGGCCAGTTGGAATTTACGAGTGGAACGGGCATGATGATCAACCCCGTAATTTCAACAGATCGAGGAACTTTGAAAGGAGGGAAAATATGCAGAACAGAGATTTCCAAGCCAGGGACAAGCCACCTATAGATTACCAAGGGATGCAGAACCCTCCACCTTTAGAAATCATGCTTCCACCAAATATGGGCAGTGGAATCCCCCATGGAATACCTTTGCCGGAATGCCTCTGCCCAGCCACCCTGGATGCCCCTAAGCAATTCATGCGTAAGTACATCCCTTTCTCGAATTTCCTTTAAATAGAAAAAAAATTGATTTCCTAACAATTGGGAGAACATTTTAGGCGATTGGGTCAGTTTAAGTATCTTAACTGAAACATAAGGTCCATTTGTTTGAAGAAAAACTACTTCCGGAGAATTATTTTCCGACTCCTTAGTGTTTGGATGATGGGAAAGTGATTGATCTTCGAAAAAAACGTGTTTCATGAACTCAAAGCAACAAACTTGGATCGGAGGAAAACGATTTCCCCTTCTAGTAAAAAGGAAATCACTTTTTGACTTTGCTTGCCACAGTTGGGCATGCGCTTATTACAATTCCATCTATATCGTTCAAGAAGAGGTTCCCTGACAGGCCAGACCTGTCGGTACACAGCAAGGACTGGAAGACATTTCTCGACATCACGTATCCTGACAATGACGACTTCATTCATTGGCTGGTCGTAATGGAGAGGCCGGAGGGTGATCCTACTAGAGATGAGATCATCGATACTTATATTAAGACGGTTGCGCAGGTTGTTAAAAGGTCAGTGGTTCGAGATTGTGGTCTTATCTGTTTGCCAGGGTTGTGTTCTGTGTGGCAATGTGTTTGTTCGTCATTATTATGGTTGTTGATGAAATGAATGAGTAGGTTGAGACGGGTGCTGGGTTTTTCAACTTCATATTACTCAGACCATGTTCTCCGCTTGTACTCTGTTTCGCCTTTGTTTATCAGTCATTTTTCAGCTTCTAAATGGTCGTTCATGAAATGAACTGAGTAGGTTGAGACGGGTGCTGGGTTTTTCAACTTGATATTATTCAGAGCATCTTCTCTGCTAGTACTCTGTTTCGCCTTTGTTTATCGGTCATTTTTCAGCTTCTCCGTGATATGTTGGAATTACCTATGGCCGGAGGGTGAGATGACTGAATTCTTCGTGCCATGCTTTGCTCGTCTTCACAAACGAGGTCTAAAAATACGATGACACAAAGCTTTTCGTGAATAACTATTTTCTTGTTCTGGCCGAGAACAATGACTCATAATTTGGTCTCTTAGCTCTGGTTTAAGTAAACTTCCAATTAGATTTTAGTAGACATTTGGGTCTGTTTCTTTTTTTCTTTCATTGCCAGATGTGGCACATTTCCCTTTCATGTGAAGTGAACCCTTCTTGAAATTGGTCCTCATTACAATATCATAGCTAGTATTATGGTGACTATGAGGATGCTTAAGAATGGTATTTGGCGGGTGCAAAAGCAACAGTTTCTCTCGCGTGTTAATTCTTTTGCGAATGGTTCTTGAAGTGATGGTCCTTGCCTGTAGTCATTGATCATCTCGATTTATTACTGTCCCTATTATTTTGTCTAACCACAATTTGTTGCTTGCTATTACAGTGAAGAAAAAGCCAAGAGGAAGATCTACACTGTTGATACAGGGCCCTACTACTTTGCATTTGGAGCCAAATTAAATCCAAATCTTGCTTACAAACTTTTTGGTAAAGCTTCTTGATCGGTTCTCTTTTTGCTTCTCTTTTTGGAAAGTGGCACTAATGAGTTCTGTTTGGTCGCATAGATCTGCCTAGAGTTCGATGGGTTGTTTCTGATGCGTACCTGCCTCTGAGGAAAGGTTATGGGGCATGGAAGCTTTGATCTTCTAATTCTGCCATGAACTTTGCATCCTGGAGATTACGTTCTCTCATTTATGAAGACCGCTGTGCTTTGTTGACCTCAGCATGAGGCAATTGTGCTGCTTCGATCTTTGTTCTTGGCCGACTATACGTGCTTGGCTTTTATTCGGGCAAGTTTTGGACGTGATCTATTATGTTAATTGGTTTTTAAATATAGTGATTATGACAATTGTTTAGCAGATAAGTTTCCTTCATGGAAACGTGTTTAGAAAGACAAAAGTCTGTTCCAACTGCAAATCTACCCAAATTTGGGACAAAGTACATCGCAAGTGCCAAAACTTGGCACGGAACTTTAAAAATGTAAATGTGACACTTAAGTGCTATCTCCGGCAAACCCTACTGGAAATCTGACGTGACAATTTTTTATTATTTTTTTCGTCTACGTGGCTTGCCAGAATGTTGATTCAACAAACAAAGCCAAAAACGACGTCGTTTTTAAGCGAAAATGTTAATATAAAAATAAATTAATTAAATTATAAAAAAAATTATTATTATTTTAATAAAATAATATAAAATGAAAAAATTAATTTAAAAAAAAAAGGTGGGGAGAGGAGGCAGCAGTGAGCCCTCAGCCGTTGCCTCCCAGCTGTCGCCGACCGGCAACAGTGGGGGGAGGGTCGACCAGGGTCGCCAGCCCCCGGCCGACCGACGACGAGGGCCGCGAGCCCTCGACGAGATCTAGGGTGAGGGCTAGTGGGCCCTCGCCACCTCCCCGCCGTCGCCAAGAAGGACCGGCGACGGAGTGGGGAGGGTCAACCAGGGTTGCCAACCCTCAGCCGACCGACAGCGAGGGCTCACAGGCCCTCCCCATTGTCGGCAGCGGTGAGGGCTCAGCAGTCTCCTTCCCCTCCCTTTTTTTTTTAATTATTATTTACTTTTTAAATATTTGAATTTGTATTTTTAAATGTTTTAAATAAATTTAGTTTAAATTTTAATTTAATTAATTTTTATATTAATTATTTACACATCGGAGACAAAATGACGTCGTTTTTGTATTTTCTCGCCATGTTAGCATGCAAAACAACGCCGTTTTGCACTCACCTCGCTGAAAAATTGCCACGTCAGCAATTTGGTCAGATTTTAGCCAGAGTGACATTTAAGTGATCCATTTTACTCCAATTTTAGCACTTAAGTGAACATTTTCAAAGTTTTTGCACTTAATGTCCCTCCATACCAAGTTTTGGTACTTGGGGATGGACAAGGAGGAGGCGACATTTGTCTACATGATGTATCCAGATGAAGGCGAATTCTGGCACTGGCTAGTCGTAATGGAGGAGCCGGAGGGCAATCCTACTAGAGATGAGATCATTGATACTTATATTGAGACGCTTGCGCGAGTTGTTGGAAGGTCAGTGGTTCAAGCTTGTGGTCTTATTTGATTGCTAGGGTTGTGTTCTGTGTGGCAAATTTTTTTGTTCATCATTATTATGGTTGTTAATGAAATGAACTGAGTAGGTTGAGACGAGTGCTGGGTTTTTCAACTTCATATTACTTAGAGCGTGTTCTCTGCTTGTACTCTGTCTCGCCTTTGTTGATCGGTCATTTTTCAGCTTCTTAATGATATGTTGGAATTACCTGTGGCTGGAGGGTGAAATGAATGAATTCTTTGTGCCGTTCTTTGCTTCTGTCTTTCACAAACGAGAGGTAAAAATACGATGACACAAAGCTTTCCGTGAATAACTATTTTCTTGCTGTGGCCAAGAACGATGACTATTTTTTTGGTCTCTTAGCTCTGGTTTAAGTAAATTTCCAATTAGATTTTAGTATTTGTTTTGCACTGATTATTATGCTGTCTCTATCAGTTGTTTGAGCTCAAAGGTGATTCTTTATTGCTGTGTTTTGATTTAGTTTTTTGGCAGGATTGATGCTGTGTTTCGATTTAGAATTGATTTTGACATGGAGGGATGATTGGGTCTGTCTCTTTTTTTCTTTCATTGCCAGATGTGGCATATTTCCCTTTCATGTGAAGTGAACCCTTCTTTAATTGGTCCTCATTACAATATCATAGCTAGTATTATGGTAACTATGAGGATGCTTATGAATGGTATTTGGCAGGTACAGAAGCAAAAGTTTCTCTCGCGTGTTAATTTTTTGGGAATGGTTCTTGAAGTGATAGTCCTTGCCTGTAGTCATTGTTCATCTTGATTTATTACTGTCCCTATTATTTTGTCTAACCACAATTTGTCACTTGCTATTATAGTGAAGAAGTAGCCAGAGTGAAGATCTACACTGTTGATACAGGGCCCTACTACTTTGCATTTGGAGCCGTTGTATTTGAAGAGGTTGCTCACTGTCTAATTGGTAAAGCTTCTTGATTGGTTCTCTTTTGCTTCTCTTTTTGGAAAGTGGTGCTAATGAGTTCTGTTTTGTTGCACAGATCTGCCTAATGTTCGATGGGTTCTTCCTGATACATACCTGCTTCTGAGGAATGATTATACGGGTATGGAAGCTTTGATCTTCTAATTCTGCCATGAACTTTGCATCCTGTAGATTACATCCTCTCATATATGAAAACCGTGGTGCCTTGTTGACCTCGTCATGAGGCAATTGTGCTGCTTCGGTTTTTGTTCTTGGCCGACTATACTTGCTTGGCTATTATTTGGGTAGTTGTTGCACCTCCTCTGTTATGTTAATTAGCATTTAAGTATAGTGATTGAGACACGAATTATTAATTATTAACTGTTTAGCAGACAAGTTTGCTCAATGCAAACATGTTTAGAAAGAGAAAAGTTCATTCCAACTGCAAATCTACCCAAATTTGGCTTGGGGATGGACAAAAATGTCATATTTTGCCTCCATAATTGCTATATGAACGAGTCGTGAGTTTATGTAGCAGCATGAGACCTAATTAGTCTTGCCACAAGTAATCCTTCCATGTCAATCCTTTGGTTGATATAATTATTATTATCAACTGCCCTTGCACTACAGCAGCTCAATCAAGACCTAGCTTTATTCTGTTTTGCTTTTGTGGGCTTATTGTTCATTAGAAGCATTATATCAGAGTCTCAAATTAGTCGAGCGAATTTGGTATAATCCCATTGTGAAATTCTTGCCTTTCTCATTCATGTGATCTCTTGTTGTATGTCATAATGTATTTTTTCCATATTTGTCAGGCCAAGTTTATTTTATTGATGGGGAAGCAGTTGCTTATGACCCAGGGTACAAGACAGATAAAGAGGAGATCGCGGGTGAAAATCGTGAAAAGAGGAGGGAAATGATGCAGAGTAGAGATTTTGGGACATTCTCTAGGCGTTGTTGTTTCTTGAAGACTGAGAGTTGTTAATATTCTTGTTTATTTTGCTTTGAAGGTGATTTAGTTTTGAGTTGTCCAAGTCTTTGTTCAAGATGAGTGAAAACCCTATTACTAGATTAGATTGGTCTACTTGATTGATGTTTGTTAGTTAAATTTGAAATTCAATGCAAGTGGGTTCCAAGATTGACAAGTAGAGTTATGGTGATTTCTTGCCTATATTTAAATCTTTAATACATGCCTAAGAGCTATTCGAAAGTATACCCAAATGACTTTGTTGCACCTTAAATGGGAAAGAATGAGAAAATGGTAAAACTAGGTCAAAAAAAAGGCTTTTTAGTAGATTTCGACATGTCAAGGGGCAATTTTGTAAATTTCTAGAAATTAGAGGGCTCTCTTAACTGTGTGAGTTTATGGTTTTAAGTTTTAGTTAATGGGTTATTAAGTCAGACTAATTAAATAAAATTAAATCGCTTCAAAATAAGTAGTTTTGCAGCTTTAGGGGTTGACCCCAAAAAAATAAAAAAAATAAAAAGCTTTAGGGGCATGTGTAATTTCACCAAGCTAAGGGACTAATTTGTAATAACTGGAAATTTTAGAGGCTGTTCACAGCATGTGCAGCCTTATTATGAATTTATGATACGTGATTAAGTTATTAATAAGAGATAATTGCTTAATCTAGACAATGTATCTAATTATGCAAAATTGGACCTAATTGTGTAATTAATTCGGAAGTTGGTTGTTTCTGTAAATTTATAAAATTTGTGGCATGCCCATAGTATAAATAAAATACTCATATGTCTTAGATAACAAATGAATGGACTTTGGTGCTTAATTAATATGGCTTGATTAAGTGAAAATTGAAAGTTGGGGCGTAAAGAAAATTGTAAATTGAGAAACTTTATTGGGGCAATTGTGTAACTTTAAAGAATAATAGAATATTTGAATCGAGAAGTTCATTTTTCTCATGCTTAGTCTGTGATTGATTGATTTCCACAAGATTTTGCGGTACTTCAGGAGTAAAAACGTTAAATGTAGCCAATACGAAATAATAAAAAAAAAAGATACCTCTGCTGAGAGTACATCATTTCTGTGGGAACCTGTCTTCTTTCAAACTACATTTTATTTTAAATCTCCACGTCTCGACAAAACCTCCTGACAATCATTCTTATTAATGTCACATTGGACCATCCTCAACTAATTCATCCTTATGATAAAAAAAGCCGGGTTTACCTTTCTAATGCAGTTTACCTAAGGAAGTATAGGTATGACCTATAATAGTTCCCAATCAGAGTCAATTTGATGTTCTTGCGAACTCTGAGGGTCCGAAAAGGCTGAGATTGCAGGTTGTGAAGTAGTATGTTCTATGTGCCGGTTATACTCGCTCTCAATTTGACTGTCTTCATACCATATTCCAAGCTGTTCATATTCCTTTACCGTCCTCTTTCTTGGAGCAAAGGTATCCATGATCTTCTTCTGAATGGAACAGGAAAAGGAGCATCATTTAGCTGGGATGAGAGACAAGTTTATGATAATATGTCGAAATGAATCAAAGTGAGATTGATGTCTAGAATGAAAACTTGTTGAAAGATAAGGGTGAACAATAGCAGGGAATACTCAAATTTACAATGGAAGCTTATCCAAATGCTCAAACAAAATGCATGTACATGTTTGAGGTGGAGTGAGAAAGAGCACCTTGAATGATCTGGTTCGTTGGATCCTAAGAGACAGAGCATATAGTTCACGAGAATCTAAAGCAACACAACTCTCCCCAAGCTTCGCTTCCTCATCCTTATCTATGATATCAATGTTGAGGATAGTTACATATGCATAAATTCACAGAACAATCAATGCAAAATCAGGAAGACAATCAAAAGATAGCACAGCCAAACATAGATATACAGGGATAAAGTCAGCAAAGGGATATCATACGGTCTAAACTTTCATTTTTGCAATTGAGGTACTTTGACAGGAATCCCAACGATGTTTCTAAGAATTGCTGACATGACCCCTTGGCAATCACATGACAATGACAATGCGCCCTACTCGGCCTTAACTTAAGAAATTTTAAAGAACTGGAGAAGACAAGTACAAACTTAAAAAAAAAAAAAAAACAGAGAGAGAGAGAGAGAGGCAGGGGACAGCCACATGCAGTTGAGGGTTGTCAGCCCTTTGCAAGCAATGGCAGTGTCAGAAGGTCCTATGATCCTCTACTGTGGCTTGCATAGGGTTGCACAGCCCTTCTGCCATGGATTGCAAGGATCATGCTATTGAGTTAGGCTGACATGAAGCTCAACTGGATGTAATGTCAGCACCATGTGAACCACCACATTAACATTTTGCTGGAAATTTGCCGAATTCTAGTGAGGGTGCATCAATTGCAATTTAGTGCATTGTGTGATTGAAATCAAAACTTAAACAAGATTGAAAATAATACCTAAGTTAAGGACCACTAATAAAGTTTACCTGTATGTCAAATAATGACATCACCATACACTTTAATCACTTTCAAAAACAACATATGCAAGCAAAGATGCACATTATGGTTCAGGAAAGGTCCATTCTTGAGTCTAACGACGGATCCTCACCTGAAGAGAACGAGAGATCATGAAATTCAGCAGACTCGTTGCACTGAATGTGCTCTTTTTGGTAGGCTTCAGTCAAAGAAGTAGTGTCACTAAACCCAGAGGCATTTTCCACTGTAGAAGGATATGGGGCTTGTGAAAACTTAAAATCATCTATAAATGGAAAGGGTGTAAAGATTTTGCAACCAAAGAAATCTGAAAATACTAACCGCTTCCACCTGAGAGGGCAAATGGGGTAGCGCTGGAACTGCGAGGTACACACCTCACAGTACCAACTTCATCATCACAAGAGCTCCCTCTTTGAAAAGAAACTTCAGGCAAGATCTCCGACTCATAAGATTCAACTTCCACTGGATTGCTTAAGCTTTCAAGATCCATTGTCTTCGCCTCTTCCTCATGAGATACAACAGGTGAAGACATATCAGATGAAGTGATCATATTTGAAGCATCAATGCTGCGCACAGTTTCAACTGTGAAGTTGTCAGAAGGGACGAGGTCCTCCTCCGCATGAACGGAATCTGCAGGTGAAAGCTTGTTTGGGGCTAAACTCGCAGTGTTTGCATTGTCGTCGCTAGGGCGATGAATGGACAGAAAATCAGCTTCACATAAATCCTTTTCAACAGAAGAGATTAAGTACACCTCAGGTGTAGATGACTTCCCATGCCTGGCATTTTCCTTCCAAAACTTGGCAGCCTTTTCCTCAGTCAAGGCACCATCTGTACGCGCTAAAGATGATATGCACCGTCCACCCTCAAGTAAATGCACAGAAACTGGAGCCCTTGGGGAGTCGGATATATAAATTTGTTGGTTCTTCACAGCACTGAAAGCAGTTGGTTCTTCCAGTAGTACCATATCCAAGGACTCTGGCACCTCAATTGAATTCTTAGAAGAGGGATTACAAGTTCGAGGCTCAATTTTTTCCCGGCTAGAGTCATTAAACAAATGTCCTGGTAGGTTCTTCACACTATCAAAAGCAAGGGTTGTCTTCAGAGATTTAAATTCTGAAGAAGACTCGGGCACCTCAAACAAATCTGGAGAAGATGGATCAGAAGTTTGAGATCCAGTTGGCTCCTGACTAGGGTTGTTGAATGCATGTCCCAGTTGGTTCTTCACACTATCAAGCGCAGTTAGGTTGTCCAGTTGTCCCAAATCCGCGGAAGACTCCAGCCCCTCAATCAAATTCTGAGAGTAGGGATTAGCAGCTTGAGGTTCACTTTGTTCAGGTTCCTGACTAGGATCGTCCAATATATGTCCTCGGTTCTTTATACTATCCAAAGAAGTGGGTTCATCTGATGGCCCCACATCTGAGGAAGACACCGGCACCTCAATCGAATTCTGCGAAGAGCAATTAGAAGTCTGAGGTTCAATTGGTTCCTGAAAAGGTTCCAAATGGCAGGTCACCTGGAATTGTTCTGTGATCATCTGGACATGTTCATTGTTACTTTCTACTACTGGCATACTTCTCTGAGGATCCAACTGGGGGTCAAATGTAAAAGGATCAGGTTCACTCAATTCATGACCCGCGTAATTCTCTATGGGGCAGGCCACCTGCAATTGGCTTGGGATAGTCATCCCAGGCTCATTTTCAACACTATTCATTAAATTAGCACTGCCACTGGCGGAAGCATCTCCTTCTGAATCCAATTCAGGGTCGACTCTCGTGACATCTCTTTCTGGACATTGCACATCACGGAAGAAATTAGAACAAAGCCTCTTCACTTTCTCACCAACAGCTTCTACTTGTTTTTCAATATGATCAAAATCCTGTATGAAAGGTGTTCAGCATCAAGAAGCGAACTACATATTAGTGTCTAGAGGAAATATAACACACGTGTATCTAAACCACTCAAATAATACATGCATGCCTCATGAGGTTTTATCCCTGAACAGCAAATTGGTAGTAGATACCATGCAAAATTCTTCCTAGTTATATTGACGAAGACGTTAAAATTATCTTACCAGAAAAAGAAGGGAAAAGCTGAAAATAAAGATAGAAAAAGAGAACAGAGTATCGCAAAAATGAATTTTACCTGCTTCATAGTCCCATCCCCATCCTGGCATAGGGTTTGATAGAAGTGGCCAAACCAGCTCTGACGTTTAGCAGACGAATCCATTATGATGTTGATTTATTTTTTCCAAGAATCAATACCTAGAATAGCCTCCTTGTCTTGAAGAACAAGAGGTACTATTCGTACTCAAGAATGAGGAGCCTAAAAAGACATACAAAAATAAATAAATGCCTGATATCAATGTTAACATTTCATATGCTGATGAGGAAGTTTATAAAACCAGTCACTACCACTAGCTAAATGCTGAACGCCTAACAGTCATTGTAGCACATCGAATCACTCACAATAACCATACCATCAATAAATCTTCTTTTACCCAATTCTACAAAAGAAAAGGAAGAGGTCTCAAAAACAGCGAGTCTTGTGCCTTCCATACCTTACAAGAGAGGTAATCACATCAATAGACAGATAATGGCATGGGGTGACCGAAGGGCCTAATTTTCTATAGATCTTCAATCCTGTTCTAGGAGTTGTACACCTCTCCAACCAGGAGGAGAACATGTCAAACAGACAATTACAGCAAGCGAAGTGGAAAAATCAAGTTGCCCTACACCAGAAACAGCAAGCGCTTTTTAAAATTATCGCTGTGAAAGAGCTGGCAAGATGAAAGAAGGTTATTACAGTAGGGAGACAAACAGCTACGAGAAATTGGACCTAAAACAATAGCTGAACTAGAAGAAAGACACAACACAACTCAACTGCGACTGCTGCTCAAACTTAGATATTAAGTGGTAAGTGCGGAAACCAGATTAAAAGTTACGAAAACCAGAAAGCTGGCCCCAAAAACATCACGGTGAGATGGGAATAGGTCATGAAATTACAGCAGAGAACAAAGCATCAAGGGAGTGGAAACACGAGAGGAGTGCACACCAGGAGAAGGTAATGACTAGGCTCATTCAAATAGGCCAATCCTTTAATAACTTCAAAGAGAAACAGACCCATCTTAGACTCTGCTTATTAGAAGAACGTGTACTCTACATGTGTTCCGGCACAGTGGCACCCTAATCGGCTCTAATCATCAAAACTACAATACGAAGTACGTCTATTCAGAAATTCCACACGAACCAAAGATTCACAATTCTAACCACGACTTCTTTTGACCAGCTACGTCAAGTTCGGACTTCCGGAAGCAGCCAGAAACAAATCGCAAGCAACACGATCGCGATATCACCATGCGCTGCACGATCAGCATCGGACCGAGGGCCGGAACGGAACCAGCGAACACCACGAAACCCTCTCGACGCAATCGAGAAACCTCACCGCACCATCCTCTAACAACCCCCCCCCCCCCCAACAAAAAAAAAAAAAAAAAAAAAACGTAGCACCGTACTAGAAAAACCAAAAAGAATCCCTCGGCAGCACGGGGAACTCCCAGGGCCCCCACTCAAAGCCGCGACGCGAGCCCGATCACTCTCGTTCCGACGCGGATGCGCCGAGACAAAAAAAAAGTCGAAGCGAGCGGCTGCTTCGACGCGATCATCGGGAGGCCCGCGAGCGAGGACGGACGCCGCCGATCGCGTGGGGGGTGGGAAGGCCGGTCGATCGGGGGTTTACCTGGAGGCGCCGGGGAGAGAGGCTCGCCGAGGAGAAGCGCGCGGGCTCGTCGTCATGCGCCGGGGTCGAGCCGATGATGAGGAGCGCGCGCGGGACGAAGAGAGCGACAGCATCAACGTCGCTGCTGCGTCGACAAGGAAAGGAGAGAGAGAGAGAGAGAGAGAGTGTGTGTGCGCGTGTGTTTGTACAGTCAAGTCACCGCCGGAAGAAGGAGACGCTATAAAGCAGAAAAGCGCACCCTCCTCTCCTGAAACGACGACGACGACGACGAAAGGTCGTTATTTTGGTCTTATCAAACACATTATATTTGTATCATTATTATTCATAAAATAATTATTTAAATAAGCCTTATCGTTCAAAAGATTCTTGCTTTTCCCTTTTCATATCTTTCTGGACGACGTAGCCAAGTTAAACACGTTCTATATCTTGTAAATCTTAGTCATAAGAACACTCTTTTTTAACAAAGGGCAGAGATTGATAAGTCTCGGGTTCCGGGTCCCATGCAGGGGGAAGATTCGCCACGCCTGATCGTGGACCGTGAGCGCGCATAAAAGATGGATTTTGCATTTATAATTTGGAAGATTACCCATTAAGGTTTTTCTTTTTTTTTTCTTTTTTCTTTTTTTTGGGTTCGGAATCAAACTCCTTTTATAGCTTCGAGTGGGTCCGGCATTAGGCCTTGATTAGTGGTTTCACTTCCATTGACGATATATCACGATCTGTGGAATTTTTTTTTTCCCGAACCCTCGATACACTTATTAAGGGAAACTGGCAGATTATCAGGTGATTTCGAAAAAAATGAGTCATCGAAACAATATTTTCTAAAAGATAATCACTTGCATTATTAACAAAAATAAAAAATGAAAACAAATTTTTAGTCAAGCCCAAATTACTATCAATGATGAAAGCATTTTCCATCAATTAATTTTCTTAAATGACATAAACAATCATTTTTCGACATATTTTTCAGCACACCCATTTTCCGTAAATCGAAAACACCCCTAGTCCAAATTCTGAAGTCACGTGCATTGCTAATGCTATCAAAATAACGACTACTACACCAATATTCGGAGTTGTTCAGTCCGCCTTCTCCTCACTTTTATATTGAATAAATTATCGGTCTGGGGATTTCCGTAGCTGAAACTCACTTTCCAAAATTCGTATTGAGCAAACAGCAATCGACGATTTATATTGCATAAGATACATCCTGAGCGAGTGCTAAAAATACAGAATTTCCAAAATTATCAAAGCTTATGTCCTAAATTTTCGGGCGTCATCAGTCTCGCGCCGTGTATAAACACTTTCCAACAACCCGCATCGCCTGAAATTCATCCGACTCTGACACAACACGACGTTGCAGCTGGTGGCAGAGACTCTTCTCTCAGAACTCCCCTGGCCTCGGCCTTACTCGCAAGGGGCCGTGTCTCATGCCCCATGAACAAGGACGAGGAAAAATGGAACAAAACAAAAAGAGGCAAAAGCATTAAATGATTAAAAGATGACCTACTAAGCCACTTCCAATTTCTTCGAATTCATTCTAAGCTCAGCCACATCAATCTGTAGCGCCATATTTACTATAGAAAGAACAACTACGTTAAGGCTTCACACAGCAGTCACTACCATCCATTGGTCACGCACGGGCATGGAATGAACCTGAACTACCAACATATTAAACAACGGTCGGCATAAGAAATCATCACCATGTCAAACTCTCAATTGTTCTGAACTAGATTGTCAAGTATGCCGATTTGGAATGCCGCTGAAAATTTCTTGAAAGGAAGGACTTGACTAGGAGTTTCAAAGAGCATTAGGGTCATCTCACTTAGTATCGACGGCCTCAACTATCGTATATAAATACCACCTCTGCAATATCAATGCGTATGGTCATTCAAACTATAAAGCAACGTGACCAAATTATGAGAGAAGTTTCTGGGCACCCCAGAAGCACGCCATTCCCTCCACCCAAGTCAACAACCACGCATCAACCCAAAAGAAAATTAGAAAGTCCTTAACATCGCGCACGCATATTACTTGGATTAAAAGCTTTTGGTCCAAAAACACCTATCAATTTCTTCCCATAATATCCATCCAACTTTCACAAATCAACCACTAAATCTAGCGAAAAAATCAGCCAATTACCATCTATCACTCAGCCACACAAAATAAAAAAGTCCACAATCAACGAAACTACTCAAACAATGAATTCTTCTTCATTCTCTGAAATGATCAACAAACAACTCAGATAAGCTCCCACAAGTGATTAGCATTCTCTGACATTTGAGTGGGATATTTTATCTTGTTTCATCACCCAAAATAAGTTCATCCAAAGTGACATCAAAGGCACAAAAGCATCTTAAGACCACGATGCATAAATTGTCAAAGCACTTTCGATCAACTCTATCATTCTCCTCCAATTAGGAGATGATCATTCCATAACAAATATTCAAGTCAGACAACGGTATTAGAGTGTGCATCCAAAAGCTTATTTCACTCTCCCCAGCTTCCTAAATATCACATTTTTAGCACCTTTGAAATACCATGTGAAGAAGCAGATGCCAGTCAGTCAAGCTCAGATTAAAGATAAAAGAGATAGAGAGCAAAACTTCAGCTTAGTCCCTCAGTGTATTAAATATTGCACTAGCAAAAACCAGGGAATCAATAATGGGGACCACAAGCTTGTACCCAGAGAATGTTACACGTGCAGCAACAGTGCACAAGACTAAACCAATATGATTGCCCACACCCAAATCAGAGATTAGAGATTGTAGCTTTCACAAATAACGACAGGCAACTACAAGCAAGGAAGAATAAAGAAGAACAGGATTGCCCACACCCAAATCAGAGACTAGAGATTATAGCCTTCACCCATAACGATGGGCAACTCCACTCGACACAGAAACAAGTTTCTTTGAAACCAAAACCATGCATAGCAGACTAGCAGGATGACATCACAGACTTGCAGAAAATGACTTCCAAAAGCAACAACAATTTATAAAAAAGTTTTGGAAAACATATGCATCACGGTTCCCGTCCAAAAAAAGGGCACCAGTCATGACGATTATAGAAACAGACTTGCAGAAGCAAAAGTCTGCCACAGCAACTATCCATTGTAATTTGTATAGCTGCCAATATCCAAGGGACGACAAGATCAGTTGGATGGAAGTGAAATGATTAAGCAGGGAGTTCAGGGGATAGAGAAAGTCGTGTCCTTGAAGTTGGGCACAGAACAAAGTACTTAATAGTTTATTTTCCAAATATTGTGTTCAAGAAACCACTATCTGAACCCAACCCAGAACTCCAAAAATTAAGTTGTGTCTATGCAAAAGCAAGGAAGAGAAAAGGCCAGAAGTCATACAAGGAAAAGCCAACCATCCCCACCCACTGTAAAACCAGGATTCTCTAATATACCTAAGTCAAAGAGGGGGGGAAAAAACTTTTGGGATTCTTTCTTAACTTTCGAACTTGAATCATCACATGGAAAGACATCACCTAAGTAAGCAAACCAAATAACATCCTTGCAACCATCACCAATAAAAAACAATTCCAAAATCCATACGGGGTATATAATTGTAAAGGCAACAATCATGAAAATGAGTACAAAAAACCTTTCACTAAACATCAACACTTCTGCAAGTAAACGCCTACATTCAAGGAAAGAGCTCGGATATTACAGAAGCTTCCAAAATATCAAATCTAATCTGAAGATGCTTTAGCTAACAGTGGTCAGATCCACATCATTAAGGAGAAGATGAGTCAAGAAGAGGCCGCAAAAGCACAGCTAATGCATTCATCAAACCAGAGAAATATTGTTTGCATTCAGTCAATCACTTGAATGATAATAGCATCTGCCCCAACAAGCTGTCATACACCTGAATAAAATATTGATCACAACTCAATACATCATTTCACAACCACGAAGCATAAACTTCAAGTTAAAATACATAAGGACGCTGTGATCAAATACAAATTCAACAACTCCAGAAAAATAACTAAGGATGCTTCTATCTACCAGTCTTGTCCACTGCACAGTGGTGTCAGGTGAAACTTCAATACTTTAGTATGAAAACTCATGGTAATAACATACAAAATGATTGAAAGACAACACATGTTTGCTTAAAGACTTCAGTGAATCAGGGCTTCAGAGATGCTTATGCACACATAAATCCAATCCCCAATCCATACTAATTAATTAAACCATTTAATTTATTGCCTTAGGGGTGCCCATGTATCCAGTACAGGTCTTGCAGAGGAAAATCCATAGAGCAATCAGATGCTTTTATACTAATACAAAGAATTCTTCTTAGTATATGCATGCAGAAAGAAATCTGCAGGATGTGCAAATATCACACAAAAAGAATGACGCTTTAAGAGCCCCCAGGCAAAGTACCCTCCAACATGCATGAAAAACCATGCAAATGTATCGCACCCAGATAGCCAACTGCCTTAGCGCAAGAGTAAAATTAAAAAAGAATGCCTACATTGAAAAGACAACAATTGACTCTGAAAAGTGACAAAAGACATCATCATGCCAATTGGACAGTTATCTGAAGCCAAACCACGTGCGTCACTACAATCAATGTAAGATGGAAAACCAAAAGATAGACAAGACTCAAAAATAGCACTCCAGATCAACCACTAAATTCATAGAAACAAAAGCATCAAGGCATTCAACGGCCAACTGCTAAACAAAACTTTCCTCTACGGACAAACGAAAATTAACTTGCAAGGAAACAGCTGCAATCAAAGTTCGTGACCGCAGGACAAAGAAAAACTGCAGATAAAGTATGACATTACCTTAATAATAAGGAGGGGGATATATTCCTCCCTGGGGAACCCTTGGCACAGGAGAGGTTCCCGTTGGCGGCTGAGTCTGACTTGGATAAGCAGATGATGATGACAATCCATAGTTCCCCCCTTCTGGATACCCACCTGAAGGCCGATACAGAGATGATCCGGTGGCAGCACCTCCAAAACCTGAAGCCACACCACCTAGTCCACCAGCAGCACCACCCAAACCTCCGCCAACGCCACCATAAGCCCCAGCAGAACCAAGTCCGCCAAGAGAACCACCCATCCCTCCATAGCCTGCAGACCCATGCCCACCATAACCACTATATGGACCACCTAGTCCAGTACCATAACCACCAACACCGCCGAGGGATGAAGGAGGCTGATTTGTCATAGAAGTCGCATTAGGGCCGCCCATCGAAGCCGAATTCATGAGACCCACCGATGGTTGACCTGAATACCCACCATAACCTCCAACTGAACTCGGACCATACTGACCCTGGACAGACCCCGGATAGGAAGGTACACCACCCATTCCCATTCCATCAACTGGGCGATCCCCATGCCCACCAGGTGCACCAGGACCTCCCATAGGCCCCGCGCCAGGTTTCTTCTTCCCATCAATCGCCAATTTACAGTTTAACTGTCTACCATCAATCGTCTTCACCGGTTCCACCAGCGCAGCCTGGGCTCCCTCCATCGTCTTGTAGACAAACAGAGCGAAACCCCTCGACTTCCCAGTGAGCTTATCAAACCCCAGTGGGCCCTCCTCAATCTCACCATACACAGAAAAATGAGACAGAAGCTTATCCGAGGGCATATCATTCGGCACATTACCTACATAAATCTTCCTATTGGAAACATCCACGGGATTCACATTGGACCCGGAATTACCGGCGGCGGCGAGCTGGGTAACCGCGACGCGGCCATCAATCTTCTTGCTCGGCTCCCGCAGAGCACGGAGCGCGCCGTCCACGTGCTTAAACGTGACGAACCCATAACCCTTGCTCTTGCCCGTGGCCTTGTCGAGGACCACGACGGCCTCCTCGATCTCCCCGTACACGGAGAAGAGCGAGCGGAGCCCCTCGGTGGTGGTCTCCCACCCGAGGCCGCGCACGAACAGCTTCCTCTGCGTGGCGTCGCCGTCCGCCACGGCGCGGGCGGCGTAGAGCACGTCGGGGTGGTTGATGAGGGCGTCCTGGAGGAGGTCGAGGAGCTGCTCCCTGGTGAAGGGCTCGACCATCTTACGGGCCTCGAGGGGGGCGAGCGCGGGGGCGGCGTCCGCTTGCTCCCCCGCCGGCGGCGGCGGCGCGAACCCGTTGTTGCCGTCCTCGATCTTGCGCTTCTTGGAAAGGTCCACCGCGAAAGGGCCGGCGAAGGTGTCCATGGATTGCGCGCCGGACGGAGGAAAGGAAGTCGGGAGGGGAGGGATTTCTGGCTGTTAAACCCTAACGCGACGGCGAAGCGAAGAAGAAGATACGGGGCGGAGTTCGGATTCGGGGGCGGAGTTTCAGCGACGACCCGGACGCGGTCGTCTATTTGTAGAGACGCTCTTCGAGTTGGGCCTGGTTCGCGCTCGTCTTGGGTAAGGGCTTTCGAATTGGGCTGGGCTTGGCTTGGCTCGGTTCGGCTTACATTCTTACTCTGAAACTTGATCCAGTGGATTAGAATGCATCGTGACCGTTGATTCAATTGGATTTTCGCGCCGCGATTCGCTATTAGAGGAATTGAATTTGATCGTGTTGCGTTGATTCAATTATTGAGAGCAACTTAGGGATGGCATCATGGAAAATTGGATGAATAAAGAAAAAATTACAATACTAATGATTATGTCAGATTGTGGTTGAGAAGTTCGAGAAAATTACATGCTTATTCTTTTATTTGGAAAGAGAATTGTCCAAAAAGTCTTAAATTTATTGCATGACGGTCAATTCAATTTCAAACATTTCAATTAAGTTAAAGTAGTTATAAATTTTTTTGCGGTTTACTAATTTAGTCCTGAACCTTTTAATGAATTGCATTTATAGTCATTTTGACTTTTTTTACCGAAAATCATTGATATAGATAATTTTTAATTTAAAAAAATCCAAAATATTTTACTTCTTTTTTTCATTTTTGCTTTTCTTTTCTGTTCTTTCTTTTCAATGTGTTGGCAAGGCCAATGAAGGGCCGGCAACTTTCGTCAACCGCTAGGCAAGAGTCGCTATGGTTTGCAAGGTCATCGCGACAACAGCGAGCTCGTAGCCCTTTTCGCCGATCCCCATTTGGCGATGTGCTCTCTGATGTGCACAAGAGACGAGAGAAATGCTTATTTATGAAGTCCGAGGAGCAGATGAGAAGGAAGAGCCGCCCAAGGGAGATCTATCTCAACCGTTCAAAAACTTTCTGCTGGGTTGGTAGAGGTCAACACCTTAATAGCTAAGGTTGCAGCAATTTTCTGTGTTCTAACGTCGGTGTCGCTTGGTAGGAGACGCAAGGAAAGTCACCAGCGCTGGCCAATCCCGGTGATTCGGATCATTGTTAATTGAGTTTCTCGATTACGTCGGATTTTTGTCTATTGTTGCCTATGGACGGGAATGCAGATGACTGTAAAAGTAAATATATATATATATATTACAGTGCGAGTACCGTCAATTAAAGGTTCCGGGAATGGTAAAAAGGTAGAGGGATTTAAAGGTGCTGAGAAGGGTAGATTCGCAGGAAAGGCAAAAGACGAGAGGAAATGTGCAAAAGATCATGTGCTCTTGTGGTCGATTGTGCAGGACATTTTGGTGTAGGCATCTTGAGGAAACGACGGCTTTTGACTACGCATTTCTGATGAAAGATACTGGGGCTTTCAACAAGTGGTTTTTTAAGGCTTAAAATGTTGCTGCTGGTGAAAAATAGAATGCGTTGAGGTCTGCGTTCAGCTAACAAGATCCTGCTACACTCTCTTCCTCTGTTTATCAATGGCGTCAAGGGACAGCTGCATGCTGTCATGGGATTTTGGCACTAGTGTAAGCTATCCTCTCCAAGTAAGCTCTTATATCTTTTATTTGTATTTGATTGTTTCATTCGTGTGATTTATTTATCTTTTAGGAAAAGTTTTCATCTGGAATAACTACTCTCGCTAACACGTTTTGATGTTCTGTGTATGCATGAAAATCCTCCATTCTCGTGTCTCTTCATATCTGTATTAGTAAAAAACTTGGCGTTAATGTCGGATCAACATTTTAATTGACAAAAAGGGCGGCAAAGAGTGATTAGCATTAACAACCGTTACCAATTCCATATTCATCACAAAAGGTTGGCATTGATCAATTCGTTTTAGTCAACTCACAGCATGCTTATAATACTGGGTCCGGACCCAATTTTTGGGTTTTTGGGCCTTTGGGCCGATACTTTCCCTGATAACCCAAAGCATTTATAATAAATAAATGATAAATAGAAAACCTGAAAATGCCACATTTGTAATTTTCCCGATGATCCAAGGCTATTTATGGATTATGTAGCACCAACATAAATATGCAACAGCGACATGATACAGTAGGACACGTCAACACGTTATTTCTCAAAAAACAGAAAATTACAACACGTTCTCACACGTTATATATTAAATATATTTAAATAAATAAATAAAATAATAAAAAGAGCCTATAATTAATTTACACTAAAAACTTTAATCCAACATTTGTTAATATCATTCATTGTTCCAATTTGATAAATTCAACAAAAATTCCATTGCAATAATCCATCAAATTTAAAAAGAAAAAAAAAGCAATCCACATTCACTATTAGATTTAGGAATATGTATACTACAAATCATAAAACTTATCACGAAAATACAATTGAATCCTAAAATTTATCAAATCGGTACAATCGAACCTTCGTTAACACTATGAATTTGTTTAACGGAAAATTCTGAAGTAGTATTTTTAAATTTCTTTATTTATCCTACATGGCATTTTTATTACTTTTTTCTTTAAATATTATTTAAAGAATAGTAAAAAAAAATTTCAAAAAAGCTAAAATAATTCTTAAAAAACTTAAAAAAGAAAAAGAAGAAAAAAAGGTAGGGTCATGGCTATTTGGCTAGGTAGGCCATTGCCGCTAGGCCCGCTACCACCGTCGAAGGGGGCCGACGAGGTGATCGACTGTAGGTGGCGACGGGGGACAGCCCTCACCAACCCAGGTGAGGCCCGAGCGAGGCTCCCCTAGATTTGGGCGACACCTCAGCTAGGCCCGACGAGGCTCACCCAAATTTGGGCGATGTTGGCTTTCGCCTTTGGCCGACAAGCCTCCCTAACCTAGACAAAGCCTCACCAACCCCAAGCGAGGGTGCAACGTTGCCCAGATCTAGGCAAGCCCCGCCTGGCCGGCAATGGCCTTACTCGGGCCAAGAAGGGCCGCCCCCCCGGTCACCTCGCTAGTCCCCTCCGACGGCGGCAACAGCAACGGCCACGATCCCTACCCCTTTTCTTTTTTTTTTATATATTTACATTTATTGAAAAATTTTAAAATTCACCTCAGGCATGTCGGAATTCCGAACTAACGTGTCGGAGTGTATTGGGGAGAGTTGTCCATGTATCAAACTTTCTAACACTCGTTGACCGCATATCGGAGCGTGTCGGACACAACACGAAGATTCCAAAAGAGACCCTACGATTATCAGTTCCTCTCGATCAGTCATCTTCTTCAGGGGGTTTTAGAGCCACATCCAAACCCCTAGCCATGGCGACTCAGCTCTTCACCCGCTCCCTCCTCCTCTCCAGGCCTCGGCAATCCCTCGCCTCCCTCCTCTGTCGCTCCCTCTCTTTCTCCTCCGCTCTCGCCTCCGTGCCTAGCTCCCCTCTCTCTTCCCTCCTCCACCACTGCCACTTCCTCCGCCCGCCCTCCGCAGCCTACGCCAATTTCTGCCACCGCGTCACCACCACCCCGTCCGCCTACTCCTTCGCGACGAAGTCGACCTCGTCTTCGCTCAACGATCCGAACCCCAACTGGTCAAACCGTCCCCCAAAGGAGACGATACTTCTCGACAGTTGTGACTTCGAGCACTGGCTCGTCGATCCTACTAGGGATGAGATCATCGATGGTTATATTAAGACGCTCGCCCAGCTACAAGGACACAGGCATGGAAGCTTGCAATTGCTCAAGGGAATGGTCTCTACTAGCCTCCCAACTCTGAGAGAGAGGGAGTGGAATGGAAACATCCGTTGCTGTCCTCGTCGTCGTCAAGGCATGAATTTGAATAAATTGGAGTCTTCAACAATTATCACAAGCACCCAGAGAAAAAAAAAATTACCCTAATCAACTTGTCTGGACCAGCGAAAGAAGTATGACCCTCCAAAATTACAAGGGATTCAACTGCCTGAATAGTAATCCACGGATCAGATGCGCACGTGGGGTTCACATGATGAAGAGTTAGACCAAAGATTGTAATTGACCGATCACATTACTTATCAAGTTTGGGCAAGCATTTGCCCCATGTGATGAAAAGCCAAACGATCAAAGACTACAATTGACCAATTATATTACTTATCGAGTTTCGGCAGGCAACTGCTCTCATTACATCTAAGAAAACTTATTACAAACTTTGATTCTTCCAATTCGATGGAATCGGAGTAGATCCCCTTATTCATTAATATACTACTTGAATTCCCTCATTAATATACTACTTGAATTGTATGAAGACACTGCAGACGCATAATCTAACATATGGCGCGCATAAACCACTTTACAACAACAGAAGCCTTGCATGTATGTAAGCTTTCACCTTATTATCAAAAGACAGAAACAGCGCACGAGCTTTCTCACTCGTTATCTAGCGGTTTGCCCTTGGTGTTCACTTCGAAGCTGGAACAGCACGCGAACAAGCAAGACTTGTTCCCCAACCCCAAAACGCCCTTCTCCTTCTCATCAACGTGAGAGAAAGAACTCACCACCGGCAAACCGTCGACGGTCGATCCCTCCGCCTTCCCTTCCTGTCCGTCCTCTTGGACCGCCGAGCCCACCTCCATGCTGGAGCAGCAGAGCCAGACGCAGTTCTTGCGCTTCCTCCTCATCCTCTTTCTGGTAGACTTCTTGTCATCCTTCCCATCGACGAGCTCGTAGCCCTTTTCTCCGATCCCCATTGCGATGCGCTCTCTCTGGTGCGGGTGAAGTCCAAGAGATGAGAGCAAATACTTATTTATGAACTCCGCGGAGCAGGTGAGAAGGAAGAGCTGACCAGGGGAAACTTGTCAACCACTCAAAAACTTCTCGTGGGCTCGTAGAGGTCAACACCTTAATGGCTAAGGTTGCGGCAATTTTCTGTGTTCTAACCTCGGCGTCACTCGTTCGGAAACGCAAGGAAATTCACCAGCGCTGGCCAATCCCGGCGATTCGGGTCATTGTCAACTAAAGGTTCCGAGAATGGTAAAGAGGTAGAGGGATTTAACGGTGCTGAGAAGGGTAAATTTGCAGGAAAGATAAAAGACGAAGGGAAATGTGCAAAAGGTCATGTGTTTCTTGTCGTTGATTGATCATTCACACGCAGATTACAACGCGGTCGTTTTTATCCGACAATGAGCGGTTATTAGCACTATCTATAATTATTGATAATCAATCATACTTACCGAGATTCTAGACACGATCATCTATCGTCTACCGTGATTATCAACAAGAAGTTACGATTTCCGAGATCACAAGTATAACCACCTAACAATTCGTCTCCGACAGATGTGTTGGCAATCCTATGTTTCTCTTGATAACATTGTTTCGACACTTAGCAAGTTCTATAATCGTCAGGTATCGATGATTTTATCAATCGATTTCCTTCAAATTGTTGACCGGTGAAGAGTGCCATCGACAACCACTGCACTAATCTCACCATCTTGTTGTGTTGAGATCCCGCACGGTCAATGAGCTTGTAGCTCGCCAATTGTTTCGTTCACTGATGACCATTGCATTGACCAAAGACTGTAATTGACCAATCGTATTTGCTGCTCTTTCACTTCCAATTGCATTTATTTTGTCTGGATTGGTGCATGAGTCTGAAATCGGGTGCCTACTCAATGCAAGGGAGATTGCGGAACCGTAACCCCAAGACTCCGAGACTAGTAATTTATTCTATCTAATTTCCTTGGCTTCAACGACTAATCGATGCATATCAATCATCAATTGTTGTTTGGTCAACACAAATATTGGGAAGCAAGTTTCAGCTACCGAAATCTCGAGACTCCTAGACTAGTAATTTATTTAGTCTAATCTAGTGCCTATAGTTTTCACTTATCTTGAACAAGAACTTGGACAACTCAAAATCTAAATCACCTTTGAAGCAAAATAAACATTAACAACTTCCATTTTCAAGAAAACAACAAACTAGCTTGATAAAAAGAAAATGAAGTTCCAGAAACTCATCAACATCTGAACGATCAAATTAAAAGCTCAAATCACATTTGGTTGTGTAGAGGCACTCGAGCAAAGTTGCTTAGTGGGGGCATCGATTGTTGTTTGGTCAACATCTAATCGATGCATATCAGTCATTGATTGGAAAGCATGTTTCAACTATCGAAATTCCGAGACTCCAAGACTGGTAATTTATTTAATCTAATTTAGTGCCTGTAGTCTTCGCTTATCTTGAAAGAACTTGGACGACTCAAAATCTAAATCATCTTCAAAGCAAAATAAGTAAGAATAAACATTAACAACTTTCATCTTCAAGAAAACAAAAAAAAACTAGCTTGATAAAAAGAAAATGAAGTTCCAGAAACTCATCAACATCTGAAAGATCAAATTAAAAGCTCAAACAAATTAAGTTTCATTTAAGATATATTAACCGATCAAATCACATTTGGTTGTGCAGAGGCATTCGGCCAAAGTTGGTCGGTGGGGGCATTCCACCGCCCATATTCGGTGGGGGCATGTTGCCTTGAGGCGGAGGATTCTGTATCCCTTGGTTTGGCATGTCCCTGGCTTGGAAATCTCTATTCTGCATATTCTCCCTCCTCCTGTCAAAGTTCCTTGATCTGCCGAAATTACGGGGTCGCTTCCTCTCATTAGCTCTAGCATTATTTCTCACCCATTCTTCATGGTACTTGGGGTCATAAGGAACTGCTTGCCCATTAATAAAAGGTTCGCCTGACATATGCAAAAAAAAAATACATTAGATAAGAGATTGCACGAAAGAGAGACGAGAATTTCACGATGGGATATAATTGATTTGAGACTGTGATATATGGCTTCTAATGAACAATAAATCCAAAAAAGTAAAATAGAATAAAGTTATGTCTTGATTGAGCTGCTGCAGTGCATAGGCAGATGATAATAATTACCTACAGTAACCAAAGGAATGACATGGAACGAGCCAAACTTTTGCTTCTATATATGCCGCATCTGGCAATGAAAGAAAAAAGTAATAACCCCGATCATCCCCACACGTCAAAACCAATTCTAGATCAAAGCACAGCATCAATCTTGCCACATAAAGTGGCAATAAGGAATCGCCTTTGAGCTCAAACACTTGATAGAGACAGCATAATAATCACCGCAAAAGAAAGATTACAATCTGATTGAGAGTTTACTTAAACCAGAGCTGAGAGACCAAAAAATTATAAATTATTCATTATTCTTGGCCAGAACCAAAAAAAAATAAAAAGTATCCACAGCAAGCCTTTGCGTCATCGTATGTTTATGATAAGACCACAAACTCAATCCACTGACCTTCCTACAACCTGCGCGAGCGTCTTAATATAACTATGGACGATCCCATCCCTAGTAGGATCGCCCTCGGGCTTCTCCATCACCACGAGCCAGTGCTCCAAGTCGCAACCGTCGAGAAGTATCGTCTCCTTCGTGGGACGGTTCGACCAGTTGGGGTTCGGATCGTTGAGCGAAGACGAGGTCGACCTCGTCGCGAAGGAGCAGGGGGACGGGGTGGCGGCGACCGCCGCGGAGGCCGAGGAGAGGGGGCGGAGGCGGTGGCGGTGGCGGAGGAGGGAGGAGAGAGGAGAGCGAGGCGCGGCGGCGGGAGCGGGGGAGAAGGAGAGGGAGCGCGAGAGGAGGGAGGCGAGGGATTGCGGAGGCTTGGAGGAGAGGAGGAGAGAGCGGGTGAAGAGCTGAGTCGCCATGGCTAGGGTTTTGGATGCGCTCTAAAACCCCTGAAGAAGACGACTGACCGAGAGAAACTCCGTTCGTTATGCGGTGAATTTTTCGGGATTCCTTTTTTACTTAGAAAAAATATTTTTAATGAAAAGAAAAAAATCTTCTAAATTAAGAAAAAATATTTTTCACTAATCTCTTCCCACGCTTACAAACCCTCACTTCTTACTCCCCCTCTTTTTTTCTTTTTAAGTTCATATCATTTTTTCAGCCTCATGCTTCGCCAAATCATACATAATATAATTGAATTGTCAAAACAAAAAGCCTTAAATTTGATGCTCACGCTCGTTGATCTAGCACGTGGCGAGCCTAAGCTCACCAAAGGTGGGCGAGCCTCAACACTCGCCTGTGGCTGGTTGCCAAACGTCGCCATGAGGAAAACAAAGAAAAAAAGAAAAGGAAAATGAAAAAAATAATTTAATAATTTAATAATCGATTTTTTAAAAACTAATGAAACTTCGATTCTAAAAAATAAAATAAATGAAAAAGAGTGCATGAAGGAAAAGATTTTCCTTATCCAATAGCAAGAAATATTTTTTATTTTATTTTCAGGTTTCATCCAAATACTATATATATCTTTAAAATGGCTTCATGGAAACACCACATTTTTTGCGAAACAAATGGGGCCAAGAATCACAGGACCTCTTCAAGAGATTTTATGTGGAGGGATCCGTAAATAGCCACAGGTTATGAGGTATTCAAAATTACATGGGCTTCACTTTACCTGAATGATAATCCGTGGATCATATGCGCAATCTTTCGACAGTTAGATTATGAGGTATTCTCATGACGAGGCTGAAACGATCGGAGATTTTAATCGAACAATTCTGTCACAGATCGAGTTGATGCAAGTATATGTTCCTATTACATTTAAGAAAACATTTTACAGGCCACGGCACACATACGCCACCTCACCATAACAGAAGCCTTACGTATGTGTCAAGTTTTCACTTTATTGTCTGGAAGAGAAAAACATATTCAGCCCCTTTTGTTCGCTACAAAGCTGGAACAGCACATAAGCATGCAACTCCTCTTCTCCAGCACCGAGTTCTCTCCTCGTTCGTCCTCTCGGACCACCGAACCCAGGTCCGCATTGGAGAAGCAGAGCCATAGGCAGCTCCGGCGCTTGCTCCTCATCATCTTTACTATCGACTTCTGGGCATCTTTCGCATCGGCGAGCTCAAGGCCTTTTTGGCCGATCCCCATTGGCTATGTGCTCTCTAGCGTGAGCAAGTGTGATAGATCGAGAGCAGCCGCTTATCTACGAACTATGTCACGCAGATGAGAAGGAAGAGTTGACCAAGGAAAACTCGTCTACCGCTCAAGAACTTCTCATGTCACGGTTGAAGTTAATATCTGAATAGCCAAGGCTGCAGCAAACCTTTGTGCTTCATGCCAGTGTTGCCCGCCCGGAAGGCAAAGAATGTCATTGCACTGGCCGATCCGCAGTGATTGGGTTATTGTCAATTGAGTTTTGCAGTTATTGCCATGTAGTCAATAGACATTATAAGGTCATCCTAAACCGAGAAAATTAACAACTAATCGATGCATATAATCGCTTTGTGAATGGTGATTTCTTGTGAGGCACAGTGCAATTCCCAATAGGTAAAGGCACCCTCGTATAGGCTCCGTTTGGTTCAGCATTCCCAATGGGCTTTCAGCCTCAAAAGCCCATTGAAAAAAAAAATTAGGTGTTTTGTTCAGCATTTGGAGATGTCATTGACCAAATGCTGGCTTTTGAAATGTTGAAAGCCCAAAGTAAGTGGGAACCTACTTTGGGCTTTAAGCATTTCAGAAATGCAAGTCCACGTTTACTGTTCATCTGTTGACTTTTTTTTTTTTTAAACCGATCATCTTCCCCACACCCCTAACCGCCGGCAGCCAGATCTAGCCGGCCCGCCATTGATCGACAAAGGAGTTTCATCGGATTTTATTTTTATTTTAAAAAAAAATAATAAAACCCTTTACAAATGTTGGATTTATCAAACAGCATTTACACCAAAGCTACTTTCCAATGCCCTTTAAATTGTAATTTGCCAAACGTTCGAACATTCCCGAAAACCCCTTTACCCCAAAGATATTTACACTTGGCCAAAGACATTTCCTCAAAGCCGAACCAAACGGATGAGAGGAACTTGATTTTATTTTTCTTAGTGAGAACTTCCCTTTTTATATGCGATGCTTACTCAAAAAATTAGCATCCACAATCGGTCGGTTCACCATCCACCGAAAAAATTCACATTTTTTTTCTATATTAGTTTTATCTTTTGACAATCAATAGCCTAACTTTTTATCAATACATTAGAATGATCTAACAAAAATGATTAATACTACAATAATTAAAAAATATATATTCAAAGTTAAAAACAAACATAAAAGAACCCTAGGCCAAAAGTTGAGTTTTGCATCTAATCTATAATCAAATTATTTTAATATAATTTTTAAATAAATTTACTAATATGTATCTTTTACATTACTCTCAACATGAAAATGTAAAATGTTATATAATCATTGTTTCTTTTTTGCAATTTTAAAAATACTAAAACTAAAAAACTTAATTTGATCACACCAAAGGGTTTTTTAAATATATGTTTACCAAACAGTCTGGAATTTCCCTAAAGCACTTTTCAGTTATAATTTACCAAACAGTCTAGTATTTTGCATTCTCCCAAGAGCATTTCCCCAAAGCCGAACCAAACGGGCCCATAGTTGGTGAAGTCAAGGAAAAAAAATCAAGACCACTAACTAAAATTTGGCCATACAATGCAGGACATGCTTCGGCTCTCTTATCTCCTCTAGGCCCTACATACACTGCCCTCCTTCTAGGTGAATATATGTCATCCTATCGGATCAAGAAAATCTAAATATACGCATCATCCTCTATGTTCCGTTCTAAGGCCTTGTTCTGTACCTCTTCTGAAAAGAAACACACTTCCTTTGTATGCAAGCGCAAGAGACTTGGCTCAAAAAATATTTGAGAACCACACAGAGGAAAACTGATAGCTTAACAAGAAAACTACAGTATCAAGGATTGTGTCTCCCACAAAACGAATACAACCTTTGAAAGTAAAAAGTCACCAAGAATCCGAGCAAAGAGAAGAAGTTACATAGAGGATTTCATGAGATGAAAAGTTATCCAGATATACTCAATTGCAAAAGTGCAATGTAGACACCTCCTGACCATAGCCATCTCCTAGTTACTTGATGCTACCTCGTTGATTACACCATTCCGCAATGTCCCTAGCATTGAGTAGGCAGCCATATTAGACTCATGCACCAATCCAGACAAAATAGATGCAAATGGAAATTTAAGAGCAGCAAATAAAGCATACATCAGGCAGGTCCATTCATTTTAGCTATACATCAAATCCCATGACCGGCGATAAAAGTTCCACTCTAGACCAACATTCTACACCTAATAAGTATTTCCACCCGGTACTGAAGGGTCCCTGCTAGGAGTGTAGTTCTCGCTCTGATAGTTTGGCATATTCCCAGCATCTCTTTGAGGCGCGGTATTGGACCATCCTTGATTATGTGAAAAACCTTGTGCAGCCCCCATGTCTCGCGGTGGCATTCCACCCATGTTGTTTTGGGGGGGCATTCCTCCCATGTTGTTCTGGGGTCGCATCCCACCCATGTTGTTTTGCGGAGGCATCCCACCCATGTTGTTTTGCGGAGGCATTCCACCCATGTTGTTTTGGGGGGGCATTCCTCCCATGTTGTTCTGGGGTCGCATTCCGCCCATGTTCTGGTGCGGCATTCCGCCCATGTTGTTTTGCGGAGGCATCCCACCCATGTTGTTTTGCGGAGGCATCCCACCAAAAGTGTTTGGCGGCATTCCACCCTGGTTACGTGGAGGCATCCCACCATAGTTGCTTGGGGGCATTCCACCTTGGTTGTGTGGGGGCATTCCACCGCCCATATTTGGTGGGAGCATGTTGCCTTGAGGCGGAGGATTCTGCATCCCTTGGTTTGGCACGTCCCTGGCTTGGAAATTTCTATTCTGCATATTCTCCCTCCTCCTGCCAAGGTTCGATCTGCCGAAACTACGGTGTGGATCATTCTTACGCTTGTTCCTCTCATTAGCTCTAGCATTATTTCTCACCCATTCTTCATGGTACTTGGGGTCATAAGGAACTGCTTGCCCATTAATAAAAGGTTCGCCTGACATATGCAAAAAAAAAATACATTAGATAAGAGATTGCACGAAAGAGAGACCAGAATTTCACGATGGGATATAATTGATTTGAGACTGTGATATATGGCTTCTAATGAACAATAAATCCAAAAAAGTAAAATAGAATAAAGCTATGTCTTGATTGAGCTGCTGCAGTGCATGGGCAGATGATAATAATTACCTCAGTAACCAAAGGAATGACATGGAACGATTACCTATCGCAAGGCTAATTAGGCCTCATGCTGCTACATAAACTCATGACTCTTTCATATGGTAACCATGAAGGCGAAACGTGACATTTTTGTCCATCCCTAAGCTAAAATTTTCTCATTCTAAACATGTTTCCATCAAGCAAACTTTATTTAAGTGCAATATCTATCCAAATCAGCCAAGAACAAAACCGAAGTACACCACAATTGCCTCATGATGAGGTCAACAAAGCAGCGAAATCAAAACTTTAGCAGCAGTTTTCATAAATAAAAGGATGTAATCTACAGGATGCAAAAGCCATCGCATAATTAGAAGATCAAGCTTCCATACCCCCATAATCCTTATTCTTAACATCCAGGTACGAATCAGGAAGAACCCATCGAACTCTGGGCAGTTCTGTGTAACAAAACAGAACTCATTAGCACCGCTTCCCAAAAAGAGAAACAAAAGAAAACCAATCAAGAGGATTTACCCTTAAGTTTGTGAGAAAGCTCTTCAGATACAAGGGCTCCAAATGCGAAGTAGTGCCTTGTTGAAACTGAGTAGACCTTCATTCTGGCTTCTTCTTCACTGTAATAGCAAGTTAAAAATCATGGTCAGACAAAATACAAGGGACGGCAATAAATAAAGATGATCGATGACAACAGGCAAGGACTATAACTTGGAGAACCATTAGAAAAAAAAAAAATTGAGACAAATTTTTGCTTCTATATCCGCCAAGATACCATTCATAAGCATCCTCATAGTTACTTTAATACTAGCGATGATATTGTACTGAAGACCAATACCAAGAAGTGCTCACTTCACATGAAAGGGAAATATGCCGCATCTGGCAATGAAATAAAAAAGTAATAACCCCGATCATCCCTACATGTCAACACCAATTCTAGATCAAAGCACAGCATCAATCTTGCCACATAAAATGGCGATAAAGAATCGCCTTTGAGCTCAAACACTTGATAGAGACAGCATAATAATCACCGCAAAAGAAAGATTACAATCTGATTGAGAGTTTACTTAAACCAGAGCTGAGAGACCAAAAAATTATAAATTATTCATTATTCTTGGCCAGAACCAAAAAAAAATTAAAAAAAAATTATCCACAGCAAGTCTTTGCGTCATCGTATGTTTATGATAAGACCACAAACTCAATCCACTGACCTTCCTACAACCTGCGCGAGCGTCTTAATATAACTATGAACGATCTCATCCCTAGTAGGATCGCCCTCGGGCTTCTCCATCACCACGAGCCAGTGCTCGAAGTCGCAACCGTCGAGAAGTATCGTCTCCTTCGGGGGACGGTTCGACCAGTTGGGGTGCGGATCGTTGAGCGAAGACGAGGTCGACCTCGTCGCGAAGGAGCGGGCGGACGGGGCGGCGGTGACCGCCGCGGAGGCCGAGGAGAGAGGGCGGAGGCGGTGGCGGAGGAGGGAGGAGAGAGGGGAGCGAGGCGCGGAGGCGGCGGGCGCGGAGGAGAAGGAGAGGGAGCGCGAGAGGAGGGAGGCGAGGGATTGCCGAGGCTTGGAGGAGAGGAGGAGGGAGCGGGTGAAGAGCTGAGTCGCCATGGTCAGGGTTTATGATTCGCTCTAGAACCCCGAAGAAGATGACTGATCGGGAGAAACTGAGGCTCCATACGTTCTACAGAAAACAATTTATGAGGAAACGTTTCCAGATTTTCCGGGATTCCTTTCCTGCTTAGAAAGAAATTTTCAAAGAAAAGAAAAAAAATTATAAATTAAGGAAAAATATTTTTCACTCATCTTTTTTATCTCACATGCTTACCAACCCTCTTTTATTACTTCCCGTCCTTTTTTTCTTTAAATTATATATATATATATATATATATTTTAGCCTTGAGGCTCATTAGATCATGCTCGCAGTCGTCAATCTAACAAGCAAGGCTCGTTCATCTAGTGAGCGGCGAGCTCAATGCTCGCCTATGGCCATTTGCTAGCCATCGCCATGCCGCCCAAGAAGAAGAGGAGGAAAACAAAGGAAAAAATGAAAAATGAAAAAAAAAATTAATAATTTAATAATCGATTTTTAGAAAAATAATGAAAATTCGATTTAAAAAATAAAATAAATGAAAAGGAGTGTATGGAGGAAAAGATTTTCTTTATCGAATGGCGAAAAATATTTTTGGCTTCATTTTTAGGTTTCACCCAAACACTAAAAAACAATTATATTCTTTTGAAAAATGACTTTCTGGAAAATATTTTTCAAAAATATCACATTTTTCGCAAAACAAATGGAGCCGAGAATCGTAGGACCTCTTCAAGAGATTTTATGTAAGGGATCCGTAAATAGCGACAGGTTATGAGGTATTCAAAATTACATGGGCTTCACTTGCCTGTATGATAATCCATGGATCATATGTGCAATCAAAATTACATGGGCTTCACTTGCCTGTATGATAATCCATGGATCATATGTGCAATCTTTCAACAGTTAGATTATGAGGTATTCTCACGACGAGACTGAAACGATTAGAGATTTTAATCGAACAATTCTGTCACACAGATCGAGTTTATGCAAGTATATATGCTCCTATTGCATTTAAGAAAACATTTTACAGGCCACGGCACACATACGCCACCTCACCATAACAGAAGCCTTACGTACGTGTCAAGTTTTCACCTGATTGTCTGGAAGACGAAAACATATTCAGCCCCTTTTGTTCGCTACAAAGCTGGAACAGCACATAAGCATGCAACTCCTCTTCTCCAGCACCGAGTTCTCTCCTCGTTCGTCCTCTCGGACCACCGAACCCAGGTCCGCATTGGAGAAGCAGAGCCATAGGCAGCTCCGGCGCTTGCTCCTCATCTTCTTCATCATCGACTTCTGGGCATCTTTCGCATCGGCGAGCTCATAGCCTTTTTGGCCGATCCCCATTGACTATGCGCTTTCTAGCGTGAGAAAGTGTGATAGATCGAGAGCAGCGCTTATCTACGATCTATGTCACGCAGATGAAAAGGGAGAGTTGACCAAGGAAAACTCGTCTACCGCTCAAGAACTTCTCATGTCACGGTTGAAGTTAATATCTGAATAGCCAAGGCTGCAGCAATCCTTTGTGCTTCATGCCAGTTTTGCCCGTCCGGAAGGCAAAGAATGTCATTGCACTGGCCGATCCGCAGTGATTGGGTTATTGTCAATTGAGTTTTGCAGTTATTGCCATGTAGTCAACAGACATTATAAGGTCATCCTAAAACGAGAAAATTAACAACTAATCGATGCATATAATCACTTTGTATATGGTGATTTCTTGTAAGGCACAGTGCAGTTCCCAATCGGTAAAGGCACCCTCATATAGTTGGTGGAGTCAAGGAAGAAAATCGAGACCACTTAACTAAAATTTGGCCATACAATGCAGGACATGCTTCGGCTCTCTTATCTCCTCTAGGCCCTACATATACTGCCCTCCTTCTAGGTGAATATATGTCATCCTATCGGATCAAGAAAATCTAAATATACACATCATCCTCTCTGTTCCGTTCTAAGGCCTTGTTCTGTACCTCTTCTGAAAAGAAACACACACTTACTTTCTATGCAAGCGCAAGAGACTTGGCTCAAAAAATATTTGAGAACCACACAGAGGAAAACTGATAGCTTAACAAGAAAACAACAGTATCAAGGGCTGTGTCTCCCACAAAACGAATACAGCCATTGAAAGTAAAAAGTCACTGAGAATCCGAGCAATGAGAAGAAGTTACATAGAGGATTTCATGAGATGAAAAGTTATCCAGACATACTCAATTGCAAAAGTGCAATGTAGACACCTCCTGACCATAGCCATCTCCTAGTTACTTGATGCTACCTCGTTGATTACACCATTCCGCAATGTCCCTAGCATTGAGTACTCGTTGATTACACCATTCCACAATGTCCCTAGCATTGAGTAGGCAGCCATATTAGACTCATGCACCAATCCAGACAAAATAGATGCAATTGGAAATTTAAGAACAGCAAATAAAGCATACATCAGGCAGGTCCATTCATTTTAGCTATACATCAAATCCCATGACCGGCGATAAAAGTTCCACTCTAGACCAACATTCTACACCTAATAAGTATTTCCACCCGGTACTGAAGGGTCCCTGCTAGGAGTGTAGTTCTCGCTCTGATAGTTTGGCATATTCCCAGCATCTCTTTGAGGCGCGGTATTGGACCATCCTTGATTCTGTGAAAAACCTTGTGCAGCCCCCATGTCTCGCGGTGGCATTCCACCCATGTTGTTTTGGGGGGGCATTCCTCCCATGTTGTTGTGGGGGGGCATTCCTCCCATGTTGTTCTGGGGTCGCATTCCACCCATGTTGTTTTGCGGAGGCATCCCACCCACGTTGTTTTGCGGAGGCATCCCACCCATGTTGTTTTGCGGAGGCATCCCACCAAAAGTGTTTGGCGGCATTCCACCCTGGTTACGTGGAGGCATCCCACCATAGTTGCTTGGGGGCATTCCACCTTGGTTGTGTGGGGGCATTCCACCTTGGTTGTGCGGGGGCATTCCACCTTGGTTGTGCGGGGGCATTCCACCTTGGTTGTGCGGGGGCATTCCACCTTGGTTGTGCGGAGGCATTCCACCAAAGTTGGTCGGTGGGGGCATCCCACCGCCCATATTCGGTGGGGGCATTCCACCGCCCATATTCGGTGGGGGCATGTTGCCTTGAGGCGGAGGATTCTGCATCCCTTGGTTTGGCATGTCCCTGGCTTGGAAATCTCTATTCTGCATATTCTCCCTCCTCCTGTCAAAGTTCCTTGATCTGTCGAAATTACGGGGTCGATCATTATTACGCCTGTTCCTCTCATTAGCTCTAGCATTATTTCTCACCCATTCTTCATGGTACTTGGGGTCATAAGGAACTGCTTGCCCATTAATAAAAGGTTCGCCTGACATATGCAAAAAAAAATACATTAGATAAGAGATTGCACAAAAGAGAGACCAGAATTTCACGATGGGATATAATTGATTTGAGACTGTGATATATGGCTTCTAATGAACAATAAGTCCAAAAAAGTAAAATAGAATAAAGCTGTCTTGATTGAGCT
The DNA here is from genome assembly GCA_007663325.1 of Eucalyptus pauciflora. Classification (NCBI taxonomy): domain Eukaryota; kingdom Viridiplantae; phylum Streptophyta; class Magnoliopsida; order Myrtales; family Myrtaceae; genus Eucalyptus; species Eucalyptus pauciflora. The sequence goes on along the minus strand of VMYD01000177.1, from coordinate 616,950 downwards.
GCTGCAGTGCATGGGCAGATGATAATAATTACCTCAGTAACCAAAGGAATGACATGGAACTGTTCCATTACCTATCGCAAGACTAATTAGGCCTCATGCTGCTACATAAACTCATGACTCTTTCATATGGTAACCATGAAGGTGAAACATGACATTTTTGTCCATCCCTAAGCTAAAATTTTCTCTTTCTAAACATGTTTCCATCAAGCAAACTTTATTTAAGTGCAATATCTATCCAAATTAGCCAAGAACAAAACCGAAGTACACCACAATTGCCTCATGACGAGGTCAACAAAGCAGCGAAATCAAAACTTTAGCAGCAGTTTCATAAATAAAAGGATGTAATCTACAGGATGCAAAAGCCATCGCATAATTAGAAGATCAAGCTTCCATACCCCCATAATCCTTATTCTTAACATCCAGGTATGAATCAGGAAGAACCCATCGAACTCTGGGCAGTTCTGTGTAACAAAACAGAACTCATTAGCACCACTTCCCAAAAAGAGAAGCAAAAGAAAACCAATCAAGAAGATTTACCCTTAAGTTTGTAAGAATGCTCTTCAGATACAAGGGCTCCAAATGCGAAGTAGTGCCTTGTTGAAACTGAGTAGATCTTCATTCTGGCTTCTTCTTCACTGTAATAGCAAGTTCAAAATCATGGTAAGACAAAATAAAAGGGACAGCAATAAATCAAGATGATCAATGACTACAGGGAACCATTCGTAAAAAAATTGACACACAAGCCAAAAAATTTGCTTCTGTATAGCATTCATAGCATCCTCATAGTTACTTTCATGCTAGTTATGATATTGTAGAGAAGACCAATATCAAGAAGTGCTCACTTCACATGAAAGGGAAATATGCCGCATCTGGCAATGAAAGAAAAAAGTAATAAACCCAATCATCCCTACATGTCAGAACCAATTCTAAATCAAAACACAGCATCAATCTTGCCACATAATGTGGCAATAAAGAATCGCCTTTGAGCTCAAACACTTGATAGAGACAGCATAACAATCACTGCAAAAGAAAGACTACAATCTGATTGAGAGTTCACTTAAACCAGAGCAAAGAGACTAAAAAGTCATAAATTACTCACTATTCTTGGCCAGAACAAGAAAAAAGTTATTCACGGCAAGCCTTGCGTCATCGTATCTTTATGGTACTCATTTGTGAAAGACGAAACGGCTTAAAGAATTCACTCATTTCACCCTTCACCCCCCCAGCCACAGGTAATTCTAAATAAATCATCAAGAATCCGAAAAATGACCGATAAACAATAGCGCAACAGAGCATAAGCGATCCTGGCAAACAGACCACGGCCTCAATCCACTGACCTTCCAACAATCTGCGCGAGCGTCTTAATGTAACTATCGATGATATCATCTCTAGTAGGATCACCCTCGGGCTTCTCCATCACCACGAGCCAGTGCTCGAAGTCGCAACCATCGAGAAGTATCGTCTCCTTCGGGGGCCGGTTCGACCAGTTGGGGTTCGGATCGTTGAGCGAGGACGAGGTCGTCCTAGTCGCGAAGGAGCGGGCGGACGGGGCGGCGGCGGCGGCGCGGCGGCCGAACTCGGCGGAGGCCGCGGAGAGGGGGCGGAGGCGGTGGCGGAGGAGGGAGGAGAGGCGAGGCGCGGAGGCGGCGGGAGCGGAGGAGAAGGAGAGGGAGCGCGAGAGGAGGGAGGCGAGGGATTGCCGAGGCTTGGAGGAGAAGAGGAGGGAGCGGGTGAAGAGGTGAGTCGCCATGGCTAGGGTTTTGGGAGCGCTCTAAAACCCCTGAAGAAGATGACTGACCGAGAGAAGCTGAGAATCGCAGGGTCTCTCTTCGAGAGGGATTTTATGTCGAGGGATCCGCAAATGGCCCCAGGTTATCGGGGAAATTACAGATGTGGCATTTTCAGGTTTTCTATCTATTATCGGCCCAAAGGCCCAAAGGCCCAAATGCCCAAAAGCCCAAAATGAATAATTGGGCCCGGACCCACTATTGCAGGCATGATGTGAATTAACTAAAACGAGTTGACCAATACCAACCTCTTGTTAATATGGAACTGGTAACGGTCGTTAGCGTTGTTCACTCTTTGCCGCCCTTTTTGTCAATCAAAATTTATTTTTTTTTTGGTAAAGTTGTCAATCAAAATGTTGATCCGACATGAATACCAAGTTTTTCACTAATACAGAAATGAAGAGACGAGATTGGAGGAGTGGCAATTCTCATCATGACATGAATTTATTAAGAAAAACCCTAAATAGTTTAAATTCAATGGAACATGAACAAGATTATTTCTAAGCTGCCATTGAGAGCCTCCGAATATGTATGTGCTTGAATTTAATGTTAAATTGAAATTACAAGCTAAAGCTGTCACTATTAAATGTAATTATCCAAGAAGAAGTGAGACTCTTCTAAGTATTTTTGAATTTTCTTCTAATACTTTAGAATAGACACTAGAATATTCTCTAGAAGATGCCTCACAATATCCTCAAGAATGTTTTTAGGGACAAGCAATATAGTAAATATACATAAAGTAATGGATCTCTACTGTTAAATCAAAGAAGTAATCTACGGTTGTGATTCAAGTCGTACTTGTATATATAGGAGACTTCTCTCTTTATTTATATCATCTCAGAAGTAATTGTTATCCGGGACTTCCTATCCTTGTGAGTGTGGTAAGAGAGAAAAAATTTGGTGGGATGTCGGATGTCGCCCATAGGCGTCCTATCAGACCATATTGCAGCTAGGGCTGTGCAACCGGACCGGGTATACCCGGTTCCCATACCGGCCCACCCGAAAAACAGGGTCGGGAACCAGTTCCCATTGAAACCGGTCTTGGAACAAGTTCTCAAAATTCGGAACCGGTTTAAACCGGTCCGGGAACAGGTTCCGAGTGATTACCCACCCGGAAACAAGTTCCCGGACCGGTTTTGTAAGTAGAGGTCCAAAACCATTTTTTTTCTCCCAATTTCTATTCTTACTCACGTAATCACACAATATTTTTCCTCTTAGCTCTCTTAAACACACACGACACTCCTCCTTTGTCATTCATCTTCCTCACTTGCTTCCCTCCCTCACCGACTCCCTCTCGCACCGTCTGATGAATGGACAGTGTTCGTCGCCGCCAAATTCTTGCGTATCACATGGATTGGCTTACCTAATTTATCTTTTGTAGGAGGAGTTATGCTTGCATAAATGAGTAGCTTCATATAGTAGTTGTGGGAACAAGACTAATAGTATACCCATGTTTATTGTTAATTATTTGCCTTATGATTTTATTTACTATAATTAGCCCTATGGATCCTTAATTTTTCGTTTAGTCAAAAAGTTCATGTATTAATTTATTACCAGTGCTTGATGTTTCAATATAAATTTGGAGGATTACTTTATTTTCTCGCTTATTAATCTAAAATTCGAAGTCGTATAGAATATCGGAAGATTGCAAAATAGGTTCCAATAGAAACAGGGTTGACCCTGGAATCGGATCGGAAAAATATGATAGGTCGGGTACAGGGTCCAATATAAACAGAATCGGGTATAAGGTCCAGAAAAGAGGAATCGATTATAACAGGGTCGGGTAGATGGTGCAGATCTAGACCCTACCCATCCTAGACCCGATCACCCCTAATTGCAACACATGATGTGCAAGCACACAATCTGCAATGTGATATGATAGGATCGGCTACAAAACAAACTAGTAGAGCACGCGATCTACAATATGATATGATAGGATCGCCTACAAAACAAACTAGCAAAGGATGGCCCTCTTTATTTAACGTTCCTAGCAAAACAAACTAGTAGGACCGCCCTCTTGTACAATCGCCCTCTTGTTTAATATTCCAATTAGTCATTTAACGTTTTGATAAGTTGTTTAACGTGCCGATAACGATAATCACTATAAAACAAACGAGTATCATGATTGTCGAGACACAATATAATATGATTATGATAGCCTCTTCGAGGGTTTCGGGCTCATCCAACTCGACCACGTGAACGGGAAATACTCCCTTCGAGGAGCCGGTGCTGCTAGAGCCTTGGCCCGTTACCCACACCAGGGGCTGCAAATATTTAAATGTTTTAGTTAACTTATGAATTAACTAAAACAAATTAATTGATCATAACGCCCATCCTCTGGTTAGCTCAAGTATTCTTTCCCACCAATTCTTCGTGGTACTCTAGGTCATAAGGAACTGTTTGCCTGTCAAGAAAAGTTTCGCTTGATAAATGTGGAAAAATACATTATGACATGGACAAGAGAACGCATGGCAAGAATTTCATAATTGGATATACCAAATTTGCATGATTGATATGAGACTTGCCTCTAATGAACAGTAAATCCACAAAAGTAAAGCTACATGTTGATTGTGTTGCTGCAGTGCAAGGGGAAAATATAGTAATGCCTATATTAACCAGAAGGATGATTACCTATCGCAATACTAATTAGGCCTCATGCTGCTGGGGGTGATCGGCTTTTGGTCCGGTTCCCAGTTCCACCTCTCGACCCAGTCCGGTTTCAAGTTGGAATCGAGAACTGGGAATCGAGTTGATTGGTCCTAAGATCGAGAACTAGATCGAATCACCAATCCAATTCGATTCTGGTTTGGTTCAATGGAATTGATCACCTTTTTTTCATTAATTTTTTTCCCATTACTTTTTTTCTCACTACTTGGAACCAGACCAATAAAGTGTTTAGTTCACATTTTACTAAAAATTTTGAAGAAACAATTTTTTTTAAAAAGAAGAATATATAATTGGTCCAGTTCAGTTCTCTCTTGGAATGGGAACCGGATTTGCCTGGACATGAGTTCCACATTTAGGAATCGGAAACCAAACCGACACTCCTAGAAACCAAATTGAATCAACTGGTCCAGTCTGGTTTGGACGATTCTCGATTTGAGCAATTCATCTTGCGCATCCCTATATACCGCTACATAAACTCATGAATCGTTCATATGATAATCAAGAAGGTGAAACATGACATTTTTGTCCATCCTTAAGCCAAATTTAGGTAGATTTGCAGTTGGAACGAACTTTTCTCTTTCTAAACACGTTTCCATTAAGCAAACTTATCTGCTTATGATAAACCAAGCACGGGTCTCAACCTACCCTGTTCATTTCAAGGTTTCATCGACAATCATAATAGCACACGGACAAACAAGTCGCGAGAACAAAAACCCTAGCAAACAGATAAGACCACAAGCTTAAAAGCCTCTTGTATTAATAGGGAAACTGGTTTCCCTAATTTGTATCATCCAGCACTTGAGTAATAAAAACATTCCTAGAGTTGCTCTTTCTCTCTATACAATTCGAGTGGCTTAGCAAGTGATCGATCCATTGAGAAAGACTTGACTTAGGTGACTTAACGATCCAATTCATGGGAAAGGCTTGGCTTAGGCGACTTAACGATCCAAAGAAGTGGTCAAGATCATAAGCATGTTTGTACTTCACAAAGAATAGTCTGCTCATATATTCAGGACAGTCGAAAAATTTTGGATGGTAATCATCATACAACTCGGCTTGGAGAGCCAAACAAAAAATAAAAAGAATTTGAAAAGGATTTACATGGTCGGAGGTTTCTCGCATCAGCAAAATGAAAATGGCGTCACTTTGGAGTATGCTACTCGAACTCCATGAAAGGTCTATATGGTCTAACGATCGGGATCTTGTCATATCCTCGTGGCCATTCTCAGTTACTCCGGTCATATATCGAATTGAAGGTCATTGTAGCATATGAAGTGGTCATGTCTCCTGAAGAGGAAGACGAGTTATACAGCCTTGCGGTGCCTGCTGAGTCAGACGCGTCCCCAACGTTCGGCCTGTCCGTGGTGGCTGTTTGGCCGAGGTCAACTTTAATGCCCATGAACTCCGAAAGCAACCCTGGTCTTGAAATCTTCTCCGCATTAACATCTATCTCCCCAGTTAGCATTTTGACCACGGTCGTCATGGTCGGCCGTAGCTTTGGCATGTCCTGTGTGCAGAGAAGACCCACCTTCAAGTATCTACAGACCTCCTCAACGTCAGAGTCACCGTCCAGTGATGCATCCGCCAACTGCGCTAACTCTCCCTTTTCATGCAGTTTCCACGCCTGAAGCAATAGCAGAAACATGTAATTGATCAGATCTCTCAGCTGCATTTTATCCTCCATGGATTATTGCATTAGAGAGGAAAAAAGAGAGTACTTTATGCGACAACAGTGGCAATGGGGTAGCGAGAAAGAAATGATTGGATCCACTCCCTAGCCTAGCATCTAATTTTGCTAAATCTCGAGGAATAATATCTCAAATTGGATCTAACGAAGCAATCAGGAAAGCTTGAAGAACAGCCAAAATTTGTAGCACCCCTCTTGTTGCATATCATGTGAAAAGAAAGAACAACAATGAAGCAGCACTAATAAATTAATCATGCAGCAAACTCCAGTTTTATTATCTAATTCCTATTTTGAAGCTATGCAGTTGACACAGGCACCATCTATTTTTTCAGAGAGCCACTAACATGCTAGTGGTTTTCTATTTCTAGCCTAACATTGGCAGATAAGCAAAGTCGTGGGACTCAGCAATCCAGAAAAGGCATCCATAAGAGACTTGAACTTGAATCAGTTGACCTAATCATTCTCCCTCGGCATAATGCAAACACATCCGCACCCAAACACATACGCATTCCCAAAAAAGAGGTCAACAGAGAATCTGAGCTGCTATGCTAACTTTACTGGAATGGTAACTTCAAATCTAAGGTTCCCTTGGTAGAAATTTAATTTCAGTAAGGGTGCAATGACTTTGCAGCTCAACACAAGATGGACTTGTAATAAGCGCATGCTCTGTTGTGGCAAGCAAAGAAGCTTATCTCTGAACCATAATACTGATAGAGAGGTAAAAAAAAAAAACTACGTACTTTTTCAAGAAGATAACGATCTTCGGCTGGTAACTTTCTGTTTGTGTTGCTTCTCCCACTGACTATTTCCGTGACTAAAACACCAAAACTATAGACGTCTGCTTTTCTATTCAAGTGACCTCGTATGGCATACTCGGGTGCCAGATAACCTCTGCATAAACCATGTGAAAACACTCATAAGCTTCCCATTATAGATATTTACAGAAAAGGACGAAGGCAATTACAGTTTTGAATAACATGAATATCATGAAAAATTGACAAAGCATAGAAATGTTTCAGAAACTGCTCTGGACCAACTGGTTCAACCAGGTGACCATTGCTGGGCCAGTTAGACATGAAAATACTGTACTGGGCCAAAAACTGGTCAGAATTGGATGCGTATGTGGTTCTGTAACCAGTACAGTTTTGGAAAACATTGGTCTGCCTGGATTAATTTCAATTACCAGATGTTTCCACAAGTCTTACAGTTCAGCGAGATGCCTAAAACAATGTTACGCCTGACTCATGAGGGCGTGGCAACAAAAACATAATGCTGTTCTATCAAGTTATCGTAGCAGAATGGGGACAGTGCTTCTGCAAAAAGGAGAGGATGCAATAACAAGTGTTCTGCGCAAGTCCAAGAGGAAGGTTATGGCCACAGAGGATCTCAATTAAAGGAGGAGAAAAATGAAGACCGGTCCTCCCACCTTGCCGGGTAAAAGGAAAGGTAGGACATTCAAAGGCAGAGAACTAGCTCCCACTATTAATCAGAAAAATCATCTCATACTTTAAAGATTATTGGTAACCGAGCAGGAAAAGTAGAAAGATAAAAGTCTATAGATTGTTGCACATGGATTATGAATTGTCTTTACACAGGAAAGAATTACAGTGGCATATGCTAACTTAACCTTATGTGAAACAAGCCCAAGTTGTAACTTTTTATATGCATCTGGTTTTAACCATGAGCTGGGACCTAATTGGTACATCGAGCCTCTAAAAACGTAAGAACAAGCTGCAAGCAAGTTTTACTTCCCTTCCTATGGGAAAACAAAAGCAAATGAAGTATGGTTTTCCATCATCACGTGCAATTTGTGTTCATTGCCAGTCAAGCTAATAGAGTTCATTATCAGTTTGCAGGACAAGATGAACATGACTAACAAGAAGAGGGGAAGATCAGAGACTTACGCTGTTCCTGCGACACGTGTACTCACGTGAGTCATGTTTTCAGGGAAGAGCTTAGCAAGACCAAAATCCGAAATCTTGGGCTTGAGGTATCTATCAAGGAGGACATTACTTGCTTTAATATCTCTGTGGACAATATGCGGTTGAACCTCCTCGTGAAGGTATGCAAGCCCTTTTGCAATGCCAACACAAATTTCACGTCTTGCGAGCCAATTGAATTGGATGCTACTGTGGCCTCCGCCTAAATGAGTAGAATGACCGATCATTTACTGGTAGACTCAGGTTAACATTTTTAACAAATAGAAGTCAACTCACCTAAAAGTGTTTGTGCAAGGCTGTTATTCTCAAGATAACCATACACCAAAATTCTGTGCTTCCCATCCACGCAACAGCCATATAACTTGACCAAGTTGTCGTGTTCTATGTCTGCGATTACTTTTATCTCATTCAAGAACTCCCGCACTCCCTGTCGTGACTCAGAGGACAATACCTTTATAGCAACTAAGGTACCGTCTTTAAGAGTTCCCTGTGTGTTTAAACAAAATTACGGCAAGGAATCAGCATCTCAACTCTCAATGTTGGGAATAAGTGACAGACAAATACTCCACCGAAAGATCGAATCCAAATGAGCAATCACCTTGTAAACAGATCCAAAACCCCCCTCTCCAACTTTATTGTCTGGACTAAAGCCTCCAGTTGCCACACGCAACTCTTTGTATGAGTACATTGTAATGTTTTGGATGGATGAAACATCTGGACATTTAAATAAAAAGGAATTCGAATTCGGAGAGGTCAGACATGCAAAGAATATGCAGGAACCAAATAAGCTGAAATGCTGACTCCGTCATTCCACATGAACCGACAATCCACCAAATTCAGAACTAACAGAGTTGTAGATACCATACAGAAAAAATTGTCAAATAGATGTTCGCTAGAAGAAACAAATCTTAGTAACCAAAGGACAGAGCAACCATTGATAAAATCTCATTATTTCACTTGGATTGTCTAAAATATTAAAGGCTTCTACACAAACTCAACCAAAAGAGAAGCTTTGAGGTACTGATGTACCGATTGTCAATTTGAAAGCTGCAAACAGAGAGTAAGGCATGGAGTCATTACCTTCATCAAGTTCTACATTGCTTTGAGCTGGTCTTCTAGGTGGGGAAGCGCTCCTCCTTTTGAAAAATGAAGAAAAGCACTTCATAACCAGATAGCTTTAGTTGCACCGAACTTAGCCCCAGGTCTATCCGCAACAGCAAGATGAAATTAGCCACTACAATAGAGAGAAGAAGAAAAATCAATCCCCAGAGAGAAATAAGCATGTTTACATCTAAACAACAATGAAGAAATTCCCAACATTATAATAATGATCACCACTGAACTTTATCTACGTACAGGTTTTACTCACATGATTTGTTTCCTTCCATCACTTGCCCAACTAGAATAGATAGACAACTAAAGGCAAGAAAGCTAATTTTGTGGGAATAATTTCAACCCGCAGTTTCGCTCGGAGAAAACCGATGCCCTACTAATTCTTTGTGGAATATACGGACATTTGTGGATGTTGAATGGTAAATTGTACCTTAGGTGAGGAATCTAGATATATAAAAACACTGTTTTTAACTCAAAATGCCAAACGCTTTGCACCTTCATCATAGCCCTCTTTCTCAAAAAAGGGACGAAAACAGGGCGTCTCAGCAGCAAACTGGCACTTCACCATTGAATTGCATTCACAATGATCTAATAATATCCAGATCATTCCAGCGGCTTTGGCAGAACTTTAGACATTAGCTCTTCAAGTTCGAACACAAACAGAAGAGGGAAAAGACTAGACGGCCAAGAAACATCCATGTATCTTGGCCCCCAAAAAGAGGCAAACGAAAAGAAAGTTCCTTGTATGCAATCCACCACGCGCAAATCAAGTTCATCCGAACAAATGAGTATCATTCCCATTTTTTGTTTCATTCACTCCATAGCTTACAGCCCTTATCGTTAAAATGCTTCAAGCTGGATACCGGAAATGTTCTGGGCCCGAGCGAACAAATCCCAGAGCCGGCAGCCCAGAACCCATCCGAGTTTTCCGTTTTCCAATCATCACTCGTCCCCGCTCCGGACGAACCAATCGAATCACATGACACACGGCCACAACACAAACGACCCAAACCCAACTGCTTCCCCAGCAAACCGCCCCAACTGGGTAAAACCAAACCAAAACCAAAACCAAAACCAACCAACCCCATCGCGCAAACGCCAACTTCCCTCTTCACGGTCGCGAATTACGTTAAAACCAAGACGGACAAGCGATGCGCAAGCGAAGAGACTCACCCGGGTCAGCGCAGGAAGCAAGAACGGAGCTCGTTTCAGAGAGAGAGAGAGAGAGAGAGAAGGGGGCGGATAGGGAAGGGACGAGATCTTGCTCCCAGCTAAAAGGACCCTTCTCGGTATTAAATGGAGCTTCAGAGTCAGTCCCACCTAAGGCTTTCTGGGAAGAAGAGAAGGAGAAGACGAAGGAGGAGGAGGAGGAGGAGGAGGTGCTCGCGGTCCAGGGAGGCTGGCTGCTATCATTCAAACTCGCCTGCCATGCCCCTTCGGAGAGATGAGGGACTTCCCGGTTTGAAAAGTCAACCGTCTTGACACACCCGCAGCCGAGGTGAGGCCCACGCTCGGAACTTGACCAGGACCGAACGAACGAACTCCTCTCGGTCTTCTTCTTCGTTTCGGCCCCCGACCGCGTTTTGTCTGAACGACACGTCTGCCCGACTTTCCACCAGAACACAGATAAAAAGCACACGAAAAAAGTAACTTTTGTTTTTCTATATCATTCGCCATTGACAATCCTCATTCTCCCACGCAAATCAAAGTTAAAATAGTAGGGATTCCAAGCAATCGGAGGAGTGAATGACGTTCAGGCTCTGTTTAAGCCATCATTTTAAAGGTAAAAGTCATTCATTTTTTAAGGTAAAGTACACGAAACTCTTGAGTGGATGAAATTTGAGAAACTAAATATAGTTTCTTTTCTGGATTTTTTCTTGCATTTTTGTGAAGCATGAGTTATCGTTTTTGTATGGTAGAAATATTTCTATTATCAATAATTTATATCTAAATATTTTCATTGATAATTAAAAAAAATTGTTTTTATAATTTTGTAAGTCATTTGAGTGATCATCGTTAAAGAAATTTTTTTTAATTATTAATTTTTTGGGGGAATAAACGCATTGGACAGTACGCCCATGAAGATATCTACTATCTAGTGGCATTGGAATCGTTGACGGAGTCCGTTTTTATGTAATTCACACGTGTGACGGACACGCGGGACACGCGGCGGAATGAGGGAACCAACGATCAGGATCAAAGGCCGCGTTGGACTCTCAAAGATGGCCCACACCGGATTTGTCCAAACGGTGCGGCTTGAAACCCGGGCATAAAAAAGGTCAGCATTGTGTCATCTAATCCATCTTAAAGCCGCCTTTGGGACCCGCTTTCCCACTCGCAATCCCATATATATATAATCAAGCAACTGGAATTAGTTTAATGATTGAACTCAAGTTGAATAATTAGGCAGTATTTTCGGTCAAATGTTTGGCAATATTTTTGGGATTAGATATATCTATGTAGGATAAGAAATTCGAATTAGGGAAGAGATAAACACGAATTAAATATTTTTTTCTTTTAAATAATGTAACAGTCTTCTTTCAAAGATAGAGTGGCATCTGGCTTCTTAAAGCACGCATGATAAAAGTGAATGGACCGACTGAGGATGACAAATATGAAGTCTACATAGAAATTTAGTGTGGGAAAATGTAGTAAATTATTTATTAGAAATGTAGTAATTTATTTATTAAAATGTAGTAATTGCAATGTTTTTTCTTGACATATATATTTCTATCAATATCTAGGTAAGTTCAAACTAATATATTAAAAGAAGCTTTTTGATTGACATTTTAATTTTAAGAATCTTGAGGTGGTGCTAGTTGTATCTGTCGCTTGCTCTGGAAAATTCATTTAGAACTCCAACTATGCATTTTTATTTTTGGCGATTTGAATGTGGGATTAGTCTACAAATGTTGGAGAATGAAGAAAGGCGTCTCCTAATTCTAGATTAGGGGCTGAGTACATGAATTAGGGGTTTTAGAATCAGGGAGGACAAAGTCAGTTTCCTACAAGTATGCATTCCCACAGTACACGAACAACTCTTATCCAAGCTCCTCAGGGATAGTCTTTTAGCGGAAAACCACTCTCACCTTTAATTCTGAGCTTAGAGACACTCAAATAGAACAAGGATGATAAAATTTATAATTATCCGAACTGTATTTCTCAAAATATACTACCAGGCTGGAGAAGAATAGGAGTTTAGAAAGCCATTGAGAGTTTTTATAAAACATTCACTTTACTTCAAGGGATTATGTCCAACACATTACATCATCCTCGCATTTTATAGGTAATAAGAGGTCACACACAAACAAGGTTTGGAATAGAGATCCGTTTGGTAATGTAATTTGATTTTTCTATTTCTGGAACAAAAATCTGTTCCAGAAATAGATTCGAAGAATAAAGTAGAAACTAAAATTTTTAACTTCTCAATTTCTGTTCCATAAATTTTATTGTACGTGCACCTTAATTACTGTGCAAGATCTTCTCCACGGCAGTCAACCATTATTGCTTTCGATCACCATCCAGTCGTTGTTGCCTCAAACTACTGCCGATCATAATTGCTGGCCCACCAATCGTGTACCGACGATTAAGGATGAAGAGGAGAAATCACGACTCTCACCATCGAAGCACTAAATTTCCTCCACAAGTCCGCCAAAATCCTTCGCTGTCATTGTCGGAAGGTACATCCATCTTCAATAAGTCGCACTCACCAACCGGAAAATCATCGATTTCGTCATTAAGTGGCACTCCAGGTTCGCGGTGTCCACCACCCAATCGCCACCGTTCACCTCTAAATCGGTCGTTGGTACCTCATCGACCAAATCGATCATGCTCACTGCCTCTCTGTCTCGACAACTCAAGACTTGTCTTCACCGAATTCCGAATCACCTCCGATGCTATAAAACTAAGCGAGGACTACGGCCTAAGGTGGAGATGCAAAAATGGTGATGACAAGGGAGACAAACTGAAGGGAGCTTAAAGGTAGCAAGTGACCACATTAGTGAGGAAGCTCAAGCCATGAATTGCCGGGCAAAAGTGAGATTAAAAAAAAAAAAATCGGATTTTGGATTGCACCAAACATGCAATGACATTTTCTACAATTTAGAAACTCTAAAGAATTTATAATTTTACTTTACCTTATTATATCACAATCTTAATACAGACAACTAAACGCAATCTTAATTGATACATAAACAATATATATGTACATTTCCGACGAAAAATGAATAATAAATAAATAAATACATTTTCATACTCTTTTTTTTTTTTTTTTGCTATCCTTGTCTTCAATTTGTTGAGTGATTATTGTATATTCGCTTATTGGATATCATCGTGAAACTTTATCTCATACCATCTTGCCTTGGTTCCTATCATTACCAGTTCAATTCCTGATTTGAAAAAAGTGAAACGGGTACCATGTGATTCGATTCTCAACTCCTAGGTAAAATTCATACCTAACATCAAGCACCAAGAACCGATGAATCCGATATGAATTGACCATAAATTCTCTTTTTTCTTTTGCTAACAGTAACAAAGCCTGTCTCTCAAGTCTCGTCACCCCTCATCTTTTGATTTTGCCACGTATTAATAACAAACCAGCACCCACTGACTCAGCATTTTATATTGTTTTCTGTTATCTATGTCTAGTTTCTCACACTTTCGTTGAAATAGTCCCTTTCCCATTGGGAGTCAAGATCCGCATCTTTAGTTGAATGCTCTTGAAGGGTTTTTTTTTTTTTTTGGTCGGGGATCCTGAAGGGTTCGTGTAGGGCAGAAATTGTTAAAAAAATTAGGCTATTGGAGAATAATATGAGGACTATAGTTAGTATTTTTTTTTTTTAACAAATGTAAATTTCTAAAGTACATACCAAGCTCGACGATGTCTTCATCATTTGGCTCAGGGAAAGGGAAGCTTGACCAGGAAGTATGACTATTGTACCATGAACTGCAGCTCTCTTCTGATAATCGTAAGCATGTCGCCAAAGAGATCCTCCCTCATTGGTACAAATTTGTTTCATTGTTATATTATGTGTTTTGAACTTTTTATTCTTTATATTATTTTATGTGTTCATCTTTTTAAGAATTGTTATTATCGATAAATGGAAATTTATGTCATTGCGTTCATTTTCATTTTTCTATACTAAAAATGAGACAAAAAATGAAAAAAATGAAAAATGAAACCAGAAAAAGAGAAATTAGTTGATTTCCGAGTAGACCCTAGAACTAATTGGCATGATAGGTTCATATTCCTAGTTTAAAAGAATGCAAGATAGGTATCAAGTTCCAAAAATTAAATGATTAATTTTGACATAATAGATTCCAAGTTGCCTAATCAATCTTAGAACCACTCACCCTGATTATCTCATGCATCCTTTGCAAAGAAACTACCAAACCGATTTCTTCATTGAATGTATTAGTTTCTTTTTGTCTTTTTTCAACGTGGAGTTCCTATTTTCCTTTCCAAATCATAAGAACAAACATTGGTTTTGCCAACACATCTCAACAGACAAGGAAAGTACTAAAAAAGTTTGAAATCTATTGCATTGGTATATATTCAATCATAAACCTTTTAATTAAATTAATATACTTATAAACCTTTTACATGACGCGATCAGCGCTGATGTAGACATTATATTAATAATTTTATTTTTATTTTTATTTTATTATTGTTTTTTAATTTTGAATGGTGAGAGTCATAGTGAAAAATGCAAGAAAAAAAATAATTTTAAAAAAATCAATTTCTTACCAAAATCGGCTTATTGGATTTAATTGACATAAGTACATAAGATTTAAGACTAAATTAGTCTAATCCAAAAGGTTAGTACTAAATTGGTACCAAGAAAATAAAATTAGAATTTTTTGGGTACTTTTTCCCTCAATAGAAAAAATTAAAACACAAAATTAAAACAAAGAGGCCTTTTCCTGTCGGTAATTGCCGCGCCGTGAATAGTCACCTCCTTATTATTCTTCATAAAATCATTGTTCAGCGCATGGAAACAGGAAAAGCCACCAGAATACGAAATTTTTCCCTCCCACGTTCAAACGATTGACCTATTAAATTAATCGAAAATGCGAGACATGTCGGTCTTTTATACTGCTACAATCATGATGACGAGTCGTTAATTTCCATTTATCGAGAAAAAAAAAAGAGGACATGCAGAGGGAATGGGCCTACTGTAGCACGTCGCGCACGGAAATGTAGAATGGTCGTCCTTTTCGGCGCACGAGCTCTCGCATTCTCCCCCGTCATCATCCTCATCATCCTCCCATGAGGATGACCTCTTCCGAAGCCCGCTCTCGTATTTTCCCCCATCATCATCCTCCCATGAGAAAGACCTATTCCAAAGCCCTTGCTTTGACACTTTCCGATCATCCTCCCATGAGAATGACCTCTACCAAAACCCTTTACTTCGACATTTCAAACCCGCAGACCCACGGCAATTCCACTGCTGTTGAACGGTTTTGATTCTGAATTATGGATGGCAAACGTTATCCTCCACTCACAAAGAGACAGCACCTTCAACTATTGCGAGGACTCAGCGACCAAGTCGTAGTGTACGCATCACGGCTGACGCGTAAAGGGAAAGTTTCAATTTGTCCAAACCATAAGCACCCAAGGTTAATAATCTTCACAACCCCAAGATCCGCGAGTAACATCCCGAGGTGATTACATCGATACAAAAGGGTTACACACAGCAAGTTACTCAGACTCACTTCGCGCCTTATCCATACATACACACGTGGCTGGCGAAACTAACTCATACCTGAACATGAGTTCAGGCATTTCACAGCTGGCTCTACAAGGAAGCATGAAAGCAGTCAAAAAGGGCTCTAGGGATGAGTAAAAACCAGGGCCTTCGCGAGATCTAATGCCTTCTGGCGGCCAAAGAACTTTTCCACTATCGCCAATGCAAATTCCATGGTAGTTCCAGGGCCTCTGCTTGTTATGAGGTTGCCATCCACCACCACTCTGTTTTCAGCTTCGCTTGCATCTGACAACTTATTGCACAGTGCAGGGAAAGCTGTAGCCTTCTTTCCCTGGAAAGACGCCGGGCAAGAAATCAATGAATAATCACTTCCCCCAAAGGAAAGATATCGCTCACCCATGCATATTTGCCCGTTTTAATTCCCCAAACCAAATGTTGTTCATAAGTATCAGAAGAAGTGCAATATCAATTCATGGCTAAACACACTGAGAGGCATTTCCACGGTCATGTAGCAGATTTACCGACCAAACTGGATTTTTCACTTGAAAGCCACCTTGAAACAAAAGCAACATTTCATTTGGTTTGCTGCCATCTCATGCCCATTTAGGTCAAAATCTTAACCATCCTGTATGTGTCAGACATGGAATGGCCTCCTAAACAAACTTTTAACACAAGGTAATATTTGCAAGTCCAATAGAGCAATGTTTCTCTTCCATGTGAACAAGCTCTTTAGTCGACAGTTCAGTCTCAATGAATAATCCGAAATAGAAGAACTTATTTATGAAGTGAATAAGTTCAGCCATCATTGTGGTTTCATATTTGGAAGACTGCAAAACAAAAGGTGAAAAATGCAGCAATGAACCAACCTTCAACAAACCATGAGGCTCCAGAACTAAAGCTGGGGATGCACATATCGCTCCATATGGTCTATTTGATTCCTTCTGCTTTTTCAGCAAATTGACTAATTTGTCACACTTTGCAAATGCCTGAGCTCCACCCAATCCTCCCTGTGATATTAATAAATTGTGAGCAATCAACTAATTAACTAATTAAAAGACACAAAACAGCTATGGATAGCCCAACTTACAGGCAACACAATTAGATCATATGAGAGTTTAGAAGCCTCATCCAAGAGCATGTCTGCAACTAGTTTCACTTTGCGAGATGCCTCAATCTCAACTTTATCCTCAACAGAGGCTACTACAACATTTGCTTTTGATCGCCGCAGAACATCAATGATGATAACAGCTTCCATTTCCTCTGAGCCATTGGCAATAGGCACCAGAATCTGAAAAGGACATTAAACCAAAACATCTTTACCACAAATCATGTTTACACGCAACAAAATGATCAACAATCTGGCGAACTTCTTCTTCTTCTTCTTCTTCTCCTCTCTCTCTTTTTTTTTTTTTTTTTTTTGGGGTAAGAAAAAGAGGGCAAAGCCCTAGAATTACACTATTACTCTCCTAATAAAACTCGATCCTGTCTGACCTCCAATCAACAAAGGAGGCAAACCTCTCGGTGGCCTATCTAATACTAGAATGTCATTCACACCGCATAAACGAAGTATCAATTTTGCTAACCAATCTACACGAGTTTCCTTCGCTAAAAGTATACAATGGGATAAGATTCATGCAAACAAACGGAAGCCAACTATTTACCTTTACAATTTGTGTGTACATCCTCACGCAGAGATCATTATAAAAAAGAAAAAAGTGCCAAACACCAATGAATTACCCGTAGAAGATCATGGCAAAGGACGAAAGGCTTTTGAAAAGTCCAATCAGTTATGCACCTCTTATACTCTGTTCATGGTTTTTCCAATTCCACATCATATTTACACATTAAACTCGCTCAACCTCTCGTGGTTATGCAAAACTCAAAGCGGTCAATAATTTGCAAGCTAAAGTGTCACCATATTTATCTTCTTCTTACAAGTGCACAAACTGAGATGATTATATGCATCAGTGAAATGGACCTGGATTGCATTGATCGGTCTTCAGCACACTAGAGAACTAGCGCTTGCCAGGATCTTCAGTTTAGAGGTTTACTCTTTTATGAGCGCATAAACTGAGAAGACAGTGCCAACCCAATAAACCTCAATGAGAATCAGCCTTAAACCACACTGAGAATTGAAGTTCGTCGTCAAGCCAACAATAAGTCCATTTTCAAGCTAACTTGGACTAAATAACGTAACTCTGAGAAATTGAGTTTGAAATTCATTACCAGCTATTCGATTCTATCTAGATGGAGCCTCATCTTTAATCTTGCTAAGTCAATGAGTTACTCGACCAATTCTAAACCTTGCCTCAGTTTGATAAACAAGATTGAGTTCCTTATTCGATCAAAAAAAAAGATTGGGTTCCTTAATCACTCAAGCTTGACATGACCACATCGGAATTAACGAAACAAGACTGACTCATCAATCAGTGCTGCACATGTAAGAATAGGTGATTTGAGTTTATCTTGAATAAACCAAAAGAAATAAGCAATCAAAGAAAATATACCTCACTTACTCCCTTGCAGATCATGGACTTAACTAAGAAATTTACCTGAGGCTGAGGGCCTTTATCAAAAGTCCAGTCCATTGGATTCAATTCCAACATATGATATTCATCACCATGATTGGAGCGCATCACCTGTGTAGAGGAAAAAAAAGCCAAGTAAATATTTTAGACAAATCCAAAACGATATGAGAAAGCAATTATGTGACGTCATGGCAGAATAGGCGCAACACAATACATGGTGCTTGCAGTGAAATTTGCTTCCATAAAATTAAGATGGGAAAAATTATCACTCTATTAAAGATTTTCACCATGTGATCAGTCCCCCAAAAAATTTATGAGCTACCTGCTCCAAATGATATTGAACCCTTCACGACGCATTTTTGCACCACCAAGAGCAGCCTTAACGCCTTCTTGACATTATTTATATATGAAATATATCTATTAAGCTAGTTCCCTTGTTTAGATCTTTTTAGCAGGAGTGCAACTGCGACAAGCTAGATAATGAAGCTTCAAATGGTTTCTTCCACCCACATTTGTGCTTAGGAATTTTCCCTCTAAACACATTTATCTCAAATGATTCATTGAGCATCACTGGGCCAGCCACAGCCATCTTAACACCTTCTTGGCATTGTTTGCACGGATTAATTGCTGTAACCTAATTATTTTCTCTGTATTCCATACCA
The DNA here is from genome assembly GCA_007663325.1 of Eucalyptus pauciflora. Taxonomy (NCBI): domain Eukaryota; kingdom Viridiplantae; phylum Streptophyta; class Magnoliopsida; order Myrtales; family Myrtaceae; genus Eucalyptus; species Eucalyptus pauciflora. Next base: position 597,859 of record VMYD01000177.1, on the reverse strand, counting down.
GACCTTTCCTATACCTATAGAGGATACTAATATTTGTTTCTTACTATACTTTGTTACTGAGGAAAAAGAAAGATAAATATCTGCACGATGGGGGTGATTCACTCTGATGAAGGAACCAAAATGGACTTAACTACTTAGACAAGTAAACTTTGCTAAACTTCTACATTAAAGATTTAAGTATTAAAACTGGGACGCTGCTATTGCTCATGCAAAGCATGTTTACATTCTCTAGGAGAGCACAATAGAGTAAAGGTTCCAACAAGACCACATTAGCAAAAAAAGAAGTTCACAGAGGAGACACATACCAGTGGCCCCCCAACTTCTTCTGCCTTCTCTTTTCCAAACAATTGCTCAACTAAGGTAACAGCATACTCCATAGTGGTACCAGGCCCGCGACTGGTAACTGTTTTGCCATCTACCTGCACCCTGGATTCGACAGCCGTAGCAAAAGATGATAACTGCTCCATGAAAGATGGATAACAAGTTGCCTGTCAAAACCAGCATCCTCACATTTTAAATCTGTTTGTCATCATCATAATTATCGTGATTAACGACATATGAAAAGTGAGGGCCTACTTTCAATCCCTTCAGCAAGCCCCATGATCCTAGCGCCACTGCAGGCGACGCGCAGATAGCAGCATACAGCCGACCATCTGCAGCTTGTTTCTTCACCAGGTCTTCCAAAACCTTACAGTCTCTGAGGCTAGAAGCACCAGGCATTCCTCCCTGAAGAATAGAATGTGAACCAAATATATTAACACCAACTGATCATTACTTCAGTACACGCTGCAATATCCACAGCAGACAAACCGCACATGCATAAGTGCTTATCAATGAGCAAGTAGTGCACAGTCCTATGCAAGCTTCAGCTAGCTATCATCATCTATCAAAGGAATTCCTACTCTGGTTAAATACGTACAGCCTCCAAATTTCACTGAAAGTAATTAAAGCAACAGAAGTTCACAGTGGCTTCGCACTCGGTCAACCACCAAACAGAGTCACTAATCCGCTAGTACCGGTAAGCGAACGGCGCCTCCAGGCAGCGATCGCCACGTACACTAACGCAGAGAAGCAGGAGAAAGCACACTGAATACGTACAGGTAGCGAGACCAGATCGAAGGCCGCGTCCGCGCAGTCGGAGATCCGAGCGTCGGCGACGATCTTCACGCCGTGGCACGCGTCGACGCGGAGCTGCTCCTCCGCCGAGGCCACGGTGACCTCGGCCCCGGCCCTCCGCAGCACGTCGATCGTCACCACCGCCTCGAGCGGCTCCGTCCCGTTGGCCACCGGGACCAAAACCTAGCAAAAAAACACGCGGACAGAACGCATTCCGTAAGTACGCGCGCGTCCAACGAAGCAATCGAAGGAGAAGGAGAAGAAGAAGAAGAGGCCGATGCATTACCTTCTTGGGAGAAGAAGCCATCGACGAAGCGGATACGGAGAAGGAGAGGCGAGTGTTGGTCGTTTTCTTCTTCAGAGGAGGAGCGATTCTGGTAGCGGAAGTGGCAGGCGAGAGCCGGGGTTTAAAGGCGAAGAGAAGATGGTGCGGAGCGACGACGTGACGCGACGCCATTGGGTCGAATCGCAGGGCGTGCTTTTATATGCCGATTTCTCTAGAGGCGTCTGGCATGGTTTTCTTCGTGAGCTGGAGCGAGTGTAGAGAGATAACGGCGGACGCTGGAGTTTCTCTCTGGAGTGGACATTTGTCCGGTGGTCAGTACATGATATAATGGGCCGGGACGGGCCGGGCCGGGCCGGGGTGGGCTGGGCTGGGCTTGGTAGACCATGGGCCTGATGCAATTGAGCGGATACACGGGCCGGGCATGCGTGTCGTCTTGTCTGTGTGTTTTAAGCCCAAGAGACACCCCAACTCCCGTCACGAAGTGGTTAAATAGTCTAGACGCGAATGAGTAGTCCAAGTGTAATAGTATTTGCACTTACATTGATTCTAGCCCACTAGCACTTTAGGGCACGTTTGGTAACGTTTCTGTTAAAAAATTATTCCTGAGAATAGAAATAGAAAAAACTATTTCTGTTCCAGGGAACAATTTTTTAACAGAAGAACGTGTTTAGTAAGCTTGTATAATTTATATTCCTGAAATAGGAAAAAAAACATAAATACGTTTTGTAAACTTGTATAATTTTTTTGTTTCTTTTAATTTTCTTTATTTTTTTAATATTTTTTCTTTTTTTCTTTTTTATTTTATTTCTTCGTTTTGGCCAGTCTCTAGCCTCGGCCATGGCCAACGAGAGCTGGCGACCTCACCCAGCCACGGCGAAGCTCGTCGGGCCACCGCCAGGTCGACGTTGCCTAGCGGTGGCCTAGTGAGGCCGACCTCGTGGGCCGACACAAGGTCGACGGGGGCCAACAACGCTCCGGCGAGGTCGCCGGCCCTCGTTTGGCCGATCGCCGATGCCGGCCGTGGCCAATGCCAGTAATTGGCAAAAGGAAGAAGAAGAAGAAAATAAGAAGAAAAGAAAGAGAAAAAAAAGTGTTCCCGGGAACAAGAAACAAGTTTTTTTTACTTCTTGTTTCTGTTTCAAATCTGTTCCCGAGAATAAAAGTGTAAACAAACGCGATTCTGTTCTTTTTTTGTTCCCCGGAACAAAAGAACAAATTTTTGTGTTTTAGGAAACAGAAACACATTTAAACAAACGAGCCTTTAGTGAGATGGCGGCAACGGGCTCATTCAAACAAGTAATTGTTATAATTCAAACCGAATACTTGTATACTACTATCCAGGGTAGTTGATATCGGTGGCTCATTCCCACCATGTCTTCCTAAATAGAATTCCATGTGGAAGTAGAGGCACCATCAATATGTGTTATGAAAAATGGAAGCTAAATTAGATGAAAATGGTTAGTTAACCTAAGTTTTTCTTTTTTGTCTATATTAGTCAATCTAAGTTTTTTTAATCGAAAAAAATTGTCTTAGTTACCGAAAAAGATACAAAAAAAACTAAATTTATTTCGTAGCAAAGCCTAAAAATATTGTAGAACAATGTCAAATCCAAAAAATAAAGAGGATTAACAAGACACTAGTGAGGTTAAGTACATAATCGTTCTACAAGAACAAATCCATCAAGCAAAGTAATTGGTGGTTTATTACCAGATTTCATATCTTCGTTAGTGATGAGCACACTTTATAATTTTTTTCTTTGGTGTTTAAGGTGTTGACAATTGGTATTATATGCCTAGGTTTAGCTTCCTCTACACAATGATTGTACATAGACAATCAAGGCAGGTTGAACAAATGCAAATCTAACATTTGGAAGAACAAATTTTTGTGGTTCAATGAGACATTAGGGCTCCTATGATCACCATTGAAATTGAAAGGAGGCGATCTATACATGGACAAAGAATAAAATATTGAATTCCACAAAGCATATATTACTAAACTCTGCAATTTAGATTGGGAGAAAATAGCTCACAGATCTAAAACAACATCAGGCGAGTTCAAACTCTCAAATCTAAAATTAGATTAGAAGAAAAAGCTCACATATTTAAATTGGGAGAGAAGAGTAAATTAACAAGGGATGGAGCCATGTTGGGAGTTAAAGAAGAGAGGGAGGACTTTAATGATTTGATTTAGTAACGGTTGTCAACCTAAGGTTTTTTCTTTTTAAGCGGTCAACCAAAGTTGAAAAGTAAGAAATTGTAAGGTTTAATCTATATATCTGGAGAAACTTTAGAGTTTGGAAAATTATTTTCAATTTCTAGATGATCAACTCCAACATTCCAGCAATGCACGACAATGGGTGCGTTTGGGAAGACTTTTGGGGAAAGCCTTTAGGGAAATGCAAAGACCTGTGAGTTAAAGGTGTTTTCCAAAATGTAAACTGTATTTGGTAAATTATAGTTTGAAAGCCCTTTGTAAGTACTTTTGAGTAAAATGGTGTTTGGGAGGATTACATTTACAAACAACTTTTGTGATTAACCTTTACCAAAAAAAAAAAAACAACTTTAGTGATTAAAAAAATATCAAAAAAACAAAAAAAAAACAACTTTAGTGATTAATAAAAAATATCAAAAAATATCAAAAAAAAAACTTTAGTGATTAATAAAAAATATCAAAAAAACGACTTTAGTGATTAATAAAAAATATCAAAAAATATCAAAAAAAAAATTTCGCCGGCGATCTCGGGGTCGGGCGACCTCCGGCGAGGGTCACCCGACCCAGTCGGAGGTCCGCCAGAGGTCGCGCGACCTCGCCGTGACTAGATCTGGTCGCGCGGAGATCGCCGGAGGTCGAGGTCCCCGCGACCTCGCGGTCCCAGATCTGGGTCGCGGCGGGGTCACGAGACCTCGCCGCCCCTGGATCTGGGTCGCGGCGAGGTCGTGCGACCTCTGGCGACCACCGCGACCAAGATCCGGGGCGGCAAGGTCGCGGGAGGACCTCGCCGCCCTCGGATCTGGGTCGCGGCGAGGTCGGCGACCCAAACCTCGCCGTGACTCACGGCGATCGCCGCGACACAGAGAGGGCGGCGGTTCCACCACTCCCCGGCGACGGTCGCCTGGGCCACCACGACCATGCCGAGCCGTCGGCGGCCGCTCACAGCTTCGAGGAACACGTTGTCGGCCTTCAACGGAAAAGAAGATGAACAGTACAATGACGAGGGCAGAACCGGAAAAATGAAGAATAGGTGAGGACAGTTTTGGAAGAAAATAAAAAAAGTGAACAATATCATTTATATGCCGAGAAAGCTGAAAGCCCAAGGCACCCATTCACCTGCCTTGGGCTTTCGGCTTCACAAAGCTTGGCATTTGCGAAATGGGGCTCAAAATTTTTTGCCAAACGGGCTGACATTTGCCCAAGGATCTTTAGGCCTCCAAGGGGCTTTGGGAAGTGGTTCCCAAACGCACCCAACGTTCACAACCACAAAAACAACGGCACACGTGCACTTAACGGTTGCGGTTGAATTCTTAAATAGGTCAAAGATTAAGTTTACTGCATCTATGCCTCGTGACAAAAGTTTTCTTTTTCCGACATCATCAATTGGTTGCTAAAAACGCATTCTCATCGAATATACCGCTGTCAAATCTCGAAAAGAGAAAGGGCACCAGTTACATAGATTCTCGGGTAACGGCAATCTTTTCTAAGTCAAGTAACAAAAGATCGCACATGCATAATCAAGCAAACCCAAATCCCAAATCCAAAATCCCAGGTGCAACAAAAATGCATGTAATAACGACAGAAACAAGATAGCGAAAAGTCTAACACTTTAGAGTGGGGATTATTAGAATAATTCAAATAATAAACTGTATTTTCATCTAATAACTTAAACATTTAAAACAGTCGGTAATAATCCCGTAAAATCTCACTTGCCATTTTTTTTTTGACAATATTATGTTGATTAGCATGACATAAAAAATCCATTGTCATTGTTAGTTTGATAGGGCAGGGCTTACTCCTGAGTTGTGCAGTCATGAGTTCAAAAAATCTGAGTTGCTCCTCAACCTGAAGAAGCCCCGTTTCATTTGCGGCATGGGTTAGACTATGTTAAGGCATAGCATTACCTTAACGGTAGCCCACCGACACTCTGGCGAGGTGGCAATAATAAACTCACTTAAATAAGTTATAGTTATAATCCAAATCGAATATTTTATTGTGTACATAAAACTCTTATGCTACCGCCCATGGGATCACCGGCTCAATTCCGCCCTTCTTTCCTATCAAAAGCAAGACAAACAGAATGCCACGTGGTATTATCCCATGTGGTGGCTGCGCTGGCTTGGGCTTCCATCCCCCTCATGAAGGGGACGGGTTCAAAGCGCAGCGTGCAGCTGCTAGTGGTATTAAGTGTGACACCGTGGTGATGGGTCATGCGCTAGTGTCACCAGATGGTTTACGATGCGACTATTGGCTGCAAGCTGGTTCTTTCCTACCTCCAAAAAAAAAAAACATAATGCCACGTGGAAGTAGAGACACCATTGACATGTGTTACAATAGTTGGAAGCTATATTTTATATAAATGGTTAGTCAACTTAAGTTTTTTCTTTTTGTTTGTATTAGTCAATATAATTTTGTTTATTGAAAGAAAAATTGTATTCATCGCTCAAAAAGATACATAAGAACTATACATATTTCATAACAAAGCAAATCGAAGTAGAGCAAAGTCTAAGATCATTGCAAAGCAAAGCCAATTCCAGAAAAATAAGGAGGATTAACATAGCAATAGCAAGGTTAAGCATGCACTTGTTTAGCAAGAATAAATTTGTCAAGTAAAATAATTGGTGGCCAAACGCTAAATCGCGTTTTTCATCAAAGTTTTAGTCTTCATCATCTATGGCGTTGCCTTGACGGTGCACGTTTAGATTTGGCGTCCTCTACACCATGGCCATATGGAGACAATAAAACACGTTGAACAAACACATATCTAACATTTGGAAGAGCAAATTGTCGTGGCTCAGTAATACATCACAGTTTCTGTGATTAAAATTGAAGCTGGAGGTAGATGACTTGTAAACAGACAAAGCACAGAGCATCGAATTCCCGAGAGCATTATTAAGCTCCCTAACCTAGATCGTAAGAGAATAGCTCCCAAATCTAAAACTAAATTAAGCGAGTTCAAACTCTTAAATATAAAACTAAACCGGGAGAAGAGAGAAGAGAGCTTCTAAGTCCAAACTAGAATAAAAGACAAAATGAGAAAAAAAAAATGCAAACAAAATCAACATGAGATGGAGGAGATCAATTTCCAGATTATCAATTCCAACATTCCAGCATTTCGCTACGTATTAAATGCACGACAATGGTCATGATTAAAAAAACGACGGCACGCACTTAGGTGCTGCATGAGAACATTTCTCATTTTTACAATTTCTGTTTTTTTGTTCCCCGGAACAAAAAAAGAACAGAAACTCGTTTGGTAACGCCAAGTTGATTTCTATTTCCCGGAATATAAAAGTTAGCCCGGGAATAAAAACGAGAAACAAAAAAAAATTGCTTCTTGTCCTGGGAACAATTTCTAGAAATAAACAAAATTTCTTTTTTATTTTTGTTTTATTTTTCTCTTGCCGTGGCCACCTCCAACCGTTTGGAGCCACCGCCGACCGCCGCCCGTCGCCGCCGACCGTGAGCAAGAATAAAAATATACAAAAAAACAAAAAAAAAACAAATAAATACAAAAACAAATAAATACAAAAAAAATAAAAAAACAAATAAATACAAATAAAAAACAAACGCAAGAAAATAAAAAATACAAAAAATACAAAAAAAAACAAATAAAACAAATAAATACAAAAAAAAAATAAATACAAATAAAAAACAAACGCAAGAAAATAAAAAAAAAACAAATAAATAACAAAAAAATACAAAAAAAAGAATAAAAAACAAATAAAAATAAAAAAATACAAAAATGAATAAAAAACAAATAAATACAAAAAAGAATAAAAAAATAAAAAAGAACAAATAAAAAATAAATAAATATAAAAAAGAATCGTTGCGTTACCAAATGCATTTCTATTTTTTTTCTATTCCAAGAGTAGAAATTTTGCGCAGTTATCAAATGAGTTATTTTGCTCAGAAACTGTTTCTCGGAATAGAAATATAAAAGAATTATTTCTAGAAAAAACTTTTTCCCAGCCAAGAGATTTTGCCGTGCACACCCTAGCAACTGCGGTCGGATTCTTAAAGAGGTCAAAGATCGAGTGTACCATATTTACGCCTCACGACAAAAGTTTTCTTTTTCGGACACCATCAATTAGTTGCTAAAAACGCATTCTAATCGAATAGACCGCCGTCAAATCTCCAAGAGATAAGGGCACCTGTTATATAAGATTCTCGCGTAACGACAATCTTCCTAAGTCGAGCAACAAAGTGGTTGATGAAGCTGGATCCGATGCTTTCCATTTCCGAACAAGTACCTCCCATCAACATCAAGCAAAAGATCACACACGCATAATAACCAACCTAACACGAGCAAACCCAAATCCCAAATTCCCTGGCGCGGCGAAAAATGCATGCAACAACAGCAACAAGACGGCGACATTCGGTCGCGACGGAGCCCCGACCCATTCGGTCGCAATCGCATGCAGAGAGGAATCGCGAGAGCGAACGAGAAGGCGGAATTCGACGCCGACATCGTCTCCGCGTCCGTTCAAAACGCTGCGAGCTCGCGAACCGAAACCGACCTCCACGGAAGACGCGAGCCCCGCCCCCGAAAAAGTACAAAATCTTTTCGTAATTAATTCGGGGAGGAGGCGCCCGTCCCGCTTTGCGCTCACGGTTTCGAGCGCGGTGTCCCGCGTGACGCGAGCAAATTCCCCATCAAAAATGGGGAAAAAAAAGAAGGGAAAAGAAAAGAAAGAAGGGAAAGTGGAACGCAAAGAGACAACAGGCAGAAAGAAAGAGAGAGAGAGAGTGGGATAGGATAGTACAATCAGCATACGCATGAACCGAGCGTAGAAGTGGGGGAGTGTAGAGGGAAAGATGGAGAGAGAGAGAATGGTAAATGCCATCTGTTGCTCGTGAGGAGCAGGATTCGGGTTTCCCAAAGTGCTGCCGCTGCTGGTGCTGCCGCTGCTGTCGGTTCGCGGACGTTGCGATGACCGGGGAGTAATGAGGCCGAGAGCGCACGCGAAAACCCACTCCGTCTCTCCTCCTTTTGCCCTTCCTTCGTTCGGTGGCTTCTCCTCTTCGATCGTCTCCCGCCCTCCCTCCGCCTCCTCCGTCCCAAAACCCTAGCTCGAGATTCCGCCCCCGCCGGTCCTGCATGCGGATCGGGAGCTGCATTGCCGAGGTGAGCTCCTGCCTGCTCCGTCTAATCTGGGTCCTCGGTCCTCTCGAGCGCGGTAATGCGGTTTTCGCCCCCTGGTTTCGAGCTCCGGCGCCCGTCATTTCCGCGGCGGAGAGGCTGAATTCGTGTGGCTTTTTTGGGAGTGTCGTCGTTCTGGAGATGGCTTTAATTTGTTCTCGGAATGGGCTTCGATTCGGTGACGACGGGTGTCTGCGTATTGCTCGTGTGGCTTCTTGCTCTCAATGACTTTGATGATCGTAATTGTCGCCTCTCTCTTTCGCTCCCTCCCTCCCTCCCTCCCTCCCTCCCTCCCTCCCTTCCGCGATTCGTTGCCGAGCCTTTGCGACCTGAGCAATTCGGCAGGGACGGAATGCTGAGATTGACGATAATGGTGGCTTGTCTAATTATGAACGAGAGGCGGTGACGTCCAGACTCTCTCTCTCTCTCTCACTCTCTCTCATGACTATAAGACATCATGCAGACCCCAGAAAACTCAGCTGTAGAGCAATAGATGAGAGTTTTTATTCAAAGATTCCAGCTTTAGGTGAATTATCACACGAATGTGTGGCCTCGGCTGTTATCTATGAGCATCATTGCATGTTTGGGCATGTGCCTGAATGAGGACAGGAGACCCTCAATTTGATTGAACGATCCTAAATCTTGGACCTTTTAGCAGACCGTAGAGTGCCTGGTCCACCTCATTTTCACTCTGTATTTGCTAGCGGTTGCTGCAGGTTTCCGTTGGTTTAGGAAGGATAATCCATCTCCTTTTTGTTCGTTAGTTATGCCAATTAAGGTGCACTCACGTCATCTCCTGCATGAATTCTCATATAATGCGCTCACTACTAAGTATTGAGCTGTGAATGGTCATGGAGATGTGGAGAAACATTCGCAGTCTAGTAATTCTGCTGGAGCTGACCCTAACATATCCACTTTACGGCTATCTCTATTTTCTTTGAGACTTGACTGTTAGCTTCTGTTTTTCAATAAACACGTGTCCCGTGTTCCATATGGAATTGCAAGGGCTGCGTAAGAGGCGTTTCTTTCTCTATATGCATTTGCACTTTGCTTGTTTGGAAGCAAATGAACCTGCTGAGATTATGGTCTCTATTGGTTGATTAAATTGCTTAGTAATCAGATGCGGATTTTGGATCGAAGTTAGCATTCAATTATAGGAGAACTGTTCTCCATGTTATTTGATGACGTGGCATGGTGATGTGATAGAGACCCGTTATTTATTCTCATGTCGCTTTTGCAGATAATTCTTCTGGCCAAGCAATTTAATATTTAAAACCATGATCCTTCTCTTTTCCACCCTTTTCCTCTGGAACACCTAACATGGAACTCCAAGTAAGCAAATTCTTGTTGGTTATCTATCATGCATAAGAAAGACTCAATTGGCACTATGAAGTAAATCTAGCGGGTTTAACTTACTTTAATAACCAAAGGAGTTCCATCATTAAAATAGATTTGAACTTGTTATTCCAATGTGGTGAGATCATCTATGTGATTGCGTGTTTTTAACTTGTCTAAAAGAAAGAAAAGTCTAGGTAAATATGTTAAAATTACAACATTTATATGCGTAAACCTCATTTTTTGGCTGAGGTGGTGCGTGTATTATAATGCTATGTGGTTTCTATCAATCACCACGTCACAGAACCTGTTTTGCGAGTGGTTTCTTAGCCAAGCTGACTTGATTTGATAATGGATAAATCCTTAAAAGGAAGTTACACTACATCGGGAATGATTGGTCCAGTGGGACCCTATAAAAACTACAATACTACTCTTAGGTTTCCAAGGCAATAATGGGAAGTTAGATTACGCTAAGTGGTAGAGTCAATAACTCTCTATGAATGGGAATGGTTCAAATGGAAAGCATAGATATTGCATATATGGCTGTATGAGATCCCCGTTGATTTTTCTTCTTCCTTGATTTGCAAACTGATTTAACTGTATGGAGTAATTTACCCATATTCTAAGTAGTCCAGCAGCATCTTCATTCAGAAGTAACAATTCAAAGCAGCAGGTCTGTGCTTTATTTTCCATTTGCTGCGGATGTTCTTTCTAGCTCAGACTCCAGTTTCTCGTTTGCTCAAGAAATCATAACAAAGAGTAGATGACTTAGTTGTTATTGAAATAAACAACACCTCGGAAGAACAATATTCTATTAGTTAGGAAACCTTCTGCGAACATTTTTGTAGATATTAGCTCAATTCTATAGGTACTTCCGGCATGTGGAGACTACCAACTCCTGAGTTTTTCTTTGTTCTAAATTTGAGTACTTACCTTTACATTCCCTTTCTTAACCAATTTTACCAGGGACTTGGATCAACTAGGTAAGTGGAAACATGTTCTGAGGGTATTATCCTTTTGCCAATTTAGTTGGGACAAGATTAGACTGGTTGAGTTCAGGACCATATATCTAAACTATGCCAGATGCATGCCTATGGAACCATGTTAAATGATGAATTCATGACTGTAATTTCAGATTTAAATAACATCACAATTAGAATTATTAAAGGTTTCCATGGACCAAAACGAAAGTTCTGTTTCAGCATTCCCGATTCATATCCTATGGTTTAATTGTATGCAGACTATTGGTGATTGGTTAGTATGATGCTATGGAATTTGTGAGTGCTTAAGTTGGATTGGTTATCGAAGACAACAGAAACAATTTGTTGCTGAGTTACTCGTGTTTTTACTCCTACGTTGTCGTATTATCTCTGCATCTTATCTTTTAGATTCTTCTTGTTTTATATGACAGATTCTTTAGCGATTCCTGCTGATCTAGACTTATGGTTGTACTTTATGGAAGACAACTTTTACCAAAGTACTGTTGCTCTATGAAAGTTCCAAGAGAGGCGTTCCAGGTGAAGCTTTAACTTCGGGGTTGCATTCTGCCTCTTCAAAATAACGATGATCCTTAATGGAGCAAGGGACTGAAGAGGTTGGGGACAAATTGTAATTTTTCCATGTCGCGGGCATTGTGCTGACTAACAACATGGAGGACCCCTGTGATGATGGTTTTGAAGGTTCAAATGATGAGCTCAGTATTTTTAGAGAGGTGCTTTTTGGAAATTACACCGGTGACAGAAAGAAAATGTCACCATCCGTTGGACCTATTGACTTTGAGTCTGAATCTTGTAAAAACATGGATCTCTCAGTCTGTTCTAATGGTGAAAGTTCTGCTCTGACCAGTCTTTCTGCTTCTAAAGTTACTTCCTGCGAGAAATCTTTTGTTGTAGAAGAAGATCCCAGAAACATTTCCAGTTTCACAGATAAGAATGACCAAGTATCTTGTGTAAAGGAGATTGAATTTCCAGCAGATCAGCTTGCTAGTCCTGTGCCTGACTTGAAGAGAGGTTTCAATTCATCATGCTGCTCTAACAAGAATATTTATGGCATGTCTGGTCAAGAGAAATTCATCGTGGCAGAATCTTCCGGTAAGGGGGTTGCATACAACTCCTATGTGCTAAAAGAGCTCATGCAAGTGGACAGAGAAGCTTGTGTGGGAAATACTAGTACTTCAAACTGTCGAGCTACAGGTTCATATTGTAATGGTAGTATGGAATTTGCTGTAAAAAATGCTATTGCTTCACCTGCTTCACAGGAGAGCATCGCAAACAGAATAGTTGCAGCAAGCCCATCTGCTAATGCTGCTGACAAGTCTAGTCCCCTGCTTGCCGATGAAAGGCCAATTGCTTATGATTTTCCTCCACTTGGTGTGTCTGATAGTTCTTCCATTGCCAAGGAACCTCGCCGTCTTCTCCATCTCCATGCTTTTCACTTACTTATGGCAGCGGGATGGCTTATCACCATGCATCAAAGACCTAGCAGGCGTTATACAGAGTACAAATTTCGATCACCTGCAGGGAGGTCATTCCGTGAATTCTCTAAAGCATGGATATCATGTGGACAAATGTTACTGGCCAATCGATGTGCTTTGGTGCGGGAAGATGAGAGTAAAGAATGGAATGATTTCAGTTTATTCCTGTCAGATTTGACAAAGTTGTTGTTGAGTATTGAGAAAGTACTAAATCAGTCAGAATTGTCTAACTCATTGGCTCATTGCTGGAATCTCTTAGATCCCTTTGTGACAGTAGTGTTCATTGATAAGAAAATTGGTATACTAAGAAAAGGTGAAGTAGTAAAAGTAAGACCAAGTTTGCTTACCGACATGAACAGGAAAAGAAATGCTGCTTTGGCTGTGAAGAAAAATGATATCTGTGGAGACTTCTTCACTGCGAGCCAAATTTCAGGCTTCCTTGGCGATTCATCTCAGGCCTGTGGAAGCGAGTTGGCGGATGTTGATGGGAACTGCTTTGCTTCTGCAAAGCTATCTTGCACTGGCCGTTCCTCAGGATATGGCATACAAAGAACTGATGGGAGTCATGGGACTTTTTTGACTGGGATGTCTTTCCATACGGGTGATAGTGGCATCACTCCTTTTATCCAAACTGCTGATGCGACTGCAAATTACTCTCAGGGAGACAAAATCTGCAACCTAGATCCCCTACCATTACCACCTCCTGGTCCTGATGGTGGCACTTCATCTGGCCATACCCTGTATTATTCTCCTGCTTATTCGGAAAGTGTAAGTGTTCCGCTTGAAGGATTTAGAACAGTGTCCCATCTGGGTGTGGATGGCAAGTCGAATTGCTTGAGCTGCAATGAAGGGGGTTCTGAGCATGACATGGAGAGACATAAGCAGGTTTTGGAAGATGTATCATTGGTGACCTGTGAAGATAAAGGAGAGTCATTTAAGGACCAAGATGCTATTAAGATGAGAATAAATCCGGCAGCCTTCCCTTGTCATTGTTCCAGGTATTTTGCTTCTTGTTTTCCAGACAGTTGCAAATCATGCGAACCTTTGTCTGATATGAATAATTTGGTTTATTCGGAAGATAAATCTAAATGTCATCCACCTTATTCACTTCACAGAGTTGAACCAGGTGTAGCCATCTTATTGAATTCTGGAGCTGTCGAGCAGTCTGGGCATGGCAAAGAAGTGGACTGTAGTGATGTTCCGGCAGATGTTGGTTTGAGAAAGAAAATGAGAAGGAAGTCAAAGAAGATATCCGAAATAAAGTCAGCAACATCAGACCAGGATGATATAATGGGTGTGACTTTGCCGACCAAGGCTGAGTCTCCAGGTATTGGTACAGACAGCCCTCACTTGGAGTCTAATGAGATTCAGGATCTTTTGGCAACAGAAGAAAGATTTAAAGGAAGTTGCAAGTCCTCATGTTTCAGCCTTCCCAGGTTCCAGAGTGAGAAGAGAAAGCTGAAATATAAGAAGATTAGCCGAGAATGTGATACTTCGAAAAATAGATCAAAGAAAAGAAAGTGTGATATTGAAGATGATGAGCTGCTTGTCTCAGCGATAATGAAAAACCAAGAAGTCAGTGGAAGTGCTTCCAAATCTATGCCTAGAACCAAGTGTCGCAGAATAAAGGCTCGGAGGATGCTGAAGAGGCAGAAGGGTGCGTGCAAGTTGCGTCCAAGGAATTTCGGGAAGGGGGGCAAACTCTCAATGGATGGGAGTTCCTTACTAGGTGCTAGAACTGTTTTGTCATGGTTGATAAATTCTGGAGTAATTTCTCTTAATGATGTTATCCAATATCGTGATCTTAAAGACAATACTGTGAAGAAAGATGGTCGGGTCACTTGGAATGGCATCATTTGCCAGTGCTGTACTATGGTGCTATCAGTTTCTCAATTCAAGATTCATGCGGGGTTCAAGAAGAATCGTCCGTGCATGAACCTTTTTATGGAATCAGGTGAGCCATTTGTCTTGTGTGTACTTGAGGCGTGGTCATCTGAATATAAGTTGAGGAAAAGTGGAAAGCCAAGTGTACAAATTGACAACAATGATCCAAATGATGATTCTTGTGGAATCTGTGGTGATGGGGGTGAATTGATTTGCTGTGACAACTGTCCCTCTACTTTCCATCAAGCTTGCTTGCTGAAGGAGGTATGTCATGTGTCTGTTTCACATTTGCTTTGTTGGTTCACTTCCTTAAGTACTGCCCTTTAAAACTACGGTTAAGACATAAAAGTGTACAACCTCATAACAAATCCTCTTTTTTTGGCCAAGCAAACATCTATTGGGATCAGGAACTTTACTCATATTAAAGTAGGTTTACATGCAAGTTCCGGCTATAAAGGCGAGGAGTTTGAATCTAAGTTTGTAACATGTCTCAAAATATGTAGCTTGTAGTTTATTTCTCTTCATATTCATTAGGTTGTGTATCTTGTTTCCTATGGGATGAGGAGAAGTACCAAGTCAATTGAGTCACATCATTTTCTTTTACCATTGTAGGACCTGCCTGAGGGCAAATGGTATTGTCCCAACTGCACATGTCGAATATGTGGATGCCTAGTTGATGACAAGAAGGCAAGCTCTAATGATGCACTGAAGTGTTTGCAGTGTGAAAACAAATGTAATACACATTTCTTCTCTCTTATTTATGGTCTTCGTGATGTGCCTGGTTGTAAAAATATTATACATACATAGAATCCTATACCGGTTTGGGATCCAAATGTCAAGCCAAAGCCTCAATTCCTCGAGAAACGTCGAATAGGCTGTTGAATGTTTGACTCTGGATGAATGAGCTTTAGTATCATGTGAATTCTAAGCTGGGGTTTGTCACTGATAATTTGTTGATTAGTTAATCATTGCAAACTATTGTTGTCGGATGTCTTGTTCTTTGTTTATTTGGAAACAACTGGAACATTGATGGAGGATTTAAAGATTCAGTTCGATTATGAAATAAGCATATTAGCTTAAGCCGTGGAGTAAGGCTTGTCTAGCAGGATTGGTTTACATATTAAAAGAGAATAGTATCATCTTCAGGGATGGTTTTATTTTAATTTTTCAAGAAAATTCACTTAAATGCAGTTCTGTCCGTCCTTAGGAACTTGGCTGCTACATTAAATAGTATTTAGGTCAAGATAATGCTAATTCTGCTGATAGTTTTATGATTTTCAAATGACTCTGTACTGTCTTTTGCATTAACTCTGGTGCTCACACAAAATAATCTCTAGGTGACGAAGATATACATTGTTAGTGTTGTTTGGTTTGAGCATTTTCTTCATTTGTCTTTGTGAAGACTCAGATATGCTTGAATCTTTCATTTGATTATCGATCCATGCAGCAATAATTATAAATGTCTAATTTACATTTTTATTAAAAAGTTTATCGTGGACTGGTATATCTATTCAATCCATGATGCCTCTACTGGCAACTTTTAAGTATAATTTAAGCACTTCATTTGATAAGGATGATGTATGAACAGATCACGAGTCATGCACGAAGGAAAAGAATGTAGACCTGGAGATAACTGATGGGTGGTTTTGTGGTGAAGGCTGTCAAGAGGTAACAAGACCCTGTCTTCTATGTACTGTGTGTGCTCCTATGCAACTGCTCATTTTGTTTTGTTGGACCAGCATATGAAAATTCTGAGGAAAAAATTACTGCAGCTCTTAAGCCATGCTTGATGTTTGATTTAGCCAAATCTTGGATAGATAAACTGTTATTGCTTCCAGAAAAGCAAGCACTGATACATCCGAGCCTTGCATTGGAGAAAAGTAAGTTGTCTGCGGAACTCATGGAACGTAGATAATGGCTGAGGGAAACTTGTAGGACTTGTAGCCTCATTGGCCATCTTCTTCCAGAACCAAGTCCAGCAATGAAATCAAACTTTTACAGCCTTCTGGCTCTATGTTTCAGAACCCTCTAAACCCTCGAAGAATTGCATCTTAAGCATCGCTGTTCATTCCAGGTGTTATGCTAGTGGGTATTGAATGCGATGTTTTGTCAGCATATTATTTACCCTCGTCCTTTTCTTTTCAATGTAGTGCCTCTTTGGAACATTGGCTTATCCTTCAAATACGACTTTGTTTGAACTTAAAGAGATTTGCTAACTTACTCATCTGGTTGTGTTATTAGATTTTATGAGGTTGCCTAATTTGCGGAAAAGGGTTTGGAAATGCAGTGTCTTCAATTTCTGTTTGTTTTGACTGATACATATGTCAACTCTGTGGGTAGGTTTACTCTGGGCTTCATTCTCGTATTGGTCTCATCAACCATATTGAAGATGGGTTCACTTGGACTCTGCTTAGATGCATTCACGATGACCAGAAGGTTCCTTCTGCCCAAGGGTTTGCTCTTAAGGCAGAATGCAACTCGAAACTGGCTGTTGCTCTGACTATAATGGAGGAATGTTTTGTCTCCATGCTGGATCCAAGAACGGGAGTAGATATGATACCTCATGTTCTATATAATTGGGGGTAAGTTTGCTTGTCTCTCTCTTCCTATTCTTTTACTTGCAACACTCAATCGTCTTCAACTTTCTGGCTTTACTTTGTGTGACTTCTTGTCATGCATCATTTCTTTCTTCTTCCCCTGTTTGTTTTGCAACTTCAGTTTGGCATTGTCCACCCCATTGAGGTATCTCCGTATTTGCTCCATACCTTTCTAATTAATTCTTATTCCTTTTCTTGGTGATATTTAGGTCAGATTTTGCAAGGCTGAACTTTCGTGGCTTTTATACCATGGTCCTGGAGAAAGATGATGTGTTAATATCTGCTGCATGTGTCAGGTTTGAATACTTCATTGCAATGTCCTGAATAGTTTACCCTAGAGGATTAAGAATCCTTTGCAACATCTTGTGATGCTGCCAGATATGATTATTGAAGAGTTTATTGGTCTTGGGAATGATATTTTTAGTTGCTGACTATAAGCATTGGTGATTCTTCCTACATACGGTTCGCTTTTGAGCAAAAGTCTCTAATTTCTAACCGAGTTTGATGTTGTGGGGCGTTTTGCCTGATAATGATTGTAACCCTGTTCACCACTCGTTTTTGTGTGCTTTAGAACTGTGAAACGTGCATTATCTAAACTTACAGGAGTACTCTTGACAATTGTATCTCTATTACATTTGTCCTAAACAAGGTAGGGTTGCCTGAGGAACCTATGTTAACACAGATGGTGGAAGTCCAGAAACGGCCTTCAGGTGTACATATTCTTATCATGCCTTTGGTTTGCAGGATTCATGGAATAGCAGTTGCAGAGATGCCCCTAATTGCAACTTGTAGCAAATTCAGGCGGCAGGGAATGTGTCGACGCCTTATGATTGCTATAGAGAAGGTGAGCTCTAATGTTGCTCTATGACTAGACACATACATTTCAGACTAATCAACCGAAGTGATTGCTAGTGTCATAAATGTGGCAATTGTCTAGACCTGAGAGACACTGATGGGATTGTTTTGTGCTATGTGCTAACTATTGAAACGAACTCGTTTCTTTTGGAGTACTAGGGGACTGCCCTGATGAGAACAAGAATCTCTGTCCTTAACCATCTAAAGATAAGTCCATAGACTACTCCATGTATGGGCGTTAGATTATTTATCAACTAAGTTTTTTCCTCCCTTTGATGATTTAGAATTGGAGCTCTGAAGAATGATGCATGGAGCATGTACTTCCTTTATATTTTACCCTTAAACCCACATTGATATATCTTCAATCTGAGCCTATATGGATAAACTAGTCTTATTGTTCTTCACCTTTGTTAAAACATGTCTCTTCCTAATATTATCTTATTTATATACTTTCCACTGAAGGACCTGATTGTACTAGCGGTCACTTCTAAACATTTGCTTATTTAGGAATGCATGTGTGTGTGTGTGTGTGTGTGTGTGGTGTCATCCATACCATATGCAGTGGCAATGGTCGAAACATAAACTAAAGATAACTTTGCTATGGCATTGTGGTTATATGATTATTATGTAGAAGCATCTTGAGCTTTTGGGTTGTATTAATTCGTAACAATTCATTATTGAAATAGTTAAATGTGTAATCACTCTTCCTATGTGATTTATCCAGCTACTGGTGTCTTTTGGAGTGGAAAAACTTGTGATAGCTGCCATCCCAGATTTGGTGCAGACATGGACTGAAGGTTTTGGCTTCAAGAATGTGGAAAAGGACGAAAAGGAAGCACTTAACAGGATCAACTTGATGGTTTTTCCTGGAACAGTACTGCTAAAAAAGAGCCTGTACACAAATCAGAAAGCTGAGGCACTATCAGGTGATTGTCGCGCCTCTTCAAGTCGATGTGCCGGCTTTTTTGTTACTTTAACATCGCAGGCCAAAAGAGTTCAATGTCATCTTATTGCACTTTGCTAGGAGATCAGACTTAGGAATGAATGTATCAATTGTGTCTTTTTCCAGAATGTGAGCTCACGACCAAGTCAGTACAATCTGCTGAAACCTGCTATGCAAACGACGAAGAAGCTGATGCTAGGGAAGTCAGCCCTAACGAAGGAGAGCTTTTGCAAGGAACTGAACTAACTAACGACATAGGACAAGGAGTTTGCGATGCCACACAGAATTTTGCATTGGCAGATGAAACTTCTCACCTTCCTATAACAGCAGGAATCTCTTCCAAAGAAGAGCCTGCTGTCAACTGTGTTCATCCTTCTGAAGAAAACCATCACAAGGATGAGCCAAAGGGCGCGGAAGGACCGTCCAAATTTTGCCAGACAGAAACCGCCGAGTCAATACAGGTATCAGAAAGCACCTGTTGTGCTAGCTTAGTTAGCCGTATGGATACCGAGGATTTGCTAGTAGTTATAGGACAAGAAACTAGCTCGTGGGACCAATTTTCTAAGCCGTCCTGCGATGGCCCCCTTGTGTCCCCGGGGGAGAAGGAAAAGCAAACCGGCGGAAGGCGTTGTAATGTCGATACCGTGATGGTGTATGACCAGACACAGCTCTCCTGTGGGGAAGAAGCCCGGAAAGCTTGTGAATTGTATGGGAAGTGATAAAATTATAAGCAAATGTAAATATGGTAATCTAGTTTTTTGGGTTTGGATTTGTAAGTGAATAAACACTGCTCAATCCTCAGGATGCATTAACCAATCTGGATTTTGATTTAGGGGAAATAAGCAATGTCCTTTTTTAGTTAATTCAGTCCAAAATAGAAGTTTTCGTGGGTATTTTCCCTTAATTAATAAGAGAATACGAGAAAACAATAAAGATAAATGTGAAATTAGATCGGATGTTGTCTATTTATCTTAATTAATGTGATCCCTATTCCCTAGAAGCGTCATTATATTAAAAGGAATGGTTTGAGTTTAGTGAATTATTCAGTATTAGACCATGCTACAAATGTTGGAACATTCTCTAGCCACGACATCATTTGGTTAAATGCATGTTCTAATACTGAATAATTTCAAATAGATGCCAATGACTTATAAACTTCGTGGCAACTAAACTCAGTTGCCTCTATTTTTTAACTAGATATGGGTATGGCAAAAAATCGCGAACTTTGTCGCCTTTATTTTTAACTAGATCGATGTTTACAATTACACTCGGATACATTGTTCGCATATGATCAATTCAAAGATTTCTAGTCCTTTTGATGGAGTCACTATAATCATTCGCATTTTGTCGTGGAAAATAAATTTTTCGTTAGCTCTCACCAAAAATATATAAACTCCGAACCACTTTTATTAAATACCGCTACTTCTCTAAAGCTTGAGCTCTTAATAGGATGCACTGACCACAATATAAGACCATTTAAGAAAGTCCTCCTTGTAAGCAAAAAACGATAAGAAGATCATAGAGTTTTTTATTTTTTTATTCAATTATTTTCACAGATCCAGCCGGCCGGAGCTCTTAGAACATTCTTAAGAATATTCAAGAAAAGGAATTTCGATTCGAGAAGTATTCATGACGCAAAACGCAACACTTTTGCCGTATTTTTCTATACAAAACGACGTCGTATCTCATGAATTGTTTGGAGATTCCGGAGGATGATCGGCCTTTTCCCGTCCGCGCGGGGAATCACCGTCGTCGACGTTATTACGACAGCTCCGCCAATGACCGAAGCTTGTTCAGCTCTCAAGTCACTCTCCTCAGCAAAGCAATTCCTCACCAAACTCTCTCTCCGATCTCAACGAACTCTCTCTCTCTCTCTCTCTACATGCCTTTGATCTCTCCGACGCCGACGCCGACGCCGCCATGCCGTCGTCTCCCAAGCCCCACCACCACCACGGCCGGCCCTCCCCGCCCTCGCCTCGCCGCTCCACCATGCTCATCGTCTCCTGCTGCCTCCTCGTCGGCTTCTCCGGCTTCGTCCTCGGGTTCATCGCCATCCTCGGACCGGGCCGGGGCTCCCGGTGCTCCGGCGCCCAGCCTCGGTTGCTCCGCGTCTCGTGGAGCGGGGAAGCGAGGGACGGCGGTGGCGATTTGTTGGTGAGGGATGGCGAGAAGGTTCTGAGGAGGCGCAAGGTGAAGGGGTTTGTGGGGATCCAGACCGGGTTCGGATCTGTCGGCCGCCGGAGATCTCTCCGGCGGACGTGGATGCCGTCGGATCGGGAGAAATTGCAACGGTATGCCGCTTTCTCTTTTGCTGTATCTGACCGAGTGCTCGTGCTCGTGCTCGCCGAATTGTTTGATCTCACGGTGTGGAATTGATCTGCTGATGCTGATTTATTGCATTTGATTTTTTAAGTCTCTTGTTGTCAATGACTTGGGAATAAGAATGCAATTCCAGCTGTTTGTTATGTATGAGAATTTGCAGCGATTCGCGAGTAGCTGCTTTGGTCCATTGCCACTGTTGAATTTTGCAGTGTGCAGCTCATTGGAAGAACGCACTCATTTTTGCGAATGCTGAGTGGCATCCATAGTGTTTACGCTAGAAAGCTTACTTCTTGTTAACTATGAACCCAACGAAATTACTATGTAGTATCCGCTAGGGAGATTACTTCTTATTCTTCGGCTGATAAAGATCACTTCATACATATTGACCATGTATCCGTTGAAGTCGTTTTTCGGGTTTCAGAGTCTAAAACTATAATGTAGCTCAAATTGTGGTATTCCAGGAACTTATCACCTGGAGCATATTATTGAAAGAAGCAGAAATGTTGAAACTAATATTTCTTTGGTAGCAATGTAAAGAAGCAAAGTGTCGAATCACTGATGGAGCTGAGGAACATAGGGAACGGTTATATGGCTATACATGAATATTTGTTATGGTAGAACATGGTTGAGATTGAGATTAGTTTGTTTAGATGACTCTTTCAGTAGTCATCAATCATCAGGCGATTAGCTCTTTTGGTTGGTGAGTATTGGCTTTAGTTGTTAGGTGTCTTTTCTTAGCAGTTGTTTATATGGTTATATCATCGTTTTATCTTGCATTTGACCTGCTGAGTTCCAACTACTGCATACAAGCAGTTCAATTAGCTAAAATCCGAGATTTTTTTCTTGTGCTCTTCATGTATAGCTATAGGAAACTCTATTGATTTTGAGTTTATGAACTAAATTGCAGCTTGGAGGAAGACACTGGATTAGTTTTTAGATTTGTCATTGGTAGGACTAATGATGGGGCGAAGATGATGGAATTGAAAAAGGAAGTGGCACAATATGATGACTTCTTACTGTTGGATGTAGAAGAGGAGTACAGCAAGCTCCCCTACAAAACGTAAACACCATTCTCTCTCTCTCTCTCTCTCCCTCTCCCTCTCTCTCTCTCTCTCTCTCTCTCTCTCTCTTCCCGTCATAATCTGCTTTAAACTGCAGGTTAGCTTTCTTCAAAGCCGCCTATGCACTTTATGATGCTGAGTTCTACGTTAAAGCGGATGATGACATCTATCTCAGGCCAGGTAACTTGAATTGCGGTCTTCTATTGCATTTTCATCACACTATGGACTCGCACCAGTTGTCTTATGATCTTGCAATCACATCTCATTAACTGTTAGATCGGCTTTCCCTGCTCTTGACAAAGGAACGAAGTCATTCCCAAACTTATATTGGATGCATGAAAAAGGGCCCAGTTTTCACCGACCCGAAACTTAAATGGTTAGTTCCATGTTTTTGTTTGAATTTCTTCTTCAAGAGGACCATTAAATTGTGCTTGTAGGAATGCTTTGCCTTGTATCTTCTTTCAGAGAACTCTCGTATTGTCTTGGAATCCTTTGCCTCTTCATTAATTTATGTTCACTTTTAATTCCTGTCATGACATGTAGTGAAAAAGAGCTAAACATCTTGAAGTTTTTAACATATAGCAATTATATCTTTCAGAAAGTTTAGTATCAATGATTTTCCGCATTTTCTCTGTGTTCAAATTTCTTAAGCTTCCTTTGAAGTTTGATCTATCTGGATAACTTCATCTTTGAACTGAAACCTTCACAAGTTTTCTCTCTAGAGCAAAACTGATGAAGTGGTCATGTAGTTTGGCAGAAAATTACTCAAGAAAGTTGGGAAGTAGCTCTGGTAGAGATGTTTGAGGGTGCTTGCTTATGACCAGTAATCAGTGTACCTTCTCATATTTTTTCTTTCTTTTTGTTTATATGTGGTTGGACCATTCTCCATGTGCAGGTATGAGCCATTAGCCTATTTGCTAGGGAAAGAATACTTCTTCCATGCTTATGGTCCAATCTATGCCCTTTCAGCAGAAGTAGTTGCAAGTTTGGTGGCTCTCAGAAACAACAGGCATGTTTTCTGATCAATGTCTTCTGACTAGCTTAAATAGCCTTATAGAAATATCGGCATATGGCTGTTTCATTTCTGGGTGTCATTAAGGAAGTTTCCAACTTTTTCCCAATGCTGTGAGTGCTTATCCTTTGTCACATCAGACTTCTACTGGAATTCATGATTACGAAGATCTGATTTTAGTTGGATCAATCTAATTTGCTTAGCTACACCAAATTATGCTTTAGTTCTTATATTGCTTAATCATGCGGTTCCTAATTTAAGAAGAGAGAACAGACTAGCTAAGCAAATTGTGTTCTGCATATATGGATTCCTCGTCAATAGCCAACATTCACATCCAGCGATTTGACCCGTAATGGCTGCTGCATTCACGCAGTGTGGCATGTGCTTGTGTTCATTTCATCATAGGATAGATACTTGGGGTGAAAAATCGTGCTCTCGTGGTAGATTCAGCCAATGATATCTTGCTCCTTAGGTGGCCTTGACTGATGAGACCTTTGCTTAAAGAGCTATACATTTATTAAAATAGTGTATCTTATATAATTACATGCAAATTAAGGTGAGATGTGGAGCATTTAGACCTTATAGAAGACTTGATACAGAATTTGGCGCAATGGTCTAAAAGAATTCATATAGCCAGACATGGCTAGTGGCATGAGGCTTAATTTATTGTTGTGTATATTGCTTTGAACCTTCCATGTCTAATTCATTGTTGAGAAGTCGATTGAGTCTAATGCAATGCTCAAGCACTTGCACAACTTCAACACTTTGTTTTAGGTCATCAAAAAGCCTAATAATTTACATTTGTCATTGAATGCTGGACCAGCCATATCTTTTGCTGATCTACGGTTTGTATCATGATGAAATCTTGCAAACCTAGACTGTTCTTTATGTGATTTAACCCGAGTTATGAAAGGACAATGCAATCAAGTGAGCCAACACTTATCTCAATTAGTCATTTTATTAGATGTTTATTCTGTTTGAATGACAGTGTCCGGATGTTCAGCAATGAGGACGTTACAATTGGTGCATGGATGCTTGCAATGAATGTCCACCATGAGAATAACAAAGAGCTATGTCAACCAAAGTGTACATCCTCATCCATAGCTGTGTGGGATATACCGAAATGTTCAGGTTGGTCTCAGTACTAAAAAAAGATCTGTTTTTGATAGACAAGACTCTATAAAGACCCAATCATCATTACGCACAAAAAATTGGTAACGGCATGATTGAATTTTCCAGTGGTTTGGCACAGTTATTTGTCAAAAGTAGTTGATTTTTCTGTTTGGTGCTCATCAAAGTATCCGGTCGGTCCAGAATGACATTCTAAAGCTTCACCAAACCTAACGAAAATGTTGACCATCTTTCACTAGTGGTTGTCAATCCATTTACCCTGAAAAATTGCTAATAGAAATTGTCACAAAATTACTTTGACATGCAGGGTTATGTAGTCCAGAAAAGAAGTTACTTGAACTTCATCAAAAGGAGATCTGCTCGGACAGCCCTGCTGTGATATCTGATGATTAGTTCTTTCTGTCAATTTGTTCTGCTCGGAAGGCCAGTTATATGGAAAAATTTTGAAGAATGAAGAATTTACTTTGCTGATGAGTTGGTGCTACTACTGAAACTATGGATTTAACAAGCTAAGGTCCTTTTCATTATTCTGTAGCGATACACCCCTTGTATATTTTATTCTTGATACGCCCATCTCACATGAGAATTCAGATGTAGGTCTTTCATAGTTTTCTTATACTCCCCTATTTTTTTTTTTTTTTTGTTAGGTCTGTTGGAATTACTTCATTGATAATTCTTAGGAATGTAATTAGTCTCACTAATATTCACTTTTTTCAATGACCACCCTTGCATATACATCATAGACTGTTCTTCACTAGATCTATATGAGGAGGGTAATTTCGCACGGTTATGCTAGTCTTCTTGCAACTTCAGTAGTTTTCCACATTTTGCGACTGAAAGAGAAGCACAAGATTGTCTCTCCCCTCATTTCCCTCATCAATAACTATAGTTCGTTCAAGAACTGAACAGGTAGATTTTTCCTTAAGAATGAACATGTATAAAATCCATGTTAGCTTACCTAATTGTGTATGACAATTATTTAATCAACTAGGGTTCGATGTGTTGGGTGTCGACTTCTCCACAGGAAGAAAGACATAGGCTTCTTTCTTTTCCTTATTTTTGTGGTCATCGTGGAAGAAAGATTGGTTTAAGATTCATAAATTATCATTGCAGTCTACATTTGCTGAGCCTAGAGTTATTTTTCCAATGTCGCTGCTACAAGAGACACTGGATAAATGTGACTTTTGTGATTGCCTGAGCTTAAGTTTGTGCTTGGACCGCAAGGGGTTGGGCCTTTGGTTAAACCTGACCCGCTTGCTTGTTCCTGTAGACCATGTCAAGCAATTAGCATAACTCGATCGCCTGTGGAAGTTCTTCCTTTGGGCTTATACGGCTGCAGAAAAATCTCCCCTGGTTTTCTGTTGGCTTAACCAATGAGCAGTCCTATTCTCTTGATTTGTGTTTTATTGAGTGCGAATATGATTTCCCATCTCATTATGTATAATTTACCTTGAGCAGTTATGATATCGGAAAGCCTTGGCTTTGGATGCTCGCTGTATGCACCTATGCTCGGAATATATAGATGCCAAATAGAAAGGTCAATTGGTCATCGCCGAGTTGGCTCGAGGGTCTTTGACTCCGACCAATATGATATGTGGGCCGAATTCACTGTTTCGAGTTGATTGCAAGTGAAATGTCTAGATGCTGAAGACATGAACTATTGGAACCTTGGATTCACACGCCATCGATCTCGGTTCTTGCTAAAATGTACTTGCATTTTAAATGTCTCCGTGCTATGTGTACATTGTTTTAAATGGTCACAACCCTTTTTTGATAATCCTCCATAGCTACAGCAAAGATCAGTCTGTTTTTTCAGCATTTCAAGGAGGATTGGCCAGATGAAGACGAGACTGCACGATGCTGCTAGTCCTCATTGAAGGTCGAGCTCTGTCCTCCCCTGTTTTACTTACCAAAATCTGTCTCTACGTAACATGAGACGTTACGAGACCCAGGGATTCATGATTCCATTTTTTTCCAGAGAGAGAGAGAGAGATCATGGGGGTTACTGGTCATTTGCAGTGCAAAGCTCCAAGAAAATGAAGAGAGAAGGACTTTATATGATGGGGTTTGCACACTGCAAAACTACAAAAAGTCACCAATATGATTGTTTATCCGACTTTATCTTTTTCTCTCTTCCCCAATGGCCATCACGTGCTCTTCCACCTCTCTTCCTCAGTCCCCACCCCCACCCCCGCCACCCTAAACCCCTCTCTCTCTCTAGAGAGAGATGCGAGTTCCATCAATTCTATGAAGTTTGCAGGTCCAATGATAACTGCTGCTTCTGCTCTGCTCACCTCACTCCCTGACACCTTTTTCCCCCATTAATATCCCCGATTCCCATTATTTTCTCTCTCTTGTTTTTTGGCCTCTGCACTACCCAAAGCTTTCCCCTCCTTCGTTCTCTCTCTCTCTCTCTCTCTCTCGAACGCACCCCGTATTTCTACAGAGGAACGACAACGAAAGACCCTTTTAAAATGGCTGTCACCCTTGCGAAGAAGAAACACTAAAAAGACTGCCGAAAATTGGAGATCAACAGAAGAAAGAAAGCAATCGGAGCGTTCAAAGTTGAGGCTTTGAGAGGACGATGCCCACAACCCAACCAGGCCACGAGGAAGAGCCCCCCCTCTCTGTTCTTAAATTTCTTAAGTTCTATTTTTGTCCCGTGTCTCTTTCAAGAAGGTATCCGAGGCGAAGGACCGAAAATAAAATTAAAGAAAAATAAGGGGGTCTGACAGAAAAAGAAGAGGAGAGAAAAAAAAAATTAAACAGAAGTTTGTCTGCCAGCCTGGCAATTGTATGTGCGTACATGTGGTGTTGTGCCATTTATCATTAGAGAAGCGCTAGGGGAATAGGTGGGCCCACTCAAATGAGGCTGCCCTCCAATGATAGCCTCCCATCTTTACCCTTTTTCCCCCTTTTCCTTTTTCTTTTTCATCAATTGTCAGCAAAAAAAGAAAAAAAAGGAAGCTATCAATGAGATAGAACAGTATACACAAATAAGGTTAGGGATGTGTCATGTCATCATGCCCACCTTTTTCTTTTTTCTTTTTTCTTTTCAGTTTACCATGCAAGGAGAGAGTGTGGTTTATACATAGGCCAATCTTTCATGCACTGATGAATAATTTGCAAGACTTTGATGCAAGAAGGCATCAAGCTAAAATCTCGCATTCTTTGCCGGCCATTGAAGTCGAACCCCGTCCTGTTATCGGCTTGGCTAGTGTGCTGCCTAGAAAAGTGAGAATTGTCCCTCTTTTTGTTGGCATTCTATTTTTGTGATTGAGGTGAATCGACAACGAATCAAAGATGGAACAATCAAACTTGGATCATCGTCACTTAGTTTCACAGTGAGGGGACCTTAATCTAGGAGATCACATGCCATACATGGTTGGTGGCGTTGAGTCTCAGCCAATGTCTCAAGATAGTGTTTGTTCATCTACGTTCGAACTTTTCCATAGACTTTTAAGACATAAATCATTGAAGTTTCAAAATATCATATGATTGTGGGACTTGCAGATTTTTACATGCTGTGAAAGTTTTGATTGTTTCGGGTT
This sequence comes from Eucalyptus pauciflora, assembly GCA_007663325.1. Classification (NCBI taxonomy): domain Eukaryota; kingdom Viridiplantae; phylum Streptophyta; class Magnoliopsida; order Myrtales; family Myrtaceae; genus Eucalyptus; species Eucalyptus pauciflora. The sequence goes on along the minus strand of VMYD01000177.1, from coordinate 569,939 downwards.
TTAAAAATGGAGTCAAATTACATGCACCGCAAGATTCAAATAAAGTGAAAAGTAAAAGTCAGTTCGTACACGTTTCTTGAAAGATTTTATGTCTGGTCAATGAGTAATACAAGGGTTTTAGATGATGTCAAAATTACATGATACTGATATAATAACGAATAGGAAATTATAAAACATTGCCTGGAGTAAATATCATTTCCACATTTAGTTAAACAAGACCCCAATAAATAAACTTAGGTTGCAAAAGAAAAGGAAAAGAAATGGACTGACGAAGGCCTGATCGAGTGGGCCAAAAACGCAAAGGGGTAGGGTCCAAACGACAGGTTCCTCAGAAAACGACACAACATGAAAGCCCAAACAGGTGCCAATGTCTCAAATACAGCACTCAATCGAGTGACCCTTCGAATGGGAGCTCGGACACACCATGATTATCTTGTCTCAAATTCTCCCTTTCTTTTGCATTTATTTTATTGCTGTCCTTAGATTAGTATAATCCGTACATATGAACTTGTGAACACTCTGGGTTCTTATCAACCTTTGGGAATCCATCACATGGTGGATCCACGTCCTGTTCCTCAGGCCTCACCCTATTGGACTAATCAAAATATGACGACCCTATAGCCAACATAATTTCCACAATATAGTGTTTTTTAGGATCGACTATTTGGCATATTTAGGTAGAGCATATGTTTAGCAAAATCGATCCACAATCGGATGATCCATTTCGATATGGAAAGTGAAAAAAAAAAAAATTAAAATTTGAACTTTGATTACTATAATTCAATTGTATAATCACCTTAAACCGATATTGTTAAGTAAGTGACGGAAGCAACCATTTCAATTGGGGGAGCATCCTGACTCTCAAAATCATATTTGCTCGGAATTATCTTCGGAAGGGACCAATACAATTGTCAAAGTGTCCCGACTCTCGAAATCATACTCTGCTCGGATTTTATCTTCGGTCCCAAATTTTTCTGCCTATATTTCTTGGAGTTTTCCCTTATATTGCAATCTCTCTCTTTCTCTCTCTTCTAGAATTTCATCTTTATCCGCAATAGGCCCCAGGTTTTGCCAGTTCACCAAGGCCATCATTCATCAAGGACCGATCATCTTTCCGATTGCTCCCCATCTCCAGGAAACAAGACAAAACAGTGTCCAAGAGCAAGTCACCACATTTCTCCCTAAAGCATGAAAAACTACAAAACAACTTTAGAAAAGGATTCCACACGGCAACAGTCCCTCACGTGGCCATCACGTGACCTCCTCATGACTGAAAAAAAAAAAATTGCCCTAAAAATCAATTTCTCCTCTTTCACCGCCAACGAAAGATGGAACTCTGCATGTTGCTAAATTCTTGGAAAAAGGAAAGAGGGGAGAGCACATTCGGTCAAGGGGACCTGCACCAAACTGCCCTTTCGATGAAATTTTTCTGATCTCCAAAATCCGCAACTCCGCCAGTCTCTTCTCCACACGAGAATTTTCACAAGAATGATAGAATAATGGGGAATTTACCAATATTTCAATTTCCTTTCTAGGCGACCCAACTTTGTCATGCACAAAGTTAGAAGCTTTTCGAGGCCGAACAGTAAATAGCGAAACAACAAAAGTTATCAAAGAACATTGATACGTACAGATTCTTGGAAAGTTTTAAAAAAAAAAAAAAATGCTCCTGCAAACATTTACCTTACCACTTAGGTCAAAATCCATATAATAAAAAACTAGATACGAAACACTCCCCACGACGAGGAAAATTCATGGCCCCTTCCCTTCTTGAAAAGCCCAACAAGGTTAAAAAGAAAAGAAAAGAAAGAAAAAAAAAATGTTTTCTCTCTCTCCAATTTCATGTGATGAACATGCAAGTTCTGACCCAATTGCTAATTGCGTGTTCAGAGAAATCCTTAGTTTTAATGCGCTCCGTACTCTTTAAGCACTGAGGTTTGGGATTTCGAGACATTCTAAGTTTTGAAGTCTGCCTACCTCTCTCCTCTCCTTCGTGTCTCTCTCACATGGCAGGGTCAGACCTTTGGAAATTGCAAAAAAAATTAAACAAGGGAACGAAAATAAAGAAGGAAAAAACCCAGCACAACCCTCCCTTAATTGAGATTAATTGCGCTAATTAATTCGGGTCTTGGGTTCTGGGATTTCGTAATCTGTGGGCAACAGGATTGGGAGGGGGGGTTCCTGATCAGGTCTTGGAAGGACATGAATCGAAATTGATTGGGTTGCAAAAATAGTGGCGGGGACAGACTTTTTTGCAAGCTTCCTTGACCTAGAGTTGGGCAAATTTTAAAGTACGTTTAAATTCGTGGTTAAAGCCAAAACGATTCCTTAAACATTCGACAGGAAAAAAAAGGCAAAATAAAAGTGGGGCGTGATCAAAGTTGGCAGACTTTAAGGACGTACGTGTTGTATTTTCGTCAGAAAGGTCCACACATCTCCTTGTCTTATAAGGTTTTGAAAAAAGAGTGATCAAATTCGACAGCAATCTGGAGCAGAGGGATTGGAATCGAGGGTTGCATTTTGTTATTTCATGAAATTCGTCATTGGGGTTTGAATTATCGAAAACCCTTTTTTTGTTTTTTTGCATCGTATTGCAAAAAAAATGGACTCAAAAACTAATCTGTTATTCATCATGACAGCATAATATAAGGTAGTATCATTTTAAGGTTGTTATAATTGAAATCAAATCTTGAAAGTGGATTGCGTCATCTTATTTGCATTCCATGAAGCGAATCAATCGGGATTTTCTATAATGCAATGCCATGCCATTCATTCACAATATCTATGTGTCGATGTGACTAAGTACAAAGACATCATGGCCAGTTCTAGTCGAGTGCAAAAGGCGTTGTAATATGCAAAATATATGATGAGATGTCAAGCGGTGCAAAAGTTCAATTTCTTTCTTGCCGCTGTGTTGGGGGAGAGCCGTTACTTTGCCTAGGCGATATAGAGGGGCGCTATTGACTTATTGGCAAGTAGCCATGATTTGGTCTAAAAAGAGAAACGAAATTAACTATCAAAACCGTGAGTTTGACAAAGAGGCCCACGGGCATCAAATAACGCCAAAACTAACGCGATCCATCAAGACATCCCTCAATTAATTCCACAATCTTTGCTCCTTATCAAAGACTAAAACACCAATAATTGGTCTGAGGACCTCGCATTCTTTGGACATATTCCACTCGGTCCATTTTCGGACAAGTACCCATCATGTCTCTTGAGAGTATCCTATTCGAAAATCGATCTGGGATCTGATTTCGCATCATGGTAATTAATTAGCGTGTAATCAAAAATCTTAAGCTTTTCGAATAGCCCAGATGATTTCCAGTAATTATAGCAAATGTAATTAATGTTCAGTACTGAATTGGCATTCGTATGATAAATTTATGACCGATTAGGTAATTTTCCCATCGATTTTATGATGTAAATATAACGGTCTTAAAGTCCTGGCAAATTTGTCGATATCGTTAGTGGCTTCCATTGTCGAGTTCCTGAATTTTCAACCCGAACAGGGTAAAGGGCACGAGGCGGTATCATCGACCATCCGATCCCTCTTGTCTAGTAATGTCTTCGGCACATGATTTTCCCTTTTGAACGCAGATTAGGGTTTCTTGCTTAGCTAGTGGAACGATGACGGGGTCAACTCCGGACGGAATGATTAGGCTTCCCGAAGATGGAAACTTAAGGCGGGATTTGAAAACTAAGCACCCGTGAGGATCCTTCCCCGTTACGCACAGATTTTAATCATGCAATCGATTACAGCTCAATAATGGAGTGGAGGGTCAGGCCCAAAGTCGATGTGGGAGTGACTTTCCAGATGGTGTTGTCTTCTACCCGTCAACTTCCATTATATCCTCATTATTTCCACCCCCCCTCCCCCTCCAAAGATTCTAGCACAAGTCTCTTAGATCATCACACACTCGATGGGGTCCGATCGGAGAAGAATATGGGGGGCATGTTCCTGTTGATTTCTGCAGGCAGTCCTTTTTGCCCACCGAACGACAATAATTCAGTCGAACGACATCTTAACATATGATCTGTAGAGAGATGATTTCACCTGATATAAAGTCCGCATGCAAGTGATGAGATTAAACCACACGGAATGATTATCTGAGTAGTGGGCGGATAACTTAGGTACTTATCGATCCAAAAGCGGAAGAATTAGATAAGGAAAGACTGTATGTATATGATGTTTTTTTTTTCCTTTGTTTTTTTGGAGTACTTTGGCTTGGTTGGGCATAAGAACAAAAGGTAAGTAGATGGAAATTTCAATGATAGGAAGTGATGGCACGTGTTATCCTGGAAATTAAGAATTCAAGACTAGGTACTAAGGCTGGAGGAATGGCTTGATGAGGTCAACAAAGACTGGTTCAATGATCCGAATATCTTATTGGATGATTCCATATGTGAAATACACGCAAGAAATATGTATTGTGGACAAAAAGGATCTCTATAGAATTTGGCCTAATCAAGATGCAATCCCAATGGTTGCCAAGAAAAAAAAAATTGAATATAGTGGCCAACCTAACCCAACTAGGAAATGTGTCTAATTCCCAAGTGGGATGCTCTTATAATATGATTAGAGACAAGATTAGATTTGTTTATACAAATGATTGATTAGACTACAAAGCATTAAGCCCCACATTGTCCCATATAGTTGGTTGACAAGTTCCACTTCCACACTCCTTATCTTATTGCTCCTATAGTGGGCAAGTCTTAACTGGGTAAAATCTTCACTCTTGTGCCCCATTCCCAACACTAAAATCAAGGGTAATTTGAGATTTTTATTTTGCACCAATGAGGCATCCTTGGGGGTGCTCTTGTAGTTTCTACGGCTATTCGGGAGTTTCCAGATCTCTACTCATTTTCAACTCCTCGAAATATTTTGTCAACGAAAGATTCTATGGAATTGAAATACAGGTGTTTACCTAATATTTTATGTGCATCTCTTCTAGAGAGATTCGAGAATGGCCTATTGGGTTCGAAGCATTTGATGAAGTATAAGCACTAATTAACTCTAACTAAGCATTTTCAATTGGGCAAACCACTAATGTCTATTAAGTCAATAGTTGATGGCACTGCACACATATATACTAATAGTGGAAATACCCACCTCATCACAGGAGGATACAGTGATGCCAGTGTATTTGCCAAAGATCAAATTATTAAATTTGAAGTATATACAGTGCGGACCGTCAACATAAATAAATGAATAAATTCATAAGAGATGTATAAATAATCTACATCTCAAGCCGGCTACGAATCCCTTCTACATTGATTTATGCTTCAAGTGGAATTAAGCTATATGTTTGGATTAATCTTGTCTCTTTTAATATATATGGCCGAGGGCTTGAATTAAATTTGTCAAGTCAATGGCTAATGACATTGCACATATATATTAATAGTGGAAATGCACACCTCACCATAGGAGGATACAGTTAAACCGGCGTATTTGCCAATCATCAGATTATCAAATTTTAAGTATATACAACATGGACCGTCAATATAAATAAATGAATAACTTCATAAGAAATGTATAAATAATCTACATCTCAAGCCCGCCAAGAATCCCTTCTACATCTCAAGCCTGACAAGAGACATGTCGCGTTCAAATAACCGGCTGAAAAATAGAATATAGTGAGATTATCTGAAGCTAATCTTTAATGTCCATGTCAATTGGGAATTTGTTGATTAAGAAGAGAGGTATGAAACGGGTGCATATCGATTGTCCACTTGTCGTGATGAACCCGTTTGTTGACTCTTACTTTGTGGGATCGCAACACGTGTTCTTCCAATCATAAGTTTCGTCGCACTCGACGTGAATCTCACCTCCTTTTCCAACCCCTCAGCCGCCGCCTCATGCCTGGCCGCGCCTCCTCCCCCTCTCGTCCCCGTCACCGTCACTGCCGCCGCCGTCGGGGCCCGGCCACCATTGCCTGTGATGCCACACCGCAGCCCGTTTGGTCACGGCAATGCGACGTGGGGTGAGTCATTATCTAATGAGTGGGTGTAGAGAGAGAAGAGAGAGAAGTGGACAAATTTTCAGGATGGCTTTAGGGCATTTGATTCGGTGCAAGTTAGCACAAAAGAGAGTGTCCACGTGTTGTCATCTCAGCCTTGGAAATAACATATATGACTAGTGTGTAAGATGATAGATCTGCATTCGCACGAAATTTTATGATTGATTTCGTATAATAGAATTTAGTTGTCACCTCGTGCATTGCAACCTTAAACCCTAGTGATGATTGGCTAGTTGATTGATACATTGATCATCGAGGAAGCTAATCATCTATGTCTATTGTTGTGGATGCTAAATTCATCATCACTTCAGATAACACTAAATCACAAATACTCAACTATACAGATAGCAACATGAAAACAAATAGATAATAAATGAAGTGTGAGATTTTTGTTCATAATACGACACATTTTAAACCAATGTTCACGTATTGAATTGCTAAATTCAAACACCCTATAAGAGAGCTCTATTTACTTAGAGATACAATCAAATTCGGTCGCGCTTTTGTCTTTTTTTCCTTTCCTTTTCTTTTTATAAAATGTATCGTCACGCAAGCTACTACCAATTACTCTCTCTTTTTTTTTTTTCAATACAAGTTATGGACAGGATGAATCTTTCCAAATTGGTGTCTACTGCTCCCATCTTGCTCTGAAGCAAAAAAAAAACAAAAAAAAAAAAAGTCCAGATCGTGACTCGTGAGCTTTGGCTGGCTTCAAGCTATACTGCTGGACAGCATATGCTTTAATTGTATTATCTTCATGCCATAATGTAAACAAAGTCTAGTCCAAAGGCCAATTATCAAGTTTACTAAATAGGAAAAATTATTCCACCCTTTTTTATATAATAATTACCCAATTTTATAAACTTTCCATATTAAATTACCCTTGAAAAGTAGAGGTCCTCCTTTCTTTTATATCCACCGAAAAAAAATAGTAGGAAAAATCATGTGTCCGAAATGTTATACAAAGAATCGATTCTTTGCTTTGCCCTTCGACCTGTGACCGGCAAGCCACGGATGGACTCGTGACCCCCAATCCCTTTTTGGCTTATTTATTGTTCATCGGGGTCAACCGGGAGAGCCCGTCCAACCCATTATTTATTATCGATTTATTGGGGGGAAAATAAAAAGCGGTTGGGAAAATTGCCGGTGGCCTATTTAAGCTCTTTGCCCCGGAAAAAAGAAAAAGGAAAAAGAGCGCATTGACCGATCAACGTTTGACTCGTCCTAAGCATCTATTTTTTTTTTTTTTGGGTCGAAATCCTAAGCATCTGTTCACATTTCCCATTTTTTGCTTTTATTTCCCCCCAAAAAAATAAATGTTTTTCTCGTAAAATCTTGATAAAGAATACCAACTTGATTTCCAAAATGGACGGTGATGAGGCCTTCGGCATGCGGGGTTTAGCAAAACACACAATGAATGGAATCTCGAGACTTTGCAAGTTTTGTGGTAGACTATTCAAAGAAAGACTATTGCTCTGCGAGATAATGATTGGAAATATTCTCAATTATCATCGGGGAAGTTGTTAAGGCGAGCGCGTCATACCTAACGATTCTAGTATATCTCAGAACATATGAGATCGCGAATGTCACAAAATTTTAATTGATCAGTCAATCGATTGGAAGCCACAGATTATGTCAAGATTTAGAATTGGATGTTTTGATTCTATCTAGTGAGGTTAAATAAGTCACCGCCTGAAGAAATTATTGCATAGATTGACTTTTATACATAGATCCACGTTATCAAAATCACCGATCGTGTAGTTTTCATTGTAGGCCCTACACATTGGCGAGTTATAATTGTGTTGATTTATATTATAGATCGAGTCTAAGTAATTCTTCTTCCATTGCCCGGCTCATCATTCTCTTGTTGACCGGCCCCACTAAGCTCTTAAGTTGCACGATATGAGGTGTTCATAAAAATCGGCGAGCTTGGATTTCAGATCATGACCAATGCATAATTGAAGCAATAAGAAGACACCGAATTTGCTAGCCGTGCATGACAAAAGAAACGACCACATGCGAAGACAAACTCAACCGCGCCGATTTCGGAAACACGGGGCGATCAGATCGGACGGTCTATATTCAGTTCAGCGAAAGCCTAATAATAAATCCTGCGGAGTAGGTTTCGTCACGGTAGGCGGAGCGCGAAGCATATTCTGGGGAATCTTCGACGGCGCGCCGTTAAGTCTCGCCGTCGACTGCTGAGCTGGACGCCACCCGGGCACGCCTGGGGTTTTCTGAATGGACCAGCTGGCGCGGCCACTCCCCTCTCCTGCACATGCCGAAGGGACAGCGACCCTCCTCCTCTGCCGCTTCCACCCCCCGGCTCGCTCCGTATTTACGACCCTGCCATCGCCTCGGGGGACTTGCCAGGCAAGTTTTGACATTTCGTCTCGGCTTGTCCCTTCCTTCGCTTTTAACGAGGGTCGATCCTTCTCACCTAATCTCGAGGCATTTCCGGTGATAACGGGGCCGCGGGAGGGGTAGTTTCGTCAAAGCGGTGGCGGGGGCGGGGGCCGACGTCGTCGGATTTCCGTGTTGGATTCTCTCGCTTCCGTGTCGGAAAATACGTCTCTTTTTGTCCTCCGAGGAAATTCGATTGATTAAACAATATATAAATCCTAACGACTTAAATATATGCAGTATACTATTAATATATATATGCGGTAATAGAATTTGTACGGTTAGAAACATTAAAGCCTTGCTCATATGAGGCACTTTTATGCCCACTAAAGAAAAAAAGAGAAAAAAATTATCGACTTTTTTGCCAAACTTGTTATATCATTCACATATGTCAATATCTAAACTTTTTGAAATGTGTTTGGCATTGTGATATCAAGTAAAGGTTTGAAAGGAGAGCCGTGTGATTTGACAAATTTAAGAAAGATTAGAATTCGTCCTGATAAAAAAACTCGTGGCTACACAACTCATTTAAAAAAGGTGGTTGGCCTGAAAATGAACATAACCTTTCTTACTGAAGAAGGCGTCTGATGAATTTGAGTCCTAATCATCTATGTTCATGGTCGCCTTTAATACTTGAATCTTATGAAAAAGAAAGTTTCGTTATTTCGTTTTTCAATAAATTCAAATAAATCCGGAGAGAAACATCCGCCTCTCCCCAAACGCTTTACGGCCGCAAGACCTATCCAACGCACAATCCAAAACGAGTAATTAGAAAGATTAAGATAAAAAGATAATTATTACCTCGATTAGACTATTGGGGATTATGCTAATTCCGGCATCCGCAGTGATTAGGGAATACGGGGAAATCTCACCGGAATAATCCAAGAAAAAGGCGAAAAGGAAGTCTTCGGTCTTCAATCGACGCCCGGATTGCAGGAGTAATTTCAGTGCTGATTATTAAAAAGAGGAGCGGTGATCCGGAATCGGCAACGGGCGGGGCGAGTGCGCGCCACGCTGCCGACCCGCGAGTGGTCGGAATGGCCGGGGGGGGGGTGGGCGAGATAAAGAGGAAGGAAAAAGATAATCGAGTAAAAAAATTCGCGATTTCTTTATTTCATTTTGCATTTTTGCCGAACGAGAAAAATACAGAAAAACCAGAGATGTAGAGAGAGAAAATGAGAGAAACAGGGTGGAGAAGAAGAGTAGAGAGAGAGGGAAGGGTGAAACTTGTCTCGTGAAGCGGCAGGTGGAAGTGAGAGAAAGTAGAGAGAGAGAGAGAGTGGAGGAGGGAGGGGGCGAAAATCGAAGGAAAATATAAAACCCCCCTCGCATCACTGTCTCTCTTCTCTCCTCTTCTCCTTCTCTCTCTCTCTCTCTCTCTCTTCTTTCTCTCTCTAGCGCGCTCTCTCTCTCTCTCTCTCTCTGTGTAGCGAGTTAGCGAGAGAGCACTCCCGCATTCATTCTTTGCTTCCGCCTTTCGTATCACGAGATCCCCATCTCTTCTTCCTTTTGCCTCCCCTGCCCATCACTCGCTCTCTCTCTCTCTCTCTCTAACTCCCCATGTCTTCTTCAAAGTTCGCGTCTTTGCGTCGCTCTCGCTCTTCTTCCTCCTGCATCGTCCGGCGTTCCCACTGTCGTCCCATTCACAGACATTGTTGACGAGGGCGAGAGAGGGGTAGAGAGAGAAAGAGGAGGTAGAGGGGGAAAGGGTGGGGTGGGGGTGCTAAGGAGGAGGAAGAGAACCCACGACTCGGAATACCCCCCTGCGAATACACGCGCGCTCGGAGCGGCGACCGGAATTTGAGAACAGGGGAGGAGCCGCATTCCGGAATGTCGCACCCCGGGAAGGCGGAGCTAGGGTACGACGCCCTCTCGGATCGGTTCCGCGAGTCGCTGAGCTGCGAGCTCGACAAGCCCGATTTCCGCGAGCTCGATCTGGGTTCGCCCGTTTCGCCTCTGCGGACCCGGCAGAGCGGCGTCGCCACCGCCACCACCACCACCACGACTACCACGAGCAGTAGCTCCAGCTCGTCCGGATCTGTTTCGGGGCGGAATGCTCAGAACGTGCTGGCCCGGAGGCCCGATTCGGGCGCGAACCAGCACCACTCAGGCGAGCTCTCCGGGTCCAGCGAGAACAGCCCGACGGCCGGATCCGGCAAGGCGGCCCGGAATTTTTATTCGGGTCCGGCGAGATCCGACTCGGCCAGCACCCACCACACGCACTATTCGGGGCAGTCCTCGGTCAATTCGCCGCCTCTCAACGTCCTGCCCACAGGCAACATCTGCCCGTCGGGCAGGATCCTCAAGACGGGCATGGCGGTGAACCGGAGCTCCAGGTCCGACGTGTTGGGGTCCGGCATGGGGAATTACGGGCACGGGAGCATAATGCGGGGTGGCGGCATGGGGCCCGCGAAGGGTGTGGGCGTGGGTGTGGGGGGAGGAGGGGGAGAGGCGGCTGTTGCGAGCCCGAGAGTTGTCGCCGGCGGTGGAGAGTCCGGGAGGAGGGCAATGGGGGGATCGGATCCGGAGGAGCTGAAGAGGGCAGGGAATGAGCAGTATAGGAAAGGGAATTTCCCGGAGGCTTTGATGTTGTATGATCGGGCCATCGTGCTCTCGCCATCCAATGCGGCTTACCGGAGTAACCGTGCTGCAGCCCTGACGGGTCTCGGGCGGTTGGCTGATGCGGTGAGGGAGTGTGAGGTGGCAGTTAAATTGGATCCAAAGTATTGGAGAGCACACCAGCGATTGGCATCCCTGTTTATTAGGTAAGCTTTCGATGTCATTTGAATACGAATGGTTGATAAGCAGGCTTCGCCGCTGATTTCCCATTGTTGGAAATTTGTTAACTTGTCACCTTAGGCTACTTCAGCGTCTTAAGAATGTTAAGAGTACATCGTTTCCTCTGGGTGTCAGATCTATTAGTTACAAGTTTTGATCTTGCACACACGCTCCTTATGCCAATGTCATTTCTTTTGCTTCTATTGCTTTGGGCCGCAATGTACTCGTATTAGCTATGATCCATTGGGATTGACTTTCTTTGGTCTCCAAGTTCATCTTTAATGCTTTTTCGGGTGGTTTCTTATGTCCATCGGGAGTTTTTCTGCTCATGTTTGATATTCCTTGGAGTGATTAGTGAAGCTAGACAAGTTTCACAATTATATTATTTGATTTGCAGCACATAGTTGATCTGAGCTTGTTGTCTCTTTTGTTTGTGAACTTTGATTGATCTGTTCAAGTTAAGGCATTAGTATGCCAAGAAAAGGCATCGGCATCTGTAAAGCTGGTCTCATTTTTTTGTCCTTCTACTGCATTGCCTTCCATAGCAAATTTAGGTTAAGTGGGTGTGCAGAAACTTATCTAATTCGATCGTTTTGCAGATTAGGGCAGGTTGAAAATGCTAGGAGACATATGTACATTGCAGGGTTGCAACCAGATTCAAATGAGCAGCAAAAGTTACAGGCCGTAGAAAAGCACCTCAGTAGATGTGCTGATGCGCGCAGGATTCGCGAGTGGAAAACAGTCCTAAGAGAAAGTGATGCTGCTATAGCTGCTGGAGCTGATTTTTCTAGTCAGGTAATTAGGTTCTGATTATTTCTATGGCGTACTTTTCTAAGCTGGTGCTGTTTAGACCAACAAATCTAAGCAAGTTTGAATTGAATATACAGCTCTTTATGTGTAGAGTGGAAGCACTTTTGAAGCTTCACCAACTTGAAGAAGCCGAATTGAGGTTAAATGGTATACCCAAATTAGAACCGCTCAGCGACTCATGCTCACGTGCTAAGTTCTTTGGGATGCTCTCTGAAGCCTATCTACTTTTTGTGCGAGCTCAAATTGAGATGGCGCTGGGAAGGTGAGTTCAGATACTATATATAAGGAGGCTAAAAATAGACATTGGTCGAAGAGAGAGTGACATTTAGATGATGGATGTCTTGCAGGTTTGATAATGCAGTCTCCACTGCTGAGAAAGCTGGGCAAATTGATGCGCAAAATTTTGAAGTTTCAGCGCTGCTGAAAAATGTACGGTTGATCGCGAGAGCTCGGGCGCGTGGAAATGATCTCTTCAAATCCGAAAGGTTCACTGAAGCTTGCATGGCATATGGAGATGGGCTTAGGCTTGATCCTGCAAACTCTGTTTTGTATTGTAATAGAGCTGCCTGCTGGTTTAAACTTGGTCAGTGGGAGCAATCGCTTGAGGACTGCAACCAAGCTCTACGAATACAACCCAACTATATGAAAGCCCTTCTCCGAAGGGCTGCCTCAAACAGCAAGGTACTGTAATGTTCTCTCCGTCTTGCAATAGTTTTGCGTTTTCACTTTCATACAATTCTAGTGGGAGCTGAATTATGTTGGCTAATGTTGTATTTTGTTTACTCGCAGCTAGAAAGGTGGGAAGATGCAGTGAGAGACTATGAGGTCCTCAGAAGGGAACTTCCAGATGACAATGAGGTTGCAGAATCTCTTTTCCATGCTCAAGTTGCATTAAAGAAATCTCTTGGAGAAGAGGTGACCAACATGAAGTTTGGCGGTGAAGTTGAAGAAGTATCGGGTCTTGAGCAGTTCAAGGCTGCCATATCCTTACCAGGTCCTTGAATTTTCTGAATTGTTATGCTTTGTCTTCATCCGTGGTTCCAGAATTAATTCTGACGATGAGCAATCTCATAATTGCAGGAGTTTCTGTGGTGCACTTCAAAACAGCCTCGGATTCTCAATGCAAACAGATGTCATCATTTCTGGATACTCTTTGCAGCCGCTATCCATCCATTAGTTTTCTTAAGGTACAGCCTGCTTACGCCACTTCTTCATACTGAATTTCACTCTGACCTTTGCCCCAGCTGTCATTATCTGCGTTTATATAAGGGGAAAAAAATGAACTTCTCATGCGAAACCTTTTCCTCCATTGAAGGTGGATGTTGAAGAATGTCCAGCAATTGCTAGTGCTGAGAATGTCCGGATTGTACCTACATTCAAGATCTACAAAAGCGGATGTCGAGTGAAAGAAATTGTGTGCCCAAGTCGCGACATGCTGGAACACTCGGTGAGGCATTATAGCTTTTAGCGCAAATAGGGAGCACTGTGTTTTCCGCATCCCTGCCATTTTTGCAATATTGGTCTGCTCCTGCAGAAACCACTGTCCTCGAGCTCTTCCCTCCACCCTGCCAATATATCCTCCCGCCCTGTAAGGACATGCAGATACCTGTGACATAAATATTCCGTTCAATGTAATAACCTTTCACTAGCAGCCACGGGAGAGGCCAGAGAGAGATAGCTTTTAGTTTTGCTTTTGCAGTTTTCATTTGATTCTTTGATTCCTCCATTGCTCTCTGGTCCCTTGTTCTACCTCTTTCTCCCCCACTCTTTTTTTCTTTCCTTTTCTTTTTCCTCTTTTGTTTTTTGGAGGGGGGTCCCTTTCTTTCACATTGATGTAGTAGGCCAGCCTGGTTTTTGTATCTCATTATGATAGAATTTGAGAAATTTCATGTACAATCATTGAATCCTACGAGCACATATGTGTTAGAAAAGAGGGGAGGAGGGAGGGAAGGCTAAAGATTGGTGGGTGGCTGGCTATAATTGGTAGGGGACTGCTTTGTACAATGTATATATGTGATGATATATACACATGAAATATTGGTGGAGGCTTTAAGGGAGAAAGATATTGGATGTCCGGTGGCTACTTTCAATTAGGTTGGTGAAAGGAGGATCGACGAACCATGATGTCTTGAGGAATATCATTGTTTCTTTTTTGTCTATCACTTGATCAATAAAAGTTCCCCATTTTTTTTTTCCCTTTGATCTGACTCTTCTTTGCATCAGATACGAAGTTTAGCTATCTAACACACGGCTTCTGGGGTCTGATCTTGCAATTTTTTCACCTCAGCAATGTTGGTTGAGTAAGAGGGTGGAGAGATAGATGTATGTGTTTTATTGCATTATGTTTTGTTGGATCTTATGGACAAACGAGATATTGCTGATCTCCTCAGAGGGTAGTATGGTAAATCGAGGAGAGAATAAGACAGACTGACCTGGTCTTGGGAGTCTCGGTATGGAGTGCAGGAAAAAAGTACGTGTCATTAAGGCAAGGCTGGTTTTCTTATTATGGGGTGGTGGGACTCAGGACTGGGTGGTTGATAAAATTCATTGCTCTTTCTTTGTCCACTTTGTCCTCTTTTGCTTTTGTTTATTGTATTTCACAGAGAGAGAGAGAGAGAGAGAGAGAGAGAGAGAGAGAAGGTGGGGTTGGGGGGGTGAGTTGTTAATCATATCTACTGTTGAAGTTGTAGTAGTCCTGAAGATTTCACTTGCACGTTGAATTTTTCTTCTTCTTCTTTTGGGGTTGAAGTCGTATGTGTGCATGGGTTTTGTTTATAAAAGCGAGGATGTCATTTTACCTTTTGATGTGGGGGCATGGTTGTGGGAGTCCCTTCTCGAGAGGGGGGTTTACTCCATTCACATGTGAATCATTTATGTTGGCCGTCTTCCGAGCAGCCCCCACAACCCAACCGAAAAAGAAGAAAAACTCAATTTAAAAATGAATATGGTCTAGAAGACGGAGAAAGTAGATGGGTGGTCGGTGCTAATTTAGCCGGCGGTCTTATCTAACGCTGACGGCGATGGCCACAATTTGTTTTCAGCCTCGAGCGGCCTTCGATGGTTACGTGTGTGCCTTCTCTCTATTGCATTACAGCGGTTGTCCTCTTCGTTCATATATATGTATATATTATAGGGAAAAGGTGAGGATCAAAATGGGGCAAGTGAGGGAGAAAGCGGTTTTGATTGGGTACAAGACAAAAGCATATAATGGTGATGAGATAATCATTGGTTGGTTGTTGAGTCCTTAACCTACCCATCACTTCAGAAAATAGCGTTAGCTTTCTGAGGATGTGCCCTAAAGGAGGGAGAAGGGGGGGTTCTTAAATGATTACAACGTTGTTTAGTCGGATGCGATTTACATGGGTCACTATCGATGGAATCGTATATGCTATGAAATTGGGACGATTAAAAAAGACGGTTTGCCTTGCCCTTGGGTGTATATTGATTTGTCTCATGATGATGATGTTCGGTGGTTGTCTTGAGATGATGAGATAGTTAAACGAAATTTGGTTGGTGGAAGGGGCTTTTGATATTTCCGTGTCTTTGCACCATCCATTTATTGTGCAGCTGCTTATCTTGGACGTGACTTCTCCATATATGCATGTGAAGTGAGGAGGGAGGTATCGATCCAACCCTTGATTTTGACGAAATGGCCTACCACGAAGCTTTTCCCCGGCTAATTTCTCTTTTGACAATAGTACTCACCACGTCTCTATCCACTTTTGACATTTAGTAGGGGGGGGTCTACCAGCAAAGGAGGCTGTTTATGTTCACAATAAAATCACGCTCGTCACCGAACCCGATTGGAAAATAGTTAAACAAATGTTAGCCTTGTCCATAAATGTTGGTATGTCAAACGAAGGTGGTAGGTTAATCATTATCTTAAGCATGGTAATTGACTAATTAACCCCTGAACTACTTGCATCGTCCTGGGTTTCGATGAGGCCAAGGTTGTTGAAATCGTCGCTTGCAATGACTTGCACAAGCAAGCAAAAGCGAGAAAGAGAAGATAGTAGGGGGTCTACCAGCAAAGGAGGTTGTTTATGTTCACAATAAAATCACGCTTTCCACCGAACCCTATTGGAAAATAATTCTTTTAACAAATGTTAGCCTCCGAACCCTATTGGAAAATAATTCTTTTAACAAATGTTAGCCTCGTCCATAAATGCGATATGTCAAATGAAGGTGGTCATAGGGTCAACAGGTTAATCTTTTATTTCGGCATGGCAATTGACTAATCAACCTTGTGAACTCCTTGCACCGTCCTGGGTCTCGGTGACGCCAAGGTTGTTGAAATTGTCGCTTGCAAAAGACTTGCACAAGCAAGCAAAGCGAGAAAGAGAAAATAGAGCGCCCGAAAATGAAAAATAAAAAAAGGTAAGAGAGAGAGGTGGGTTTCATATGGACCAACCATCGATGAAATGGATGGATAATGGTCAGAAGACGACTGAGTAGAAGTGCCACGGAACTGAAGCGCGTGGGGTACATAGAGAGAGACGAGAGATGAGAATGAGGACAAAAGATACGTGCAAAGTGTCAGTGAGTACGGCGATGTCCCTGAAAAGATGGTCGGCCTGAAACTGAAACAGCAAATTTAGCCGTTGCGGATTCGCAGGGTCTGACGATCGTCCCTTTCTCTCCTCCCTTTCCTTTCCTTTCATACATTCACAACGTACGAGAGCGAGTAAAGAAAAGAGACCATACAACGGTGGCGCGCGTGCATCTTTTATCTCATTCCCGACTTGGGTTCATCAACTCATTCAAGCTCGATAAGATCTCCACACCAATATGAAAGAAGCATCCGTCTAATCTAAAAATAGGTCATTCATGAAGGCACAAGTATGGACGTGTGGAAATGCATCAGAAAAAAAGCCCCATAAATAATATACAACAGAATCTTGGTGGCAACCATCTTGAAATCCCCTATCATCCTCTTAAGATAGAATTCTATCCTAATTTGGGAATAGCTAATCATAATTATCTAAGTCATTCGGCACATACTGATTTGCCAACAGCAGTAAATGCAATGCCAGGTCCTATCTGAACAAAAATGTCGAACCAACAGTCCGGGGACTGAACCTAACAATAGGCATGGTTATAGAATCCAATAGCCAAAAAGTACACACAAACATCTATACCAATATTCACAGGTCTTGCATTTAATTTAAAATTTCCAAATAGAAATGACACTTCCATAATAAGTCAAGCGAACAGATTATCTCCATTTGTACCGATTGGAGACGAGAAAGACATGCAACACTTCAACAAAAGACATTCACAGTACAAAGCTTCCAATAATGAGGAAAAGAAAAAATCGAACAGTCACTTCAGGGAGCCCTGAGAGTAAAAGACTTTGATCTTTCAACCATCAGTTCTTCCATGTTCCAGTGTTGGATAAAAAGGGACCACCTTACACGACTTATAGGTAATGTTACTTGAAAGAAGGCAAAATTTAATGCAGTCATGCACCACTAGCATACAATCTGGTCCATTCCTTCGCTGCAGTTTCCAAATAAAAGAGAGCAGAGGATAGAAAGGCATCAGCAAATACAAACTCTTGACAGTATCAACCAACAGTCTCAACAGTACATTATGTACCCAGATCAATATCACCAGCAATGTCATAAGACAACAAATACATCAAGAATACCTGTTTCCACAGCTTCAACCTCATTCGTCTTCCAGTGTTTGGCAATGTTCTCCGAAAGTGGATCATCAGGGTTTGGAGCGCTCAAGAGAGCTTGGATACTACCAGAAACGTTACCCCAATAAGCAAGAATGTTGTTACACATAACAGTCTATTCAAACTGAACTAGTAGCCAAATAATGCCCTCTCCATGAGAAGGTAAATGTAAAAAGCCAATTGAACCTCCAGTGTAGAAAGCTAGGCTGAAGGAGAACTTCTGGATGTTCTGAACAATCATCAAACATTTTCCGACCATAGTTCAGATGGAAATCACAATTACCTCAGAAGCACTGTCCGAATTTGAAGTGCAGGGCTCCATTTGTCTTTCAAAATGTCGAGGCAAATCCTCCCAAGCTTTTCAATTAACAAAAAAACTCAATTAAGAAGGATAGAACCAGATGACCCTAGAAAAGGACAAAAAGAAAAGTTACCTTATCAATATTAGGATGGTATATCTTGGTGAGAAACCGAACCTGTTAAAGGACAACCTCAAAAACTGAGGACCGCAGCCAAAGGGGGTAAAGATAAACAGGCTACAGAATATGGAGACAGACAACAAGATTTTTCGAAAAAGCGGGGTCCATGGACCAATGAAATTATGCGTCCCAGAAAGTAACTTCTGCGTGACAATTAAGACATAGGTCAACAAAGCTATCGATCAGAGGAGAGTTATTAGATTGTTAGCAATGCATTAGCAAAAGGCTTGACTGTATTATACAATTGAACCTAGCAATTCCCAGTTTTTATTTTCCTTTTACCGTCTGTGTGCATAGGAATGGGGGATCAGATCAGGTTATCAATCATTGCTGTTAATCACAACACAGAACTTACTTATAAGACCAATTTGTTGAGCAGACACTGGTAGAATATGAAAATGTTCATTGCAAGAATTCACGAACCATGCCATTGCCGAAACAGGTTATGCACAAATACTAAAACCAGAAAGCAAGCTAATCATTGCATATCATATGCTCGGAACAGTTATAATTATGGAATAATCCAATACTAGAGGGCCAAAGCTACAACAACCACCCCCCTCTACCCCCTCTCTTCCTCCAATGCAAATAGCTTAGATCTTTTTACTAGGATAGACAAGCAAGATTTCATTTCTTTTATTTTTAGTAATCAAGTAAACATAAAATGCTTTAATGATATGAAAATGAGCTGGCAGAGATGTAATGGTAACTGAGACTTCATTTCTTTTATTTGTACAGTATACAATTTGTTGCCATTACATAACAACTATCGTGTTTCGACCTGTGGTAATTTTGTCTGATGTAATTTGCTTTTTTCTAATTCACATCAATTTAAGTATAATTTGACTTGAGAGTCATTTTTTTTTTTTTGGTAATACAGTTATTTATTATATCAATTCCAATTTTGATTTCACAAAAAGGTTCTTAGCAATGTTCATTGTAGGAGATGCCCTTTCAACACCATTTACGACAATTTGCAAAACCAAAATTAAATTCCCAAGCAATACGGGAGCTTTAACTTTGACACTCATTACTAATTGAGAGTCAGGGTAAAATTGATTATAATAGAGCTTGACGGCCCCAGAACAGAAATTTGATATGGTCAATTTGGGCAATTAGAAAAACTATAGGAGAACAAATAAAAAGCCAATGGCGTCATGACAGCTGAACATAATAAATAACAACCATTGTCACCACAAACAATAGAACCTTCCTAATGGAAGACAACAACCAGTAGATTATGCTGGAATGAACTCGCTCGATGTAAGGTGGAATCCACAATCATACCCAACTTGCTCATTCTAAAGATATGAATCCACATGTCAAGGTACAAGTCTTATATCTCACTAGAAGTACCATGGCCTCTTTTCCACTGAAGAAAAAAGTAGCAATGGCAGGTACTTTGTTTCCTTCATCGTTTTGATAGACACGAGACAACTATCAAAGGAAAATAAGTCATCACCGGTGTTTCACCTTTACAGAGCATCGGCATTTCTGCAATGCCATACCTCTGGCCCATGATCCCATGGAAAAGTTGCTTTAAATTCCCACACTCTGGCCCGTGACTTGCTTTATATTCCCACACTCTAATTTGAAGGAACCATCAACAAGGCTGATTAAGCCCAAACTAAAGGACCAAAGGGATATTTACCTTGGGCGCCGCCATTGGGTATTCTTCTGGTAAGAACAACTCCAACTTGAAAACTCCCCCTGCCAAAAAGATCACAAACAGATGAATGCATCAAGATATGGAAGAGAAAAAAAAGAGATAGGAAGGCAGTGTACACTCATATGCCCCCTAAAGGGTAACACATGAATTTGCTCGACCATAATCTATGCAGCCTATATCCACAGTTGAGGACAAGGAGTTGTTACCATATCTCGCTCCACAGGAGTACATACCACATTACTTAGAATGCCTAAGGGAAATCTAACTGATCAGTTGCTTAAAGACCTTAAAAATGTCACTCTCAGTCAAAAACGAATACTTTTCCTAGACGTTCCACCATCAAAAGAGTAATGCCTGTAACTTAATAAACTATCAGCCGTATGCATAAGGACAGTATCAGCCATTTTAGGCATAAGAAAACATCAAGAGCCATAGCTTACAGCTAGCTCACTACTTCACCACCATCCAAACTCAAACACACGAATCTCCAGCATACATGCTCAAATTAAAGAGAGAGCGTGGACACAGCGGCTGAACCTTAAAAGAAATTGAGGCCATGCTTTACATGCACAGTTGTGTGCACTCATCATTCCGCCACACAAATTACTTAGTAGTCAGTACCTTCGTAAGGTGACTGAGTCGGACCAAGAATCATCACATTGAAATATCGCATGTTGTCTTCTGAAGGCGAGGCACTGATCCCGGGAGCTGTAAAGTAGATCGGAGAGAATTTCAATAAGATGCCCTCTCATTCCAAGTACCAGGTGAAGAGAGACTACTATAACACCAATCAAAGCAACAAGAGACAACAGTCTTCCTTCCAGTCCTCTAGATTTTGTCATTCCAAAGAAGACAATAAACCCTAATCATGTTTATGTACAGCCACTAAATCGACCCGATTGCTGAACATTTACTATCCATAATAAAGCTAGAGCCACACAGTAAAAGTTCACCTGGTTCGCTTAGGAGCCGCTGCGTTTCCTGCGAAGCAACGAAAAGATCCAGAATAAGCAACCGTCGAAACGCAACAAGTCGCATAGATTCACGTCGACACGCATCCCGACTCGTTCACATAAAGCAGATTACATCCGTAAATCACTTTTCTCTCCAGCGTTTTCTCACCAACCACGTTTTCTCGAGCAAACGGGCGTTCAACAAGCAACGCTAAGCAGCAAACGAAGCCAATTGAAAATAAAAAATAAAAAATAAAAAAAACTAACTCGTCATCTAAAGAGACGAAGCGGCAGCACAGGAGGGGGCTAAGTGAAAACCCTAATGTCGAGCTACGGAGGCGCCCGAGAAAACCCTCGGAGCAGCGGATCATCCGTAATCGATCATCAAACAAACACGCAAAAGCATAAAGCCAAACGAATGCTTCGACCGAGACCAAAAGAAGCTCCAGAAAGACGCGATGCCAAGGCAAGGGATCACCGTCTCGCGCATCCGCCGGAAAGTTCGATGCAGAGGAGACGAGAGCGAACGCCGATCGGGGGGGAAAATCGAGAGGGAGATCGAAGACAGACCTTGATGATTCGCCGAGGGAGGTTGCTGTTCGCCATTGCTACCTAGCTCAAGCTAGAGAGAGAAAGTAGAGAGAGAGAGAGGAAAGGTGCCTCTTTGGGGGAGAAGGAGAAATGGGAAGTGAGAGAGAAAGCGAGGGCTTTGCTCGGTTGGATGGGAAATTTCTAATCGACCTGCTGCGCCAATTTGCAAATCCCCCGTCTTTTTGACTTCTGCCTTCCCGTCCGACTTTTTATATGCTGACGTGGATTTCTTTAACTTTCTTTTTTATTTTAAAGACTTCATTTCAGGTGGGGTCCCACACGCTCGTTTACCGCGGATTCGCCACGTAATCATTTCGTGGGAAATCACTCAAACTCCGAAGATGAAATTTCCCATTCGCAGATTAAAATGGAAATTAAATAAGAAAGGTTAAGAAGTTCGCTACGATTCGTGGGCCCATAATATATTATTTATTTGATGGATTTGCATTTGAAAAAATAAAAATGACAGACGTTTTAAATTACTATATACGTAATTATTTATTGTAGCACTCTCGAGCAATATAGGAATCCTATATGCTTATCGATAAAGGGCCAAACAAAGCTATCTATTTCAATAAGACGAAATCATAAATGGAATCTCACTTTTTAAATTTTTAAGATCTCAAATATCGGTGATCATTAAAATATGAGCAAATGGGTTTCAATTGCTCATTAAAAATCTAGAGTATTTACATGTTACGGTAGTTATAAACGAATTACGGTAAAAGCAACATTTTACAACCAAGGTTTATCCCATAAAATCCCTTGGATTTTGTATATCCAGAGAAGAAAAAAAAACAAAATCTCGAATTTAATTGATATATTATCATTTTCTAAATTAAGGAGTACGCAAAAGTTCTTTCTTTCAGATACATTGAGACTTAGAATTCGACAGTTAATAATTGTTAAATTACATAGAAACGCATCATTTTTAAATATGATCATATACACGTGCGTGTGTGTATATAAATATATAAGCAGGTAGTATATACGCAACAGTCTAATCCTGTTTGTTCAACAAAAAGTGCAGGTAAATGCAATGAGCGTTTGAGCGGTTTCCCTTGCGTCGTCCCAACGCAAGCATCTCCCAAAAAATAAAATACGAGGCCCACCCAACTCCACTTCGTCATCCCATTCTCATGTCTTACACTCTTTGGGAAAAGCAATGGAGACCTTCTTGTCGCCCAAGTATTCATAACAATAAATAAGAATCCGGCCAACACAAAAAGATAATTAAACTAGGATTCAGTAGAGGCTGTCATGTACCCGAATGAAGAAAATTCATTATTTCTAATGCGCTGTCCTTTTCAATTTGCGACCTTTTCTATGTCCGGCACGAGCTCAACTTGGATGCTCGTAGGATGAAGAACCAGAAACGAAAGGCGTTAACACCAAGTGAAGCAGTATACACGAGAATGTGAAGACCTGCTAGATGGTTTGGCCTGTCCGCTAGGTCACTTGCGATGCGGCCATTTCTCACATGGGGCCCAATCATGTCAGTCAATCCGGCCGAGTATGGCCAACAGACCAAAAACCATGTTACGCCTGAGTTGGGTCTTCTAAAGATGAAAGTCCATTACAAAGAGTCGGCAGCAAAAATGTTACCCAAATAACTCATCATTGATATTCATGGAATATGAAAATTTGCATACCAACCAGGGACGAAGGCTCCATCAACGTCACATAAAAATCAGAGAACTAGCGCTAATACATATCTGTTAGCTCCCTGCAAGAAATGCCCCACATCTTGCCCCACAAAGCATGTCCGAAGTGCTAAGTTGTAATGGCTGTTTGGCTACGAGTAAGGCCCAGATCTCTCTCTCTCTCTCTCTCTCTCTCTCGACACACATCTACAGGGTTAGTAAGAAGGGGTTAACAGATATTACTGTCTGGCCTTGTCCGGAGAAAACAAAAATCAAGAGCCATGCCGAAGACATCCTTCTCTTCCCCTGCCACTAGGATCAATTCCTTATTCTTTTAAGAATCTTGTACATGCCAAAGACATTCTTCTCATGCCACTTGTAGGGGATGAAAAAGGACCTGTACTTGGCAGGTGAGAGCTCTCTGTCTAGATAAGGCAACGCCGCTATGACCTGAAATAATCACAACATCAGCATTTCCTAGAGGAAGTAGTGCATGGACCCAACTTACATGAATGAAAACTGCCGTTATACCTCCCATGTGGACAAATCACTCCCACGTGTAGGGTAAGGTCGGTTAAGCTGCAACTCCACAAGGAAAGTGCAAGCATCAAGATCCTGGAGCTGTAACATATGCGGACATTATTTCAGAGGGGAGGAGGAGAAGTGAGCACTGACAGTGACGAGTACAAAGAATTGATCAACAAAGAGAAGTGTCATTACGTATTGCTGATCGGACGCCTTGTTTTTATTGTTGAAGTAGGGAGGTGCGGCTGCAGTCCCCCCAAGGGTTGAATTGAATGGGATTGGTAGCAGACCCCTAAACCCATCATCAATCCACCTCACCTCACTGATGAAAGGAGGGACGAAAAAAGAAGATGGGAAGCGGTGCCATTCACTACCAACACACAACACAGAGCCTGCAATGATGACAATGAAACATACAATATGAACCGTGCTTCCAGAAAACTAGAAGCAGGATAGCACTGCAGGCTATTGTTGAAAAAATATCCACCATCATGGAGGAATGACTTGGGTAACTGAAATGAGGTTGGCCAGAAAGTCTGAATAAATGACAGGAAGCTTAACCTTTCAAAAGGTTTCTGCTAGGGGCATTAGATTGGGAATAAGGAGTTAAGAAACTACCATCAAACAACGTCCCAAAAGTTAGGCATTTTGCTAGATAACACGTGTCAAATTTTTGTCAGCTAGTTCATCATAAAAAAAGGCAATAAAATGGACAACTGTGCCTCACCCATCCCTGCATCTTCATGGTGTTCCAGGAGCTTGTAGATTTCTACAGGAGCAGAGTAACCATGAATCAAGGAGAATGTTCTAGCATGGGAGGCACATAAGATGAGGCCAAGAACAGCAGGCCTGATGTATTTAGCAACCTGAAGGCAGGTGGAGAACAGTTGCTCAATAATCGACTATAGAAACTTTTATGCATAAATTACTATTTTCAAAGAAGCTCACCAAAACCAGAAGAGAATCATCACGTGGATTATACTTGTCTCGGAAAAGATCAGGAAAGCTATCAATAACAGCAGACGCAGCAACACAGACAAGTGGGTATATAGGGTAGAGAAATCTGCCAAGAAATTAAAATGGCTCTTCATCATTAACTGGCAAGATAAATATTGACAGGCACATACTGAAGTAGATCATTTATGACAGTTGAATATACATTGCAGGACATAGACTAAACACCCACAGAGGGTCAAGGTGATAATAGGCCATGGTATTTGCACAATGAATTAGAACGACAGACAAGAACCAGCTAGCCCATGAACTATTCCAAAAATTGAGCACAGGACTATATCACCAGCCTACCAGTACATCAAATTCTCTATTTATACATCTGAAAGAAATAGAACCATACTCTCTTCACCAATTGGCCAATCAGATAACTTGTACAGCTCCAGTTCTGAAAATTACTACATGCCACCAATTGAGCGGGCATAATATAACATAAAACAATAATCAAGTTTCAAGCCCTTACATGGCTTTAGAATGAAGAATTTTCACTTTCACTGACACCATTCTAGCTGCCACCAAAAAAATTATTTGATGCCACATCATAGAATAAATGCTCAACTACTCTGAAAGTTTCATACATCAACTTGACATTCAAACTCAGAGAGGAGAGCAAGTCTTAGCATCACAGTGAGGTTGCTTTGTGACAAAGAAGTGATTGGTCCAGATAACAAAAGCAACTACACTAATACAGGGGAGTCTGCATAATGAAATCCTCCTCCCTCATCTTGTGAGCCCGAAGCCATATCCATTGCAGTGCCCTCTCTAATGCAATCAAGGATATTGACTGACAGCAGTTTTCTTAAGGAAGAGTAGAAATCACACTACATCTTTGTTTTGTTCAACCATATATGCTTTTCAAATTTCTTCACCAAGCGAGTCAAAACAAAGGGGCCTGCACCTGTATTCCAAATCCAAGTGAAGGAGAAAAAAAGGAAAAGAAGACTAGATAGCAGTCACAAATCTCACTGTGCACATTGATTCGCATAAAACAATCAAATCACACATAGAAAGAAACAAAAGAAGAATTAAAACACGAAAAGGACAAATATGTGTGTAGTACAAACCAAACCTTTCTTCCTTGTGGGGTGGCCAAGTCATGAACCCAAGCCAAATATATAAAGGTGAGACAACAACCAGCAGCTCTGGAGCATATTTTTTCCTCACAATAGGAAAGATTGCGAGGAAAAGTAATGCAAGAACAAAGCAAAAGTTGAAATTGTTGAATCCGTTCCTCAGATAGAATAGAAGCCCTTCAGTTCCATATAAATGACTCTCACCACCTCCCAGGACATTATACAGCAACAGATTCAACACAGAAGACACCCACCTGCCGTAGTAGCAGTAATCAACGTACAGCGAGAGTGCCTGGGTATTAATTGATCATTTATGCCACAATCAGCAAGGACATGAAAAATGGAACACAGGATAGTAGAAACTCAGCTTGAAACTAAAGTTGATGACTCATCCATGGGGATAATTCTTCTATGTTCCATCGAACTTAATTATTAACTAAAAATGTACTTTAGGAAAAATAGAAAGGAAACACTCACAAGGAGAACCAAAGAAGTGATTGCTCCAGCAAGAAATGCCTGTTTGAATCTTCTAGTCAAAGAGTAGATTGTCACTGGCAAAAAGGCCAAGAATGAGAACGGCCAGCCAAGAATCACCCCTGCGGCAGCAACTCCAACAGCAAAAGCAGGCTTGTCGAGAAGAAGTAGCCCAGAGGAGAGGGACATGGCATACATGGCAAATGAACTTGGCAAGAAACCTGCAAAACACATCCAGATTCTTGAAAAAACAAAATTTAGGGGAGCGATGGTAGCATTTCTTAGTTCATGTATGACAGGAATGACATTATGATGATAGGCTAATAGAATGCAATGTACCACGTAAAGAGAACTGCAAATGGACGTGGCCGCCAGATAAACTAAATTAGAGACAAGTCCAAGATACAAGAAAGTATAGGAAAAGGTCCACTAACTTGTGCTTGCAAAGAAACAACCACTGGTTAAGCAGAGCATTGCAAGAGTATAAGATGCAAGGCGCTTCCCATATTTTCTGGACAGAGCCACCACCAAAACCGCATCGGCAATGACAGAAAGAAGTCCAAGAAAGAACCGCACAGCATAGAAGACTCTAACCTAGACATTGGAGGAGGCATGAGTGAAATTATTACGGCAAAAATGGATCCAACAGAAAGCACAATATATCTTAATCATCCGACAAGTATCAGCAATGATCTCACTTTTTCGTCACCAAACAACAGCGAAGCTGGTCGGCCAACAAATCCGTGGAAGATTAAGTACAAATATGACCGGAGTGCGAATTGAGAACTGCAATGAGAAAGTAATAGAAGATTGACCAATAAGTACAGCAAATGATTCAAATTATTGAAGACGAAGAAATCATGTCAAGCGCCATAGTGATCCAGCAAAGAAAGAGCATAAGAGAGGGCGCTTCACCAAAAGCAAGAGAAAAGGTTTGCCCAAGTATGTGGTCAATCAAATTTAGATGAGGTGGGATTCGCCAAAAGAACAAAACAATCATACTAAAGTAGAATCTATCCACCCAAAAAAAAAAAACAGGAACAATTTCTGTTGCAAATGCACAAGTGGAGCTCACTGTTTGACATGTCACTCTTGCTGCTCCTCAGCTCATCTTACTCCAACCTAGGCTGAAAAAACAGGTAACTCTTGCTGTTCCTCGGCTATTATACTCCATTCTAGGTTGCCAAATTGTTTCTTCCAGCATAAATGCAGTACAAACCTCAAATCAAAATTGCGAGAGATGAAGTCCTTAATCTCCTACACTTCATACTTGACTGAAGCTAACTTGAACACATCCAACCACGTCCGTCAATTCACACGTGACTCACAAACGACAAGCTCTGTGCTTTTTCATTCTTAACACAGCAATCACCAGCAAATCCTGAACAGCAGACGCAGCACAAATCATACTACTACAAACAATCCCAATACATCCATGCCGAAGCTGGAAAACCAGTTCACACAAGTATGAAGCAGGCCAAAGAAATAGGTTTTTCAATCAGCTGACACAAGCTAACTTAAACACCATCTCGCCGCAACACTCACGAAAACAGCAACTACGTCTACACGAAAATCGCACTAACAAAAGCACAACACACATCCGATCACTCCACATTTCACGGCAAGCTAGCACGAGAAAAAGTTCGGCTCGAGCTCCGATTCGGCTAACCTGTACTCCCAAGTCTGGAAGCCGGACTTGTAGAGGAGAAAGTGGAGGGGCTCCCAGTAGTTGAACACCTCGTCGCAGTCGTGGATGATGTTGGAGGTGGCGCTCATGTAGCGGAGGACGCCCAGGGCGAACAGCGGCGTGAGCCACATCAGGCCCTTGTCGCCGGCGCCCTCCGCCCCCTCTTGGCCGGCCGACGACCCCCTCGCCGGCTTGTCCGATTTGGAGTAAGGGGACGGCGGCGAGGCCGACGGATCGGAGGGCTGCGGGCGGCGCTGCCGCGTCGAGAGAGCCATTGCTTCGGCCTGAAGTCTTCTCCGGTTGTCCGCCGCGACGGAAATGGGAAACGAAGCTCAAACGGGCGGAGAAATAAAAGAAGAAAAAAAGGAGAAAAGGAGAAAAGTAAAAGGGGAGCTGCGACTGCATGATCACGTGCGTACCACGTGATCCAAATGCGCTGGATTCACACGGCCTTTATTATTTTTATTTTTATCATCCTCCCTTAAAAGTTGATAGTATTTGAGTAAAGACATGGATTATTGTTATTTACTAATGCGAAAAGCAGAAAAGGTACAAAAGATTCTAAGAAACGCGCAAAAGGTAAAGTTCTAATCGTATAATTATTCTTAAAATTAGTGGTTGATAGGTGTGTAATTAAGTAAAGTGGAACTCGACCCTATACTTGTTGAGCTCAATTTCTGAAACTATAACTCTACTCGATTAATCTGACATGAGATTTTATCATAATAGTTCATTCATTCTATATCTAATTCATAGATAAGAGGTTGTTCAACCTCTACATCTATCAAAATATATGAATTAGGACAAACTTATAAAGTTATAATTGAACTAATCCTTATATTTTCCACATATTTTGAGGCAATTTTCATGGCCGACCATTTGATGAGACTTGTGTGAATCGATAGAGCACCTAAGCTTTGGAGAGGGAAGCTTTGAATTATTTGGATGGATACCCATTCTTGTTTTTTGATACAGTAGATGAGATCACATTACTCCATCTACCAACATTTATGCCGAAAATGCTCTAGCACTTTGGATAATTGCAGCATCTTTCGTCCTTGGAATTTTCTGGAAACCAAACTTTGGTTGGTCTTCTTGGATTGAAAGACAACCTATACTCGAGACCATCACACAATCATATCGGAATTATCAGACACTGGATGATGGATGACATTCGCCACCCTTACCAAGCTAGTTCCAAATGCTACAAATCAGAAACACGCGAGTCCATTTCGAGTCATATTCAGATGAAAACAGGAGATCCAGCTTCTCATTTCCTCAGATTTTCCCAATGTGGCTTTTCAAACAAAAAGCGTGGAACTCAGAAGCAGGCGACTTTGTTATTCTCTCGAAACCCAAAAGGGCCAAGACCAAGTCTTGTACAGTCCATTCTTAAATAAGCACGAAAGTTGACCTGCTAAAAGGTCAACCGGGACAATCTGATTGCAGAGATGACCCAGAAATTCCACCCGAAGGTGGATAATTATACAGCATCAGCTTCGGGGGTGTGTAGCTTAGAATTTTCTGGGGATAAAGCTTTTGAAATGAAACGGACGAGGAAAAAAGGCAGATCGCCCCATGTGTCTAGCCGGTGTTCTGCAAGCCAGCGGCAACACCCTTCATGGTCAAGATGAGGGTATCCTCCAGACCGGGGGCGTAGTCGCTCGTCGGGTTCAACTTCACGAGCTCATTGGCCGGGTTGCTCGACTCCATGATCTCCTTAGAGATGTGAGGACGCAACTCCACATTGTAGGTTGGGTCTCGGATCCGTTTGAGTGTGTACGCTTGGCAAACGTTTAGAGTTGTGATGTATGAATCTCGGAGGCGCAATCTCTGCTTCAGGTAGGGGTCCCCTTCCAGAAGATCCTTGTGACCAGCAACCTAAAATAAATACACCACATGCGATTAGACAAGGAATGATCACACGAAAAGTAAATCGTGGTACAATCACTGTATCCACCCCACGAACTTGAAGCCTATTGGGGACACGCTGTGACCTAGCCTTATAGAAGTAAGGCGAAGCCTACTGGGGACTCTGCAAGCTACCCTTATGGAAGTAAGGGGAAAGGTCATTTATGACAACTGCACATTGTTCTAATGGCAAAACAATGCTGGACCACTATCCTTCGATTAACTAAATTCCTTAACACTTGCAAAAGATTGCTACTAAGAGGATCCAACAAACTTAATGCAGCAGAAAATCAGAAAACTTCATATCAATTAAACTAAGGATTTCTGGACATATGAAGCAAGATTGAAATACTGTGAGAGGCAGGGTCGTGATCCTCAAAATTATTTGTAGAAACCCACTCAATTTTCCTTCTTTCCTTTGCTTAATTTTTTCCTAAACAAAAAGAACCTGAGGGGAACTGGAGGAGAGAAAGAACCAATAATCTCCAGGACAAAAGTGTGGAAAGGGAGGAAAAGGAAATCCTTCAGAGAGCTGTACCTGGAGAAGAAGTTTCTTTGTTTCTTCATAATTGGACCTCAAGCGCTCCCCGAACGACCAAAGATCATCAGAGACAAGGAGTTTGTCATACAAGGCAGCTATTCCAGGATTACCCTTGGCAAACACCATTTCAACCAAGTCAATGGTGACTCTAAAGAAAGGCCACGAGTTGTACATCTCCTGCAGCATATGCAGATTCCGAATGTCCTTCTCAATAACATGCTTGAACGCGGCCCCAAAACCAAGCCACACTGGAAGGTGAAACCTCGTTTGAGTCCATGCAAAAATCCAAGGGATTGCACGAAGTGACTCAATGCCTCCGCTGGGCTTTCGCTTTGCTGGACGGCTCCCAATGTTCATACGACCATATTCCATCTCTGGGGTGGCCTAAACCATAAAATGAAAAGCAATTCATTACTAGTGTCATAATTAAAAGGAGTAATGGAGTCAAATCAAGACGAGAATTCCATACAAGGCGAAAGTACTCGACAAAACGAGGCTCTTTGAAAACAACTGAGCGGTACTCCTCTGTAGCCACAACAGCCATCTCATCCATCAGCGCACGCCATTCAGGTTTCGGGGCATTTGGTGGGTGCATCCCATGCTCTAGGGTAGCAGCGGTAAAACGTTGCAGAGTTCTAAAGCACAAATGCTCCTCTCCAAATGATTGCTCAATAACCTCGCCCTGAACGGTAACACGAAGTGACCCGTGAATAGTGTCTGGTGGCTGAGACAATATGGCAAGATGGGTGGGACCACCTCCTCTCCCGACCGTGCCACCACGACCATGGAACATAGTAAGCTTCACGCCAAACTGTTTAGCAACTTTTATAAGCTCTTCCTGAGCCTTATAAAGCTGCCATGCTGCAGAAAAGCGTCCAGCATCCTTGCCAGAATCTGAATAGCCAATCATAACTTCCTGCTTGCCATTGATCCGATTTCTGTACCAATCAATTGAGAAAAGTCGTGCCACAGCAGCAGGAGCAGTATCAAGATCTGCGAGCTTCTCAAACAGTGGAACAACTCTCAGGGGTTGCTTCACATGGCACTCGCGTTGTAAGAGCTCTACTGCCAGCACATCAGATGGAGCAGTGGCCATTGAGATGATATAGGCCCCGAAGCTATCAGCAGGGAGCTCTGCTATGACATGGAATGTGTTTAGCACATCCGCGATTTCATCAGTTTGAGGAAGATCAGGACCAAAGAGTGGGCGCTTGCCGCTGAGCTCAGACAAGAGCCATTCCTGTCGGCGCTCTTCAGACCACTCCCTGTAGGACCCAATTTCCAAGTGCCTTGTTATCGCATCTAATACATCAGTGTGTCTGTCGGATTCTTGTCTAATATCAAGTTTGACAAGTGCAAAGCCAAAAGTGGAAACTTGTCTCAAGAAATCAAGAAGGGTTCCATCAGCTATTGGCTGATCACCACATGAGCAGAGTGATCTGTAGCAAAGTTCCAGAGGTTCCAAGAGCTACAAGAGGAGGTTGCAAAACTGATCAGTAACGGTAGCTGTCCTAGATAGCCAGTTGAATTGTAACATGCTGCATGCAATTAGAATTAAGAGCAGGCAAGAAGACATAGGTATATAAATGACCATCTAAACAACCTGGTCAGCATTGGTGAAAGCTGCCTCTTCGGGGATGTCGGAGATACCGCTGGCTAATAATTGACGAGAACGTTCACGTGTCTGATACAGCTTATCCCTCAAATCACCAAGTATCACACGGTAGGGTTCATTTGGTGGTACTTGTTTCCAAAACTCTATACCAAGACACAGAAGGATGATACATTAAATCAGCCAAGAAACTGAAGAAAGATGAAATGCAATTAAAGGAAGCAGAAACATGAATCACTGGCAGGGAATTAAAGTAGCTTTGCTGTAAATATGTGAGGACCATTTTCATCATGTTTTGGTGGGGACAATATACGGTCGTGAATTTAAGGTCTGCAATATAATTCAAGATATAGTCCGAACCATCAAAGTACCGACCTTCAGGAGGTCACTCCAAAATGTGCAGAACGGTAATACTGAAGTACTTAAAAATGACTGTTATGTTCGTGTCTCATGCAGTAAGGGGGAAAAACAGTCGCACGAGCCAGATTTGATAGCAAGCATTAAACAGGAGTTCTCAAATATGATTCAAGAGACCCTATCATGGAATCCAGAAACTGTTACCTATATAGTGTTTTGCATCTCTCTTTGAGGATGAATGGAGTTCATCCGCACGAACACGTAACTCATCACTGCAACGCCACATAGACAGCTGCACAGAAAGGATGATAATTCAGAGATCTGGCAGTATGCACCTTAAGTCAATGGGGGCATCATTATTAAGGATATGTAACATCCAAACAAAAACCAGATGTGGATCCCATCTAGCACCTCAAACATAAGATCTTCAATTTGGGAATAGTACAAGTTGGCAGCCATCATTCTAGCTAATAAGCAAACGTCTCTTGTGACCTCAGGGGTTACTCTTGGATTACCTGAAATACGCAATTAATCCACCTTCAGAAACAGAGAGAGAGAGAGAGTAGCAAAAGTTATCTAGAAACTAAAATCGAGGACTTCCTAAACCAGCAAGGTGCATATTCCCTATATAGAAAATCATACCGTCACGATCGCCACCCATCCAAGAAGAAAATTGAATAAGAGGTGCATTATAAGGAACACGTTCATTGATTCCTATGTTCTTCAAAGCAGTGTCAACCCGGCGTAAGAACTTGGGAACACCCTTCCATATGGTTTCATGGAAATAGCTCATTCCAGCTCTCATCTCATCTTGTGGAGTTGGAGGGGTCCTTCGGATTTCATCTGTACGGAAGGCAGCTTGTATCTGTGCAGGGTAAAGAAAATTCAGAACGCAGTGGATAATAGCACAATGGTGATAGTTCAAGAAATGCATTTAGGTTCTCAATTTATTAATTCAAGATCCAACAATCCCCATACCTATCACTGTTGATATGGGTTACTTTATTTTTGTCATATAACTAACAACTCATATCAGTGGTGGAGGAAGGGGCATGTGTAAACAAGTTATACAGCTTTTGTAGCTAGGATATCCAAATAGGAAACAAGAAAACGATATAGAAAAAGAGACTAACAATGGGGCGAGGGAGATAATTGATGACAATAAACTTCCTTTGCTTCATTCTACTCTATTTGGGCAGTGTTTCAATGTTCATAAAAAAGACATACTATAAAGCAAGAACTTGATTGCTGACATTCCGAAACTACATTCCACTGAAGATTTGGATGCATGAGGAACTGGTAAATCCCCAAGAAGATACCACATCCCAACTTACTTCTTCCCTTTAATTCAAATTAGCCACCACTAGGACACTTCTCAACATTCAATTCATCAAAGGCAAAATAGTTCTATTAAGTGATTATTTATCAAATACTCAAATGAATAGAGAGTGAAAGGAAGGATGATAACAAGGTCAATGGGAACAGAAATAAGAGACTTGAAATCAAGAAAATATCAGCAACGCGAAATTCTAGGGGAAGGGAGAAAAGCTATTAAACACCTCTCTCTGAAGTGCTTCATCAAGCTCCTGCTTGTCATCAGGAGTGATGTCTTTAGCGTAGAGTTGGGCCAAACAATCTCGGATCCTGGGCAGAATAGCCATAGGAAACAATCAAATGACAGGATCCTCTCGAATGATATCAAAGTATCACTTGATGGAGTTAAAACTTCAGACCCAGACCAAAAAATTGGTTTTGCAATAGGGTTATAAAACAATCAGTATTGCCAAATAAAATATCAACAGATGATAGAAGTCCTAGAGAGCAGACCTTCCATGCTTCTGAAGCAAAGATCTCCGTACTGACTGCGTAGGGTGAGCAGTGAAGACAAGATCCACCGTTTGATTCTTAAGAGCATCAAACACTTCTTCAGGAGACTTCTTCAGCTGCCCCACAAGCCTCTTGAGCGTCTCTTCGATGTCCGACTCAGTTGTTGCATTGTTCTCATCAGCAAAATCCCCCTTCTTCAACTTGTTACGCCGGCGGTAAGCAATCTGAACCTCCTCAGCCAAGTTCGCCAAGTTAAGCATGTTGGAGAAGGATTTGGCAATAACAATGGAATCCCCAGGATCCAAACTGGTCAAAACATTGCCCAGCTCCTCCAGCTTTTGAGGATCATGTTTGCCTTCATACTCAGCAGAAAGCTCATAGCACTCTTGTACCTAAATTGCATCACGATTATATTACAAAAAGACTCTCCTTCGCAGATTCTATAGAATACGCAAGATTACTGTTAACAAAAAGCAAATGCGAGATCAAGGAGAACCATAAACGATGAGGAACACAACTCTCACCAAGGAAAAGCGAACACATTCTCCACTCAAATTACGTCAATATTCACTGGATGCTAAACTAGGCGACGGAATTTTGCTAAATTCGCAAAATTTCAAGACATCAAACACTCCCCGAGGAAAAACGGATATATTTAACACTCAAATTAGGTCAATATTGACTGGATGCAAGACTAGGCGATGGAAATTTGCTAAATTCGCAAACTTTCCAGACATTCACAGCCAGATTACGACAACAATCCCGTTCCATTGCATATCAGCAGAACAAACAGTCAAAATTCCGTACCGTCTCCTTGAGATCCTCGCCGTGCAAGTCCTGGAGGATATCGAGGAACCGATCCAGCAGCAGGGCGTCGTACTCCACCAACTTGTCGTCCTCGCTCACCTTCGCCGGGACCAGGAGCCTGAGCTGCGCATCGATGGACGCCAGCTTCTCCAGATTCCGATTCGCCATCCCTCGAATCCGAGGCCCGTCGCTGCGATCGCCAAGAAAAACCAGAGAAAAGAAAATCAAACCCGCGGGCCCTAACTCCTCATCACAGCCACAGAAATCAGATCAATCAAAAGCCACGGTCGTGCGGAAAGAATGCTACTTTTCGGGAAGCATGTACGGACGGGACAACAATGTACCTGACGTAAAGCGGCCGAGACTGAGAGAGTGGAGAGCAAAGACGAAGAAGAAAAGATCGACGGAGGAAACAGTAGAGATAGAGAGAGAGAGTTGCGAGATCCAGAGGAGGGCGGAGGAGGGCTATTTATAGACGGGGCCCCGGATCAAGAAAGGGGTTCGTCGAAACTCAAAAAGTCACTCTCTCTCTAACTCTCTAAAATCTGCATGTGAGTTTGTCGTCACACGAACATGCAAAATCTCTCCTTTCTTGTTTCTCTCTCTAGATTTCGGATTTTCCGGATACGGGGAATATGCGATCCGGCCGACGTGGGGTTTTAACCTTGGGATATCCAATCCAATCCAACCGCGGATGGTAAAAAGTGAAAACGTGCTAAATCCGACGTCGTTGCAGCCGGTTCGTTTTGTCCGAAGAGGAAATAGAATCTCTCGCGCGGATTCGTTTCGATTGAAATTCCGCCCTTTATTCCTTGAAATTCAATTTATTGCCGACTGAATTAAGCATGTTAGATTTGTTCGACCAAAAACAAAAAAAAAACAAATTCTAGATCTGGGAAATGATCCGGTTCGCAAGTAGAGGATCGGCAATAATGTCGAGGGAGAGTTATGGTGGCCCTGTTATAAAACTAATAAAACTAAAAGCTGCTTTTGGTTGGGATCTAAGAGATAATTTATTTTTTGGGTTGTTCGAACACCACCAGCTTCAAAAAAGAAGAAGTTATTTATTGGTTTTTTTTTTGGAGGGCATGGAGGAAAAGGAAAAGGGAAGGTAGAATTTAGAATTTGTTGAATTTATAATGCATGGTTTCTTTATGGAAGGATTGTGGCAAAACTTTGAAAAGGAGGAGTAGCTTTTGATATTTGCCCCACCCTTCGCAAAAAGGCCAATGCATCCGAGCCGTTGAATGTCATATGAGGTCCACATGATCAAACGGAATGTATGTACTAGAATTATACATGACGGGTATAATTAATACTTTTCCTTATCCTTATAAAGCTCAATGCCAAGAAAAGTAACTCTTCTATTGACAAGAAAATTTATTTATTTTTATAATTGGAGGAGTCTAATGATGGAATTGAACTTACTCTATATTAAAACCACATCTCAATTATATGTTGGCATGGGACGAATCTGATGATGGAATTGGAATTAAACTAAATTAAAAGCATGCCTTATTTGTTAGTGGGAGACTACAAACCTCTAGTTGGAGGACTATCTTGGGAAGGACATAACTTTTGGAAGGAACCATATGAAAAGCTAGGAGACATGTAAAATGTTTAAGTGCAATTTTCATGTTATTAATGAACTTGAAAATTTAAAGAATAAAGTTTGAGTGCCATTTTATTCTTCTGCCTCACTTTATACAAGCAATAGAAAGACAAAGCGAATCTTTAAATTGTTTACATAAAGGCCTTGATTGGCATTTTTAAAGGAGGGAGATGAGAGACTATCTAGGGAAGGACATGGCTTTGAAAGTAGGAGGAACCATACAAAATGCTAAGAGTTAATGATGTCTTCTTTGTTAAGGAGAGAACTAAAAACTCTAGTTGGAAGACTATCTAGGGAAGGGCATGGCTTCGAAAGTGGGAGGAACCATATGAAATGCCTAGAGGTAATGATGTCTTCCTCGTTAATGAGAGACCAAAAACTCTAGTTGTGGAGAACTATCTAGGGAAGGGGCGTGTACAATGTCTGAGTGCAAGTTCCATATTACTAAATGAGCTTGGAAGGTACGGACTAAAGTTCGAGTCCCATCGTATCCTTCTTTCTCAAATATATATATTCTTGAGGGTGGCGAATACCCCCATATCAAAAAATTAATAATCTTATGAGTTCAATCAAAGGCTAGCCGTTCATGTAAGGGCCAGTGAATATGTAAGAAATTACTTCATCATGACCCGAGCTTAAGTGATTTTGTCAAATAAAAATATGCTCCATAAACGTCACGCCTTTGAGACGTGATATCCCAACATCTTTCAACATTATCAAGTAAACTAAAATTGGATTATAGATTACCGTACTTATCAAGCAATACGTCAAATTACAAGTGGACAATCAAACAAGTAATTCCATCTTGAGACCCAAAGTAACAGGACATGGACTAAGTCTAGCATGTAGTAACAATTTGTCACGTCATTCAGTGCACGCAATATTCAAAATAAATTTAAATAAACCCAACATTTCTTTAATCCTTTTAAGCCTGGTAGCCAATACGGTTGATCCTTCTATGTTTGGGAAGATTTCCAAAGTGGGCGAAGAAAATGATGGTGAAGAAAAAGAAGAAGAAGAAGGTGAGGAAAATATTTCTTGAAGTGTCCGCCTTAGAAGCGTGCTATTTAGTTTAATAGATAGAAAGGTCAATACTCCAAAAGAAAAAATGATATTAAACGATTTTCGTGGCTGAATTATATGCGCGTGCTTGAAAAAGATGCAATGAATATTCCAAAGGATGGAGTCATGCGGCACGTCACCAAGCCGGCAATATTAGGGCATTCGTAATTTATGACGTCATAGGGTATCGTTTTCCTATTTTGCGTGTAGTAATATATATATATTTATTGCCAACGAGTTAGGAGTGCTAAAACCAATAAATATGATA
The DNA here is from genome assembly GCA_007663325.1 of Eucalyptus pauciflora. Taxonomy (NCBI): domain Eukaryota; kingdom Viridiplantae; phylum Streptophyta; class Magnoliopsida; order Myrtales; family Myrtaceae; genus Eucalyptus; species Eucalyptus pauciflora. The sequence continues at coordinate 532,143 of VMYD01000177.1, read as the reverse complement.
TTAAATTAAGTGACGTGAGGAGTGAGATAATATTGGTCAGATAAGTAATGCTGATAGCCGGCGGCCATAGTTAAAAAGGAGTTTGATATGTTGACGGGCTGATATAAGAGGAAAAGGCACATATCATCAAGTTCGAAATGTTACTCCTCGTCAACTACGACATACAATTCAACCCGATTCGTCTTATCATTAAAATAATTCAACTTGATTACAATCAATCTTAATTCAACAGAAACATGTCGACCTCTTACGTTAGTTTTGAATTCGTTATGTCATATATCGGGATCAAATTACTCTCAATAAATTTTTGTCTTTATGTCGTGTCTCGTCGAGGCTTGCCATATTAATCCTTAGTCACTACTTATACTAAAGATAATATAAGGGGTCATGCTATATATCATTCAAATTTTGCTATACAATTTCTTTATTGTTATATCAGTATGTACCATTAGATTAGTGGACAGCTAAGTAACTAAGGTCATAGCCGCGCGTTAATGAAGACATTTGGTTGCTCCGTCAACAAGTTATGCGAGCCATACTAGAATTTTTTTTTTTTTTTTTTTGTCAAGAGTAAGACTAGAAATTCCACAAATCTAAAATTTCAAACTTATGAGATGAGTTAATTAAAAAAAAATATTAAGTAGGAAGAAGGAATATAAGTTCAATTTCAATGGCAAGTCTTGACCCTTATCGATTTCTGTATGGAGGCAATAATTTAGGACTAGAGTAAGTCTTAAAATTGTTTTGTCTAGGGATTCTTGTGGGCCTCATCATCCCATAAAAGTTAAGCACCTGAAGAGTATTCCCTCTTCCCGAGGAAAAAAAGATATATAGGGAAATTGGGCACTGGGAAGGACAAGGTATGTGGATACCGGCACATTAAAATAAAGAATATCGTCTGGTAGCTCGCTGTTAGCGAACGAGTACAAATAGCCCATATTCAGTTGGAAATCACCCCGTTTTGGTGAGGTTACCCTATAAATAGATACCAAAGATCCAAAGCAAACCCCTGGCTACAAGGTAACTTGGTTAAGGAGAAATGTTAAGGAGAAAGAAAGACTATAAGTTGAGTTTCGTTGGCAAGTCTCGACCCTTATCAATTTCTTGTCAAGGAAAGAATCCCTATCTCTTGTATGTCAATATTGACCCCAAAACTAGACGGCAAAATATTAGCAAAATCGAGAAGTTTTCTATGTATATAACCTCCAAATTTTTTAGAAATGTCATCATAATAAGGTTTTATTTAGACGGAATTAGAATATTCATAAAGCAAGAAGCTTTATAAGGTTTTACCATTTGTTTTTCACTAAATAAGAGAGATTTTCTATTTTCAAGTTCATGAACACTATTGAACAAATTAAAAATTTAAGGATAATATTACATACATACCGATACAAAATTTGAGGGTTATTTACGCAATTATCTGAAAGTAAGGTTTAAGACCTCCCGCTTTACTGGAATCCGATCAATAAAGTCAAGAACGGATGGGTGGGTCCAGCATCGCCGCCGTGAATGTCGCACTCTTCAATTATGACAACACGATGGGACCACTCCCGAGGTTTTGACTTGAAATTAAAAATCGATTTCCAGAGGCACAATTCATGCGGCTTCGATCTCGGTCTCGGTTGTCTCTTTTGGACTTCGAGATCCGTGATTATTGTCTGGACGTGTTTAGCGGGATTCCATGCTTGGAAGAAATTGTGAATTTCTGCATATATATTGCTGCTTTTTGATTGGCCATTCAAGATTGGAAAAGCCAAGAGATTGGATGCCACGAATCAGCAGCCAATCGGGAACGAAGGGTTGCCACACAAATCGTCAAATTCACCAATTTGGAGGAGAAATTTTCTCATTTTGCCCACTGGAGACGAATATGGAGGTTCACGTAGGTCAACCAAGATGGATGGCTATGGCAAGGGCCAGCCCTTTGGTCCATTCATGGAACATTATTTCAAAGTCAATTGGGCATATTCCCCCCCTTTGAGAAAGCATATTATGTGTAGGCGGCATAGCTGAAGATAAAAAAATATAGCTGAAAAGAAGAATGTGAAATTTATGTGTGTTTTGATTGATTGTATATGTGTATATTTATAGACTTTATTAGATGACTATTGGGAGAAGTACAAAAAAAGTCGTAAATACGTGACATTGATATCAATTCGGTCTTAAACTTTTTAATTGAAATATTTTCACATTGATATCAATTCAGTCAATTCGGCCAATTTTAGTCAATCGGCTCTGGTGTGGATGTCGACTATTCACCCAACGCTGATGTTGCAATTTTTTATTAATATTTTCTTTTCCTTTTTTTTTTCTCTTTTTCTTCCTTGGATTCCTTGTAGTGGTTGGCAAGCAAGGGTCACCAAGCCCTCGTTGAGGCTAGGGTGGGGCTACCCTCACCGGCCAGTGTTGGATAAAAAGGCCAAGAGGAAGAAGAGAAAAAAGAAAAAGGAAAAAGAAAAAGAAAAAAAGGAAAAAAATTAATAAAAAATTCAAAAAAAAAATTATTTAAAAATTGCCACATCAGTGTTCATCGGTCGACTAGTGTTCACATCAGTGCCAACTGGTCAAATTTGATCAGATGGACTGAATTGGTATAGTTTTGAAAATATTTAGAATTATTGATCCAATTGAAATGTTTATAATTGAATTGATACCAATGCGATAGATTTAAGAGTTTTTTAGTACTTTTCTTGATAACTATCTAGGTAACGTATTAAATATGTGCAATCAAAAGAAGATATGGACTATATCATGAAAGATATGGAAAATCAATGGAAATATCTTTAATATCTTTGGGAAATGCCTTAAATATCTTTGACATTTTTCTCATACTGAATGTGACGTAAAAAAATCAACTTGAAATTGGATAAAAAGAATTCGAAAAATATTTGCGTGGATTGCTGCAATGTTCGATGTACTTAAGAGAAAACTAGATGACGTTGTTGCCAAGTCAAGTTCTCCGAACCTGGGGCATGTGCTGAACGTTCGGTTTGGAGAACTTGACATTTAAGTCAGTTCAACACAAGGGTAGGTTTTAACGCCTACCACCGTATGGTCCCTGGGTAGCCTCCCACTTAAGGGGTCAGCATCCAGATCACCGTATGTCGCCATACCTACCGTTACCCCAGTAGCTACGGTCCCCACGTTTCCCCCCAAGATTTTCTTCCCGGGGAGAAAGGAATACGGGAACCAACCGGGACTCCCACCCGAGGGCGGTTCTCCCGCCTGTTCCCTTGAGCCTTTTAAGGACTTGCTCAGGTCCACTACATGGCTGTTGTGTGCTGTTATGGTTGTTGGTGCAGGCTACGTGGCAAAAGGCGGCTAAAAACTACCGTTGTGGAGGAGGTTTTTGTTGCGATGGAGGCAGCTGTCGTGGCAAGAGGCTATTGTTGTGTAGGATGAGGTTGTTGTGGTTGCCGTGTAGACTATGCAGCAACAAAATTGACTGATGTAGTAGCAAAGGAGACAAACAATGTTGAGAATTGATATCGAGAGAGAGATATTAGTAGTTATTGAAAAATATAATGACACAAGATAAGAAGTGTGCTCCCGGCGTACAATGGGCACCACGTATAATCTTTGAATTGTCTAGCTATGATATTATGTTAGAAAATCCCACTCAAAAGATTAAGTTGATAGATAGAGATAGATTACTCATATGTAAAGAGTAAATAAACCTCATTGTCAAGTGATGTGCGATATTTCAACACCCATCTCACGTGCAAACTGAATTAGGTGTGGCAAGTGGAAATTTGACTAACGATGCTGGATGCACATGCGAAAGTAGTAAAACCTGACTTTGGTGAATTGAATTAGAAAAGTACCATGTTGGAGAATAAATATAGCGTGAATTAGTTAATATACCCTTATGGTTACATAACTCATTAATTTAAGTTGTTTAGTTAAGGTTTGTGTAATTGGATATGTTGGTGGACTTGAACTTGAACTTCCTCTTTGTGATCTCATCAAGTGAATGTATCAAGTTTCTACTGAGCAAATGTTATCAAAAGCTTTTCAGTTTAGATGAGTCCAATTATATATGTTGACGAGCTCAGATTTGAACTCTTTTTGTTGATTTCGCCACGTGTTAGTTATGATAAAAAAGTTTCATATTAAATGATCAGTGGCTCAAATTTTTGAGTGAAGAAGATGGGTTTAACTGGGTATGTTAATGGATTTGAATTTAAGCTCTCTCTTAGTGAGCTTCTTAGGTGAAAGTATTAGGATTTCGCTGGGCACTCCTAATAGCTGGCATGTGTGGTCAATCCATCAAATGGGTCACGTGATCAACGACTTTATGTTTAAATTTCGATAACCCTCAACTATATCGGCTTACCTTTTCACGCATCACTCTCTCGTGGAGTCGTGGTGCATTCGATGCACACCAGAAAGCCTTCTCCTAGGATCAACGTATGTATAATTATTCCTTACTCCATCTTTGTGCTGAAAACAAGTAGGAAATATGCAATTACTCAAGTGTCATCCAAGGTTGCCGAGAAAATACCTCCATCCTCGGTGCACAGAGAATATGTACATGAGGGGGGCCAATGCATCATATCCATAGATATGAACCCTAAAGTTTAGGCAAGAGTTTACAAGATGATTAGGATCTCACGTTCAAGAATCCATGAAAGTAGGCATGCCTTTCATTGATTTCTCCTAAAGATTTCATTTCAATTGGAATTTGGTTATTCAATCTCTCCCGGTCGTATATGATTTGTCGAGGTCTAGCAAGTTCTTTAGTCCCCTCTCGACGAAAAGGTAGGCTTAATTTGGCATACAAATGCTGATTCAGGATACCGCCCGATCAACTCGGCAAAGCTTGCTGATCCGAAGAAGCAAGACGTATGCAAAGTGGAACTTTCACTCAACAAACACCTTTAGGCTCTTGTTTGTTAAGAGCAGGCGAGAAGGCGGAATGAAAGTGGATGACGAAAATATGGAATTCTTTTAGAACTGTAGGCATAGCCATTCAAAGCTCTTCCATTGCATCATTGTCTAATGACGTTGCGAATATGCTGCGTGCACGCCGACTATCAAATTTAGAAATGTTTATGTCATGTGCCAATAATCTTTACCCTAAGCATGCGCTTGAACTGGTGAGACATCAAATGCCGTTGAAGGGAGACTCCGCATGATGCAATTTGGCTGCATAGGCATCAGAATTGTGTCGATTTGATTGTACAAATGAATTGGCATGTCGTGGTGCATTCCGTCAATGATTTGGTTATACAATGAATTGGGTGTCGGGGCACGCCTGCCAACTGAAGTTGACCGGTTCATCACTTGATTTTTAAAGGGAAAAAGGAGGACAAGAGAGCAAGTATCATTGAATCCCACATTCATGCTGCTATACCCATTTAAGTATACGGATGTATTGACACCTAGAAATACCCCTACGAATACGTGCTGGTCACAAGGGACCCAAAGCTGTAGACTCACCATCACAACCATATATGGGCCATAATCTATATCGACTCGGCTCATAAATAGTCATACGACAAAAGATAATTAAGGACTTTGAGAAATCTTAAACTGAATTTCGACAGACAAACAAAGACCTTGATGAAGTAATGGGTTGCCATGTGAAAGTTATCAAACAAGTATGGATAAAGCAGTTCAACATGAAACGTGGAGGGACTCTTGAGAGGAAGTAACTGACTATTGATAGTTATCGACTATTGATAGTTACCAAGTTGACCTATAAATACTACAAGTCATCCGACAAATAGCCCCCGAATAGCATACAAAACTATTTTTTTTTGCCTTTATCCTTACTTAGCTTTAGCATAGTTGTAATTTAAGATTCCCGTCTTAAATTCAATTCCGGCTAGTGTCTATACCTTGGGAAATGCCGTCGGTTAGATTCCAGTGCTAACCCATAGTTCTGTATCATCGATTAGATTCTGGAGTTGTTTTCTCATCCTCATCTAGAGACGGTGTTTATTAGATGTTACCTCTGTCTAGCATTGTTGATTAGATTTTATGTATGCATCTAGGAACAATGTATACTAGGTATTGTTATCATTGTCCAGTTTCGTTGATTAGATTTCGACGTTGTGTCCTTATATCTATCTCGGATCATTGTCTATTAGGCATTGTCCTCACTGTCTAGTATCGTTGATTAGATTTCAGTGTTGTGTCCTTGAACTTAGTAGAAAGTAGTGTTTTGTTAAGCATCTTGTTCATATCCAGCATTGTCGAAATGCCTTTGAAATTGTACAGACTACTTTAATTTTAATGGACCTTCATTATTATATAAAGGTGAGTCTAAATGATGTCATTGATTAGGTGTCAACATTAATTATCATTAATATTAAGCGTGTGGTAGACCCGCAACTTCTTTAATTTCGAGATTATAAGGTATATAATCTTGTTCGCATTTGACCCTCTTTATTCAAAACTAATACAACCCGAGTCTCTTTAAAAAAAAACCAAAATATGACACTTGGTAAAAGATATTTCGTTGTGGGATTCAAAACTGACGAAACAAGATGAATCGGCGTTGTCGTGGTACGTCCGTGATGCGCATCCACCGAAGCCGACGGGCTCGTAGCTTGATAAAATATTAGGTGGTCCGGGACCGCCACGTCAGCGTGGTCCCGGACCACTCACGCGGCGCCACGCGTGCGTGGAGGGGGACAAAAAACCTGACCCGGACCCACCTCTCTGACGCTCTCTCTCCTCTTTCTGTTTTTTGTCCCCTCCACGCACGCGTGGCGCCGCGTGAGTGGTCCGGGACCACGCTGACGTGGCGGTCCCGGACCACCCAATACTTTCTCCTTGTAGCTTAGGTTTACAGAGGCAAAGGGACGACTAAAGACTGAGCATAATCGCATATAGATTAATACTGTTAAGTGGGATCTTTCACAGCTCGCCTGTTTTCAGGCAGTGATGGGTTGACTTTGGAGAGCGAAAATGTTAAGATACTGAATTATTGGGACGGTGGCTTATTCAATACAGCACCTGTCAGCAAGAGCCACAGGATAAACAACCACTTTCAGTATCTCTAATGACTTCAGCTGGCCATAGTGTCAAAATCATAAACAATGTGGCTCTGTTTCTTTAATCAAACCCAAAGTTATTTGGTGGTTTCTTTAATCTAAAATGCAGTTGCCTAGTCTTGTCCTCTCCGTCGAGTTTGCCGTCGTGCAGATCTAGCATCATTCCATGTTCGGCAGCAAAGGTTGGTTATGCGTGTCCATTCTCGTGTCGCATTTGGAATTCGGATAATGTTAGCTCATTTAATTTGGTTTTCTTGGATCTTGAGAATGGTCATGATGTGTTTAAACTTGTGTTTTTGCTTCTTGAAGATAATGCTGGGTCGATCAGAAATTTTGAAAGTGATGGGCAATCTTCATTGTCTGATCTTGTGAAATGTGATTGATCAACCATCACAAACTGGAAGTTCTCCACGATCACTACATATTCAACTCATATACAAGAAATCATTTCAGCTCATTCAAGAAGTTCCTTAAAGCTTAAAACTTGATGACTATGCTCCAAAGGTACAAATCTTCATCTGGAACTTCAATAGCAAAGGTCACTAGACCACTTCCTTGTCTATATTCAAATGGCACTTCCCGGGACTCGACCAATATCCTCTTAGGCTGAGCCAATGAATAGGCTCCAAACATGCCGCATCCTCGAACTCTCATGGAAATAGTCATAGGTTCGTCGAGTTCATATTTCAAATCACTGATTGCTCCTCCAGAGTTAAACATCTCAAGGAGACCTATAGGAGCGAATTTTGCTCCATTCGACAAGCTTTTAACTGGAACGACGGTGAAAACCTCGTATTCTCGAGGATTCAGCGCAATTGAATAGGATGAATTCTTCAGAAGGTAAACCACCTCTCCTGATGTGATCATTAAAGGAAACAGAAAAAACGTCATTGAGCACATTGAGTGCAGACTTCCATAAACTGCATCAAACGATGTGTAAAATCAAAGCATTATTTACCCCCACGATGCGAGTACACTATAGTATCGCCGCTCCATCTGTCATCAGCAACTCTTGGCAGATAGTCCACATCTTTTGCAGTAATAGACCCAGTGAGGGTCTCTACGTGTTCATCGTGGATAAGTGGCTTTTTCGTGACTCGACACCAACCAGCTCCTTGACAGTTGAATACACCAATCACTCCAGAGAAGCTATTCAAGTTCCATATCTTCAAAAGGCTGCAATGAGAAAATTTTGGGAACGCAGTGCTAAGTTATGCAGCCAGGATTACAAACAAAGAAGTTTGGGATCTGATGGCGGAAGAGTTCATATATTTTCACCTTTTCTTATCTCTAACAGGGTCAGAAAACAAGCAATCCCTTGTTGGCCTCCCTGGTAACTTTGCCCTTAGTATAGAACCGTCGGGTAGTGAGAGTTTCTTGAGTAGATTGAAGTCATGACATTCAGGCTTGTCACTGCATTCTCAAATACAAGCACATCAGGAATGAGAAAGATGGACCAGAGAGACGAGAAATCCTAACCAGTATTTTTACCTAACATAAATGGCACATCCACCAACTGCACGTGCTGCTCCGTGATATTCGGCCATTGGATGTTGGCTCTAGGATTTTTATGAATTATCTTAAATTAGATATAATGGAATGCATGCCCTCACATTGTTATTTAGTCTTTAGAAAAGGCAAAAACTTACATGGAACATATCCCAGTCTGGCTGCATGAATTCCCCGACAAAAGTGGAGTTATATGCAACTGAAGCGACCTGCATTGTGTGTGATGCAGGATCTCTTGGGAAAAAATCATCTGATGCTCTCATTATAGCTGTTTTCTTCTCACTGCACAGTCATTTAGATGTCACACGGTTCAGGTGCTTAAAAAATCTGTGAGTCTTGCCTTTTGCTCATCATGATCCAATGTAAGAAATTCTAGATGTAGAGATGACCTGTATAAACCGTCTGTGTTATGGCTCATACAAGAAATGATGTCATTGTCTGAGAAATTACGGGCAATAGACGCTTCAAGTGCTTCATGATACTTTCTAGCAAGATTCACTCGTCCGCCATAGCCTTTCCCGAGAGTTTCAAGCATGTTCTGAGCATCTACTTTGACTCCATCAACACCAGTTGATGCGAGATATGAGTGAAGATCATTGTAGAAGTCATAAGCCTTCTCTGGCTTCACCAGGCCAACTCCATTCATCATAAGGCTTTCAAGCACATTACAAACACCATTTGCTTCAATACCGGGAGATGACATAGGATACACCAAGCTGGCTTCGTAGTGTTCCATCGCAGGGGAATTTGGTTTTACGCCACCCCAGTACCCAGTTATAGCATGCCACACATAGACGTACCTGCAAAAAGTTTAACAGAATGATAATAGTAAAACCTTGACGGAGAGGCACCTCTGTAACACCTGAACAACATATCTAGCAGCAGATCATACTTTAGACCATATTGCTCTTTAATTTCAGCAATGATGCGCTGGAGTCCACAGCCCAGTTCTTTCTCCACATGCCCTTCCTTGGGATGCTTTCGAAACTTGTGGTTCTCTTTAATGTCTACCAATCTGTCTGCGAAGCTGTGAGACAAGGTCACAGAGATAAGGTAAGTTGATGAAAAGAAACTCTGCTCATCCCTGGAAAACGGCAAAAAGCTTCTCACTTGGCAGTGTCCTCAGCTTTTGATTCAATGCCTGTGGGATCCATTGCAACTGATTGCCATCCATCATCAATTATAAGGAATTTTGGAGCGATCCCACCTTTCTTGAAGCTGTGAGAATTTTATGTTAATCAGTGTCTGAGAATTTTAGATCTGTGCTATTATATTTCGGTGTCAAGGAATAGATGGAACCTCTCTAATCCTAGCTTCAGGCCTTCTTCTGTGACGTCGGTGTAGAAGGCATCCCATGTGCACCAGCCAAACCAATTTATCATATCTGGTATCTGAGCCACAAAGAGTAAAAAGTCGTCCAAGGGATGAAGATTCCTGATATGTCTCACAAAACCTATCATTGCTCTAAGATGCTATTATGGAGGAAATGCTACCTTTTTCCTCTCACGATGACAGAACGTCTTCTGATATTTTTCAACGGCCCTGTAAATTACATTTAAGTCGATGCTTAGATGATTTATCAAGGCGAGCCTTTCTAAATGAGCCACTAGGAACAAAAATAGTTGGAGATGCTTATATATATATATATATATAGCACATTAATTCATAATTTGGTACTTCTGGTTATCAAGAATGCTTAGCAGCTATTTTAAGAACATGAACTTACTTCACTGCAAAAGTAACAACGTCAAAAGGGTTTGATCCTGATGCTGTGAATACTAAGTGATTTCCATCAAATGTATCAACGGCAGGATCACCTGTGGTAAACCAGCAGTTACCCAAGTGCAACAGAGCTTAAAGGTTTGTAAAATGATCTGGCGAAGACTGATGCTTTTCACTGCGTACCACTTTCCAAGCAGATGACCATCTCGTTCTGTTCGTTCCCTTGAAGAACAGCTCTGAAATCCCCTTCAAGGAGTGGTAGGAAGACGATGTACATTTCTTGTTTGTCTATTCCATCGCTTCCTGTTCTTGCATTGTCCAAGCACAAGCTGTTGCGGACTTCAACCAACAGAAATTGGGTCTCGAAGGGAATTTCGCAGCCAGAGTCACCCATCCACTGTGTCATCCACCACAACTTGAAGCGGTAAAGACTCATGAAACGTAAACCCCTGCAAATCAGAAAATTTAACCATTTGAGTAATCAGTTACACAGAACCACAAGCACTTGCACAGAACGAAGAACGGAACCAGATTGTCACATACTAAATTAGCAACCAAACCATTTGCTACATACAAGAGTCAAGAGATGCTTTTGCAGGATTGAAACCAAAATAGTGACATTAAAATCTAAATCTCAGTAAAGAGGAATTTGCACCTAGATGGACCAATGCTGATTTTCAGCTTGCTTGAGGCAAATCTTTTGCTTTAAGTGCTCCAAACTTGGATAAAACCACTCATTCAGCAACTGATGGCACTAAGCAATAAGTAGTTACTGAATTCTAGCCAAGGAAGGTCTTCAAAGTTGTCCCCTTGTTTCTAATAAATCACTCATTTTCTGTACCTTGAAAGTGTAAGCTCTACCATGCGGAATCTTCTTTCCGTCAAACAATTCATCCAACCCAAGTAAACTTATTGGCTGCTTGAAGTCTATTTATAAATCAAGCACGTATGCCAACAAAGAGAAACCTGAAAAGAGCTAACTTTGCCACTGCCTACCTGGGTTCATTCCCTTGTTGTACAGTCTAATTTTCAACTGCTATTGCCATGATGAGATTACTAGCAACAACGTGGACTACTAGTCTATATTCCAATATAGTAGCCAAGAATATCGCATGCGCTGAATTACTGCCGAGCTCACAAAAACCACACAGTTTCATGGAAATATTTGAAATTGGAGAGGAAAAACACCCATTAAAGAAGTAACAACAAAAGGAGATTGCATACATACAGAAGCTTTCCAACAGGGAAGACCCTGAGGCTGCCCTTGTGATCAGATTTGACCCCAATGAATGCCCCATCACACAGAACATCATCGTTAGAGACCACGGGAGTCAACGAAACATTGTCGTGCACGTCGGATAACACGCATTGGCCTGACACCATCAGCTTCCCATTTGTCAAGCTCACTGTTCCTGCCCCCATAGTCATCTTTGCTCTTGCGGCTTTTGTCGAGCTCACTGTTCCTGACACCATCAGCTTCCCATTTGTCAAGCTCACTGTTCCTGCCCCAATAGTCATCTTTGCTCTTGCGGCTTTTGTCGAGCTCACTGCTCCTGACACCATCAGCTTCCCATTTGTCAAGCTCACTGTTCCTGCCCCAATAGTCATCTTTGCTCTTGTGGCTTTTGTTCCTTAGAATTGGAAATGAAACTGAGACTTCTTCAGCAAATAAAAAGGTCTTCAGTGGGCGAAGGAACTTGTTCTAGCGAGCAGTGAGTACACTAGAATAAGATGTTATTGGCTCAAGTGGTTACTGCAGAGCCAAAGCCAACAGAGGAAAGATAGAGGAACAGATAAGGGCCATTCATCAAGAACCAGACATATTCCTGTGTCACGGTCGTGTGGTGGCCTATGTTCATATGATTTCAGGCGTATGATTCCAATGCCTCAACTTCATGTGACTTGTCTGTGAAATGGACTAGGATGGCCCATTATGGCCCATTATGGCCCATTATAAAATAGCATCTTTGGCATGGTTTCCAACAAGACATATTGACTCTACAAAAGACTACATATCCAATTAAAGATTATGTGCCATATTCAATCTTTCGGTGTCTACTAAAGTTCATTGCTCTGTCATGTTTGAGTTCCGCTCCATCAAATGCTTTTGGGGTAAGAGGATCATCTCAATTGAATCAAAAGGATGTAGATGACAAAACCTGATTTAAAATGATATTGTGCAAGTGATTTGACTCGATGTGCTGAATCTAAAAAAACTTATCTTGGAGAGCAAGTACTTCAATCGTAATTGAGGAGAAGTTGAACGGAGGACTGACCGATCTGGTAAAGCGCTAACCAAAACATTCCCTAACAGTTTTCCTTTTTATCAGATCTTGAGCAGGAACAAGACTTTATCCATGAAATGCATCTCACTGAAACACCAAGAGGAATAAAATGGAGGCAAATAGAAGGTGCATGTAATATTACACACAAAAAAGACCCAAAAAACTTCCACTCATTGCTTGTTTGGGCCCAAAGGAGCCAGATTGTTTTGATGACCTGTAATTGTCCTTCGAATTGAAACTCCAAGAATTATTTTTGGATGAAATAAAAGGATTTCTGGGATATAACTTCGCCAATATGATACCGTATTATCATTACTATTCTATAATGCGCTCGACATGTTGCATCATAATGAGAAACTAACGAGCACAGTATTAAGACGAAAGCTTGATCATTCTCTCTTACTGGCGATACCGCCACTATACAAGTTGCTCCGAAAATAGAAAAGAGAAAGAGCAAGAAAAGAACACCACAAAACTCTCAGGTAAAAGTAAGACTCCACAATGTCCCTCCTTCACAGGCCCATCACCCTTTGTGAACTTGTAGTAGCTGAAGTCGCCGGGCTGACAGCTTGTGACCTTCGGCAGCACGCGGCTCTCGCTCCAGCCCAAGTTCTCGTGGGCTGACTGGCATGCGACGCACTGGCTGTCTGCGCAGAGCCCGAAGTTCCTGCATCGGCTCGGCAATTGGTACTCGGTGTCCCGGTCTGCATTCCTACAGAAGGGAGAGAAGGTGACCTCCCATGTCCGGCAGTCCACCTTGTCGTAGTAAGTGTAGGCCCGAAGGTTGCTGTCGATCTCGAGCCTTAGTATGGTCGGCCTGCACTGCTCGTTTTGTTTGCCACTGCTAATATTAAGACGATGTCATAGGCATAGCCCTCGTCGGTGTCCGGCCGTCGTCGCTTGGGGAGTTCTTGCTTGTGTCGTAGAGGGACAATTGCTCGGGCTCAATCACCAGGCTGTAAGGCCCGTTGGAGATGGGCCCCCTCCATGAGAGTCATTTCTACGTTAAACCAAGCAAGGTTGTCGTTCTCTTGTTAATTCATGAAAGTTCATATTTTAGATGATTTGTCCAACTTTCATGTACCTCAGAATTGATTCGTCTTTGTAGTTGGTCGCATCATTGGCTGTATTAATTTCATAGATGAACTTGATATATCTAAAATGCTCTTCTCCTAACTTACCGATGATGACACACAAGTATCTCGGTCATTCTTTACAAGGTAATTGATATTCTTTTTTGCACGTGAATTGTGAATAAATAGATTGTTTCTAAATAATATTGCATGTGTGGTGTATGTTTTAGAAAGATTACGTAGGGGAGAAGGGGAGACACAAAACAAACACGAAACACGAAACCCGACCCGACCGAGAGAATCGCCCGTGTTTCTCTACTTATTACCCAAACCAAATGAGGCCCGAACTGAAACACCCCAAAAAATTTGATTTGGGCCGGTTAATTTTGACACCCCCGTGTATTAAATGCAGTGAAGAAATATCTTGTGAAGTTCTACTACTTTATTTGCCTCATCAGTGAAGAATCTGAGAGTTCCACTTAAACCAATTGGGAAATCTATTACGCGGATGAGAGAATTACACGCCGATTGATTTGATGATTCAATTGGTGTTCATTAGTAACATGAGAGTTGCACTCGAACCCGTACGAAATTACGAATGTCTCCTGGAGTTCTACCGATGTACTTGAAAATTAAAGACAAAAGTTTGAGTCCCATCATATTCTTCTTCCCCATATTAACAAGCATTAACGAATACAGCAAAATCTCTAAATTAGTTACACAAAGGCCTTGATGGGCAATTTTTGAAGGAGGGAGGGAGGAATAAGCCTTCAAAACAAAAGCTAAATATTTGTTTTTGTCGGGAGGTTCGATGGTATGCCGGGCTTAAACCATCTTCGTGGAATTAACCTAATTGAACTGATCCTAGCATTCATCGCATATATACCTCTGTCGAGGCAATTTCATCATTTTATCAGATAGATGATGAATTACATTCTTCAGTCTCATTGCGCTAGTTCAAAATGCTACAACCACAAACACTATCACCAGTAGCTAGTCATACAAAACTAGTGCTGTACAGTCCACACGTGAAAACAGCAACAAAGGCAACCCGCTGAAAAGGTCAAACGCGACAATCTGATTGCAAATAGCTCACCTAGAAGTTCCAACTTAAGTTGTATAACCACGTAGCATCAGTTTCAGGTGTGTATAAAGTGGAAAGAAACTTTTGAAATAGAAGGGACGAGGAAAGAAAAGGAGATCGTCCCGCGTCTTTAGCCGGCGTCCTGCATGCCAGCAGCGATACCCTTCATGGTCTAGATTAAGGCATCCTCCAGACCGGCACTGTAGCCGCTCGACTCCATGACCTTGGAAGCTTGAAGTGCCCTCTCAACCTCAGAAATTAACATCTGAAAAATGCACGGAACGATACCTTGGAGGTTTCTGGATAAGGCTTCTCGATCCATTTGAGTGTGTACGCCTGGCATACGTTTAGGGTTGTGATGTATGAATCTCAGAGGCGCAGTCTCAGCTTCAGGTAGGGGGCCCCTTCCAGAAGATCCTTGTGACCAGCAACCTAAGATGAAGACCACATATGCATTTAAACAAGAAATGTCACCAGAAAGGTAACAAGCGATACCTACAGCAGAATCCTTTTATTAATGAATTACGTAACATTTGCATAAAAAAGAGGATCTTACAAACTTAATGCAGCAGACATTCAGAAAATTGAATATTAAACTAAACTGATGGATTGCTGGACCTACGAGCATAGATTGAAGTCCTGCGAGAGGCAGGGTCATGCTCCTCAAAGTTAATTTTCGTCCTTTCTTTTGCCCAATCATTTTCTAAATGAAAAGAGCTCGAGGGGCATGGAAGGAGAGTGACCAATAATATCCAGAACAAATTGCGGAAGGGGACAAAAGTGATATCCTGTAGAGAGGTTTACCTGGAGAAGATGTTTCTTTGTTTGTTCATGGTTAGACCTCAATCGCTCCCCGAATGACCAAAGATCTTCATAAACAAGGAGCTTGTCATACAAGGCGGCTATTTCCAGGATCACCCTTGGCAAACGCCATTTCGACCAAGTCAGTGGTCACTCTAAAGAAAGGCCACTCGTTGTACCTCTCCTGCAGCATATGCAGACTCCGGACATCCTTCTCAATAACATGCTTGAATGTGGCACCAAAACCAAACCACACTGGAAGGTGAAACCTTGTTTGTGTCCATGCAATTATCCAAGGGATTGCACGAACTGACTCAATGCCTCCACCGGGGTTTTTGTTGGAAATTGGTGATCTATTTTCAACAAAATCTAGTAGCTACTAACTTAATGGAGAAGGAATGAGTCGGCAACATTGCACGTCCATGCAAGAAAAAATGAAGAGTCCAAGTTGAACTTGAAGACTCTGTGAAGAAGCATCAAAGAAAAACCTAGAATAAGCTAGAGAAGTGTACGTGCATGGGAAGCCAGAAGCTGATCAAGAGAAAGGGGCACACATTAAAATAATAAGAAGCCAAAAACATGAAGAATTTTCTGGTACGTGGGCAGCAGAACACGTGGACAGCAAATAGACAAAAGAAAAAGTAAACAAGTCAACAAAAGTGGAGCTGCAGAATAGAAAAATGCAGAAAAATGGAGAAGCCACCAGAAGATCTCGAAGAAGCCGCACAAGCAGGAGATAAAAAGCAAACTTGTAATTTTATATTAATTTTTGTACTAGATGTCGGTGGAGGAAGGCGGTGCTCACGCCTATAAATAGGCTTGTACTTGATCATTTGAGCGTGTGAGAGGTCCACCTTGTGTGGTGGGAAAATCCTCCACCGTGAGAGGTCTTAGACCTCCACAAATCTCCATCAAACTATTTCTTTCAACTAATGAAACTATTTTTCTCCATAGCCATGTTCTTTATTCTTGAACTATCCTACATTATCCCTTGTCCATTCTCTACAAAATATACCATACACTTGCACACATCACAAACCAAAAACTATAACTAATACCAAAACCATGCTTCCGCGCACATTTAAATTCTAACAGTTTTGCTTTGACGGATAGATCCCAATGTTCAGACCACCGTATTCCATCTCTGGTGTGGCCTAAACACTAAAACAAAAAAACAATTCATTCTTTGCATCATATTTAGGAGTAATGGAGTCCAAATCAACACACGAATTTCATACAAGACGAAAACATTTGACAAAATGAGGCTCTTTGAAAACAATTGAGCGATACGCCATTCAGGTTTCGGGGCAATTGGTGGGTGCATTCCATGCTCTAGGGTAGCAGCGGTAAAACATTGCAGAGTTCTAATGCACAAATGCTCCTCTCCAAATGATTGCTCAATTACCTCACCCTGAACGGCGACACGAAGTGACCCGTGGATAGTATCTGGTGGCTGAGACAGTATGGCAGGATGAGTGGGACCATCTCCTCTCCCAAACGCGCCACCATGGCCATGGAACACAGTAAGCTTCACTCCATATTGTTTAGCAACTTTTATAAGCTCTTCTTGAGCCTTGTAAAGCTGCCACGCTGCAGAGAAACGTCCAGCATCCTTTCCAGAATCTGACTAGCCGATCATAACTTCCTGCTTGCCATTGATCCGGTTTCTGTATCAATTGATTGAGAAAAACCGTGCCACAGCAGCAGGAGCACCATCAAGATCTGCGAGCTTCTTAAACAGTGGAACAACTCTCAGTGGTTGCTTCACATGGCACTCACGTTGTAAGAGCTCCATTGCCAGAACCTTTGTTGAAATATAATACTTAGGAATGACAAGATCTTGCAATTTACAACATTGGATGAAGCAGTGGCCATCGAGATAATATAGGCCCCAAAGCTATCAGCGGGGAGCTCTGCTATGACATGGAACGTGTTTAACACATTAGAAATTCTGTCAGTTTGAGGAAAATCAGGACCAAACAATGGGCGCTTGCTGCTGAGCTCAGACGAGCCACTCCTGGCGGTGCTCTTCGGACCACTCCCCGTAAGACCCAATTCCCCCGTGCCTTGTGATCGCATCTAAGGCATCAGTGTGTCTGTCGGAGTTTAGCCTGATGTCAAGTTTGACAAGTGAGAAGCCAAAAGTGGAAACTTGTCTTAAGAAATTAAGAAGCGTTCCATCAGCTATTGGCCGATCCCCAACATGAGAAGAGCGATCTGTAGCAAAGTTCCAGAGGTTCCAAGAACTCCATGAAGAGGTTGCAAACCAGATCAATAACAATAGCCTGCCCTAGATAGCCAGTTGGATTACAACATGCTGCATGCAATGAAGTAAGAGAATGCAAGAAGACTTGGGTAGATAAATGGTCATCTGAACAACCTGCTCAACATCAGTGAATGTTGTGTTGGAATTTGTGATCTAATTCTAGAACATACAAGAGATGGCAGCTTGTAGACTCTTCTAGAATTTTTCTTGAATTTTCTAGTTCAAATCTATCTTGAAGTTTCTAGAATTAGATCACAAATCCTTAAGAAAATCTAGCTTAGGTAGCAAAGAAAAATGTAGAAGCATAAATGTAGAAGTCTCTAGAAGAACTACAATCTAGAATTTCCTAGATGAAGCATAAATGTACTAAGGCGGTGACTCACGCCTATAAATAGGCTTGTAGTTCATTCATTTGGGTGTGTGAGGTCCTCCACCAGTGTGGAGAAGTAGAACTAAGATAGTTTCTATATCATGAAATATTCCTCAATTACCAAAATATCTTTTACTATTCATTTCCATTAATTAGATAAATTATATCTCATGTTCTTTGTCCTTCAATTATCCTATCTCATTCTTTGTTCATCATCTACAAAATATACCATACACTTGCACACATCACTAATAAAAAACTATAACTAATACAAAAACCATGCTTCCGCGCGCACACATCCAAAAATTTTCTAACATGGTCTTAGAGCTAGGCATATCGGATGGTTATGGACATCCGAAAGTAGGTGCGAGTGTGCCAACAAAAGGATACAAGCGATCGTGGAATGAAGACGGAATAAAAAGCATGGGACAAATTACAAGAAAAACTTCAAGGTATGTTTGAGACTTTAAAACACAAGTCAGGATTATCCTGAAAATGGATCAAGGGGGAGTGTTGGAATTTGTGATCTAATTCTAGAAACTTCAAGATAGATTTGAGCTAGAAAATTCAAGAAAAATTCTAGAAGAGTCTACAAGTTGCCATCTCTTGTGTGTTCTAGAACACTCCATCTTATGTTTCTATAAAATAATAGTAGCTATTTGTAGAGAAGTCTAGAGACTTCCTTCACTGACTTTGGCAGCTTATATAAAGGAGCAAGTGCTCCATGTTTTGGGAGAGGAGCATGAGAATATACTTCATATCATGAAGCTCCTCCACCAACATTTCCTTCAACTATTGTAAAATTATTTTATCCAACTAATGAAACTATTTCCCATATCCCATGTTCTTTGTCCTTCAATTATCCTAGTTTATTCCTTGTCCATCATCTACAAACCATATCCTACACTTGCACACATTACTAATCAAAAACTATAAGTAATACCAAAAGTATGCTTCCGCATGCACACATCCAAAAATTTTAACATGTTGCCTCTTCAGGGATGTCAGAGATACCATGTACTAATAACTAATGAGAACGTTCGCATGTCTGATACAGCTTTTGCCTCAAACCACCAAGTATCACACGGTAGGGGTTCATTTGGTGGTATTTGTTTCCATAACTCTATACCCAGACAAAAGAAGGATGTTTCATCAAATCGGGCAAGAAACTGAAGAAAGGTGGAATGCAATGAAAGGAAGCAGACTCTCGAAACCCTGGCAGGGCATTAGAGGTGCTCTGTTGCGACTAGGTGAGAACCGTTTTCATCATGTTTTGGTGGGGACAAAAGTACATACTCGTAAATAAAGTCTTTAGTATAATTCAAGAAATAGTCAGAACCATTAAAGTACCCGCCCTTCAGGAAGTCACTCAATATGTACAGCTGTAACACTGAAGTACTTAAAAATGACTTATGTTCTTGTTTCATACGGCGAGGGGGCAAAACATTCACGAGAACCAGTTCCAATGATTATCAAACATTAAATAGGAGAACTGTAAATTGTGATTCAAAGAAACCCTATCATGGAATCCAGAAAATATTACCTATATAATGTTTTGCATCTCTCCTTGAGGATCTATGGAGTTCATCACTACAATGCCACATTACAGAAAAGATGATAATTCAGAGATCTCTTTGGTAGTATGCATCTTAAGTCGATAAATGTATAATTATCAATGATATGCGACATCCAACAAAAATTAGATGCGGATCCCATGTAGAACCTCAAACATTAGATCTTCAGTTTGGGAAAGGTACAAGTTGGCAGCCATAATTGTAGCAAATAAGCAAACGTCTCTGGTGACTTCAGGGGTTACCCTTGGATTACCTGCAATATATACACAACAAATCCACTTTTAGAGAGAGAGAGAATAGCAATAGTTATCTGGAAACTAAAATTTATAACTTCTTAAACTAGCATAGGTGCATTTCTCTATGTAGAAAGTCATACCGTCGCAATCACCACCCATCCAAGAAGAAGATTGAATTAGAGGTGCATTAAAAGGAGCAGGCTCATTGATTCCTATGTTCTTCAAAGTTGTGTCAACCCAGTGCAAGAACCTGGGAACACCTTCTAAATGGTCTCATGGAAATAGCTCATTCCAGCTCTCATTTCATCTTGTGGAGTTGGAGGGCTCTTTTGAATCTCGTTTGTATGGAATGCAGCTTGTATCTGTGCAGGATAAAGAAAATACAAAAAACAGAGTACACAAGCACGATGAATGGTTTAAGAAATGCATTTAAACTCTCAACTTTAGTGGTCTTTCAACAGATAAGATCCACTTCATATGAAGTTGAAACAAGAAATTACTCGAAGTCCATAAAACATGATGTCAATTTTGAACTGCCAGTGAAACTTTTGCTAGTGTACAAGAACAAGCATTGTTGAATATTGTATACTTGAGCATCTAAAATAATCCAGTAGCAATGAGAGCAAACTTCATGATTTTGAAAGGGGAACAAACAGCCTGCAAAAGCCATTCATTTTCATCCAATCCCATACGCACGGGCACAAGTAAATTCAAGATCCAACGATCCCTATATCTACCATCGTTGATGTGGGTAATATTATTTTTGGCAAGTAACTAACAACTCATATCAATGGTGCACAACATCTGTAGCTAGGATAATCAAATAGGAAACCAGAAAAAGATATAGAATAAGAGAATTAACTGTGGGGTGAGTGATGTGGACATCGAGCCATATCGAGGAGGAGATGCTAGGGACCTGTTCTCTATTCCAACTGGTTTGATCGAGCGCAGGCCAAGCAATTTAGACAAGCTATTGGCGTCATGGTTCTTGATCTTTGGCATGGAGACGACCTTAGACCGAATCTTGAAGAATCTTGGAAATCTTGGCGTGATCTTTGGCGTGGAGATGACTTTGGATCGAATCTTGAAGAATCTAGAAAATCTTGGCGCGATTTAATTATCTAGTTACCAAATATTTGACCAAGTCAATAAAATTATCTTCTTGTTTAGGCATATTCTAGAATAGGAAGTATTAGATCTCCTAAATTGTAATCAAACTAAATTAGGGTTTTAGGGGCTGGTTTGGCCGAACTCTAGGACTGATTTTAGGGTTTGTGTGGCGGTTAGAAGGCCTATACTAAGGGCTGACCGAACACAGACAAACACATAGCGTTCCATTGATTTTCCATATCTTTCATAATATAGTCCATATCTTCTTTTGATTGCACATATTTAATACGTTATCTAGATAGTCATCAAGAAAAGCACTAAAAAAGTCTTAAACCTATGGTATTAGTATCAATTCAGTTATAATTTTTTCGGTAGAAGTACAGCCCAAGTGCCAAAACTTGGCACAAGGGGACACTTAAGTGCCAAAACTTTGAAAAGGTACACTTAAGTGCCACTTTCTTTGAAAAGTGGGACACTTAAATGCCACCTCCGGCGAAGCTTGCCGAAAATCCTACGTGGCAATATTTTATTATTTTTGTTTGCCTATGTGGCTTGCCGAAGAACTGACTTGGCTCTAACTCACTCGAAACGATGTTGTTTGCAAAATAAAAGCCTCGAATTTGCAAAAATGATGTCGTCTCCCACATTGCCCCAAATCTAAAACCCTATTGAAGTGCTCGAATCTAAGTCTTGAACCCTAATTTTGATTTCCCCAAAATTCCATCGTCGAATATTGGAAATGGAAAGCAGAACTCGCAGCAACGCCTCAAATTCCTCTCATTGAAGCGAAGGAGAAGGCCAGTGTTTCTGTTTTTGTGGGTTACCGAGTCCAAGAAGAACATCGTTGACTCGAATCAATGTTGGGAGAAGATTTTATGGATGCACCCGATATAAAGAAAGGTCGAAGTGCAAATACTTCAAATGGGTTGATGCGAAGTTCTCTGACCGAGCCATAGAGGTGATATTGGATCTACTTCATAAAAGATATCAATCTCCATCTATGTTTGTGGACGACTTGGACGATGTTGACTCAATGCAAGCTCAAGCGTCTTCAGCTAGACCTTTCAAGAATGAAGTTTCAAGGATGAAAATTGAACGGAAGTGTTACCAAGTGTTTATTATGGTGTTGTTTTTTTGTCTATTATATTTTATTATGAAATGTAAAGCACTTGAAAATGAGAAAAAGTTTATCCGACTGCCATAGTTAAAAATGAGTGGACAAATGTAATTGTTTTGGATTGAATGTAGGCTTTTTTATTTTTGAAAGATGAGAAGAAGTTTGTGTTGTTCCACAAGATTGTTGTGGTTTTGTTGTTGTTTGTGCTGTCATATGTATTGTGGGTTACTTCTTGTGTTTGTGGGGAGGTTAGGGAAATGGAATGAGTGAATTAGATGCTGCTTGTACTATGTTTTTACTTGTTCTTGAATATAAACCAATAATGATGGGTGTATATTGGGTCAATGTGTTGTGGTGGCTTTTTTACTTGAACCAAATATAAACATAAACCAGCAACAAATATTGGAATTGAATGGAGTTGCCATAAGTTAAATTACCATCACATTCTCTGTTTTACTGCAGACCAGCATATACACAAGACAAACATGAGTGATTACCCGAGTGCCATAAGTTATATTTAGAAATCACTTAAGTGCTAGTCGCGATGAAAAAATGATCACTTAAGTGTCAAGTTATTATTAAAGTGATCACTTAAGTATTAAGTTATTATTAAAGTGATCACTTAAGTGTTACTCGTAGTTAAAAGTGAACACTTAAGTGCCAAGTTTTTTAAAATGTGATAAGTTAAGTGCTAATTTTTTTGTAGGTTTTCTCTAAAAATTGCGTCAGCCATTACCACTGGTTGTGCCACCAACCATCACCACTAACCACACTAGGCGCTTCAGCCACCACCGTGCTAGTGGTGTTGCTGCACAAGGTACTGGTGCAAGTTGAGCCTTGCACTAGCTTGCACCAGTACATGGTGTAAGATGTGCAAACTGCACACTTGCACCGGGTACAACATAAGCCCATAATCCCCACCACAAATCCATAATCACGGGCATCATCACCAGCCACACCAGCACTCCAGCTACCACCATAGACCCAACACCAATAGCAAAAAGTAGAAGCAGAATCCATATCTTACAAAAAACAAAAGAATTTGACAAGCAACGAGATCATTTTATTGATATTGAAATTAAGTTTCACAAAATCAATGACAAACTAAAGAAAAAAAAAGATGACCATCCATAGCAAGTTATTATAACGTTTACAAAGCTGACTCTTAAACTCCACAATTCCTATCACGTCCCATCTCATTAATCAATATGCACGACACCCCCTGTTCGTGCTCCTTTCGATGGGCTTTTCACTTGATTCATAATTCTTGCACTCTTTCTAATTGGACGTGCAACTTCTTCTTCAACCTTCTCAGTATCCACTAACTCAGATGGAGTTGCAAATGTCCCAGGCTGAATTGATTCAAAAGGAGCTACAATTGTCCCGGGCTGAATTAAATCAAATGGACCTGCAATTAGGTTCTTGCTCTTCTTTCTTGTTGGCGCAGTTAATGTTTTCTTTTTTGTTGGTGCAACCATTGATTCTTGAGTTGGGCCTGAGATAAGAACCTCTGAACTTCTCCCAAACTACAAAAAGATAATAAATTGTCAGCAAAAATCTGCAGCCTAAATTAAACTAAATACAGCTAATAAAACTTATATTCAGAATGACTATTCCAGTACACTCATCTATATAAAGGCCATAGCCATATTGTCTTAACCTCTTCCCAAGTGCCCCTCTTGTTTGAATAGGGGCGTCACTTTCAGGAACTTGTGATTTTTTGGCTCTTTTTATTGCTTGTGATTTCTTGTGTCCTTCAGCCACAATCGGGGCTTCTTCGACCAATTCTTCAGCTGTGCGTCTTCTAGATGGCCTTTGTGTAGCCGCCCCTTCACCCGGCCTTCTTCTAGTTATCCTTTTGTGTAGCCCTTCAACTTTAGTGACACCTTTTGTTGGGCCTTCTGATGGTACTTGTGGTGCCCCTTGTAGTGATTCTTCTAGTGGCCTCTGTGATGACCCTTGAGGTAGCTCTTGTGATGGTCCTTCAGTTGGCAGTTGAGCTATAACTTGCTTTCTTTGAACCTGAGAAAGAGGCAAAAGACACCATAAATATAACATCGGGCCATATAATAATGTAAAGAAAAACTGAATACAAATTGTTGAATTTACTGAGTATTTCTTTCTTTGCTGAAGAATAGTCGACTGAACTGGCCGTTTAGCTGCTTGGGCCAATCCTTCAGCTGGCCGTTTTCTACCTTGCCTTCTTCGAACATGCTATTAAGTTTCATGATTTACTGGGGTTCTTCTTGTGACCTAACAAAGACATTATATAGAAGGTCAAATAGGATATTATGTACATATTTATGATAAACCACAAAGTAACATAAACATAAATTTTATTTCATGACTTACCGGGTTCTAGTTGTCGACTGAAGAATAGTCGACTCACTTGACCTTTATGTTTACCTTTCTTTAACTGTCTCTTCACTAGGCCCTTCAGCTTGCCTCAACTGTTCTTGTTGCTTCCTCAATTGACAACTTTTAATATTGTGGCCTGCTACGTGTGTTGACACCTAAATTTTGGCAATTTAATTAATTTATTTTTTGCATAGGAAATTAGGAGGTTAATTTTATTAATTTCATAGCATATAGATTTAGGTTGCATTTATTTTGTTATTTGCATTATTTGCATTTTATTGGACCGGTGGCGGATGGGTTCAAATTAGATGGGCTAGGCCCATGAAGCGAGCAAGTTGGCCCAAGCCCATGTTTTTTAATGATTGAAAGATTATCTCGTGAAAAATTAGAAATTCGAATTTTTTGTTCGAGATATGATGAATTGTTTTCGGATAGAGCAAGCGATATTGCGTTTAACAAAACGAATATTGCGGATATCGATTCGAAAAAATTGAAAACCTAATCGGTGGCCTATAAATAGGTTTGTTCGCTTAGGGTTTCAGAGGGAGGCCACATATTGAATACACGGCCACACATTGAATATACGGCCGCGTGTAGAGGGGCTTTTACTTTGGGATTTTTTAGGTCAAAATTCAACACATCGAGAGAGGGAAGGTTTATGTTCTTCCTGCAGGTTCTAAAAGAGGACGCAAGCAACAAGCGTCCGTAAGCAAAGGGAGAAGAAGACCATTGAGGGGCCTTTTGCTTCGTTCAATAGGAGGGGGGTCTTCTCTCTCTTCTTCGATCAACACTGGGCACACAAGAATCCAGAAAGAGAATAGAGGCTAGAGCGAGCAGCCCGAGCTCTTGCTTCGCTCGAAATCCCGACGCCGTCCCCATCCAGACGTGAAGCCGTTGCTCCTCTCCACCCAACGCTGAATAGAGCCTCTCCTTGTTGATGTGCCAACGAGTGATACTGTCCCTTGACCCGACACCATGACGAGTCGCTGTTCCGTTGATCTTTGTCTCGATGTCCTTGCACGATTAGACAGGTTTTGCCATTGAGCTATCTTCCTCGCGTTGGGCTGTTATAACGCCATATCTTCGTCTTTGGACGATTTGCTCGAGTTTTGTTGCGGCTCTTCTAGTTGATATACACGGACCATCAATGGTAGACAAGTAAAAATTGACTATGTGGGTTTGAAAGTCAAAGTTGGATATTCAAAGACCAATATCGCCAGAGTGGCCAGAATTCGATCAAAAAGCTAAGGGGCTTCTGTAGCTACCGTGCGCATTCAGCAAGTCCGATGGCCACCAAGTGAAGTCGTGCGATCGAGACCAACACCCACGGTGACCCACTGCCACAGATGCTGCCCTTGAGCCAAGCCTTGTCCTTAGCCGTGCCGCGCCCACCGTTGGTCCATTCTACCGATTGAGTTTTTGAAAAAATTCAAATTTAGGTATAGATCTATTTTATTTTATTACGTAGATTTATTTGATTTAGTTTATTAGGTAGATTTATTAGATTTAATTTATTAGATAGATTTGCTTTATCTTATTTTAGGTTTTGATATTTTATCTCTTTGTTTGATTTTTTTTAGTCTTTAAGGTATGACTGAGATTCCAACATGAAAGTGCCCCTCAAATTAGGGATTGTCAGTTCGATTTTCGCGCCCGAAAATCTGACTCACAATCCCTTGCAAAAATCGACAATCCGATCTCATGCTCGAGATTCGATTCGCGATTTAATTTTAAAATTGGACAACCCGATCTCATGCGCGAGATATGGTTCGCCAATTTTTGGATATCAATTTTATCTTGTTTGATTTGATGTCGTGGTGTTTCAATCAATTTTATTTTCGTAAAATAAAAAAAAACAAAAATTGAATTAGGTTTAGGTTCGTTTTAGAATATTCCTAGTTTTAGGGTTATCTTGCATGTTTAGAATTGCAATCTTATTTTGAATTTTTGAATAAAAAATCCAAAAATGCATTCATTTAGGATGTTAGTTTTCTTTAATTTAAATTACATGTTTAATTATGTGGCAATTTTAATTTCGAATTTCATAAAAAATTTAGGAATTAGGGCATTCTTTGCACGTCATTGCATATTAGATCAAATTACATGTTTTATTTTAGGTCTAGATAGATCTTTAGATAAATTGCATGATAGGTTTTTTTTAATGCATACTTAGAAAGCATTTAGAATAGATAGTATTTCACTTTAGTTTGATTTTCTTTAGTGATTTTAATTATGAATTTTTGTTTAAATAAAAAATAAAAAATCATCATGTGCACGTCATGTAGAATTAGGGTCATGTAGAATGCACGTCATTTAGTGATTATTAGAGTCATTTAATTAAAAAATCATTTGCCCGTCATTAGAGTTAGGTTGTTTGATTAGTTTAGATTGCATCATTTAATTATTGCATTTCTTTAGAAATTACCTTTACTCATGTCGTATAGTTTAAGTCATGTTACCATGTCATATCAACTTATGTTAGATTAGTAACATTGCATCGCATGATTCTTATTGAATAAATGAAAACAAAAAAGATTGAGTGATTGCTTGTTAATTAGAAATCATATCTAGGATTGCTGATGTGAGTTTTGATCTAACAACGCAGATGCTTTCGTTACTTTGAGGTAAGTTTGTAATTTATTCATTGCTTTCTTGGGTGTTAAATTGATGGATTGCGCACCCGCATGATCACCTCACATGTTAAGAAGGTGAAATAAAATTAATTCAAGCTGCCTGCAAAATATTTTTTCAAAAATGAAAGAGAAAGGTACCGAAAGGGCGTTAGAGAAATCTAGCGTAATCAAGTTCCCGAATTCATAATCTCTGGTTCGTAGAAGTAAAATGATTCTCTCATTATTTTATTTAGGTGTCTAATCGACCTACCGTAAACTGATTAGTGGCGACTCCTAATTGAAAAATCATTTGCATGTTAATAACTTGAACCTAAATCGCGAATTGGTATGGGCTTGGGAGAGCTCGAGTTAAGTCTAGGCTTAGCAATCCATTAGCCAAACCATAGGTGGTCCACACCCGGAAAATTGGGTCGCGACAACGTGACAATAAGAGCATGTCATTTTTGCACATTGCCCGCTCATTCCTTGCTGACCCAAGACCTCTCCCTCCGCCATTCTTCGTCTTCGTTTTGGCCTTCCAATTTTATTCTTCAGTGGCAAAGATTGAGGTGCTTTATGATCCGTGGGCTCCCAAAACTTGCTACTTCTAATTGGCTGCATCATGAACTGGTATGAAGCAAGGTATTTTGATTTTTTGTATCAATCATCGATGTAATCATCTGTATTATGGCCCTTCAACTAGATGACACATATGGCATGTGCACAAGGAATTCCATTTAGTTGCCATGCTCTACTTGACCACTTCTTGCTTCCTAGATTGACAACATATTTATCGGCACCCTTCATTGTCTCATATCCGTTATCTCTATTTCAAATGGGATGACAATGCCTACTTGTAGCCAAGTTCTCATCCAATTTCTTGGCAATCCTAGGATCATATTGTCTAGTCCACTTTGCAGCCTCATCTCTTTGTTTCTGCAGCTGAGTCATGACCGCAACTCGTATATCTTTGATTGGTTTGCATCTGACATATATTATCTTCAAATTAAATATTTCACAAATGTTGTTGTCGACGTTATCGCACTTGAATTTCTCACTGAAGAATGCCCTGCACCAATGCTTCGATTCTAGTTGAAATAGTATAACACAACCTTCATTTGTTAACTGAAGTAGTTATTCTTTGGCTATCCTAAAGTCGGCCATATTTGTACTCTTTGCGAATTGCCAAAATTGCAATTGCAGCTTATCCCCTTTGTAGGTCTTTGCCCAATTTCCGTATATGTGCCGCGCACACATTTGATGTTCAGCATGGGGCAATGACTTGGCTACTACCGGAACCAATTTCTGCAATAATTCAAAGTAAGAAGTAAGAAATGTAAGTAAATAACATGTTAATATTACAAAGCAAATCAAACTATTGACTAAATTTTTCAAAAAACAAGCATGACCTTTTGTTGGTCGCTCATGAATGCCCACCTTTCCCCGTTTGTTATCTCAAAGTCAGCCATCAAATTTTTCAAGAACTAGGACCAATTGTCCTTGTTCTCAATCTTTACAACAACCCAAGCTAGTAGGAACATTTGGTTATTTGCATCTCTTCCAATCGCCGCCAACAATTCTCTCTTGCACAAGCTCTTCAAGAAACATCTGTCCAATTCTATAATCCGTCTACAACTAGCTAAAAATCCCCGTCTGCATGCATCAAAGTACATATAGAACTTATCGAACTTGGTCCCACTATCATGAAGCGGCCTCTCCACCACCTCTACATACACTCTACTTGAAGGGTTTTGCAGCCTACACTCCCAAGCATAGTCCCACACATGCTCATATTCCTTACTATACTGACCAATAAGTATCTTTATCACATTTTGCTTTGCTCTTTTGCCCCAATTCCTAGATACATTGATGCCTACACGCTCCTTCACCAGCATCCTAAAGTCAATAATTTTCATTTCGGGCATCATCTTGATCAGATCGAAGAAGTGCTTGGACAACGATGCACTTGTTACCCTTTTGTTTTGAAAATTAATGGAACAACTGTGTTCCTCTTGGTAGGCTCTAATCTGGAAAGACCCACTCCTCTTAACAAACGCGCCGTAAATCTTCCATGGACAATTTTGCTGCGAACACCTTACTCTTACAAAGTTCTTAGTGTTTCTAATGAAATCAATATTTCTTTGTGTAGCAATGGAGTTTTTCAGTATAGCTTCCCTAAATTGTATCACATCTTGAAATTTCATACCTACTGATAAAGTGGGAGAGGCAACGGATGGATCATAGGAAGGAAACTTACTTTTCCTTCTACGCATAGCTTCTTGATCTTCTTCAAGCTCGTCCTAGGAAGTAGCAGTGTCAATGCTTTCTTCATAATCTGTCTCTTGGCTAGCAACACCGATATTTGCAGGGCCTTCATCTCTGTTTGGAACTTCATCAGCTACCTGCAAAGTTGCAAATCTATCTGACAAAAAGTCCTTTTTTTTTCATTGACTGTGTAAGCTCCTCCTCCTCGTCGTCGTCACTTAAGATTAAGAAATTTTCAGCAGCCAACCCTTCATCGTCATCATCACCATCACTGGATTCAGCTACTTCCCAATCTAATTCAGTGATGGTGGTGAACAACATCTGCGCCCCTCTCCTCCCCGTCTTGTCCATCATGCCCTCCTTCATCCCAAACCTTAGTACTAGCTTGAATACCATATCCTCCTTCTCCTACTTGGGTGCTATCTCTGTTATCATCTTCGCCCTCACTATCACTATTGTATTCAACAAATACTTTTGTCTCTTCGCTATGAAGATAATGATATAGGACATCTCTAAAACCATTATCATCTTCTAAAATTCTCAAACTATCCCTCAAGCCTTTCCCAAGAACATAGTACAACAACTTTTGTACTTTATAAGGCAAATATGTCATTATATCCCTAACAAATCCAATATAAGATGCATTCTTTATATCTACGAAGATAGTACCCTCATTCCCCTCTCATACTCCCACTCATCCTCCCCAATCGCAAAATCCCCACTGTAGCAAACAATAACAGCAATAGAGTTCTTATCATGAGCCATTTCTGCAACAAAAGAGGAAAAAAAATACAATTAACTTTTGGAACCATATTCACAAAGGACAATAGACAATTGCATGTGAAGGTCCCTACACTCTTTATTAAAGAAAAGAAGAAAGAGGGAAGATGTCACGCCTCGAACCCCGAGCGCATACCCATCCCTCTTTGGTCAATAAAATTTTGCGACTTCCCAAGGTTTAGTCGCCGACCCTTTTTCTTTATTGCACATGCGGAAGCGAAAAAGAATCCCCTGACAGTAACAATCTCGGGATAGAAAAGCAGAACAATAATTTCACAAACAAACATGCCTTTATAAACATATGCTGAGTCAAGTGCAAAAGTCTATGGTCAAAAGACTACAAAAGACTGTTCTCCAAAAAGAAGCGGTCCTATTCGACCTATGCTTCAAATCACCTCCTCTCAGCTCTAGGTCCTCCACTTGATGACCCTGAAAGTGGTTATACAATAACCAGTGAGACAATGTCTCAGCAAGTCTAAGCTCTAAACTGCAGCTAGGAGGGAAGCGTCTTAAGCACGCAAAGAAGCGTCCTAAGCACGCAATCACACAAACAATGAGACCTACCTCGTCTCAGTTCCACCCTGCAGGTCAGCACATTTTATATCACAAATCAGAGCATCACTCAAGCTCAATTAATTGGAATACAATACTCAAATCATCACGCGTTCCTAGTTTTGATCTCGGCATATAGCACGGACTACTCTCAGTTCGACGGTCTTTTGGCATTGCCAGGCTTCGTCTCACCCCATTGAGCACGGCACGTCACTTCGTCGACGGCTTTCCCGAAGGAGCATAGGGTCCAGAATCTACTGTGACCGGCTTCCCTTTATCAAGGGGTATCCCAAATAGGGATAACGTCCAGCTCAACAGCCCGGGACGATTTCTCATTGTCATCACACGATCACTCAAATATGGCCCAGGGCACTGTGCATTGCACTCAAATACTTCAATTAAAATGGTGAACCTGGCCTTTTTCTTCGTATTAGAAATCCGCATGAAAATAGTCGTGCGTGGGTACACGGTCAACTCGACCCAAAAAAATTGACATTCTTCCTTTTTAAAATCCCACTATTTTATATAGTATATAAAATCATTTTCGGTGTTAAATCCGACACCCGGGATTTTCTGAGTAAAAATTGGAAATTCATAATTTTTGGAATTAAATACCAAAAATCCAATCATCACTCAATTTGCATAATTTAACAATCGATTGCAGAAACTAACCACACCATTGCAATCAGCACGAAATTCCGGTCACCGGCCATCTCGGCCTAATTTTCGGAAAAATAATTAATAAATAAATAATTTCGAAAATTAATTATTTAATTCAATTTAATTTCTAAATATACTAACCTAGGCCAAAATTATTAAATTAAATACCAATACGGACCTGGAAAATTCCCGAACCCTTATGGATAAATAATACAATTTAATTAGGCCTTAGCTAAACCATGTTAACCACCTAACATGCTCAATTAAATACTTAAATCATTAATTTAATCTAACTAACCACCTAATTCCTAATTAAATAAAATCTAAATACCACTTAGCATCAAAGCTTACTAAGAAGAGTTTAGAGAATAAACTCACCGGTGTATCGCGAAAACCGGTTCACCGCGATGACAATGCGACGGCGGCTGAAATCTTAATTTTCGGCGGCGTCGGCAGACACTCGGACCGGGCCTAAAACGGGCCTCACAAATCTCAGCCCAATTGAGATTTGTTTTCAACTTGGGCTGCTGGTCGCGGGCTTGTGTGTTCTTTGCGGGCCCAAGATGGGCTTGAAACTTGGGCTAAAATCCAATGGGCTGAGCTGCACTTGAACGGGCCGAAACCAACTTGCTGGAAATGGACTGAACTAAATGGCTTATGCTGGGCTTGAATTTCTGTTGGCTTCAAGTGGGCTGAGCTTGATGGACTTTGCTGGGCTTCACGGGCTCGCTAGCTGAGATGGACCAAAATCTGGGCTGGACTACCGAGATTCGCTGGACAATTGCGAGCTGCTGGAGAAGGCCCGCGGACGAAGCAACGTGGAGACGCTGGGTTGCTCGGTGGGCTGCAGGGAAGACGAAGCTGACTTCGTGCGGCTGGCGTTGCGGACGAAGGAAACGTGAGAGATGTTCGGACGTGGCAGTTGCAGCTTCGGTTGGCGAGATGCTGCGGTCAACCGTTGGGCTTTCGTGGAGGCATGTGGTGACCGGCGAGGACGAGAAGCAACTCTAGTGGACGCGTGGGACTTCGTTCGGCTCAAATGGAAAAAAAAAAAAAGAAATAAGGGCGGTCAACAAAAGGGGATTTTGGTGGGGGTGTTGACCGAAGAAGTGTGTTGGTGTGAATGGAGGACAAAGCTGTGGGTTTACGGTGAAATGCTGAGTGGGCGAAGGAGAGAAGAAGTGAAAACAAAGCTGAAATTGCAGGAGATAAAAAAAACAACAAAAGCCAACAGGGGAGAGGTTTTATCGAATGAGATGTGCGAAGGAGATGAAAGAGGGGGCGTGCGCATGAAGCCAGCTAAGAGAGAAAAGGAGAGAAGTCAACAAGGCTTAGCCAAATCCTTAAATGCTTGGTCCCCTTGTCTCCTCATACTTATCCCCTTTATCCAATAATACTTTCCAACAAATATAAGTCCAAAATAAAACCATTTGATGCAAATAATGCACCCCCTATCCTAGGTTCCGAATTTCATCAATTTGGCTTCAAATTCCTCTCCAATTATCCAAATCGAGGTCCGATTTCGCTGAAGAAAAATCTCAAATAATTTTCTATAAGTCCCCAACACCATATAGCTCGGCTTGCAAGTTAAAAATCCCTTCAATTCGGCCGACCCGAATTTCCGTTTAATTTCCGCGACGTCCGAATCGGATTTCCATAAAAATCTTGGAATCTCTCAAAATTTCTCGGAGGATGAGTTGACGTCCCTAAATAGCTCGTGACACCACATAATTTTCAATTTCTGAAATTGGGTTCAAATAAGCGGTTAATTTCAATCTGGCGCGCTATTAGCGTGACCTAGTCTACCGGGTAGATTTTAGGAATTTTTGGTGCAATTGACCCGTGATTGATTTGTCTCGAGTCACAACGTACATCTCCGACACATTGACGACTCTCGGTTGTCGTGAAAATCTCAAGATTTCAAATACAGACACAGGGTACCCAAAACGTCAGAAAATCAATTTAGTGCAGATTGGTGAGAATTTTGAAATCAAGTGGAATCACCCACATTCTGATCACATATCTCAGCTAAATCGACCTATCTCTAATTTCTGATCGATTCTGACAGTGCCGCAATGACCCTTGTAGACTGACATGGTAGAGCAGTCGATTCCTGTTCGAATTTTCAAGTCCATTGCATCTAGATTCCTTAATTGATTTCCCAGATAAACCAGTTATCTCGTGAGTGGCCAACTAAGAGAATAACACTATAGACGCGTCGACGAAAAGCCCGATTTATTTAATCGAAAACTAATTTAAAAATTTAGGCTGTCACAGAAGATGCACAGGTTAGACGATAGCTACTTTGATTGGAAAGATACTCTTAGGACAAATAGAGGTCCCCGCCCGACAGCTACTTTGAGTATGTCGCATTCCCTTAAAATATGGAGAAATCCCCCAGATAAGCATGGGTCCTTATGACACCAATTTCAACACTGCAATTTTAAAAAAAATGCCTAGAAGTCTCCCCACGACAACTACTCCGAACCCTAATAATCACCATCGCACATTTCACATCTGACCCCTACAAATTACTTTCGCACATCACAATTTTACATCCGAGCCCTAAATCACACATCACAGTACCTACCACCACATTTGAGCCTTAATTTTCCCCCTGCCGAGCCCCACATTTCGAGGCCGATGTTAAACTGTCAATCCGAACCCCCAATAGGATTCTAGCACGACATCTGAGCCCTAAATCTCACATCAATACCATATAAATCTAAGATTTCCCAGCCGACTCCCAAATTTCAAGTTAAAGCCCTAATAAATGAGTCGGAGCCCTAATTTCACCACAGGGGAGAGGAAGAAGAGAACAAACCTAAGCGAGCGATGATGGCAAGCGACGACGGCGAGCGATGACGGTGAGCGATGACTTGCGAACGACGACTTGGGAACGGTGATGGAGAGGACGTCAGATCTGGTGTGAACGTGATGGATGACTGGTTAAAATCTAAATAAACTAAACGACGTCGTTTAGCACTAAGGAAAAATGACGTCATTTAGTTTGGCCAAGGTAGAGTGGATGGGGCGACGTCGTTTTCCTCCTCCACGTGTCTTTTTTTTTTTTTTTTAAAAATTGCCACGTCAGTTAAGCATGTCGCCAGAAAATGACACGTCTGCATTTTGGTTGGATTGGCACTTAAGTGATCCATTTTACTCCAATTTTGGCATTTAAGTGTACATTTTCGAAATTTTGGCACTTAAGTGTCTCTCTGTGCCAAGTTTTGGCACTCCAGGTGTCCCAACTTCTAAATCTTTCAATTGGACCAATAATTCTAAACATTTTCATATTTGTACCAATTTAGTCTATTCGACCAACAACGGTGGCGGCAGTCCGGCGATGATTGGTGGGGTTGGCCGATGGAGGTGCAATGTAGAACTAGAATATGAAAAAAGATATTGATTATTCAATTGAAATTTATGTGTGGAGGCTTTTGGACTGGGCTCAGCAGTGCAAATTTATATCTTTTAAGTATGTTTTCTTTTACTACTGTTAGGCGGAGATGGCGTCGGCGAATGGAAGGCATTGGGTGTGGACTCACGTAATTGACTGGGGAGTTCTTTGGCAATGTCCTCATTGTTTTAGATTTTTCACAGTTGTTGATTCAAGCATTCCGAGGACCAAAAAATATTTTTCCTGACTCCCAAATAGGCCATGTGGCATTGTAGTTTGCACATAAATCAGTGCCCAAGAAAGGGATGACTTTCGAGCTTTATTCGGGATAGTGGATGAGCATGTAGCTCAATGAAGTTATGCAGCTCATGGAGCTCATGCACCTCAACCTGCTCATCCAGCTCATGCGGCTCAAGTAGCTAATATAGATGATGCAGCTCAAATAGCTGATGTAGCTGACGCTGCTCAAGTAGTTGATGTAGATGATGCAGCTGATGAAGACTTAAATAATATCAACTTCGACGGTGATTTTGAACTAGCTGTTTATATCATCTTCGGTAATTTTATTAAATTACCTGGATAGCAGGGCTTGGGTAATGTTGTCGGATAACAACTTGGAGAGCATGCTCCAGTAGGAGCAGAACATGGAACATTCGGCCCATTAGGAGCCGAACAACTAGCTCATGCATTCAGCGGTCTTCCAGCATGACTAGGCATCGTCCCGACCCATTTGGCATGGTATCGTCTATAACCCCACCTAGACGGCATTCCATAAAGGAGCATCGGTCTGGCCTCAACCGTGACTCGGCATCCAAATCCCCGTCGGGCATTCGATAAAAATTAGGCATCACTTCCGTTAGTTGACGAGTTCGATTAAATGACCACTTAAGCACATCAACAACTAAGTCGATTCTTATCGCCATTAATTAGTCAAGAACAAAATAGTTCATTTTCAAATAATCAACTTTGGCAATTTTTAGACTTAAAAATCCCGATAAAATATTCGTACGTAGTCACGTATTTGAAATCAACCCATTAAACTTTGCACACTTCTATTTTAAAACCCAATTATTTTATTTAGCACGTAAAATTCGACGTCCAAACCTGACACCTCATATTTTGCTATTTTTTTCCTCATAAAACCTCATTTGAAAATAGTAAATAAAAATCTATAATTGAGCAATCAATAGCATAGCATCACACGAGCAAATATCCGGAATTACACACTATCTCATCAGGAGAAACGAGTACAAAATTCTATTTATCGGCTAATTCATCATTAATTAAGTTAATCGCAATTAATTATGCTAATTAAGATTAATTAATCTAATTGCAATTAATTAAAATAAAATCGATTAATTCACCAACATCAGGGAGTTAATTACATTTATGGGGTAGATTAGTTTAATATTAATGGCGGTTAGTATTTGTTAATTTTTAGTTTAGCCTTAATTGCGATTAAGGGTGGTTTATATTAAATTTAAGTGCGATTATTTTAAGTAATTATGATTATATTAATTAATTGTTGTTAGATTAAATAATTCAGTATAGTTTAATTAATCATAATTTATTTAATTAATCGTAATTTATTTAATTAATCGTAATTTATTTAATTAATCGTAATTTATTTAGTTAATGTCAATTAGTTTTTAATTAATTATATGTTGGCGAATTAATCAACCACTTTCAGTATCTCTAATGACTTCAGCTGGCCATAATGTCTAAATCATAAACAATGTGGCTCTGTTTCTTTAATCAAACCCAAAGTTATTTGGTGGTTTCTAAAATGCAGTTGCCTAGTCCTGTCTTCTCTGTTGAGTTTGCCGTCGCGTAGATCTAGCATCATTACATGTTCGGCAGCAAAGGATGGTTATGCGTCTCCATTCTCGTGTTGCATTTGGAATTCGGATAATGTTAGCTCATTTAATTTGGTTTTCTTGGATCTTGAGAATGGTCATGCTGTGTTTAAGCTTGTGTTTTTGCTTCTTGAAGATAATGCTGGGTCCATCAGAAATTTTGAAAGTGATGGGCAATCTTCATTGTCTGATCTTGTGAAATGTGATTGATCAACCATCACAAACTAGAAGTTCTCCGTGATTACTACATATTCAACTCATACACAAGAAATCATTTCAGTTCATTCAAGAAGTTTCTTAAAGCTTAAAACTTGATGACTATGCTCCAAAGGTACAAATCTTCATCTGGAACTTCAATAGCAAAGGTCACTAGACCACTTCCTTGTCTATATTCAAACGGCACTTCCCGGGACTCGACCGATATCCTCTTAGGCTGAGCCAATGAATAGGCTCCAAACATGCCGCATCCTCGAACTCTCATGGAAATAGTCATAGGTTTGTCGAGTTCATACTTCAAATCACTGATTGCTCCTCCAGAGTTAAACATCTCAAGGAGACCTATAGGAGCGAATTTTGCTCCATTCGACAAGCTTTTAACTGGAACAACGGTGAAAACCTCGTATTCTCGAGGATTCAGCACAATTGGATAGGATGAATTCTTCAGAAGGTAAACCACCTCTCCTGATGTGATCATTAAAGGAAACAGAAAGAACGTCATTGAGCAAACTTCCATAAACTGCATCAAACGATGTGTAAAATCAAAGCATTATTTACCTCCACGATGCGAGTACACTATAGTATCGCCACTCCATCCGTCATCAGCAACTCTTGGCAGATAGTCCACATCTTTTGCAGTAATAGACCCAGTGAGAGTCTCTACGTGTTCGTCGTGGATAAGTGGCTTTTTTGTGACTCGACACCAACCAGCTCCTTGACAGTTGAATATACCAATCACTCCAGAGAAGCTATTCAAGTTCCATATCTTCAAAAGGCTGCAATGAGAAAATTTTGCGAACGCAGTGCTAAATTAAGCAGCCAGGGATTACAAACAAAGAACTTTGGGACCAGATGGCCGAAGTATTCATATATTTTCACCTTTTCTTATCTCTAACAGGGTCAGAAAACAAGCAATCCCTTGTTGGCCTCCCTGGTAACTTTGCCCTTAGTATAGAACCGTCGGGTAGTGAGAGTTTCTTGAGTAGATTGAAGTCATGACATTCAGGCTTGTCACTGCATTCTCAAATACAAGCACATCAGGAATGAGAAAGATGGACCAGAGAGACGAGAAATCGTAACCAGTATTTTTACCTAACATAAATGGCACATCCACCAACTGCACGTGCTGCTCCGTGATATTCGGCCATTGGATGTTGGCTCTAGGATTTTTATGAATTATCTTAAATTAGATATAATGGAATGCATGCCCTCACATCGTTATTTAGTCTTTAGAAAAGGCAAAAACTTACATGGAACATATCCCAGTCTGGCTGCATGAATTCCCCGACAAAAGTGGAGTTATATGCAACTGACGCGACGTGCATTGTGTGTGATGCAGGATCTCTTGGGAAAAAATCATCTGATGCTCTCATTATAGCTGTTTTCTTCTCACTGCACAGCCATTTAGATGTCACACAGTTCAGGTGCTTAAAAAATCTGTGAGTCTTGCCTTTTGCTCATCATGATCCAATGTAAGAAATTCTAGATGTAGAGATGACCTGTATAAACCGTCTGTGTTATGGCTCATACAAGAGATGATGTCATTGTCTGAGAAATTACGGGCAATAGACGCTTCAAGTGCTTCATGATACTTTCTAGCAAGATTCACTCGTCCGCCATAGCCTTTCCCGAGAGTTTCAAGCATGGTCTGAGCATCTACTTTGACTCCATCAACACCAGTTGATGCGAGATATGAGTGAAGATCATTGTAGAAGTCATAAGCCTTCTCTGGCTTCACCAGGCCAACTCCATTCATCATAAGGCTTTCAAGCACATTACAAACACCATTTGCTTCAACACCGGGAGATGACATAGGATACACCAAATTGGCTTCGTAGCGTTCCATCGCAGGGGAATTTGGTTTTACGCCACCCCAGTACCCAGTTATAGCATGCCACACATAGAGGTACCTGCAAAAAGTTTAACAGAATGATAATAGTAAAACCTTGACGGAGAGGCACCTCTGTAACACCTGAACAACATATCTAGCAGCAGATCATACTTTAAACCATATTGCTCTTTAATTTCAGCAATGATGCGCTGGAGTCCACAGCCCAGTTCTTTCTCCACATGCCCTTCCTTGGGATGCTTTCGAAACTTGTGGTTCTCTTTAATGTCTACCAATCTGTCTGCGAAGCTGTGAGACAAGGTCACAGAGATAAGGTAAGTTGATGAAAAGAAACTCTGCTCATCCCTGGAAAACGGCAAAAAGCTTCTCACTTGGCAGTGTCCTCAGCTTTTGATTCAATGCCTGTGGGATCCATCGCAACTGACTGCCATCCATCATCAATTATAAGGAATTTTGGAGCGATCCCACCTTTCTTGAAGCTGTGAGAATTTTATGCTAATCAGTGTCTGAGAATTTTAGATCTGTGCTATTATATTTCGGTGTCAAGGAAGAGATGGAACCTCTCTAATCCTAGCTTCAGGCCTTCTTCTGTGACGTCGGTGTAGAAGGCATCCCATGTGCACCAGCCAAACCAATTTATCATATCTGGTATCTGAGCCACAGAGAGTAAACGGAATTTATCCAAGGGATGAAGATTCCTGATATGTCTCACAAAACGTATCATTGCTCTAAGATGCTATTATGGAGGAAATGCTACCTTTTTCCTCTCAAGATGACAGAACGTCTTCTGATATTTTTCAACGGCCCTGTAAATTACATTTAAGTCGATGTTTAGATGATTTATCAAGGCGAGCCTTTCTAAATGAGCCACTAGGAACAAAAATAGTTGGAGATGGCAGCACCGACTAAATTAATATATATATATATAGCACATTAATTCATAATTTGGTACTTCTGGTTATCAAGAATGCTTAGCAGCTATTTTAAGAACATGAACTTACTTCACTGCAAAAGTAACAACGTCAAAAGGGTTTGATCCTGATGCTGTGAATACTAAGTGATTTCCATCAAATGTGTCAACGGCAGGATCACCTGTGGTAAACCAGCAGTCACTTAAATGCAACAGAGCTTAAAGGTTTGTAAAATGGTCTGACGAAGACTGATGCTATTCACTGCGTACCACTTTCCAAGCAGATGACCATCTCGTTCTGTTCGTTCCCTTGAAGAACAGCTCTGAAATCCCCTTCAAGGAGTGGTAGGAAGACGATGTACATTTCTTGTTTGTCTATTCCATCGCTTCCTGTTCTTGCATTGTCCAAGCACAAGCTGTTGCGGACTTCAACCAACAGAAATTGGGTCTCGAAGGGAATTTCGCAGCCAGAGACACCCATCCACTGTGTCATCCACCACAACTTGAAGCGGTAAAGACTCATGAAACGTAAACCCCTGCAAATCAGAAAATTTAACCATTTGAGTAATCAGTTACACAGAACCACAAGCACTTGCACAGAACGAAGAAGGGAACCAGATTGTCACATGCTAACTTAGCAACCAAACCATTTGCTACATACAAGAGTCAAGAGATGCTTTTGCAGGATTGAAACCAAAATAGTGACATTAAAATCTAAATCTCAGTAAAGAGGAATTTGCACCTAGATGGACCAATGCTGATTTTCAGCTAGCTTGAGGAAAATCTTTTGCTTTAAGTGCTCCAAACTTGGAGAAAACCACTCATTCAGCAGCTGATGGCACTAAGCAATAAGTAGTTACTGAATTCTAGCCAAGGAAGGTCTTCAAAGTTGTCCCCTTGTTTCTAATAAATCACTCATTTTCTGTACCATGAAAGTGTAAGCTCTACCGTGCGGAATCTTCTTTCCGTCAAACAATTCACCCAACCCAAGTAAACTTATTGGCTGCTTGAAGTCTATTTATAAATCAAGCACGTATACCAACAAAGAGAAACCTGAAAAGAGCTACCTTTGCCACTGCCTACCTGGGTTCATTCCCTTGTTGTACAGTCTAATTTTCAACTGCTATTGCCATGATGAGATTACTAGCAACAACGTGGACTTTTAGTCTATATTCCAATATAGTAGCCAAGAATATCCCATACGCTGAATTACTGCCGGGCTCACAAAAACCACACAGTTTCATGGAAATATTTGAAATTGGAGAGGAAAAACACCCATTAAAGACCTTACCAAAAAAAAAAAAAAAACACCCATTAAAGAAGTAACAACAATAGGAGATTGCATACATACAGAAGCTTTCCAACAGGGAAGACCCTGAGGCTGCCCTTGTGATCAGATTTGATCCCAATGAAAGCCCCATCACACAGAACATCATTGTTAGAGACCACGGGAGTCAACGAAACATTGTCGTGCACGTCGGATAACACGCATTGGCCTGACACCATCAGCTTCCCATTTGTCAAGCTCACTGTTCCTGCCCCAATAGTCATCTCTGCTCTTGTGGCTTTTGTTCCTTAGAATTGGAAATGAAACTGAGACTTCTTCAGCAAATAAAAAGATCTTCAGTGGGCGAATGAACTTGTTCTAGCGAGCAGTGAGTACACTAGAATAAGATGTTTTTGGCTCAAGTGGTTACTACAGAACCAACGGAGCCAGGGCATGATTAAATACTCGTTGTTTGCAGAGGAATCTGGAAACTGTGTGATCTGCAAGCCAAAACAATTATTGGTGCAATTATTAAAGAGAAAGATAGAGGAACAAATAAGGGCCATTCATCAAGAACCAGACATATTCCTGTGTCACGGTTGTTTGGTGGCGTATGTACATATGATTTCAGGCATATGATTCTCATGCCTCAACTTCACCAAATGTGAGATGGCCCATTTGGCCCATTATATAATAGCATCTTTGGCATGGTTTCCAACAAGACATATCAACTTTAAAAAAGAGTACATATCCAATTAAAGATTATGTGCCATGTTCAATCTTTCGGTGTCTACTAAAGTTCATTGCTTTATTATGTTTGAGTTCCGCTCCATCAAATGCTTTCGGGGTAAGAGGATCATCTCAATTGAATCAAAAGGATGTAGATGACAAAACCTGATTTAAAATGACATGGTGCAAGTGATTTGACTCGATGTGCTGAATCTAGAAAAGCTTATCTTGGAGAGCAAGTACTTCAATCGTAATTGAGGAGAAGTTGAACGGAGGACTGACCGATCTGGTAAAGCGCTAACCAAAACATTCCCTAACAGCTTTCCTTTTTATCAGATCTTGAGCAGGAACAAGACTTTGTCCATGAAATGCATCTCACTGAAACGCCAAGAGAAATAAAATGGAGGCAAATAGAAGGTGCGTGTAATATT
Source organism: Eucalyptus pauciflora (assembly GCA_007663325.1). Classification (NCBI taxonomy): domain Eukaryota; kingdom Viridiplantae; phylum Streptophyta; class Magnoliopsida; order Myrtales; family Myrtaceae; genus Eucalyptus; species Eucalyptus pauciflora. The sequence continues at coordinate 490,104 of VMYD01000177.1, read as the reverse complement.
ACTCATAAAAAAAGACCCAAAAAGCTTCCACTCATTGCTTGTTTGGGCCCAAAGGAGCCGGATTGTTTTGATGACCTGTAATTGTCCTTCCAATTGAGACTCCAAGAATTAATTTTGGATGAAATAAAAGGATTTTTGGGATATAACTTCGCCAATATGATACCGTATTATCATTACTATTCTATAATGCGCTCGACATGTTGTATCATAATGAGAAACCAACGAGCACAGTAATAAGACGAAGCTTGATCATTCTCTCTTATTGGCGATCCCGCCACTATACAAGTTGCTCCGAAAATAGGAAAGAGAAAGAGCAAGAAAAGAAGAACACAAAACTCTCAGGTAAAAGTAAGACTCCAAGCTCATTGCTTGGGCACTTTGATGTAGCCCACCGAGAAGTCTCCTGGTTGTAGAAATGACCTAAGAACCTGCAGTCCCTGTTGCACTTGGCTCCACAATTTCCCTCCTTCACACGCCCATCACCCTTTGTGTACTTGCTCAGGAAATGGTCCACCCCAACAAGCTTGTAGTAGCTGAAGTCGCCGGGCCGAAAGCTTGTGACCTTCGGCGACACGCAGCTCTCGCTCCGGCCCAAGTGCCCATTGGCCGACTGGCATGCGACGCACTGGCTGTCTGCGCAGAGCCTGAAGTTCCTACATTGGCTCGACAATAGGCTATTTGTGTCCCGGTCTGCATTCTAGGACTGATCAGTTCCCGGTCCAGTCCAGTTCCAAGGTGGAACCGGGAACCGGACTGACCAACCGATCGGTCTGGTTTGGTGGAACTGGTAAATTTACTATTTTGGGCCAAAAATAAAATGAATGGGAAAAATTTGGAGGAATTAAGATTTTTTTCTTAAGAAATTTAAAGTTATATATATAAAATTAACCGGTCCAGTTCAATCGGTCCAATTCCCACCTTGGAATCGAGAATTGAACCAATCGGCCATTGGTTCCAAAAGTGGGAATTGGGAACCAGACCGCCCTATTTGGGAACTGCCCAAAACCGGCCAGTCCGGTCCAGTCCGAGCGGTTCTTGATTCAGGCAGTTCCCGATGCACACCCATACTGCATTCCTACGGAAGGGAGAGAATGTGACCTCCCATGTTCGGCAGTCCACCTTGTTGTAGTAAGTGTAGGCCCGAAGGTTCCTGTTAGATGTGGCAAATGGGTGGGTCGGGTCGGGTATGGGTCAGGTCGAAAATGGGTCGACCCATATTTGACCCATTTAACTCGTTTTGACCCATATTCTTATAGTGTAAATCTAGTGACTCATACCCGACCCAACCCGTACCCGACCCATACCCGACCTGACCCGTATTGCTAAAACCTATTAATATTCTAGGAAAACTCACTTCTACTATATGCTAATTGGATTAAACCTTCAAATTAAATTCAAAATAGTAAATAAAATAAAATAAAAAGTAAAAAAAAAAACCTATAAATTGAAATATTTATAAATAATCAGACTATGCACATACTTCTCTTATTTGAAGTCAACATACTATTGAATAACTAAAAACTATAATATGAAATTTTTTTAACTAAACCTAAAAAAAGTCATTTTTATGATTTTTTTTTTAAAAGTATAAAAAAGTATTATTAAAACATTTTTATGTAATACAAATTTAATGAAATTTTTTTATAATTCTTTTAAAAATATTTAAAAAAAATAGAATTTTTATTTTTTAAAATATATTTTTATTTTTAAAAAAAATTTTCGATTTTATTTTTAAAAATATTTTTATTTTAAATATAAATTTTATTTTTTAATAATTATTTTTTTTCTCTTTTTTTTTTCTTTTTCTTCGGCCGGCCGCCGGCCACGACGATGGCCGGCGACCGGCCACAGGCGAGCTCGAGCCTCGCCAGTCGTCGGCGAGGCCGAGCCTCGTCGGATCTGGCGAGATCGAGCTCGCCGGCGTCGGGCGAGGCTCGATCTCGCAGATCTAGCGAGGCCGAGGCCTCGCCAGTCGTCGGCGAGGCCGAGCCTCGCCAGATCCGGCGAGTCTCGGCCTCACCGACGTCGGGCGAGGCCTCGGCCTCGCTAGATCTGCGAGATCGAGCCTCGCCCGACGCCGGCGAGCTCAATCTCGCCAGATCCGACGAGGCTCGGCCTCGCCGACGACTGGCGAGGCTCGAGCTCGCTAGCGTCGGGCGAGGCCTCGGCCTCGCCAGTTCGGCGAGATCGAGCCTCGCCCGACGCCGGCGAGCTCGATCTTGCCTGGCCTGTCGCCGGCCGGCGGCCGGTCGTCGCCCTGCCGGCGATCGGCTAAGGGAGGAAGAAAAAAAAGAAAAAAGAAAAAGAAAAAAAGAAAAAAGAAAAAGAAAAAGAAAAAAATTGAAATATAAAAAAATAATATAATTTGGATTTTTTTATAAAAATACATTCTATAAAATTAAAGAAGTCATGGCCATGAGTTGAAAGTGGGTCTAAATGGGTTATTAATGAGTTATTAGTAATAACCCATTTAGACCCATTTAGTTTTGTACTTTATTTTCTCAAACCCATTTTTGACCCATATTTAACTTTCACTTGACCCATATATGACCCATTTAACTAAAAATGGGTTATGATATGGGTTTATGACCCATATTGCCACCTCTAGTTCCTGTCGATCTCGACCTGAGTATGGTCGGTATGGAATTATATAGCCCTCGTCGGTGTCCGGTCCGCTGTCGAGGGTCACTTGGGCTGGCGACCCATCGGCGAGGTACATGCATTGCACGAACGTGTGGTAGAGGAGTGGCTTGGGGAGTTCTTGCTTGTGTAGTAGAGGGACAATTGCTTGGGTTCAATCACCAGTCTGTAAGGCCCGTTGGAGATGGCCCCCCTCCATGAGAGTCATTTCTACGTTAAACCAAGCAAGGTTGTCGTTCTCTTTTTAATTCAAGAAAGTTCATATTTTAGATGATTTGTCCAACTTTCATGTACGTCAAAACTGATTCGTCTTTGTAGTTGGTCGCATCATTGGCTGTAATAATTTCATAGATGAACTCGATATATCTAAAATGCTCTCCTCCTTGCTTGCTGATAATGACACATGAGTGTCTTGGTCATTTTTTATAAGGTAATTAATATTTCTTTTTGCATGTGAATTGTGGATAAATAGGTTGTTTTTAAATAATATTGCATGTGTGGCGGATGTTTTAGAAAGATTACGCAGTTGAGAAGGGGAGACACAAAATAAACACGAAACACGAAACCCAACCCAATTGAGAGAATCACCCGTGTTTCTCTACTTATTACCCAAACCAATTGAGGCCCGAATTGAAACTCCCCAAAAAATTTGGTTTGGGTCAGTTAATTTTGACACCCCTATGTATTAAATGCAGCGAAGAAATATCTTGCGAAGTCCTACTACTTTATTTGCCTCATCAGTGAAGAATCTGAGAGTTCCACTTAAACCAATTGGGAAATCTGTTACGTGGATGAGAGAATTACACGCCGATTGATTTGATGTTTCAATTGGTGTTCATTGGTAACATGAGAGTTGCACTCGAACCCGTACGAATGTCTCCTGGAGTTCTACCGATGTACTAGAAAATTAAAGACAAAAGTTTGAGTCCCATCATTTTCTTCTTCCCCATATTAACAAGCATTAACGAATAAAGCAAAATCTCTAAATTAGTTACACAAAGGCCTTGATGGGCAATTTTTGAAGTTGGAAGGGAGGAATAAGCCTTCAAAACAAAAGCTAAATATTTGTTTTTGTCGGGATGTTCGATGGTATGCCGGGCTTAAACCATCTTCGTCTCCTAAATTCGGTCAAAGGCTAGTCATTCGTGGAATTAACCTAATTGAACTGATCCTAGCATTCATTGCATATATACCTTTGTCGAGGCAATTTCATCATTTGATCAGACAGATGATGAATTACATTCTTCAGTCTCATTGCGCTAGTTCAAAATGCTACAACCAGAAACACTATAGAATAAGGAAATCAATCACCAGTAGCTAGTCATACAAAACTAGTGCTGTACAGTCCACACGTGAAAATAGCAACAGAGGCAACCCGCTAAAAAGGTCAAACGCGACAATCTGATTGCAAATGGCTCACCTAGAAGTTCCAACTTAAGTTGTATAACCACGCAGCATAAGTTTCAGGTATGTATAAACTGGAAAGAAACTTTTGAAATAAAAGGGACGAGGAAAGAAAAGGAGATCGTCCGCGTCTTTAGCCTGCGTTCTGCATGCCAGCAGCGATACCCTTCATGGTCTAGATTAAGGTATCCTCCAGACCGGCACTGTAGCCGCTCGACTCCATGACCTCGGAAGCTTGAAGTGCCCTCTCAACCTCAGAAATTAACATCTGAAAAATGCGCGGAACGATACCTTGGAGGTTTCTGGATGAGGCTTCTCGATCCGTTTGAGTGTGTACGCCTGGCATACGTTTAGGGTTGTGATGTATGAGTCTCGGAGGCACAGTCTCAGCTTCAGGTAGGAGGCCCCTTCCAGAAGATCCTTGTGACTAGCAACCTAAGATGAAGACCACATATGCATTTAAACAAGAAATGTCACCAGAAAGGTAACAAGCAATACCTACAGCAGAATCCTTTTATTAATGAATTACGTAACATTTGCAACACATCAGTAAAAAAGAGGATCTTACAAACTTAATGCAGCAGACATTCAGAAAATTGAATATTAAACTAAACTGATGGATTGTTGCTGGACCTAAGAACATAGATTGAAGTCCTGCGAGAGGCAGGGTCATGCTACTCAAAGTTAATTTTCGTCCTATCTTTTGCCCAATCATTTTCTAAATGAAAAGAGCTCGAGGGGCATGGAAGGAGAGTGACCAGTAATATCCAGAACAAAGTGCGGAAGGGGACGAAAGTGATATCCTGTAGAGAGGTTTACCTGGAGAAGATGTTTCTTTGTTTGTTCATGGTTAGACCTCAATCGCTCCCCAAATGACCAAAGATCTTTAGAAACAAGGAGCTTGTCATACAAGGCAGCTATTCCAGGATCACCCTTGGCAAACGCCATTTCGACCAAGTCAATGGTCACTCTAAAGAAAGGCCACTCGTTGTACATCTCCTGCAGCATAAGCAGATTCCGGACATCCTTCTCAATAACATGCTTGAATGCGGCACCAAAACCAAGCCACACTGGAAGGTGAAATCTTGTTTGTGTCCATGCAATTATCCAAGGGATTGCACGAACTGACTCAATGCCTCCACCGGGGTTTTGCTTTGACGGATGGATCCCAATGTTCAGACCACCGTATTCCATCTCTGGTGTGGCCTAAACCCTAAAACAAAAAACAATTCATTCTTTGCATCATATTTAGAAGGAGCAATGGAGTCCAAATCAACACACAAATTTCATACAAGACGAAAATATGCGACAAAATGAGGCTCTCTAAAAACAATTGAGCGATACTCATCAGTAGCCAGAGTGGCCATTTCATCCATAAGAGCACGCCATTCAGGTTTCGGGGCAATTGGTGGGTGCATTCCATGCTCTAGGGTGGCAGCGGTAAAACATTGCAGAGTTCTAAAGCGCAAATGCTCCTCTGCAAATGATTGCTCAATAACCTCACCCTGAACGGTAACACGAAGTGACCCGTGGATAGTATTTGGTGGCTGAGACAGTATGGCAGGGTGAGTGGGACCACCTCCTCTCCCAAACGCGCCACCATGGCCATGGAACATAGTACGCTTCACTCCATACTGTTTAGCAACTTTTATAAGCTCTTCTTGAGCCTTGTAAAGCTGTCACGCTGTAGAGAAACGTCCAGCATCCTTGCCAGAATCTGAATAGCCGATCATAACTTCCTGTTTGCCATTGATCCGATTTCTGTACCAATCGATTGAGAAAAGCCGTGCCACAGCAGCAGGAGCACCATCAAGATCTGCGAGCTTCTTAAACAGCGGAACAACTCGCAGTGGTTGCTTCACATGGCACTCACGTTGTAAGAGCTCCATTGCCAGTACCTTTATTGAAATATAATACTCGGAAACGACAAGATCTTGCAATTTACAACATTGGATGGAGTAGTGGCCATTGAGATAATATAGACCCCAAAGCTATCAGTGGGGAGCTCTGCTATGACATGGAACGTGTTTAACACATCAGAAATTCTGTCAGTTTGAGGAAAATCAGGACCAAAAAATGGGTGTTTGCTGCTGAGCTTAGACAAGAGCCACTCCTGGAGGCGCTCTTCAGACCACTCCCTGTAAGACCCAATTCTCCCTTGCCTTGTGATCGCATCTAAGGCATCAGTGTGTCTGTTGGAGTTTAGCTTGATGTCAAGTTTGACAAGAGAGAAGCCAAAAGTGGAAACTTGTCTTAAGAAATCAAGAAGCGTTCCATCAGCTATTGGCCGATCCCCACATGAGCAGAGCGATCTGTAGCAAAGTTCCAGAGGTTCCAAGAACTCCATGAAGAGGTTGCAAACCAGATCAATAACAGTAGCCTGCCCTAGATAGCCAGCTGGATTACAACATGCCACATGCAATGAAGTAAGAGAGTGCAAGAAGACTTGGGTAGATAAATGATCATATGAACAACCTGCTCAACATCGGTGAATGTTGCCCCTTCAGATATGTTGGAGATACCATGTACTAATAACTGATGAGAACGTTCGCGTGTCTAATACAGCTTATCTTTCAAATCACCAAGTATCACACGGTAGGGGTTCATTTGGTGGTATTTGTTTCCAGAACTCTATACCAAGACAAAAGAAGGATGTTTCATCAAATCGGGCAAGAAATTGAAGAAAGGTGGAATGCAATGAAAGGAAGCAGACTCTTGAAACCCTGGCAAGGCATTAGAGGTGCTCCGTTGCGACTAGGTGAGAACCGTTTTCATCATGATTTGGTGGGGACAAAAGTACATACTCGTAAATAAAGTCTTCAGTATAATTCAAGAAATAGTCAGAACCATCAAAGTACCTGCCCTTCAGGAAGTCACTCAAAAATATGTATAGCTGTAACACTGAAGTACTTAAACATGACTTATGTTCTTGTTTCATACCAGGTGGGGTGGGGGGGGGGGGGAACATTTACGAGAACCGGTTTCAATGATTATCAAACATTAAATAGGAGAACTGTAAATTGCGATTCAAAGAAACCCTATCATGGAATCCAGAAAATATTACCTATATAATGTTTTGCATCTCTCCTTGAGGATCTCTGGAGTTCATCCACACGAACGTGTAACTCATCACTGCAATGCCACATTACAGAAAAGATAATAATTCAGATATCTCTTTGGTAGTATACATCTTAAGTTGATAAATGTATAATTATCAATGATATGCGACATCCAATGAAAATCAGATGCGGATCCCATGTAGCACCTCAAACATTAGATCTTCAATTTGGGAAAGGTACAAGTTGGCAGCCATAATTATAGCAAATAAGCAAACGTCTCTGGTGATTTCAGGGGTTACTCTTGGATTACCTACAATATATACACAACAAATCCACTTTTAGAGAGAGAGAGAGAGAGAGAGAGAATAGCAAAAGTTATCTGGAAACTAAAATTTATAACTTCTTAAACCAGCATAGGTGCATTTCTCTATGTAGAAAGTCATACTGTCACAATCACCACCCATCCAAGAAGAAAATTGAATTAGAGGTGCATTAAAAGGAGCAGGCTCATTGATTCCTATGTTTTTCAAAGCTGTGTTAACCCAGAGCAAGAACTTGGGAACACCTTCCAGATGGTCTCGTGGAAATAGCTCATTCCAGCTCTCATTTCATCTTGTGGAGTTGGAGGGCTCTTTTGAATCTTGTCTGTATGGAATGCAGCTTGTATCTGTGCAGGATAAAGAAAATTCTGAACGCAGAGGACAAAAGCACAATGGATGGTTTAAGAAATGCATTTAAACTCTCAACTTTAATGGTCTTTAATAGATAAGATCCACTTCATATGAAGTTGAAACAAGAAATTACTCGAAATCCACAAAACATGTCGTCAATGGAGAATTGCCAGTGAAACTTTTGCTAGTGTACAAGAACAAGCATTGTTGAATATTGTATACTTAAGCATCAAAATAATCTAGAAACAATGAGAGCAAACTTCATGATTTTGAAAGGGGAACAAACAGCCTGCAAAAGCCATTCCTTTCCATACTGTAAATTCAAGATCCAACGATCCTCATATCTACCATCATTGATATGAGTAATATTATTTTTGGTAAGTAACCAACAACTCATATCAATGGTGCACAGCATCTGTAGCTAGGATAATCAAATAGGAAACTAGAAAAAGATATAGAATAAGAGAATTCATTGTGGGGGTGAGGGAGATGTATGATGACAGTAAACTTGCTTTTCTTCATTTTACTCTCTATTTGGGTGGAGTTTCAATGTTCATAAAAATGATAGGCGCTAAAGAAAGATTTTAGTTGACATTCAATAACTACATTCCACCAGATTTGGATGCATGCGGAACTGGTAATATGACATCATGCGGTACCTATATATATCATGGTCTAGAAGTGGTGCGTGTACAAAATACAAAATTAAGCAGGCCATAAGTACTATTCATGACTAGAGTGTCGCCTTCAATTTAAGCAAACTAATTTAAAGAAGTGATGCAAGCTCCCTTGTGGCTATGACCTTGGCTATAGATGTGATGGCCCGATGATTTTCTAATATGACATCACCAAGAAATTAACTTGTCACTGGCTGCTTTGCACATTCATGGACCATATGTTCATCCAATCAGTATCGCATAGGAAAGTGAGATTAGCAATTGCCATTCCAAGTGAGGAAACTATGACAGAAAATGGAAGTCAAACCTAATAATAGTCATTTATAAATTTGACAGATCAAACCAAATATATAAATTAATTGCATTAAACTCCAAAGTAAATCTTGCAACTTGCGGTCGTACAAGGTTCCACTATTTTTGTCTAGCCATGGGGACAAATTAAAGATGAACCCATCATTTAATTTAGTTTACTAGGATCACATCCACATTGCCTTTTATCCTCATAATCTCTCAAAAATTCACTTACAAAGTCACATCAAGGTCATCTGCAATCAACCATAACAAAGTCATCAAATCAAAGATTGTGTTGAGTAGGAATTAAATTAAGCCAAAGTAGTCATGGCATATGCGAGATCATTTGAATATTCCAAAAACAAGCAAAACTCAGTGGCAATGACATCTACAACCTGATCAAAATAGAGCTGAATGGTTTCCTAAAGTCCACAACTAATCAGTTTTGCACATTTCAGTAGGGACGAGGTACCTAAGATGTTGTCATTGTTGGGGTTGTGCGATATTGACCCATTTTTTCTTCAAACATTAACGCATGACGCCTTTCTTCCTCTGACATTGATGCCTGAAATGTCACCAAAAGATTGTGTTAAGTAGGAATCAAATTCTTAAACAAGCCAAAAGTAGTCATGGCATATGCGAGATTATCTGAATATTCGCAAAAACAAGCAAAACTTAATGGTAAGAGCATTTACAACCTGATCAAAATGGAGCTAAATGGTTCCATAGAGTCCACAGCTAATGAGCTTTACACCCCTCAATAGGGATGGGGCAACTAGGATGTTGTCATTGTTGGAATTGTGCAATCTTGACCATTTTCTTCCTTAAACATTAACGCCTAATGTCTTTCTTTCTCTAACATTGATGCTTGCAACGTCACCAAAAAATTGTGTTAAGTAGGAATCAAATCCTTAAACAAGCCAAAGTAGTTATGGCATATGTGAAATCATCTAGATATTCCCAAACTCAATGGCAATGGCATTTACAACCTGATAAAAATGGAGCTGAATGGTTCCCTAAAGTCAACAACTTTACACCCCAGGGACGGAGGCACCTAAGATGTTGTCATTGTTGGGGTTGTGTGATCTTGACCTATATCTTCCTCAGACATTAATGCTCAACGCCTTTCTTCTCTGACATTAACGCCTGAAACATCACTAAAGTCCTGAAATCATTAACGACTTGCATTTTGGAAAAAGAAACAATGTCCACATGTTACGCATCGAACGACTCCAAAAGCGCTACCCATATCTAGAACCATTAAATTACCATTACCTTCATTTTGATGTTGTTATTCACTTGCTCAATTTGATCATGAATTGTTCCTAACTTCTCATTCGTTCTTAATTCCACAAGCCCTACCATGAAATTTTGCATTTCCGCTTGGAACTTATGAAATTCATCTATGGAAAAATAGATTACCAATATAACCAAATCAATTGTAGTACTAGCTTATTGGGAAAAACTTATAAACTTAGCGGACGAACAAATAAAATTACCTTCATAAATCTCATCATGAGAAGTTTTTTAATTGCATAAATCCTTATATAGTTTGTTGAGGTTCTTGATCCCGTTCTTCAATTTGTTCTCGTACTGCATAACATTGTTAAATAAAATAAAATCTGATATTATTGAAGTCGACTAATTCAATACAATTCCTCATTTACATCTGTAGCGCGACATTGAAATTCCTCTAACAATTGTTGTCTTTAGCATTATATCAAAGCAAAAGTTAATAATGTCACTTATTAAACTTGCCTAATCTATTCAACCTCCGAGCGCACTTGGTCAATCTTGGCCTTAATTTCAGTCAACCGGCTACAAAACAAGATTTCAATAAAACAATGAAATAGAACATTAACCAGCTCAATTAATTAAGTGAAATCATTTGCATTAAACATTGATATTCCGGAGTTATTCAGTTATATAAGCCATAAATAGCTAAACAAGTGAGTTGTGCAATATAGAATTAAGAAATAGCGTGGATGCGCGGAAGAATTATTACACTTCGTGAATTTCACTCATCTAAGAGCTCAGCGCATTTGACAAAATCAGGAAATTATATAAAAATGAATTAAGTCGAATTATCTCGAAAGTTCCTCATCTATATTAAGCGAAAATCGTTGGGATGCCTCTATCATGTTCTTTGTTTTACCGTGCATCACAAGAGATCGAAAGTTTGAAATCAAAATTATACTTCAATCAACTTGGAATATTGTTATCATTCACATCTTTAACCTTTTTACTACCTTCGTGTAGTGGTGATTGTTGGCGAATTCGCCCAGGTTGGTGAAGTCGTTGGGATATTGTTATCCCAAAATCTTTACATTCCAAAACAACATAGTGATTAGCTCCTCATTTTTTCAAAACAACCCTCAATGAATAAATCCTGAGATATCAACAGAAGACATTAAGCCTTGAATCGGAACATTACTTAATGAATAAAGAGCAATCCTAAATGAATAAACAACAGGAAATATAAATGACTCGTTGGTGATTAGTGAAGCAGAATAATCCTGATGAATGTGAATCAAAATCTAGGGAAGACAAAAAGTAATGATGATATAAATAATTAAAGGACATAATAGCCCAATAAAAGTAAATGCAAGCATTTCGACATTACTTAAATGAATAACTCACGAAGTGATCAGTCAAGTAGAATGATTCTCAATGAATAAATTACTTAATATCAACAGAAGACATAAAGTTGTAAATTAAAACGTCACTCAATAAATAAAGAGTAACCCTAAATGTAGAACGACTTGGTGAATGGCGATCAAAGCCTAAGGAAGACAAAAAACCATGACAATTCAAATAATTAAAGAACAAAACAAGCTAAAAAAATAAATGCAAGCATTTTAACATTACTACAATGAATAACTTACGTAATGATCAGTAAAGTAAAACATCCCTTAATGAAAATATCACATCATATCAATAGAAGACATAAACCCGTGAATTAGAATGTCAATTAATGAATAAAGAGCTTGAATAAATAGCAGAAAACATAAATGATTCGTTGGTGATCAATGAAGCAAAACGACCCTAATGAATGGGAATAAAAGCCTAGGAAGACAAAAATCAATGCCGATTCAAATAATGAAATGACAAAACAACTTAAACAAAGTAAAATGCAAGCATTTCAACATTACTTCAATGAATAATTCACGTAGTGATTAGTGAAGTAGAATGACTTTAAATGAATAAATCCCCTAATATCAACAAAAGATATAAAGACATGAATCAGAATGACACTCAATGAATAAAGAGTAACCCTAAGTGTATAAACAACATAAAATATAAAGGATTCGTTGGTGATCAGTGAAGCATGATGACTCTTAATGAATATATTACCCAATATCAATAGAAGACATAAAACCATGAATCAAAATGTCACTCAATAAAAAAGAGCAACTCTAAATGAATAAATAGCACAAAACATAAAGGGTCCGTTGATAATTAGTGAAGCAAAATGAACCTGTTGAATGGAAATCAAAGTATAGGGAAGACAAAAAACAACAACAGAAAACATAATGGACTCATTGGTAATCAATAAATTAGAATGACCTTGGTGAATGAGAATCAAAATCTAAAAAGGACAAAAAAACAATGATGATTTAGATAATTAAATGATATAATGGTCCAAAAAAAGTAGATGTAAGAAACGTTATTTCAATGAATAGCTCATGTAATGATCAATGAAATAGAACGATCTCAATAAATAAATCACATAACATAAAATCATGAATTATAATGTCACTGGATGAGCTAAATGAATAAATAATATAAAACATAAATGACTCGTTGGTGATCAATGAACTAGAACGAATCTAATGAATGAGAATCAAAGCCTAAGAAAGACAAAAAGCAATAACGATTCGGATAATTAAAGGAAAAAATAGTGCCAAAAAGTAAATGTAAGTATTTCAACATTACTTCAATGAAAAACATTAGTGAAGTGAAACAACTCTTAATAAATAAATTGAAACGTCACTCGATAAATGAAGAGTAATTCAAAATCAATAACAATCAGTGAATCGGAGCAATCCTAAACATATAAACAACAAAAAACATAAAAGATTTATTGGTGATTAGTGAAGCAAAATACACCACAAATAAATAAATCTCATAATATCAACAGAATACATAAAGTCGTGAATCAGGATGTCACTTAATGAATTAAATGAATAAACAACGAAAAACACAAATTGTGCGATGCCTCTCCTACGCCAGATCTAACTTTTTGGTTGAGGATTATTGCTAGATATTAGGGGAATCATGCAATGACGTCGAATTTACTCAGCAATAAATCATTAATGAAGATGCCGAAAATTATCCAACGATTTTCAATTACAGCAGGAATCAGGATTGATTAATAATTCGAGATTTTTTTTTTCATGTTTTTCTATTTTCTTATCCTTTTACTACTCGGAAGAGGAGGAGGAGAGAGAGATGCGGTGAAGGGAGAAAGAGAGGCGTTAAAGAATAAGAGTGAGTGGGACTCGTTGATGATCAATGAAGCAGAACGATTATGATGAATGAGAGCCAAAGAAGATAAAAAGCAATAAGGATTTAGATAATTAAATGACAGAGCAGTCCAAAAAAAGTAAATGCAAACATTTCGATATTATTACGTTGAATAACTCACGTAGTGATAAATGAAGTAGAATGACCTTTAATGAATAAATCTCTCAATATCAATAGAAGACATAAAGTCATAAATTGGAACGTCACTCGATGAATTAAATGAATAAACAACAAAAATATAAAGAACTCGTTTGTGATTAGTGAAGTAGAATGACTCTGGTGAATGGAAATCAAAGCCTAGAGAAGATAAAAAACAATGACGATTTAGATAATTAAAGAACAAAATAGCCCAAAAAAAAGTAAATACAAGTATTTCGAAATTACTTTAATGAATAACTTATGTAGTAATCAATGAAATATTAGACCATTAGTGAATAAATCTCAAAATATCAATAAAAGACATAAAGCCATGAATTGGAGCGTCACTTGATGAATAAAGAGCAACTCAAAATCAACAACAACTAGTAAATTGAAGCAATCCTAAACGAATAAATAACATAAAGTATAAAATACTTGTTGGTGATTAGTGAAGTAAAAAAGACCCTCAATGAATAAATCAACAGAAGATATAAAGCCTTAGCACAACCCTCAAGGAATAAATCAGGATAAGGCTATCAATGAATGAGAATAGCCCAATCCTGCTTAGTACGGACTACAATGAATTCATTTAATCTTTACAATTTAAAAATAAATGACACAAAGATTTGTCTACTTTATATGAATATATATGTGTGTGTGTGTGTGTGTGTGTGTGTGTGTGTGTAAAGATTTGTCTACTTTATATGAATTTATGCTGAAAACTTACTAAACAATAAATCTTATATAATGTTAAATATGTTTAAACATTTCTTTAAATATAGTTATGCTGAGTTCAATACGAGGACACGATTGTTCATTGCATTACAATATATTTGGCATTTTGTTGAGTTGGTCATAGGGGTGAGTCAGACAAACCGATCGAATTGAAACCGCTTGGATCGATTTATTTATTTATTTTAAACATCTTACGCATGCCTTCTATCCTCTCTCTATTTTTCCCTTTCGCCCCAAACATTCACTCTTAATCTCCTTTTTTGATCTTTCCCTTTCTCTGGTTATTTTTCACTTTTCATAGAGTTCGAGGCATTCTCTCCTTTGAACTCAACTAGGTAAATTGGACTGCTTAGGAATCGGATAGGACTGGTCCTCGGTTCTAGAAACTAGTTCCTTTGGTTTGATCCCAGTTATGGGGTGTGAGCGGATTGGACGAGGAACCTGTCACCCCTAGTTGGTCATTGATGGATAGTTATATCCAATTTTTTTTTATACATTTTGAATCATTATTCGCTTTGTGTACTCTGCTCAAAAAAGAAAAAGAAAAGAAGTAGACCTATCCATTATGTGGAGATTCTTGTTCCAATTGTGTCCTAAGGATCAAGTGCAACCACAAATGGGTTTCCTGCTATTAACATGATTTGACTTAAATGCAAATGATTCATCATAGGAAAATTCCTACTTCGACAGTGATCCATGAATGAAATAAACTTGCAGCAATTAAGTTTTATATGATTCACATGATCAAAAATCGTGATTTTGCCATGCCCATGTAAATCTCGTTCTGCCTAAGCTGGAGCAAATAGAGTAGTGGAACTATAGAAGATAATCCTTCATAGCATTTGATATGTATGACTTTGAAAAGAATGATGAAAATGCGAGATGTTACAGATTGAAATAGTGATATGGAGTGCAGTTGGGTCATTACTCATTAGTGAATGCAACAAACAACCAAAGGCCCCGGAGAGGGAGGATATGCTCTTTGACCCTTCATTACATGTAATGTAAGGTCGCTTTGCTGCAAACCATACTATTGTTATTACTATTTGCGTAGCATCTCATGATGAGAAACCGTAACGGCACACATAAGTAACAGCAAAAAGCTTAGTCGTTCTCGCTTATTGGCAATACAACAGCAACACAAGTTGCTCCCAGAACAGAAAAGAAGAGCGCGAGCTCTGATCAAACAAGTGCAGAGATTTCAAGGTCATTGCTTGGGCACTTTGATGTAGCCCACGTGCGTGGAATTAGCAACCTTGGTCAGCGTCTTAAGCTCGTAAGCGATCCAGCACCGGGAAGTCTCTCGGTTGTAGAAATAGCCCAGGCACTTGCAGTCCTTGCTGCACTTGCCCCCGCAGTCCCCCTCCTTCATCGGCCCTTCCCCCTTCGTGTACTTGCTCAGGAAATGGTCCACCCCGGCGATCTTGTAATAGCTGAAGTCGCTGGGCCGACAGCTCGTGACCCTTGGCGGCGCGCAGCTCTTGCTCCAGCCCAAGAGCCCGCGGGGCGATGGGCACGCCACGCATTGGCTGTCCTCGCAGAGCCCAAAGTTCCCACACCGGACCGGCCACTGGCACTCGGTGTCCCAGTCCCCATCCCGGGAGAAGAGAGTGAAGGTAATGTCCCAGGCCTGGTAGAACACATGGTTGTTGTAAGTGTAGGCCCGGAGGTTGCCGTCGATCCCGAGCCTCAGCATGGTCAGTGTGGAATTGTGGTTGGGCCGGCCCACCATAATTGGGATATTCGGGTAACTCGTTGTGTTGGCCACCCCAAGTTTTAAAATGATTTCATAGGTGTGGCCCTCCTCGTTCTCCACCTGGCTGTCGAGGGTTACTCCGGTCAAGGAGTTGTCGGCGAGGGTTATGTGTGGCGTGAGTGCGAAGTAGAGGAGCGGCTTTGGGGAGTTCTTGCTAGTGTAGTAGAGGGCCAATTCCTTGGGCTCGATCACCAGGCTGTACGGCCCGTCGGAGTTGTCCTCCGCGGAGGCCCGGCTCACAAGCTTGCTCACCCCCCCGACTCGCAGGGACTGGCCCACTAGGAGAGTGTCCGTGGGGGAGTCGAAGCTTTGCCACACGAAATTGCCCTTGGAGTCGTAGAGGACCATGTTGCCATTGGGGAGTAATTCGAACCCGACAACGCCTTTATTCGCAGTGCGCGATTGCCACGCGACCTGGCCATCGGCCTCAGCCAGGATGAGGTTGCCGTCAGCCCCGAGCGCGAAGGTCGCGTTCTCGCGGACCGGGTTGCCACGATTGGCCTCCCAGACCCAGCGGAAGAGCGACTCAGACCGCCTAGTGGCCATTCTCAGCGACAATGTGAAGGCATTGGGGGTGGTGTTGTAAAAGCAAAGCTGGAAAGGGGATTTAAAGATGGAGGTGGTCCGGTAATCGCCGCCGTACTCGACACCGTAAGGCCTAAACTCGCCTTGGTTGACGAACTTGAATTGGGCGGAGGGAGGGACAACAGCTTGAGCTAGGAATGAAAGCGAAAGCAAGAGAAGAGAGCGGAGTAGAGACAACGATGAAGACATGTTTGGAGTTATTGTTCTAGGATCCTTGGCATGCGATGGGCAATGGTGGGAGTTCTCTACTTATAGCAGAGCTTGAGGATGAAGTGATGAGAGAGCCTATAGCCTCTTTTATTGACCCACTTGGTGTTGATCATCTTTAGACATGGGAATCTGTCAAACCCATCTGATGGATCGATGAATGTGGAGCCGCCTTATGAAAGTGTGATCTATTGCAATTCTGGTTCATCGCCAGTGGGACGAAATTGGAGTTTGGGTGGTGAAGAAATGGACACGCAAATTGGAGGAAGAGGACGGAAGATGGATAGTGTATATCTTCTGGTCGTGGTTAGAGTCGGTCAATGCCCGTGAAATATCTTCTGGTGGGGTAGTCATCTTTCTTATAATGCAAACATTGTTGCTCACAGTTTAAATTAGTATTAACGTGATGAAACTCCGAGAGACTTGCACGTACGTATTATAGGATCCAGTATCCACTTCATATCATTGGGAGGATCGGATTTTGATTTAGCTCATTGTCTTAATGGATGGAGATTATATATTGGGCCCAATTCCCTTAAAAAAGCATCAACTTTAACTTGAATTCTCACTTTGATCCGAACTTTCTTTGTCTCATGAAAAAACACTAGATTTAGCTCATATCCTAATTCTGGCTTAAACTTTTTTTGTCTCTTGAAAAAACACTAACTTTAGAAATGGTACCAATTCTAGCTCAAACATTTTTCTTTTAATCTTATTAAAAAAGCACAAACTTTCAATCCATTCCCAGATCTTGCTCTTGTTAAGTTCCTATCAAAAACTTGAGGCGTTGAAGATTCAACGTGTACTGGGCAAAAACTTGAGGCGCCCCAATTTTGGGCATTGACTAAAAGTTCACCTTTTTTAATGAAAAAAAGTTTAAACTAGAATTGAGATCGTAGCTATAATTTTGCTTATTCTTGTGAGACTAAAAAAGTCCGAGTCAAAATTGAAACCCAAGTTAGAATCAATCTTGTATTAGGCCCAAAAGAGGTTTAGGTCAATATTAAGGCTAAAGCTATTTTAAGGGACTTTGAACTCTATATTGCTTTCCAAATATGATCGAATATATACAATTTCAACTCAACTTTTCTCTAACCCTTTTATATTACCATGTGGATCACTAATTTTTTCTTATCTAAGTCGAAAGTGTTGACATTATGAAAATCAGAGATTGAGATTTTGGATATTAAGTTGAAATATAATCAAGTGGCAAACTAATTAGGAAAAATTTCAAAAAAAGGCTTGAAGTACTTTTTTTTAAAAAAAAAATAAGAGACCGAAATAAATATTATTTAAAACAATGATATGAAGTGATTATGATTATTTCAAATAAGAGTCCAAAGAGGCCACGGTTGTTTTAAAGAAAAGTTTGATCTTGCCGTTTGTCAGTCGGCTAAATATTTTGACTAATCAAGAGCATTTTTGCCTAAATT
Organism: Eucalyptus pauciflora; assembly: GCA_007663325.1. NCBI lineage: Eukaryota > Viridiplantae > Streptophyta > Magnoliopsida > Myrtales > Myrtaceae > Eucalyptus > Eucalyptus pauciflora. The sequence continues at coordinate 471,981 of VMYD01000177.1, read as the reverse complement.
TTCCTTTCTTTTTTCTTTCCATGTGTTGGTCGGCTTCCATTATTTGGCGGCCGTTGGCAGGGCTGGCGAGGTCACTGATAGGGCCGGCAACGATCCGCTTGGGTCAACTAGGGCTGCCAGTATACTGCTTAGCCTTTGACCAAATGTCAATATTGATGTCTTTTCCCCGTCCGATATTTGTGAACTTTGACCAAATGTCAATATTGATGTCTTTTCCCCGTCCGATATTTGTGAACTTAAAAATAAAGGGAAACAGTTGGTCCTCGAGATACTCATTTTGACCGTTCCGTACTACTAGCTGTGCTGCTTAGTACGGGCCCCATTTTTGGGGTCAGAGTACGGACCCCATATAATTTATTCAGTCTTTGCAATTTACGGATATATATATTATACAAATATATGTTAAGAAGATATATAAATGTGCCAAGATCCGGCTACGTTCTATAAATTATAATCTCAATATGTTTTATTTTGTTCTCGGTACTTCTTTCTACTACTCTTGGTGATGCACTAATGAGGATATTATTAGATGATCCTAAATCTCTCTCACCCTAAAAGTTAGCACAATGAATAAGATTTTCCTTGGTACTTATAAATCAATTACTAGTTTCTTCCATAATGGACGTAGAATAATTTTAATAGACATAGACGAAGAGATCACATTCCAAATGCCTCACGATGACTATAAATTGCTTAAAGACCTCCTCGGCTATGTGTTGCAAAGATAAGGTGAAGACAACTTCATGAAGCAAATCGAAAGGAATCACTTTCAGTTTTTTTTTTTGGAAAACATCAACAACATAGCCTGTCTATATTTGTTTCACCTCACATGAGTATGAACCGATTCTCCTACTCTTTCTCTCCACTACAAATTTCACAAGGTAATTTTTCCCCAATTTGAGCAATAAGGGTCTAGGGTTTTTTTTTTTTTTTGAAGAAAATAAGAAAATTTTCCCCGCTCATGTCTTTCAAATTTGTTTCTAGATTCACTTGAAGTGTTAAAGATTCTTGTTTCACCTTTTGTTGCTTTGTTTTTACTCATGAATCGATTTGACCGTGTTTTCATTCATCCCTCCTGGTTTGCGCTTAGGGAATGAGAATCTCCCACTGAAAAGAGATTTTTCCATCACGAAGAACAATGAGAAAAAAATTGAATTGAAATTGGCCGAGAGATCTTTTTATTTTCTTTGGATTGGCAGTTTGATTTGTGCTTGCCTGCATTGGCTTCGATTCTTCTTCATTTTGATTTGGGTTTAGCAATTTTTTTGATTTAGCATTTTGATCTAAAGATCAAATACAATCACAGTGAGATTTTGTACAATTCACATGATTAAAAGTCCATATATATCACGAGGTTTTGCTTAAGTTGAGGCACATAAATTTATGGAACTAGACAAGATATTTCTTCACTGCATTTAATATGCACGACGTCAAAAAGAACGTTGAATGTGTGATGTTGCATATTGAAATAGTGATATGGGATGCAGTTGCGTCATTACTAATTAGTTGATGTGATGAACAACCAAAGGCCCCGGAGAGGCAAAATATGCTCTTGCTTATTTCTCTGATACTTTGGGTGACTCCCCGGCGGGAAGATATTGCAAAATCTCAAATTTGACCCTTCATTACATGTGAATTAAGGTTGTTGAGATGACCGATAATTGTCCCTCCAACTAAGAATCCTATAATTAATTTCAATAGAATGAAACATTTTGGGGATATAACTGTGCCAACATTATAATTCACTCAACATGTTGCATCATAATGAGAAACTAAAAAGCACAGAAGTAGTAGAAAAGCTTCATCACTCTTGCTTATTGGGGATACCACAACAACACAAAACAAAGAACAAGAAAAGAACACAAGACTCGACTTATTTCTTGGGCACTTTGATGTAGCCCACGTGCGTGGAATTAGCGACCTTGGTCAGCGTCTTGAGCTCATAAGCGATCCAACACCGAGAAGTCTCTTGGCTGTAGAAATAACCTAAGCACTTGCAGTCCTTGTTGCACTTGCCCCGACAATCCCCCTCCTTCATCGGCCCTTCACCCTTCGTGTACTTGCTTAGGAAATGGTCCACCCCAGCCAGCTTGTAGTAGCCGAAGTCTCCAGGCCGACAGCTCGTGACTTTCGGCGGTGCACAGCTCTGGCTCCAGCCCAAAAGCCCGTGGGCCGACGGGCACGCCACGCACTGGCTGTCCATGCAAAGCCCGAAGTTCCCGCACCGGCTAGGCAATTGGCATTGGGTCTCCCATCTCCCTTCCTGAGAGAAGAGAGAGAATGTGACGTCCCATGCCCACAAGTAGTCTGTCTTGTGATAGTAAGTGTAGGCCTGAAGGTTGCCATCGATCCCAAGCCTGAGTATGGTCAGTGTGGAATTATATTTGGGCCGGCGCAATATGAGTCCGCTGTCGTCACCGCTCGTTTTGTTGGCCACCACGTATTTTAAAATGATGTCATAGATGGAGCCGTCGAGGGTCTCCGACCTGCTGTCGAAGGTCACTTGGGCCAACGACCCGTCAGCGAGGTACATGTGTTGTGCAAATGTGTAGTAGAGGAGCGGCTTTGGGGAGTTCTTGCTTGTGTAGTAGAGGGACAATTGCTTAGGCTCAATCACCAGGCTATAAGGCCCATTGGAGTTGTCCTTCTCAGAGGCTCTGCTCACAAGCTTGCTCACCGCCCCAACCCGTAGGGACTGGCCCACAAGGAGGGTGTCCGTAGGCGAGTCGAAGCTTTGCCACACGAAATTGCCCTTGGAGTCATAGAGGACCATGTTGCCATTGGGGAGCAATTTAAGCCCAACGACACCTTTTTTAGCAGTGTGCGATTGCCATGCCACTCGGCCATCGGCGTCTGCTAGGACAAGGTTTCCGTCACCCCCGAGTGCGAAGGTCGCGTTCTCATGGACCGGGTTGCCCCGGTTGGCCTCCCATACCCAGCGGAAGAGCGACTCAGACCGCCTTGAGGCCATCCTCAGGGCCAATGTGAAAGCATTGGGAGTGGTGTTGTAGAAGCATATGTGGAACACGGCATTGCCGATGCTGGTGAGCCGGTAATTGCCGTCATACTCGACGATGTAAGGCCCGAACTCGCCTTCGTTGACGAACTTGAACTGAGCGGAGGGAGGGACAATAGCTTGAGCTACGAATGAAAGTGAGAGCAAGAGAAGAAAGTGTAGAAGAGACAGCGATGAAGACATACTGGGATACTATTGTTTGGTCTTTGGCATGCAATGGGCATTGATGGGGTTTCCTATTTATAGTAGATGTAGAGCTTGAGGATAAAGTGATGAGAGTCTTTGGCCTCTTTTATTGACCAACTTGGTGGCGATCGGCTTTAGAGAGTGTGATCTGTCAAGACAATTGGCCAATAAATGAACATGGGGCCGCCCCATTGATTAAACATTAGATAAAACTTCATCCATCGAAGGTAGAATCATTCTTCATTGTCCTCATGCATGTTTCGCCTCTATAGATTAAATAAAGAAAGAATTGAGCACACGCCCCAAATATAAAAATATATTTATACAAACAGTCCTATCCATCTTTAATTTGATGATTTAGTCGGCCTGCAATGTCGTCCCTCGCATGATTTTTTTAATGATAAAAATATTAGTAGTAATTGAAAAATAATGACACGAGAAGCAAAGTGACCTTCTGGAGTGCTCAAGGTGTTTACTTGGGTGCGCACCGGGTACTAACGATATATTCAAAATTTCTTTAAGATCTTCTAAGCTCTAATACCAAGATAAGAAATATGTGAAAGAGAGAATTGTGTAAATTTTGTGTGTTTTCTATGTACCATGATGAAAAATATGGTGACCTATTTAAACTATCTCGAGAGATAGAGAATCGAGGGAGTTATTCTAATTATCTTTAATATAGCACAACATTTATCCCATAGTTATTTTGACAGAGGGTGAAAATTGAAGAGGATTCATTAAAGAGCGCAGGGCTGCACAACCACATCCGGGTCTGATCTATTTACTGGGTAATTTACTCAGTGACTTCATGGTGCCAAGAGAAGCCCCAAGAAGCATCTTTTGGTTCTTGCAAGTGGGACAAGTTGGAGTTGGGCAGTGAAAAATTGAAATGTAATAAGCATCCTAGGCTGGGGAAATTATCTAAAAATTTTAAACTTATTGTACTTTTATCAATTCAGTTCTAAACATTTTAATTTTGTCCATTAAGTCTTAAATCTTTTTGCACATTTTGTCAATTAAGTTCATCAGCTAATTTTGGCCGAAATTCGCCGATATGGATGCTGGTCATCCTATGTTCGTAAAATTCTAAACGCAAGTGAACGTGTCGAACAAGTAATATAATGATGAGAAAGAATATCGTCCCACGAAGATCGATGATTAATAAACTAATTAAATACTAAAATAGATTAACTCTAAAATTTATCTAACAGATCAAAATATAATTGAGAATAAATTAAAAACGAAATTTATAGACTAAATGCAGTAAATCGATCAGATAAATATGTTAGAGCATCCGATTTCACCATAACCACTAGATATGAATTTCAGATTATTGTGAATACAATAACGATATCAAACATGTGATAGCGGAATTTCCTAACATATTTACTATCCTATCTCTAGGTATAGCAAACCTACTCAGTTTATTAATCCACTATATCTCTATGTGAATTAAAATAAACACGAGTGCATTAAGAACTATGAATATTCCCGGCTTACAATGAGTCTTTCGGATCACCTTATCACCGAAAGCTACACAAATAACGCGGTATATCTCTATCCACGTTTAATTCATGGTTATATATTATAATGAGCAATTGCATATTATCACTTCTCAGTCTCAAACATGCACATCAAATCATTCAAGTGGTGGCCAGTCACTCAAAAGCATTAAGCACAATAATATATAACTCACATGAATGAAATTAATTGTAAAACATAAAAATCATGAAATTCACATCATCATGGTTAGGCTACATCGTAGCCCTAACAAAAGAAAATTAGAACATAGTAGATGAAGAAATATAAATATAAATTAAACTCAGCATCTTGAATCAAAGAACAAGAATTTTGTCACCACTTTTGTCTTCTCTTCAAAATACTTGAAAATCTCTCAGAACAATGAAAAAACGATCTAAACAGAAAATCTCCAACTAAAACCTAGCTGCTCTTCTCTCTCTTTATTCTCCTCTTCATAAGATATATCCAAGATTCTTATCTCCAAGCAATTGCGCACAAAATCAGGGAGTAAATCAGAAGATTTTGATTTGATATCTATCTCCTGCTGCTGCTTGATTTAAATTCCTCGATTTTGCCATCTTTTTCCTTATCTTCTCCATATATCATTATTCTGCATAAATAAGGAAAATTCAAATAATCAGAAGGAAATCCAAATATTTTCTCATAGATATTGCATTAATTGTTGCCTAAAATAGGTAAATAACTCTATTTTTATAGAGTTATCATCCTACGTGACACGACTAAAGCTAACATAAGCAAATTCTAATAATATTTTAATATTTTATCAACTTTTTAATTTTTTTCTCTTTTCCTTCTTTTTTTTTTCACCTAAGGTCGGCGAGGGTTGCCGAAACCTTATCGGCTGAGGGTGAAGGCAGCCTTGCCCACAACTAGCAAGGGTCACTCCCCTTGCAAGTGGCCAACGATGGCCCTCGCCAACCACAATTGAAAATAAAAAGAGAAGGAAAAAAGAAAAAAAAAAGATATTAAAAGTAAAAATATTAAAATATTTTTAAAAATTATCCACATCAACATCGATTATATCACGAAAAATTGCTAGCATTCATGTCTATGAATTCCGGCCAAAATTAGTTGGATTAACTCAATTGGTAAAAGATGAAAAGTTTTAGTTTTCAATTGCCAAAATTGATTATTTTAGATTTAAATTGGTAAAAATACAATAAATTTAAGACTTTTTGGATAATTTTCTTTAAGTTGCGTAGAGTCAGTCAATGTCAGTGGAAATGGATAACAAGCCACGAGTTGATGGCAACACCCTTCTTCTTCTTCTTCTTCATTTTATTTTTATTTCCTTATGAAAAATTCCATATAAAGCATAAATCTGTCGGTGCACTTCGAGTATTCTCCAATTCAGCATTGTAGGCGAGGAGCCAAGTTTTAGCTTAAATTTTTAAATTTATTACGAAAATGATAAAACTATCAAAGACATGCACATATATTTCATTAGATATAAGGATTCTATAAATATCATTACTTTCGTATGGCACTTACTCGAGAGCTGTAATATTTGACTACTTGAGTGTTATGACTTTTGAAAGATATTCCCTCGAGTGTCATGACTTTCAATCAATCGCTTGATTAATAACTTTTTAAAATCGTTCACCCAAGCGTTAAAAATTCGACGCGGCATAGCACTTATGCTAAATGTTTTTAAAAAGTTATAAAACTCAAGTAATTGATTGAAAAGTTCTATGATGCTCAAGTGATCATAAAAAAAATCATGGCATTCAAATGAACATTATATATAAGTAATAGCATTTAAGTGATTGAAAAAAAAAGTTATGGAATTCAAGTGAACATCGTATGAAAATTATGATATTTATGGTGTCATTTTCCCCAGTTTATTAGAATTCACTGTTCATTCCATATTATTTGGAAAAATTAAGTTTTCATTTAACTGCTTGAACTTTTAAAATCGTTGGCAAGGATTCCACAATTTTTCATGTGATATCAAAACAGTAGGTTCGAAGGTCAAATCTACCCAAGCCCCATTAATTATACTAATAGATTTGTCATAGTATTTAAATATAAAAAAAGTTACGCTTTCATTTCACTGTTCAGGTTTTTAAAATCGTTGACAATGGTTCCACAAAATTTTATATAGTATTGAAGTAGAAGGTCTGGAGTTTAAATTTATTCAAGCCATTATTTGCCTATACATTATAATATATTTCCATGCTTAGCATTAGTCCAAAGTTGACTAAATTTTACAAGATTGACACTACATATCGATTTCAAATTATAACCAAATATAAGCAATTTTGACTTGAACTTGAATTTTCTTTAACTTTATGTTATCATGTGGACCATGAATTTTCTTAATTAGGTCGTGTGTTCTCATTATCAAAATCATCGATCGAGATTATAAATATCATCCGATGAAAATAATTTAAAAATGATCAAGGTAATTTTACAAGTCTACGGTCCAAACAAAATGTAGTAGGTCTGGATGATATTTCATTATACATGATATATTGTCATGACGTCATCAAGATGAAATGTGATCAAGTGGCATACTAATTACTAGGGGTGAGCATGGTCCAGGTTGGGCCGGTCTACTCCCTAATCCTAAGACCAACCTGCCCAACCCGCACAGTGCTGGTCCTCAATTTTTGGAACCGAAAACTGACCCTATTGAGCTTGGGACCGAGAACCGGACCGACTCAATGGGTTTGGTCCAATTCTAGGGTCAACTTGAGACCAACTGATAATTGTTTATTTCATTTTTTGTACTCTTTAAAAAAGCGATTGAGGACCGGACTGACCTAATGGGTTTGGTTCGGTTTCAAGGTCAACCCAAGACTAACCAATAATTTTTTATTTCATTTTTTGTACTCCTTGAAATGACAACCGAGGATCGTACCGACCCAATGGGTTCGATGATGAGTAAGGTCAGCTAAGAAAGGCAAGCGGTAAGGATCAAGTAGGATGGGCGTCAAACAGAATGAGCATTGAATGTCGAGCGGAAAGCAACAAGCCAAGCGAGCATCGAGCGGCGAGCGGCACGAGTGACCCAAAACGAGTGAGGTGAGTGTTGAGTGGCAAGTAGAGAAGTTTTTTTAGATTTTAGCAAATTGAAGACTAAGAGAACAAATAAAACATAAGAGAACAAATACTAGAGGAGGATCCCATAAGGTGCCTTTTTGGATGTCGTGAGGACTCCTCACAAAAACATTTTTCTCATTCGTAAATTATGACTATTGATGCCGTAAAAGACATTGAAAACCTAAGTTATTAAAGAACGATATAAAATTATTTGAACTCCTCACTAAAGAGCTATTTAATGTTGTTGATGGCGTTTATTTTAAGGTTTTCTCTATATAAAAAAATTATAAATAATATTATATATATGTGTATAGAGTAAGGGTTTGACCGACCCGAAACTCTCAGGACCGAGGACCGACCCACACAGTGCTATTCCAGGAATTCTAGGACTAAGGACCGATCTAGTCTCTCTGGAAATCGGATTAGGACTAGCAGGGTTGGGCCGGTCCAAGGCCGGTCAAAGATTGACCCTGGACCGATGCTCACCCCTACTAATTACATTGCTCGTCGAACGATGTAAATGATATATGGATGGATAAGTCAACATTGGTGTCTTTTATCACCTCCAATATATACATAAGCTAAATCAAGGGACGCCGTTGGTCCTAGAGACGATCCTTTTGACCATTTCGGATCATCGCTAGCAATCCTGCCTAGTACGGACCACAATGAATTCATTGAATCTTAGCAATTTAAAAATAAATGTGTTAGGAAGAGATATAAATATGTGAAGCTAAAAACTTACTAAACAAAATATCCCACGGACGTTTGAATATGCTTGTTGACACCTAAATTTTGGCGGCCCATTTAGTCATTAGGGGTTAATTTAATTTAATTTTTTTAAAAATGTTATAATTCAATTGCATAGCATATAGTTTAGGAAAATTTTATTTTTGTTATATTCCATTAAGATTTCTCACATATTTAGGTAATATACACTAGGAGATGCACTTTTGCACAAAAGGGGAATTTTCTTGATGGAATATGCAAAAAATATTTCAGCGATATATTTAGGGGTATCGTGCTCAAGCAAAATTAGAAATAAAATATACCCCGAAGATACAATTTTTTGGCTTATAAAAGGGGTCACGTACAATAGTTTGCGGGGGGCTTTATCCGGTTTGGAGGAGGGGTTTCTTTTGAATCAAAAAGAAAAAGAACAAAAAGTCAAAGAAGGAAGGGAGGAGGTGGAATTCGTCCGTGCGTGGAGAAGGAGGAAAAGCAAAAGGGGGAAAAGCAAAAAGAAACAAAAAGTACAAAGAAGCAACAGAGGAGAGAGAAGAGGAAAAAAATTACTGTGCTTCTTCTCACTTGTGCTCCTCCTTCGACGAGCTCTTCAGCCGCGAGCCCTTCCGCTCGCGACCCATCGCTCCAGCCCGCTCCGCCGCGCCGATCTCCCTCGCGACGAGCTACCCCTCTCTGGCGCATCTCCGCCCTCAGCCCTCCTCGCGCCGACCGCCGCACCACCTTGCTCCGCACCTCCGACTCGTGCCACCCTGAGCAAACCGACGCCTGAGGAGTCCGCCGCTCCGCCTCCGCCCGCGCCGGAGTACCATCCAATCCGCCTGACGCTCGCACCTGGTGCCTCGCTCCGCCTCCGATGCATCCACCCGACGACCCGCGAGCAGAGCCAGCCGCGACCGCTCGGTGCCTCCAATCGTGCCCCGACGCCGCAACCCGTCTACTCTCGCGGCTTCGCAACCCGACGCCGAGACCCGAAGACTCGAAGCCCCTTCAGCCTGCGCCGACCGCCGCACCACCCTGCTCCTCGTCGACCGCCACTGGCGACTCCCTTGGCCGGACCAACGAACTTGCTGCCCTCCATTTTTCCTTAGGTTGTTTTTCTTTTATTTTTATTTTTATTTATTTTATGTTATTTTACTTTACTTTTAGTTAGTTTTATTATTATTGTTTAAGTTGAATATTGTGAGGTGACTTTTAGGTTATAATTCTTCTAGGCATTATCCATAGGATTTGTCCCTAAGGTTTATTGTAATTATTAATTTGACCCGTAAGATTTTGGGTCATTTTTTTAATTGTATTAACTCTTGGGGTTTGTTTATGGTATATTAATTGTTGAATTAATTTAATTATTAATTTGATCCGTAAGATTTCGGATTAGATTTTTAATTATTTTGATTTCTTGTTGTGATGTTCAGGGTTAAAAGTAATCGTTAATTTGATCCGTGAGATAACGGGTTATTTTTTCGTTTATTTTAATCCTTTATTTGTTGAAAATCTTGTTTGTTTAGATTTAATGCTTGTTTTAGAAAATCACTAAGAAAAATAAAAAAAGATGTTTGAATTAGGATTTCAATTGGTTTTAGAATATTTCTTGTTATTTTGCATATCTAGAATATAGATTTTATTTTAGATTTAAAAAAAATATAAAACAAAAAATGCATTCATTTAGGATCTTAGTTTTTGTTTAATTTAAGTTGCATGTTTAATTACGTGGCATTTTTAAATTTCGAACATTGTTAAAAATAAAAAAATGTCATGCATATGTCATGTAGAATTAGGGCATGCTCCGCACGTCATTGCATATTAAATAGATTGCATTTTAGATTAAGATAATGTCTTAATTTAAATTAGAATTTAATATGACCTAATCCTTATTTTAAATTAGATAGAATTTTAATCTAACTAGATCATTTTTGCATTCGAATTTCATGAAAGAAAAATACAAAATTTGTCTTTGCATAAGTTAATTTCAATTTATAGAATAGATTGCATTTTCAAAAATAGAAACATCAAATGCACTTCATTTAGTTTTTATTAAGTTCATTTAATTAAAAATTTCTTGTCATTGGACTAAGTCATTTAATAAATGTCACGTGACATATAGCTTGCATATTAAATTGCATGAGACATGTCATTTTAGTTTAAATAATTTTGTATGTCATTGCATCGCATTGCGTGTCTTTATAATTAGATCATTTAGATTGCAATTAATTATTGCATTTCTTCATGTCATATAGTTTAGGTCATGTCGTCATGTCATATTAGATTATTGGCATGCATCGCATGATTTTCATTAAATAAAGTGAAAACAAAAAAATTGAAATTGCGTGTTAATTAGAAATCATATCTAGGATCATCTATATGAATTCTGATCTAACATTGCAGATGCTTTCGTTGCTTTAAGGTATGTTTTTGCATTATTTAATTGCTTTCTTGAGTGTTAAATTGGTGGTATGCGCACATGTATGATCACCTCACACGTTAGGAAAGTGAATTAAAATCAAATCAAGCTGCTTGCAAAAAAATTTTAAAATTAAAAAGAAATGGTACCGAAATGGCACTAGGAGAGTCTAGTGTAACCAAGTCCCCGTACCCAAAATCTCTGGTTCGTAGGAGTAAAATAATACTCCCATTATTTTGCTTAGGTGTCTAATCGACCTACCCTAAACTGATTAGTGGCGACTCCTAGATAATAAGCTTTGCATGTCTAAACCCTAAGTCGCGATTTGGTATGGGCTTGGGAGAGCCCGAGCTAAGCTTAAAGGCTTAGTAGTTCATCAACCTAGTTTTAGGTGGCAAACCCGAAAAATTGGGTCGCGACAACGCTTCGGCATTTTTTTAAATATGGTTATTCTGAGTTCAGCACCCGAACACAATTGTTCATTGCGCTACAATATTGCTGAATAGTTATATCCAATTTCTTGACACGTTCTAACTCAATTTTTCGCTTTGGGTAGTCCGCCTAAAAAAAAAAAAAAAAGCAGACCCGTCCATTATGCAGAGATTCTTATTTCAACAAGTTCTCATGATCAAATACAAAGCACAATGGGATTTCCTGCAATTAACATGATAAGAGACTTTGACTTAAAAGCAGATGATTCATCATCGGATAAACTTGCAGCAGTTAAATTTTATGGGATTCACACGATCGAAAACCTCGATTGATTGTGTCCATGTAAATCGGGTTTTACCTCAGCTGAGGCAAATAAAGTAGTGGAACCTCAGAAGAATTTTCCTGGCTGCATTTAATACGTAGGTAAAAAAATGATGAGACATGTCTGATGTTGTAGATTGAAATAATTGTATCGGAAACCGCTGTGTCATTACTCAAGTATTTAATGAAACGAACTACCTAAGGCCACGGAGAGGGAGGATATGCTACCGTCTTTTCCTTTGATACTATTAGCTACTCCAACTAACATAAATTACTGGAACAATTCGCTAGTAATTAATTATCAAACATACTCATGCTATAATCCAATGTCTAGATTTTCATTATATATTTTATTATATGCCTAGAAATTGTTGCCTTATTATCGCAACGTAAATGTGGCCAATAGCAAATTTCTTAACCATTTAGCCTCTTTACTAGCCACCGATAGTGCTGCCATCACTAATTGAAGTGATACATGTTTACTTTTTTGATATCCAAGAGACCGCACCATTTGCAAGCTTGAAGACTCATCTAAATGTTGATTTGTTAACTACTGGGGTTTACTCCATTGGCCACTCTTCCAACATGGAAGGGGGAGGTGGGGGGTTCAAATCCCCACATTCTCAGGGGGATTGTGGTGGGGACGAATTAGTTTTAGGTGTGGGTTTCGACTCTTACGTCCTGCAAGGAGGTAGGGCAAAAGTCTGAGAGCGAGAATTAGAATAAAAGTAGAGTAAGACTAAAAAAAAAAAATGTCGACTTGTTATCAGTTATGCTAGTTATCCTACCAGCATATATCCTTCTAGTTTCATAGAATAGACCATAATATATTATTTTCTTTAAGTAAGCAAAATCGATGGCAAATTCAAAAATTTTCAGAATAGTAAATCTATTGTACCTTGTTTATAGTATTGCATTTAGTCTCCGATGCATTCCAAAAATCTTAGGAATTTGTGTAAGATTGAAAATTTTCATATAGATGATCTAACAAAGCATTAAGAATCCTTTCTTGGCACCTCCTTTTATCATCCCTTTCTATCAAGATTATTACATGATATTATATCACTTTTTATTCATAAATTTCAAAGTATTATAGCTCACATGTAGATAATCTATTGTGCCACAAGGTGGATGACTCAAGCATATAAACGGAAACAGAAGTTTCATTGATACTTATCTATCAAGATTGTGAAAACTTGATGCATTCACAATCTCCATCTTCATGAAAATAATAGTACTTTAAGGGTGTTGGTGAAACTTGATTGCTGATGAAGATAGAGTAGTAGTTATATATCTTTGAAGCTTTACTGCGTAATGAGACTATTGTCCTTAAGATATTATTTGCTCCACTATTGTTATTGTCGGGTTTAGAATAAATATACCTTCAGGATATATCAAAGTCGCTGAGAAACGAGTCCAACAATTACTTAATTTCTCTCTTGAAAATTCACCTTGAATTTGTTATCAAAGTTGTGTGTATGAAAAAACAAGAAGAGAGAGTTACAAAGAAGTTAATGCTTTGAACAACTGTGATCCTTGAGTAGTTGTGATGAACAGTGATCCTTGAACAATTGTGATGAATAATGTATGATTCGGTGCTATTTATAAACAACTAATCAATGCATCTCTTGGAAATAGATATTTTATTCTCACCATCACCACTTTTCACGATCAATCATCACTTCTCTTCATGTCAATAATTATTTCTTTTCATAATCAAAAGTCACATTTTTTCAAGATAACAAACTATTTTGACATTAATAAAGACATGTTTGGGTCATTATAGTTTGATCTTGGCATGTGATGGCCAATTTGGGAGTCCTCTACTTATACGAGGGCTTGAGGATGAAGTGATGAGAGTCTTTGGCCCCTTTTATTGACCCACTTGGTGGTGATCAGCTTTGGACATTGGATTCTGTCAAACCCATTGATCAATTAATGAACATGGAGCCGCCTCATTAAATTGTTCATTGTTGCAAGTTTGGTTCATTGCAAGTGGGACAAGTTGGAGTTTGGGTGGTGAATAATGGATATGTAAATTGGAGGAAGAGGAAGACGAATCGAGTCTTCTTTTGCATCACGTAGAAAATATCTTCCGGTGGGGATAAGAGAGTCGGTCAATGCCAATGAAATATCCTCTAGTTGGGTAGAGACTCCTTTTTTTTTTTTTTTCTTTATATAAAGATTTCATATAATGCATAAATCTATAGCTTATTTAGGAAAATCAAATTAGATTTTTTAAATCATTGGCGGAAAATATTTTTCATTCTTTTTTTCAAGTTTCAACCAAACATAAAAAATTAGTGTTTCAATTAAGATTTCAAGCTTTAGGAGAATAACTTTGTGAAAAATATTTTCAGATATTTCACATTTTTCGCAAAACAAACAGAGTCTTAGTATAATCATCTGTTTTGTTTCTATGAGGAATTTTCAAGCTTATCGAGAGTTTCGACCTTCTTAGCTTTCTTGTTGGGCTTTAGTTCAAATGTTGGATTTTAATGGATGATTTTTTTTTTTTTTTTGTGATATATTCTTTGTTTTTTCTTGTTTGGAGGTTAGATTTACAAGGATTTTTGTTTGGTCTGTTGTTGATATCGTTTACTAGGGCTCTACTGCTAAATCGACCATAGGTGAGGGTCTACTCACATCTTCTCTTCAACGGTGATAATTTTTTATAGCATTAATTGATTCAACGGAAGTTTTGACAGAAAAATGAAAGCCGTACAAAAGTTAAGAAATTCCTAATGTCTTTGTCCCTTCAAATTTTTCATATGTTCTAACTCAATTTTTCATTTGGTGTAATTCACTAAAAAAGAAAAGAAGAAGAAAAACAGACCCATCCACTATGGGGAGATTCGCACTTTGAACTTTGATTTGAAGATCAATTATAACCATAGCTAGATTTCGTGCAATTCATATGATGAAAGTCTCTGACTTGTTGACCAAGTCCATGTAAATCGGGTTTTACCTAAGCTGAGGCAAATATATAGTGGAACTTCAGAAGATATTTCTTCATTGCATTTAATACGTACAACTTCAGAAACAATGACAAAATGTCTGTTGTTGCAGATAGAGACAATGATGTGGGATGCATTAATGCAGTGAGCAACCGAAGGCCATGGAAAAGGGATGATGTGCTCCCGCTTACTTGTTTGATACTTTTGGCAACTGCCAGGCGAAAAGATGGATCTGTTGTGGTCGCGATTTTAACCCTTCATTACATGTGATTTAAGATCGTGATGGATTTTTTCTTTGATGGGCCTAAGTAGGGCCCGTCCGCCCATGTTGGTTCTAAAAGCCCGGCCTGTGAGTTAGGGGCCCATGGATGAAGTTATTATAGATAAGGGAAAATCTAAGAAGCGGTTATTCGGTAGCCCACAGGTCCCAGGATCGGAACCTGGCTCTGATACCAATGTTGGGAAAAACGGATTCCCAAATATAGCAATTTGACACTCAATCGAACCCCTAAAACAACGAACGCGGAAGCAAGCCCAGGAAACACATGTATCACCGATCATAAGGCACATATCACATAATCGAATATACCTTGTTTCCACGGACTAAACACCGATGTTGCGATACGAGGAAGAATCCACACACTATTCTTTAGAGGATTATCATGTTCTTTGTTTTTAGGGAGAAAGCGGTGTGTAAAACGTAACTTGAGAGAACGTAATCTCTCTTTTCAGAAATACGTAACTTCACCGAATAACCGCATCTTAAATTTTCCCTTATCTATTTTTGTTAGATTAGTTTGAGATGTTTTATGTGTAAATATCTCTTTCTATGTTGATAATTTTTCCTCTAAATATATTACCTAATGTAATGGACATGTTTAATTATTGATAGTTCTAGTTATACATTGTTGTAAATTAGTGTGTTAATTTACAATTCTTTGTGGGAAGTTCAAGAAAATTGTAGTGACTTTGCTGAACTTATTTTGCATGAAGATTATATTAATGATAATTTTAAGTTAGGATTTTTGGATGATGATTTGAAACATAGTGACCTTTTGATTTTGAAACCTTACTTGAAATTATTCATTAATATGATGGTTTTGTGTAAAATGGATGTATAAATGGGCATTAATAATTCGTGCATATGTGTCTGATATGTTCAGATCGATGGCTTCAGCAACTAAGAACATAATTGCTGATTTGAACAAAGAAGACAAATTGAACGGCAAGAATTGTGAAACATTGAATAAGAAAATTCAATATGTGCTTGAAAAGCAAGAAGCACTAAAAGCTCCTGACCATGTTATGGAAAAACTTGAGGATGCCGTGTGCCACCTTGAGCTAGTAGAGGACTGCCTAAAGGCATTTGAGCTGGAAATAGATATTTGCTGTGCTGGTTCTAGTTCAAAAGTGGCTTCAAGCTCTAAGCGCAAGCGCATTGATTCGTTCAATGGGTGGAAATGCAAGGGATCAAGTCATTCTTGTAAGAAACTAAGAGTTAACCAACATAAGAGAGGAAAACGTTCTCGAGTGAAGAGAATTTCAAGGGTGAAATGTTTTAATTGTGACAAGAAGGGTTACTATGTTCGCGACTATCGTGAGCTAAAGAAGGTAAACACCTCTTATACTTTTGAGAACTTTGCATATGTGTCAAGTTCTGTATTCTTAACTGAATCTAATCCTTTGTGGATTGTAGATTCGGGAGCAATAGATCATATAGCGAATGATAAAGAATCCTTCGTAGAATTTCGACGAGTTCCGACTAGAACTAAGTGGATCTATGTAGGAAATAACTCCAGAGCTGAAGTGAAAGGGATTGGCACCTACCAATTGAACATGCGTGGTGGACGCACTTTGTTCCTTCATGATGTATTATATGCTCCGGAGATTCGTCGAAATTTAGTGTATGTTTTAGTGTTGGTTAAGCTTAGTTTTAGTATGAACTTCCATAATAGTGGTGTTGATTTGTATCTGGATACAAATTACTATGGTTGTGGTTATTTTTTAGATGGTTTCATTGTATTAAATGTTGATTGTGGTAATGTCAATATTTGTTATTCCATTTTCACGTCTTCTAATCTATATGATAATGATATGAATGTGTGGCATGCTAGACTTAGTTATATTGACCAACAACGTTTGAATAGGTTAGCCAAAGAGGGCTTGTTAGGCAATATTGAAAAAATCGATTTACCCATATGTGAACATTGCCTAGTAGAGAAAACAACAAGGAAACCATTTGGAAAAAGGTACAAGAGTTGAATTTCCTTTGCATTTAATCCATTCTAACGTCCATGGTCCAATAAATGTAAGGAGAAGGTATGTGGCTGTTTATTTCATCACATTTATAAATGATTATACTCGATTTGGATATGTCTATTTGATTTCTCATAAATCTGAATCATTAAGTCAAAAGGTTTATGAGCTTGGTGGAAAATCAATTAGATAAGAAAATAAAAGTATTGAGATCCGATTGAGGTCGAGAATATTTATCTGATGAGTTCAGAAAGTTATGTGATGAAAGAGGAATAGAAAGATAGTTGTCTATTCCATATACTCCTCAACAAAATGGTGTTGCGGGAAGAAGAAACAGAACCCTACTGGAAATGGTTAGGTCTATGATGGCACATGCTAACTTACCTATCACTTTTTGGAGTGATGCTTTATTAATTGCTGCTTATATACTTAACCGTGTGCCTTGCAAATCAGTTACTTCCACTCCATATGAGTTATGGACAGGTAGAAAATCAGACTTAAGTTTTCTTAAACCGTGGGGTTGTACTGTCTATACTCATGAGCCCTTTCACAAATTTGGGAAATTGGGTTCCACAGGAAAGAATAGTATTTTCATAAAATACTCGGAACACTTGAAAGGGTATGTGTTTATAAGTGAGCAGGAAAGTGGAAGTACAACTGAATTCGAATCACGGGATGTCACATTCTTAGAGAATGAATTTCCTAAGAAGGGCGAAATAGGTGAGGATTACTCCCTATTTGAAACCTTGGATCAAGATAATGAACTTAGTGGAGTTCGTCCAAGTGGGAATAATATGAGAAGTGATGAATTTAATTCAACTCACTCTCAATTACAACCACATGATGAGATGATATCGTCATTATCTAATCCGAGTGGAAGCATAATGGGGAATGATGTGCAAAGTGTATAATCTCCGATATGGCGAACAAGTCGCAAAAGTATTCCCCGTTGACGTTTTGGCATTGAAGATGAAACTTTTATGATTGCTCCACAAGATGAAGATGAGCTAAGAAATGTTAATGAAGCTCTAAATTACCCTAGTAAGGAAAAATGGATGCATGCAATGAAAGAGGAAATGGAGTCAATGAAGTCAAACCATGTTTGGGAACTGGTTGATTTTCCAAAAGGACGCAAAGCCATTAGGAACAAATGAATTCTCAAAATAAAGCGTAAAGTTGATGGCTCAATAGAAAGATATAAAGCTTGTCTTGTGGTGAAGGGGTTTAATCAATAAGAAGGAATTGATTATGAGGAAACATTTTCCCCTGTAGTGAGATTTGTCTCGATTTGCATTATTTTGGCAATAGTAGCTAGTATGGATCTTGATTTACATTAAATTGATGTAAAGACTGCTTTTTCTCAATGGAGAATTAGAGGAAAAAATATATATGGAACAATCTATTGGTTTCATTATGAAAGGCCATGAACAAAAGGTATGTCAACTTTTGAGATCGATATATAGCCTTAAGCAGTCGTCGAGATAATGATATATACACTTACAATGATTGATGATGATCATTGTGTATATATCAAAAGATCCAAAAATCAATTTGTGATCATATCATTATATATTGATGATATACTGATTGCTGGAAGCAATATGGAGTTTGTTAATACTGTCAAGAGTTGGTTATCTTCCAATTTTGAGATGTAAGACATGGGTGAAGCTGCATACATTCTTGGAGTTAAGATTTCAAGAGATCGTTCGAAGAAATCATTATCTCTTTCGCAAGAAATATACATAAATAGAGTTCTTGAACGATTTCATATGCAATATTGTAAACTCATAGATACTCTTATTGTAAAAAGTGAATGATTGAGCCATAAATTGTGTCCAAGAACTCCGCAAGAGAAGGAATAAATGCAACATGTTCCTTATGCTAATGCTGTTGGAAGCTTGATGTACGTTATGATGTGTACAAGACCTGACATATGTTTTGCAGTTGGAATGGTGAGTAGATACCAATCCAATCCAGGTCAAGCACATTGGAAAGCCGTTAAAAGAATACTGAGGTATCTGAAGGGGATTGCTGATTATACACTAAGTTACCAAGGAAATGATCTGCGACTTGAAGGCTATTCAGATGCTGATTGAAGATGAGATTTAGATGAAAGGAAATCTACCTCTGAATTTGTTTTCTTACTTAATAACGGCGCCATATCTTGGAGTAGTAGGAAACAAATGTGCGTAGCCTTGTCCACGATGGAAGCTGAGTTCGTGGCATTATTAGCAGCAATACAAGAATGTGTTTGGCTTAAAAGATTTTTGAATCATTTAGGTGTTATTGAGAATGTTGCAAACCCATTGTTGGTTAACTGTAATAGCCAAGCAGCAATAACGTACACCAAAGATCCAAAATATCATGGCAAGACCAAACATATAGATACCAAGTATAATTTTGTCAAAGATATGGTTGCACGAAAAGATATGAACTTACAGTACATATCTACGCATAGAATGGTCGTAAATCCTATGACGAAACCAATACCTAGAGATGTGTTTTGTGGCCATGTGAAATCTCTAGGACTGCGTAGAGATTGATGTACTGAATATTGTAATTTCCCTTGAGTGTTTACATTTAATGAATTTGTGTTTTTCATTATTAATGCCTATGAGTCTTTGTTTGACCATTGTGCATCTTAATGCTTAGTGCATTATATATAGTTGAGAAAGTATGTCAGATAGATGAAAGATTAGCCCACTCACACGGGTAATCGTCTCTATTTACTATGTGATAAATAGAGATGAGATGGTTTTTAAGCTTATTATCTATGTGATAATCGAGAGCTCAAGCTTAAAATATATATATCGCATTAACTAAGTGTTAAGATGAGGACATAATATTTACTATGTCCGAAGTAAAATAACCCACATAATTTACTTTATCTGTCTATAATGCCAGATGTGAGTTTTGATGAATTTCGTGAAAGAGTAGATACGTGAACTCAAGTTAGACATTGGGTATGTCTGAACTATCATTTGTACGGTATTGAAGGTTTAGACATATGCTTTATAGGAAAAGAGTTAATACCGTAATATGTATTTCATACTACGTATGCATTAGTCGACCAATAAGAGTGGCAAAAGTTTTGATCTCAACTCTTATGCCGTGTGAGACTCTTGAGGATAAGAGTTCCTCAATTTAGTGCTTTCATGACTTTTATTTATTCTCAAGATTTCTATTTATTGTTTGCTATCTTAGAATCTTGCTAATGATCATGAATTGATTCGATCTAATGGGACATTTCTAGAAAAGCAAGTTGAACTGGGATTGAAAGTTTCAAGAAAAGAGGAAGATCGAATTTGGAGAATCACATTCTAGTTTTGTATTCACCGGTCGACCAATTATGATTGTTTTTGGGATAATCATAATTGTGAATACAATATATCATTGTTTAAAAAGAGATCAAGACAGATATAAATGTGATCAATTAATCTAGGAAACTGTATACTAAATCTACTCAAAAAGTGATGCCCATTATGAGTTGTTATATATTCCTAACAGATGTATGGCAACGAGCTCTCAAAGTATGCTGATCGCACGGATTATTCACCAGTATGAATGTTGCG
This sequence comes from Eucalyptus pauciflora, assembly GCA_007663325.1. NCBI lineage: Eukaryota > Viridiplantae > Streptophyta > Magnoliopsida > Myrtales > Myrtaceae > Eucalyptus > Eucalyptus pauciflora. Next base: position 451,509 of record VMYD01000177.1, on the reverse strand, counting down.
AGAGGTAAAGAGGATTCTGTTTGGTTTACCATGTGCGAGTGGGAGATGATGGATTTTTTCTTTGATGGGCCTAAGTAGGGCCCATCCGCCCATGTTGGGCCCAAAAGCTCAGCCCGTGAGTTAAGGGCCCATAAAGGAAGTTATTATAGATAAGGGAAAATCTAAGAAGTGGTTATTCGGTGAAGTTACGTATTTCTGAAAAGAGGGATTACGTTCTCTCAAGTTATGTTTTACACACCGCTTTCTCCCTAAAAACGAAGAATAGGATAATCCTCTGAAGAACAGTGTGTGGATTCTTCCTCATATCGCAACATCGGTGTTTAGTCTGTGGAAACAAGGTACATTCGTTATGTGATGTGCCTTAGGATCGGTGATACATGTGTTTCTTGGGCTTGCTTCCGCGTTTGTTGTTTTAGGAGTTCGATTGAGTGTCGAATCGCTATATTTGGGAATCCGTTTTTCCCAATAGGTCGTTATGATGACCTGCATTTGTCCATCCGACTGAGAATCGTAGAATTAATTTTAATGGAATAAAAGATTTTGGGGATAAAACTTTGCCAATATCATGATTCACTCGTCATGTTGCATCATGATGAGAAACTAAACAAGCACATAAGTAATAGAAAAGCTTCATCATTCTCATAAAAGGGGATACCACAACAAAAAAAGTTGCTCCGAAAATAGAAAAAAACACAGAACAAGGAAAGAACACAAACTCTAAGAACCCAACCACGGGTAGCACAGTTGGTGTGAGTTCTCTCCCTCATCGCAGAGGTCGAGGGTTCGAACCCTCTTGTTGCTAAAGTGTCTGAAGTGGGGGGTTCTAGTGTTGGGATCCTAAGCTAGCCTCCCTCAAGGTTTACGTCTAAATAGCGACTTGTGGCGAGACCTGACGATGCCACTGGGCACTGGAGGGTCGTGTGATCTCCGAATGGTGATCTCTGGCGGTTCCTAGGAAAAAAAAGAAAAGAAACAAGACTCAAGACTTATTTCTTGGGCACTTTGACATAGCCCACGTGCGTGGAATTAGCGACCTTGGTCAGGGTCTTGAGCTCATAAGCGATCCAACACCGAGAAGTCTCTTGGTTGTAGAAATAACCCAGGCACTTGCAGTCCTTGCTGCACTTGCCCCCACAATCCCCCTCCTTCATCGGCCCTTCACCCTTCGTGTACTTGCTCAGGAAATGGTCCACCCCAGCCAGCTTGTAGTAGCCGAAGTCCCCGGGCCGACAGCTCGTGACCCTCGGCGGCGCACAGCTCTCGCTCCAGCCCAAAAGCCCATTGGCCGACGGGCATGCCACACACTGGCTGTCTGCGCAGAGCCCAAAGTTCCCACACCGGCTAGGCAATTGGCACTCGGGGTCCCAGTCCCCATCCCGAGAGAAGAGGGAGAAGGTGAGCTCCCATGCCTGGTGGTCCACCTTGTCATAGTAAGTGTAGGCCCGAAGGTTGCCGTCGATCCCGAGCCTTAGTATGGTCAGTGTGGAATTATATTTGGGCCTAGCCAATATGAATCCGCCGCCCTCGCCGCTCGTCTTGTTGGCTGCTGCATATTTCAGAGTGATTTCGTAGGCGTAGCCCTCGTCAGTCTCCGGCGTGGTTTCAAGGGTCACTTGGCCTAAGGACTCCTTGCCGAGGTACATTTTTTCCGCAAATGTGTAGTATAGGAGCGGCTTTGGAGAGTTCTTGCTAGTGTAATAGAGGGACAATTGCTTGGGCTCCATGACCAGGCTGTATGGACCGTTGGAGTTGTCCATCTTCGAGGCCCGGCTCACGAGCTTGCTCATTGCTCCGGCCCGCAAGGACTGGCCCACAAGGAGGGTGTCCGTGGGCGAGTCGAAGCTTTGCCACACGAAATTGCCCTTGGAGTCATAGAGAACCATGTTGCCATTGGGGAGCAATTGGAAGCCAATGACACCTTTATTCGTAGTGTGGGATTGCCACGCGACCTGGCCGTCGGCGTTGGCCAGGACAAGGTTGCCGTCGGCCCCGAGTGTGAAGGTCGCATTCTCACGGACCGGTTTGCCCCGGTTGGCCTCCCAGACCCAGCGGAGGAACGAGTTAGAGTCCACGGTGGCCATCCTCAGGGCCAAGGTGAAGGCATTGGGGGTGGTGTTGTAGAAGCACAGCCGGAACGGGGAACTAAAGACACTGATGGTCCGGTAATTGCCGTCGTACTCGACGACGTAAGGCCCGAACTCGCCCTCATTGACGAACTTGAATTGAGCAGAGGGAGGGACGGCTGCTTGAGCTAGGAACGAAAGCGAGAGCAAGAGAAGGGAGTGGAGAAGAGACAATGATGAAGACATGTTGAGTTATTGATCTTTGGGATGTGATGGGCATCGATGGAGTTTTCTATTTATAGGGAGCTTCTGGATAAGGTGACGAGTCTCTGGCCTCTTTTATCAACCAAATTGGGCGATGATCTGGGACCGCTTGATGAACATGGAGCCGCCTCCTTAATGAAATATGAATGGATAAGCTTCCACCCATCGAAGGCTGAATCGTTCTTTATTGACCTATTGCACCTTTGGCCTCTATAGATTAAAATAATGTTGGAGAATACCTTCTCGCTCACAGGGTTTGTTGCAAACATTGAAGATACTTCAGCACAACAGAAAGATAAATTTTAAAAAGGACTCCATTAAAGAGCCAGCCGCAGCACTTTCTAAGGAATCAAGGCTAGAGATTTTCAATTGGCTGATGCAAATGGGATTAGATGGGGTTGGGTGCTGAAGAGATGGATGTATAAATTGGAGGAAATGGGCACGCATCCTCTGCTGACCGGTCAATATCAATGCAATGGACAAGAAGCCACGGGTGGAGAATGGAGATAGCAACTTTTCTGTTCTTTCTTCTTTTTTTCCCCTTTCATTTCTTTATATAAAAATTAAATTTCAGATAAAGCATAATAAATATGTCGGTGCACTCTGAACATTCGGCAAGTGGATTGAAATTATAAATTGGTTTCCAAATGTGACTGGATATAAACAACTTCTACTTGAATTTTCTCTAATCTCATATTATCACGTGGGTTATCTAAATTTAGTGTTTTCATCATGGAAATTGGAGAGTGAGATTATGTACTACTTGATGGAAATATTCAAAAAAATGATCACAATAATTTCGTACAGATCAACGGTCCAAACAATACATTATCTCCCCCATGATATCTGATGACATATGAGGTACTCTTGGGTGGTCATCTAGATGCAATATATTAACATGTAAATTTCATAGACAGCTCAGCTTTGACCGAAAGTCAATGTCGGCACCATCTTCCCCTCAGAATAATTTTAAGCTAAAATGAAGGGAAGCCACTGGTCCTCCGGATGCTCCTTTTGACCCATTCCGTACCACTACAAGGACCACTGCGTAGTACGGATCCCATTCGATTCATTTAATCTATGCAAATAAAACAAAAGGAAAAGACCATTAAAAAACCCCAAATTATAATTCAAAAACTCCAAACTTATATCTAAATTATACATTTATCCAATGATTTTTCAGTCAAAATAATGTTGTTCAATGTCAACATCATTTGCTTTCCAACATTCATGTAGATAGATTTTCACACATATATAAATTTGGGACTTTTGTGTTATTGAAAAAAAAAAATTAAGGGAAATATATCATAGTAAGTATAATTTGGGGTTTTTACATCGTTTGCTTTCCAATATTCATGTAGATAGATTTTCACACATGTACAAATTTTTGGATTTTTGTGTCACTAGAAAAAAATTAAGGTAAATATATTATTGTAGACATAATTTGGGGTTTTTGGTAGTTTTTGCTCATAAAACAATGTGTTAGAAAGAGAAATAAGTATTTGAAGATTTGGCTACATTTTATAAATTAAAAAGAAACATTAATGCTTGTTTTAAATATATCGTAGTTTTTTTTTTTTTGGTCGGTCTTATGCTAATCCTACTCTAACACTCACTCTCTGACTTTTGTTCTGCCTCTTTGCAGTGTGTGGGAGTCGAAACCTACTCTTGAAATGAAATCGTCCCCACCCCAATCCTCCCTGAGAAGGTGGGGATTTGAACCCCCAACCTCCCTCTTCCAAGATGGAAGGGTGGCCACTGGGGCGAACCCCCAGTGGTTAAATATATTGTAGTTTAAAAAAAAAAAATCTTGCATTATCTTGGCAACTTTTTAATCAGCACTTTGCGTTAGTTTTATTATGGGGTTGATTATGATTCATTTGACCAATATATGTATGGACTTTTGTAAGATGTATATATTGGAAAATGTGTGAGTTTAAACAACTCTTTGGTTTTGTTTATTTCACTGGAAAATGATTTTGAAAATATTTTTTTTAAATAATTATTTAGATCATTTGAAATAATTAGTCGATTAATTCTTTTATTATTGATGATGATTTATGTCTAAATTTTTGTGGACGATGAAAAAATTTTCTTTCATTCATTTTTATAAGTGATACAAGAAATCATTTTATGGAAAATATATTTCAAATCTTTCATTCTCCATGAAATAAATGTATCTCTTGATTTGCTTTATAATCTAGAAACACGAAAACTTATTTTCTCTCTATCTGTCCGATGTGTATTAGTATCACTTGTGACATGAACGTACGTTATCGGTTTAGTGGCGTGTTCATCACATTTTAAGTTTATCTACCACTCCAGAGATTACATATATAATGCCCTAGGAATATATACGGCTTTAGTTATGATGATCACACGTCTGACTATTCGTGCAAACCTAGGGCCAAAGATGCATTGGATCTTTCTTCTAGATAACATTTCGAATATTTTATCTCATACTTTAGTGGCTGTCAAGGTCAGAAAGTTGACCGAATAAAGTATTTATAATAGAGAAGGCTAATAATTTCCACATTAAAGATGATTTTCCCACCTCAGCTTTACACTTTACAGGTCGCTACCTCTCAGAAAATCAGCTAATTAGACTATAATATAATCAAAGATTGAACCGTTGCATGTGTAATTACCCTTGGCCCCGCAAGCTTGAGGATAAAGTGATGAGAGTCTTTGGCCTCTTTTATTGACCAACTTGGTGGCGATCGGCTTTAGAGAGTGTGATCTGTCAGGACAATTGGCCAATAAATGAACATGGGGCCGCCCCATTGATTAAACATTAGATAAAACTTCATCCATCGAAGGTAGAATCATTCTTCATTGACCTCATGCATGTTTCGCCTCTATAGATTAAATAAAGAAAGAATTGAGCACACGCCCCAAATATAAAAAATATATTTATACAAACAGCCCTATCCATCTTTAATTTGATGATTTAGTAGGTCTGCAATGTCGTCCCTCGCATGATTTTTTTAATGATAAAAATATTAGTAGTAATTGAAAAATAATGACACGAGAAGCAAAGTGACCTTCTGGAGTGCTCAAGGTGTTTACTTGGGCGCGCACCGGGTACTAACAATATATTCAAAATTTCTTTAGGATCTTCTAAGCTCTAATACCAAGATAAGAAATATGTGAAAGAGAGAATTGTGCAAATTTTGTGTGTTTTCTATGTACCATGATGAAAAATATGGTGACCTATTTACACTATTTCGAGAGATAGAGAATCGAGGGAGTTATCCTAATTATCTTTAATATAGCACAACATTGATCTCATAGTTATTTTGACAGAGGGTGATAAATTGCAAAGGATTCATTAAAGACCGCAGGGCTGCACAACCACATCCGGGTCTGATCTATTTACTGGGTAATTTATTCAGTGACTTCATGGTGCCAAGAGAAGCCCCAAGAAGCATCTTTTGGTTCTTGCAAGTGGGACAAGTTGGAGTTGGGCAGTGAAAAATTGAAATGTAATAAGCATCCTAGGCTGAAGGAAATTATCTAAAAGTTTTAAATTTATTGTATTTTTACCAATTCAGTTCTAAACATTTTAATTTTGTCCATTAAATCTTAAATCTTTTTTCACATTGTGTCAATTAAGTTTATTAGCTAATTTTGGCTGAAATTTGCCGATATGGATGCTGGTCATTCTACATGACGTAGCTAATGCTAACATAGACAAATTCTAATAATATTTTAATATTTTATCAACTTTTTAGTTTTTTTTCTTTTTTCCTTCCTTTTTTTTCAACTGAGGCTGGCGAGGGCTACCAAAACCTTATCGGCTGAGGGTGAAGGTAGCCTTGCCCACAGCTAGCAAGGGTGTCACTCCCCTCGCAAGTGGCCAACGACGGCCCTCGCCAACCACAATTGAAAAGAAAAAAAGAAGGAAAAAAAGAAAAAAAAGATATTAAAAATAAATATTTTTAAAAATTATCAATGTCGGTATCAATCATGCCATAAAAAATAGTTAGCATTCATGTCTATGAATTCAGGCCAAAATTAGTTGGATTAACTCAATTGGTAAAAGATGAAATTTTTTTGTTTTCAATTGCCAAAATTGATATTTTAGATTTAAATTGGTAAAAATATAATAGGTTTAAGATTTTTTTGGATAATTTTATTTAAGTTGCGTAGAGTCGGCCAATGTCAGTGGAAATGGATAACAAGCCACGAGTTGATGGCAACACGCCCTTCTTCTTCTTCTTCATTTTATTTTTATTTCCTTATGAAATATTCCATATAAAGCATAAATCTGTCGGTGCACTTCGAGTATTCTCCAATTCAGCATTGTAGGCGAGGAGCCAAGTTTTAGCTTAAATTTTTAAATTTATTACGAAAATGATAAAACTACCAAAGACATGCACATATATTTCATTAGATATAAGGATAAATATCATTACTTTCGTATGGCACTTACTTGAGGGCCGTAACATTTTTTTTTCGACTACTTTTAAAAAATATTCACTTGAGTGTCATGATTTTCAATTAATCACTTGATTAATAACTTTTTAAAATTGTTCACCCAAGCGTTAAAAATTCGACATAGCATAGCACTTATGCTAAATGTTTTTAAAAAGTTATAACACTCAAGTAATTTATTGAAAATTTCTATGACGCTCAAGTGATCAGAAAAAATAAATCATGACATTCAAATGAATGTTATACATAAGTAATAGCATTTAAGTGATTCAAAAAAAAGTTACGGCATTCAAGTGAACATTGTACGAAAATTATGATATTTATCGTGTCATTTTCCCCAATATATTAGAATTCACCGTTCATTCCATATTATTCGGAAAAATTATGTTTTCATTTAACCGCTTAAACTTTTAAAACCGTTGGCAAGGATTCCACAATTTTTTTATGTGATATCAAAACAGTAGGTCCGAAGGTCAAATCTACCCAAGCCCCATTAATTATACTAATAGATTTGTCAAAGTATTTAAATATCAAGTTACGCTTTCATTTCACCGTTCAGGTTTTTAAAATCGTTGACAATGGTTCCACAAAATTTTATATAGTATTGGAGTAGAAGGTCTGGAGTTGAAATTTATTCTAGCCATTATTTGCCTATACATTATAATATATTTCCATGCTTATCATTAGTCCAAAGTTGACTAAATTTTACAAGATTGACAATACATATCGATTTCAAATTATGACCAAATATAAGCAATTTTGACTTGAATTTTCTTTAACTTTATGTTATCATTATAAAAATCATCGATCGAGATTATAAATATCATCCGATGAAGATAATTTAAAAATGATCAAGGTAATTGTACAAATCTACGGTCCAAACAAAATGTAGTAGGTCCCGATGATATTTCATTATATATGATATATCGTCTCATCAAGATGAAATGTGATCAAGTGGCATACTAATTACATTGCTCGTCGGACGATGTGAATGATATATGGATGGATAACCTTCATGGGCAGCTCAGGTTTTGACCAAAAGTCAACATTGGTGTCTTTTATCACCTCCAATATATACATAAGCTAAATCAAGGGACGCCATTGGTCCTGGAGACGCTCCTTTTGACCATTCCGGATCACCACTAGCAATCCTGCTTAGTACGGACCACAATGAATTCATTGAATCTTAGCAATTTAAAAATAAATGTGTTAGGAAGAGATATAAATATGTGAAGCTAAAAACTTCCTCAACAAAATATCCCACGGATGTTTGAATACGCTTCCGCATTTTTTTTTAAATATGGTTATGCTGAGTTCAGCACCCGAACACAATTGTTCATTGCGCTACAATATTGCTGAATAGTTATATCCAATTTCTTGACACGTTCTAACTCAATTTTTCGCTTCGGGTAGTCCGCTTGAAAAAGAAAAAAGAAAAAAAGCAGACCCGTCCATTATGCGGAGATTCTTATTTCAACAAGTTCTCATGATCAAATACAAAGCACAATGGGATTTCCTGCAATTAACATGATCAGAGACTTTGACTTAAAAGCAGATGATTCATCATCGGATAAACTTGCAGCAGTTAAATTTTATGGGATTCACACGATCGAAAACCTCGATTGATCGTGTCCATGTAAATCGGGTTTTACCTCAGCTGAGGCAAATAAAGTAGTGGAACCTCAGAAGAAATTTCCTGGCTGCATTTAATACGTAGGTCAAAAAATGATGAGACATGTCTGATGTTGTAGATTGAAATAATTGTATCGGAAACCGTTGTGTCATTACTCAAGTACTTAATGCAACGAACTACCTGAGGCCACGGAGAGGGAGGATATGCTGCCGTATTTTCCTTTGATACTATTAGCTGCTCCAACTAACATAAATTACTGGAACAATTCGCTAGTAATTAATTATCAAACATACTCATGTTATAATCCAATGTCTAGATTTTCATTATATATTTTATTATATGCCTAAAAATTGTTGCCTTATTATCGCAACGTAAATGTGGCCAATAGCAAATTTCCTAACCATTTAGCCTCTTTATTAGCCACCGATAGTGCTGCCATCACTAAATGAGCGATACATGTTTACTTTTTTGATATCCAAGAGACTGCACCACATGTTTACTTTTTTGATATCCAAGAGATTGCACCATTTGCAAGCTTGAAAACTCATCTAAATGTTGACTTGTTAACCATTGGGGTTTACCCCAGTGGCCACCCTTCCAACATGGAAGGGGGAGATTGGGGGTTCGAATCCCCACATTCTCATGGGAGGTTGGGGTGGGGACAAATTTGTTTTAGGTGTGGGTTTCAACTTTTACGCCCTGTAAGGAGGCAGGGCAAAAGTTTGAGAGCGAGAGTTAAAATAGGAGTAGAGTAAGACCGACAAAAAAAAAAATGTTGACTTGTTATCAGTTGTGCTAATTATCCTACCAGCATATATCCTTCCAGTTTCATAGAATAGACCATAAGATATTATTTTCTCTAAGTAAGCAAAAATTGATGGCAAATTCAAAAAATTTCAAAATAGTAAGTCTATTGGTACCTTGTTTGTAGTATTGCATTTAGTCTCCAATGCATTCCAAAAATCTCAGGGATTTGTGTAAGATTGAAAATTTTAATATAGATGATCTGACAGAGCATTAAGAATCCTTTCTTGGCACCTCCTTTCATCATCCCTTTCTATCAAGATTATTACATGATATTATATCACTTTTATTCATAAATTTCAAAGTATTATAGCTCACATGTAGATAATCTATTGTACCACAAGGTGGATGACTCAAGCATATAAATGGAAACGGAAGTTACATTAATACTTATCTATCAAGATTGTGAACACTTGATGCAACCACAATCTCCATGTTCATGAAAATAATAGTACTTTAAGGGTGTTGGTGAAACTTGATTGCTGATGAAGATAGAGTAGTAGTTATATATCTTTGAAGCTTTGATGCATAATGAGACCATTGTCCTTAAGGTATTATTTGCTCCACATTTGTTATCGTAGGGTTTAGAACAAATATACCTTCAGGATATATCAAAGTCACTAAGAAATGAGTCCAACAATTACTTAATTTCTCTCTTGAAAATTCACCTTGAATTTGTTATCAAAGTTGTGTGTATGAAAAAACAAGAAGAGAGAGTTACAAAGAAGTTATTGCTTTGAACAACTGCGATCCTTGAGTAGTTGTGATGAACAGTTATCCTTGAACAATTGTGATGAATAATGTATGATTCGGTGCTATCAATAAACAACTAATTAACGCATCTCTTGGAAATAGGTATTTTATCCTCACCATCACCACTTTTCACGATCAATCATCACTTCTCTTCATGTCAATAATTATTTCTTTTCATAATCAAAAGTCACCTCTTTTCAAGATAACAAACTATTTCGACAGTAATAAAGACATGTTTGGGTCGTTATAGTTTTTTTTTTTTTTAGTCGGTGGGTCAATATAGTTTGATCTTGGCATGTGATGGCCAATTTGGGAGTCCTCTACTTATAAGAGGGCTTGAGGATGAAGTGATGAGAGTCTTTGGCCTCTTTTATTGACCCACTTGGTGGTGATCAGCTTTGGACATTGGATTCTGTCAAACCCATTGATCAATTAATGAACATGGAGCCGCCTCATTAAATTGTTAATTGTTGCAAGTTTGGTTCATTGCAAGTGGGACAAGTTGGAGTTTGGGTGGTGAACAATGGATATGTAAATTGGAGGAAGAGGAAGAAGACGGATCGAATCTTCTTTCGCATCATGTAGAAAATATCTTCCGGTGGGGGTAAGAGAGTCGGTCAATGCCAATGAAATATCCTCTAGTTGGGTAGAGACTCTTTTCTTTTCTTTTTATTTCTTTATATAAAGATTTCATATAATGCATAAAATCTGTAGCTTATTTAGGAAATCAAATTAGATGTTTTAAAGCAAACAACGGGAAAAATATTTTTCATTCTTTTTTTTCAAGTTTCAACCAAATATCAGAAAATATTGTTTCAATGAGGATTTCAAGCTTTACGAGAATAACTTCGTGAAAATATTTTCCAGATATTTCACATTTTTCGCAAAACAAACGAAGTCTTAGTATAATCATTTGTTTTGTTTCTATGAGGATTTCAAGCTTACGGAGAGTTTCGACCTTCTTAGCTTTCTTGTTGGGCTTCAGTTCAAATGTTGGATTTTAATGGATGATTTTTTTGTGATGTATTCTCTGTTTTTTCTTGTTTGGAGGTTAGATTTACAAGGATTTTTGTTTGGTCCGGCGTTGATATCGTTTACTAGGGCTCTACTGCTAAATCGACCACAGGTGAGGGTCTGCTCACATCTTCTCTTCAACGGTGATCATTTTTTTATAGCATTAATTGATTCCACGTTCAAAAAACGAAGTTGACACTTAAGTGATTATTTTTTTATAGCATTAATTGATTCGACGGAAGTTTTGACACAAAAATGAAAGACGTACAAAAATTAAGAAATTTCTAATGTCTTTTTCCCTTCAATTTTTTGATATTTTCTAACTCAATTTTTCATTTGGTGTAACTCATTAAAAAAGAAAAGAAAAGAAAAACAGACCCATCCACTATGGGGAGATTCGCACTTTGAACTTTGATTTGAAGATCAATTATAACCACAGCCAGATTTCATGCAATTCACATGATGAAAGTCTCCAACTTGTTGACCAAGTCCATGTAAATCGGTTTTTGCCTAAGCTGAGGCAAATATATAGTGGAACTTCAGAAGATATTTCTTCACTGCATTTAATACGTACAACTTCAGAAATAATGACGAAATGTCTGACGTTGCAGATTGAGACAATGATGTGGGATGCATTAATGCAATGAGCGACCGAAGGCCATGGAAAAGGGTGGACGTGCTCCCGCTTACTTGTTTGATACTTTTGGCGACTCACATGCGAAAAGATGGATTTGTTGCGGTCTCTATTTTAACCCTTCATTACATGTGATTTAAGGTTGTTATGATGACCTGCATTTGTCCATCCGACTGAGAATCGTAGAATTAACTTGAATGGAATAAAAGATTTTGGGGATAAAACTTTGCCAATATTATGATTCACTCGTCATGTTGCATCATGACAAGAAACTAAACAAGCACAGAAGTAATAGAAAAGCTTCATCATTCTCATAAAAGGGGATACCACAACAAAAAAAGTTGCTCCGAAAATAGAAAAAAAACGCAAGACTTATTTCTTGGGCACTTTGATGTAGCCCACGTGCGTGGAATTAGCGACCTTGGTCAGTGTCTTGAGCTCGTAAGCGATCCAGCATCGAGAAGTCTCTTGGTTGTAGAAATAACCCAAGCACTTGCAGTCCTTGCTGCACTTGCCCTCGCAGTCCCCCTCCTTCACTGGCCCATTACCCCTTGTGTACTTGCTCAGGAAATGGTCCACCCCGGCAAGCTTGTAGTAGCTGAAGTCACCGGGCCGACAGCTCGTGACCTTTGCCGGCGCGCAGCTCTCGCTCCAGCCCAAAAGCCCGCGGGCCGACGGGCACGCCACGCATTGGCTGTCCGCACAGAGCCCAAGGTTCCCGCACCGGCTAGGCAATTGGCACTCGGTGTTCCGGGTTGCTTCTCGAGAGAAAAGAGAGAAGGTGACCTCCCATGCCCGGTAGTCCACCTTGTCGTAGTAAGTGTAGGCCTGAAGGTTGCCATCGATCCCGAGCCTAAGTATCGTTAACGTGGAATTGTATTTGGGCCGGGCCAATGTGAGCCTGCCGCCCACGTCGCTCGATTTGTTGGCCGCCTCATATTTCAAAGTGATTTCATAGGCATAGCCCTCGTCGGTCTCGGGCGCGCTTTCGAGGGTCACTTGGCCCAAGGACTCCTTGCCGAGGAACATGTTTTCCGCGAATGTGTAGTATAGGAGCGGCTTTGGGGAGTTCTTGCTAGTGTAATAGAGGGACAATTGCTTGGGCTCGATCACTAGGCTGTACGGCCCATTGGAGTTGTGCTTCTCGGAGGCCCGGCTCACGAGCTTGCTCACCGGTCCGGCCCGCAGGGACTGGCCCACAAGGAGGGTGTCCGTGGGCGAGTCGAAGCTTTGCCACACGAAATTGCCCTTGGAATCGAAGAGGACCATGTTGCCATCGGGGAGCAATCGGAACCCAACAACACCTTTATTCGCGGTGCGCGACTGCCATGCAACCTGGCCATTGGCTTCAGCCAAGATAAGGTTGCCATCGGCCCCAAGGGCAAAGGTCGAGTTCTCACCGACCGGGTTGCCCCGGTTGGCCTCCCAGACCCATCGGAAGAGCGACTCGGACCGTGTGGTTGCCATCCTTAGGGCCAAAGTGAAGGCATTGGGGGTGGTATTGTAGAAGCAAAGCTGGAACGGGGAATTGGCAATGCTGGTGGTTCGGTAATTGCCATCGTACTCGACGACGTAAGGCCCGAACTCGCCTTCATTGACGAACTTGAATTGAGCGGAGGGCGGGACAGTAGCTCGAGCTAGGAAAGAAAGCGAGAGCAAGAGAAGGGAGTGTAGCAGAGACATTGATGATGACATGTCGAGTTATTACTGTTGGCTATTTGGCTTGTGATGGGCAATGGTGGAGTGCTCTATTTATAACGAGAGCTTGAGGGTAAAGTGATCGGAGTGTTTGGCCTCTTTTATTGTCCAGCTTGGCGGTGATCAGCTTTAGACATTGTGAACGTGATCATACCATTAATTAATTGATGACACTGGAGCCGCCATTAATGGACAAACTTCCCTCCGACGAAGGTAGAATTATTCTTTCATTCACCTAATGCTTGCTTGGCCGGTATAGATTAAATTAGTGCGCAATTATTTTAATAATGTTGGAGAATACTGTTTCTCTCACATGGCTTGTCTCAACGATGATGATACGTTAGCATAATATTCATCGTGCCTTTATTTCCAAAAAGATGAGATGGACCGAAAAGGACTCCATTAAAGAGCTTTTTACTAGGGGTGAGCAATGGTCCGGTTCCAACCTAAAAAATGAACTAAATGCCTCAGCTCTTGGCAATTCACGGTTCCTAAAATTCAGAAACGATGATAATCGATTAGGCTTCTCAGTTCTATGTGTGGATCAGACTGTTCGTGTTGGACTGATAGCTTTTTCTTATATTAATGTTCTCTATTCTAGATGGACGTTTGAATTTGAAAGATTCATTGCAATGTGGATTAATTTCTCCATTACATGATACAATTAGTTGCTCTACCTTAAAGGGACACATGCCGTTTTGGAGGAGCGGCAAAGAGAAGGAAAAACGTTGGTTTCAACACAGTGTAAGATGTAAAATCTTCTAAAGAGCAGCCGTTTTAATGGATTAATGATGATCAATGTATCTTTATAACCTTATAAGAAGGGCGTACAAGGGTAAGAATAACCTTTTAAAGGCAATTTCACGTAAAAGAGCATATGGAATTCATGACTGATTCTAGTTATTTACTGATTTTTGGATTCATCCAGAAATCGAATTAGACTTATCCAATTCCAAGATTTGGTGGATAGATTCTCGATTCCACAAACCAGGAATCGACTTTGTCCAATCTAGTTTCATTTTTCAGGTAGGATTTCGTTCATATTGAAATTGATTAACCCTACTCTTCACTACACTTTTCAAAGAATTGAATAAAGAAAGTTTCTAATTTTGGTTCTTGCAAATGGGACAAATTGGAGTTAGGTGGTGAAAAATGGACATTGCTAAATTGTTAAGGAAGAGGTGGGCCTAGAAGTCAAAACAGAGACGTCGGTTTCGTTTTTTGTCATCACTTAATTTAGGAGATGGATCGAGTCTTCGCATCACGTTGAAGCATATCTTCTTGTGGGTAGAGCCAGTCAATATGTTAATGGAATGGACAAGAAGCCAGAGAGGATAGCAACACTCCTTTCTTTTTCTTCTTTTCTTTATAAAAGAATATCATGTAAAGCATAAAGCTGTCGATCTAAAATAAATATCCTGATGTACTTAAAATTTTAAATTATCACTCACTTGTTGAAATTAACTTTTAGCTAGTTGTCTTAATAAATTGAGATTATTATATTGGTTTCCAAATGTGCGCAAGTATAAACAATTTCAACTTGGATTTTGTTTAACCTTATATTATGATGGGGTGGATCATGAAATTTTCCCATCTAAGCACAAGTGCTCTTATTATGAAAATCATTTGTTAAGATGACAAAAATATTCTAAAAATGATAGACTTCATTGTATAAATATACAGTCCAAGTAAAACATATTAGGTCCCAATGATATTTCATGATATATGATATACTGTTATGATGCCATTAAAATGAAATATAATTAAGCGACGTACTACTTAGACTGATTGTACGTAGGAGTATCTCAAACGATATGAATGACATATGGACGTGCAATTTTCATAGAAAGCTCAAGCATTGACCAAAAGTGAACATGGCTTTCATTTCCCTACTTAATTAAATCAAGTTCAATCGGCAGGGTTTGAAAGGGCACGTGCTAGGTATAGGTGCCATTGTGCGAGAGAGACCGTTCGCATCTCCTTGGCACCATTACCCTTCCTCACGATACATCTCACGTACACCTCGGGAGGGTTGTGACAATAACTTTAGCGACTAGCCGACAAGAAAGATGGATTTGTTGCAATCTTGATATTGACCCTTCATTACATGTAATGTAAGGTTGTCATGATGATCTGTATTTGTTTCTCTAACCGAGAATCGTGGAATTAATTTGGATGAAATAAAAGGGTTTTTTGGGATTAATTTGCCAATAGTTTAGCGTAATATTATTACTAATTTATAATTCACTTGTCATGTTGCACGCCATTAAGAAACTAACAAGCGCAAAAGTAATGGGAAAGCTTCATCATTCTCTCTTATTGGCACACCAAAATAATGCAAGTTACAAGCAAGACTCAAGAATTATTGCTTGGGCACTTTGATATAGCCCACATGCGTGGAATTAGCGACCTTGGTCAGGGTCTTGAGCTCATAAGCGATCAAGCACCGAGAAGTCTCTTGGTTGTAGAAATAACCCAGGCACTTGCAGTCCTTGCTGCACTTGCCCCCACAATCCCCCTCCTTCATCGGCCCTTCACCCTTCGTGTACTTGCTCAGGAAATGGTCCACCCCAGCCAGCTTGTAGTAGCCGAAGTCGCCGGGCTGACAGCTCGTGACCCTTGGCGGCACGCAGCTCTCGCTCCAGCCCAAAAGCCCATTGGCCGACGGGCATGCCACACACTGGCTGTCCGCGCAGAGCCCAAAGTTCCCACACCGGCTAGGCAATTGGCATTCGGTGTCCCAGTCCCCATCCCGAGAGAAGAGGGAGAAGGTGATCTCCCATGCCCGGTAGTCCACCTTGTCATAGTAAGTGTAGGCCAAAAGGTTGCCGTCGATCCCGAGCCTTAGTATGGTCAGTGTGGAATTATATTTGGGCCTAGCCAATATGAGTCCACCGCCCGCGCCGCTTGTCTTGTTGGCTGCTGCATATTTCAGAGTGATGTCGTAGGCGTAGCCCTCGTCAGTCTCCGGCGCGGTTTCAAGGGTCACTTGGCCTAAGGACTCCTTGCCGAGGTACATTCTTTCCGCAAATGTGTAGTATAGGAGCGGCTTTGGAGAGTTCTTGCTAGTGTAATAGAGGGACAATTGCTTGGGCTCCATGACCAGGCTGTATGGACCATTGGAGTTGTCCGTCTTCGAGGCCCGGCTCACGAGCTTGCTCACTGCTCCGGCCCGCAAGGACTGGCCCACAAGGAGGGTGTCCGTGGGCGAGTCGAAGCTTTGCCACACGAAATTGCCCTTGGAGTCATAGAGAACCATGTTGCCAGTGGGGAGCAATTGGAAGCCAACGACACCTTTATTCGCAGTGCGGGATTGCCACGCGACCTGGCCGTCGGCGTTGGCCAGGACAAGGTTGCCGTCGGCCCCGAGTGAGAAGGTCGCGTTCTCACGGACTGGTTTGCCCCGGTTGGCCTCCCAGACCCAGCGGAAGAGCGACTCAGATCGCGTGGTGGCCATCCTCAGGGCCAAGGTGAAGGCATTGGGAGTGGTGTTGTAGAAGCACAGCTGGAACGGGGAACTAAAGATGCTGATGGTCCGGTAATTGCCGTCGTACTCGACGACGTAAGGCCCGAACTCGCCCTCATTGACGAACTTGAATTGAGCGGAGGGAGGGACGGCAGCTCGAGCTAGGAACGAAAGCGAGAGCAAGAGAAGGGAGTGGAGAAGAGACAATGATGAAGACATGTTGAGTTATTGATCTCCGGGATGTGATGGGGATGGATGGAGTTTTCTATTTATAGGCGAGCTTCCGGACAAAGCGACGAGTCTCTGGCCTCTTTTATCAACCAAATTGGGCGATGATCCGGGACCGCTTGACGAACATGGAGCCGCCTCATTAATGAAACATGAATGGACAAGCTTCCACCCATCGAAGGCTGAATCGTTCTTTATTGACTTATTGCACCTTTGGCCTCTATAGATTAAAATAATGTCGGAGAATACCTTCTCGCTCACATGGTTTGTTGCAAACATTGAAGATACTTCAGCACAACAGAAAGATAAATTTTAAAAAGGACTCCATTAAAGAGCCAGCCGCAGCACTTTCTAAGGAATCAAGGCTAGAGATTTTCAAGCTTTGGCTGATGCAAATGGGATTAGATGGGGTTAGCTGCTGAAGAGATGGATGTGTAAATTGGAGGAGATGGGGTCGAGTCTTCGCATGCGCAGACGCATCCTCTGCTGACTGGTCAATATCAATGCAATGGACAAGAAGCCACGGGTGGAGAATGGAGATAGCAACTTTTCTGTTCTTTCTTCTTTTTCCCCCTTTTATTTCTCTATATAAAAAATAAATTTCAGATAAAGCGTAATAAATCTGTCGGTGCACTCCGAACATTCGGCAAGTGGATTGAAATTATAAATTGGTTTCCAAATGTGACTGAATATGAACAACTTTGACTCGAATTTTCTCTAATCTCAGATTATCACGCAAGCTATGAATTCTTTAATCTAACTTTAGTGTTTTCATCATGGAAATTGTAGACTGAGATTATGTACTACTTAATGGAAATATTTGAAAAAATGATCACAATAACTTCGTACATATCAATGGTCCAAACAAAATACATTATCTCCCCCATGATATCCGATGACATATGAGGTACTCTTGGGTGGTCATCTAGATGAAATATATTAACATGTAAATTTCATAGACAGCTCAACTTTGACCGAAAGTCAATGTCGGCGCTATCTTCCCCTCAGAATAATTTTAAGCTAAAATGAAGGGAAGCCACTGGTCCTTCGGATGCTCCTTTTGACCCATTCCGTACCACCACAAGAACCACTACGTAGTACGGACCCCCATTCAATTCATTTAATCTATGCAAATAAAACAAAAGGAAAAAACCATTAAAAAACCCCAAACTATAATTCAAAAACTCCAAACTTATATCTATGTTATACATAATATTGTTCAATGTCAACATCATTTGCTTTCCAACATTTATGTAGATAGATTTTCACACATATACAAATTTAGAATTGTTGTCATGTTGAAAAAAAAATTAAGATAAATATATCACAATAGGTATAATTTGAGATTTTTATATCATTTGCTTTCCAACATACATGTAGATAGATTTTCACACATACAAATTTGGGATTTTTGTATCACTAGAAAAAAGAAGAAGATAAATATATCATAGTATGCATAATTTGGAGTTTTTGCTCATAAAACAATGTGTTAGAAAGAGACATTAATGCTTGTTTTAAATATATCGTAGTTTAAAAAAAAACAATCTTGCATTATCTTGGCAACTTTTTAATGAGCACTTTGCGTTAGTTTTGTTATTGGGTTGATATGGACTTTTGTAAGATGTATATATTGGAAAATGTGTGAGTTTAAACAACTCTTTGGTTTTGTTTATTTCACTGGAAAATGATTTTGAAAATATTTTTAAAAAAATTATTTAGATCATTTGAAATAATTAGTCAATTAATTATTTTATATTGACGATGATTTATGTCTAAATTTTTGTGGACGATGAAAAAATTTTCTTTCATTCATTTTATAAGTGATACAAGAAATCATTTTATGGAAATTTTCATTCTCCATGAAATAAATGTATCTCTTGATTTGCTTTATAATCTAAAACATGAAAACTTATTTTCTCTCTCTGTCCGATGTGTATTAGTATCACTCGTGACATGAACGTACGTTATCGGTTTAATGGCGTGTTCATCACATTTTAAGTTTATCTACCACTCCAGAGATTGCATATATAATGCCCTAGGAATATATACGGCTTTAGTTATGATGATCACGTCTGACTATTCGTGCAAACCTAGGGCCAAAGATGCATTGGATCTTTCTTCTAGATAACATTTCGAATAATTTATCTCATACTTTAGTGGCTGTCAAGGTCAGAAAGTTGACCGAATAAAGTATTTATAAAAGAGAAGGCTAATAATTTCCACATTAAAGATGATTTTCCCACCTCAGCTTTACACTTTACAGGTCGCTACCTCTCAGAAAATCAGCTAATTAGACTATAATATAATCAAAGATTGAACCGTTGCATGTGTAATTACCCTTGGCCCCGCAAGCTTGTCGGTGGTGGGCACCATATATATCAATAGTTGGAAAAATGAAATTATTTATTTGATCATTATATTTTAATTTATTTCCAGCAAGTCAATTCTCTCGAAAAGATCCGAGCCTGATCAACTATCAACCCCTTGTTTAGACAACAAATTGGCGATGACCAATCCAACAAATCCTTGAAACCCTCGAAGAAGTCTCCTCAGCATCTTGCGATGCCTTATCTTGGTAATAAACATAGCCAAAAACCGTTGATAATTTCCTAAAGAATCAGTAAATTTAACACATCAGTAGCTCCGCCAAATGAATATTAGCAAATTATCAAAACCGTTGGTAATTTCTGAACCATCATAAAAATGTCAGTGGCTCACTCAAATAAGAGTTAGTAGTGGTAATATTAGTTGGTAAATCACACAAATCAAGACTGGCAATTTCCTATAAGATTTAGCAACTTTAACGGACCGGTAATTCTATTAGTGAAATATTGATATATTATTGGAATAATTGGCAATTTTGAAACACTTCAAATAAATATTGGCAATTAGAGTCAAATAAGAGTTAGTAACTCTAACATAGTGATTAGTTCTGTAAATAAATAATGGCAACTTACCAATGTGTTACTAGCTAAACAAGTTACTATTCAAAAAGTTTTGTTACTACTGGGTTTTGACAGCTGCCAACACTTTTCACACCTTAGTAGCACAAAAGAGTAATATGAGTTTTGTCCTGTGAAATGGTAGCATCATCCTATAGCGAGAAGCATGCTCTCAAAATGACTAGGCTATCACTAAATCTCAGATAGTGTTCTTTCATTCGCCCTAAATGCGCCTTTGTTTGCAAGGATAAATCCATCTTCAGCCAAGTCGAGGCGGGTCATGTTTTTTCCACCTCTAGTCATAGGTAACTTTCTGCGACCAATCTTCTGATGGGTGGTTACAAATATGGATATTACAATGATCTGTATTCAATAAAATTTAGTCATAAATGATGTTTCAACTTATAAGCCACCAATATGGTGTATAGTCTGGAGAAAATTTCTTTTAATCAAGGATGTTGAAACATATACCCTCGTATGCTATATACACCCAATCATTCACGAACTTAATTCTTCAAGATCAAATAATTGAAGCCTCGTTTTTTCATTTATGGATCATCCTCAATCTGAGAAAATAATTATTTGGTGCTCAATTTGCCATCATATGAAGTATCACAAAACAAGATCACTTGTTTCCAGTTATACGAGACTTTTCGCTATTTTTCCCTATTTCTATGCCAATTGGTTCCTCGCTTTTTCGCATAGCTGAGATGCACAAGATCACCCCTTTTTCTTGACCCATCCTACAAGTACATGAAATGGGCTTTCGCAATTTAGATTTGGGCTTATTCGGCCCAACTGTATTCTGTTGTTGTGCTTTAAAGTCAGTTCCATTTTGTAATCTTCTGGTTTCTCATTTGTTTCTATTAGGCTAAATAAAACTAAAACACCCAAACAAAGACACAAAGAGGGTTTTATTGAATAAGAACAAACTCAAATTTGAACATCAATGTTACGTTTGATTGTCTAGAGTTGAGTTTGGATAGAATAACAAATTATCTTATTCGGTATTTTGATAATGTCATTCGTACCAGATAAATATTGAGGTAGGAAGTGAGATAAATCTGAATTGGACTAAACTTTTTTTAAAATAACTTGACATACCTTGTATCTTTCGACAATTGAGTGATGGAGGACGCGTCCGAATATTGCTTTGCCAGCCATCGCGCAAGGAGCACCCCCACGACAGCCAGTTCTTGTCACTTCCAATCATGGCCAATCATTTCGTCGATGTTTTGTGGTCCAGATTCAGATTGAGATAGGATGATTTGAAACCATTTAAATATCCTTTGGATTATAAAAAGATCCAATCGTATGTTTGTGCAACCTAAAATAGGATTGAAAATCCTTCTCGTTTAAAAATCTTCGAAAATCCCATGTCCTGACCTCTGTCGTTAGCAAACAACAGTTTCGAGGAAGTCGACCTCGGGACATGATGGCTCTCAACAGACATGAGTTCACGAAGTTATGGTACCGCCTCGTGAACAGCAAGAGGTACTTCTTGTAGGACGTGCGGCCGAAGTCCATCGCCGAAGAAAGCGACAGCACTATCTAGAGGGGATGAGGGAGGCAACAGTGAAGAAGGGGTGCGTCGTGGGTGTGCACTGTGCACCAAAACACTATTATGGCCATCCTGATGCATAATAGGTGGAACTCAAAGCTTGAGAGGGTGGTTGCTAGCAACCCAATGGTGTGTTTGCCATTCTTCACCAACCAGCAAATAAACTGTCGGCTCATGAGTCACAAGTGAAAGGTGTGCGATAGGGAGCTGGTGGAGAGGATGATCTATACAATCCTAAGTCTTTAGACTCCTTTTCACCTCACTCATCATAACACAATCACCAATCAGTCTTTAGACTCCTTTTCATCTCACTCGTTGGAACACGATCACCAGTCAGTCACCAATCAGTCTTTAAACTCCTTTTCATCTCACTCGTTGGAACACGATCACCAGTCAGTGGTGACGACCAGCATGGTTGTAGGCGATGTCCATCGTGCCACGGTTGGAAGTGACGATGGTTGGGCTATCTTGGTGATGGTCCTCGCACAATGCCGGTGAAGTGACCGGATGCGACACTTCATTACTCCATTGGAAGATTAGCATGAATTGTTGGGCTATTTATTATTTTTTTATCCAGTCTGGGTCCCACCATTTACGCCAAATTTCTTAGCCGACATTTTATTTGTCTATTTCTTTGACATAGACAAGGGGTCATGACCCTCACGCAAGGTTTACATAGACAACGGTGACCACGAGGAAGCCAACGGCGATGGATCGGACATTAGACTCGGGGCACTACAGGATTGTTTGAAGTGGAGGGTGGAGGCCGAAGCAGCTAGATATATTGTAAATTTTTTTTGATCCTATCTTAGATTGTCCCAAACATATGATGAGATTTTTAAAGGATTTTTAATTTCACTTCATCCTATCGTACTCCAATCGGAATATGGAGGACCAAACGCAGCTTAAGAAATTAGCCAAGCGAGGGACTTACGAGGCATAGGTAAAAATGCAGAAAAATGCCTTAACATGAATAGACTTTTAAGAAATGGTTGCTGAGCAAATCGTTCGGACATTGTATTGATGTGGACATTTCAAACCTTTCTTCAGGTCACATACCGAATTGATTTGGCACTACATATGATTCTTTTCTAGAAGCCAAAATATACTTCTGTTTGGTTCTCAACCTAATGTGAACACGAAAATGAAAAACTGGACCGTCTGCATGCACTCATAAAGGAAGTGAACAGAGCAATATACACTGAAATTCTGCAAACAAAGCTAAAGGGCATAAATCTCGTATTCCTTCGTCTTTTATGCAACATCCGTGAAAAAAGTCCAATGATAAAGTCAGGGAAAAGTTGGAAAAGGAAACGTGAAAAACAACAAAAACATCGCTCGCAATCCGTACGGAGAGGATATTATATGATATTAGCAGTGGAGGATTACTTGTATGTTACTCTCACGCAATTGATTTGGCCAAAAAAGGTTCTTCATAAATCAGGACTATTAGCAACGAAAAAAAAATCAAACGGATAACAACAAAACAAAATAGTTACTATATCCTGTTGTAGAATAATTGAGTTGAAATTAATGTGCATTCAGAAGGAGGATGGGATTAAGTGGTTTGAGCGTGCACATCATTGTAATTCGTCAAGAAGTTAGGTCCGGAGGTCGGCGGTCGTCGCAAGCGTTCGTTACATTGGATAATCGAATTCAAAGAGTTTATTGAGTGAGCATTAGGCTAGATTGCAGGAAGAAGAAGTCTTTTATACGATGGACACATATATATAACAAGGGCGGTAGACGTAATATTCAGCTAGAGAGCAATATTTAATCGGTCGATGTCGATATTAAGTAAATATTCAAGAAGCTTGATCGAGCACTGTGCAAACATGACCGCACAATCCGGGGGAAGCGAAATCAAGCAGCTCAATACTAGGAGTCATTAATAAGCTATGATTCAAATCACTCTTTTTGTGGATCCTAGAACTCTGAACCAGATGAAACCCTCCACTGCAATAAGAAAATGAACAATTTTTAATTATCGAAGACGTGGTCGTCCTATGGGACTAGGTCTACGTCAAAATTTTGACGCTTGACTTCATAAATTAACGTTGTCCAATAAGTAATATGATGATGCTGGAAAAAAGGGTCTCAGATGCTTTACTTTGAAAGACTTAAGGCAAGAAACGGCATTGACCCGCTTTTTCCTGCTGCATTTTTCTTGAGGTACTAAATTTCATATTATTGCTGAGCAACTATTTATCCATCCCTTATTTTATTATCTTATCAGAAGTTAAAATAATCATAAGAACTTATATAAGGACGTGTTTAGTGACGACATTTTTTCCATCTCTGATTTTATTATTCCTCTCAAGAAAAAGCCATCCTCGTATAGCTGGGTGCTGGATAGTACCTTCCATGAGCATAGCTTAAAGAGCAGACAAAACTAATCAACCAACTGTATTAGTCATTCCTAAGCATCTGTACCTAGAAAGGAGCAGACAAATCTCTCTATTAATCAGAGACGAAATTACTAATTACTCCATTTGGCATATGCACCTGAATCACATTCACCATGTACAATATTATAAAACACACATAATATATTCGCACCATACACTATACGAGCTTGTAGATATAATAATATGACTGGAAACTGGAAGTAAATTATTTTTAAATTAAGAGTGTGTTTGTTTCGCAAAAAATGTGATTTGAAAAATATTTTCTTAAAAATAATCGCTTTTACAAAAATAAGTGAATGACAAATATATTCATTGTCAACAAAAAAATGTTTAAATATAAATTATTGTTGATAATGAAATTTTTTTTCATTTTTGGAATAGACCACCAAAAATCCGAAACTTTGTTCAAAGTGACAAATTTACTTCAAACTTTTTTTGTGACATGAAAAACCCCAAACTTTGCTAACCTTGACACATTTACCCCACAAAGGCATTTTCATTTTCTTCTTCTTTTTTTTCTGTTTTTTTTTTCTTCTCTCTTCCCTCCGCCATGGTCGGCCAAGGGAAGAAAGAAGAAGAAGAAGAAGAAAATGAAAAGAAAAAAATTTAAAAAGTAAAAGACAAAAATGCCTTATAGTTTAGGGTAAATGTGTCACACGGATACAAATTTAGGGCTTTTTGTGTCATGAAAAAAAGTTTGGGGTAAATGTGTCACGGTTGGTAAAGTTTGGGGTATTTCATGTCACAAAAAAAAAAAAAAAACTTTTGGTAAATTTGTCACTTTGGGCAAGATTTGGGATTTTTGGTGGTCTTTCACATAATATTTCAAAAAATTCACGCAATCACGTTTAGAAAAACGTTTTCCACGTTGTCATTCTGCTATGCGTTTAAGGGTAAAAGGAAACTAGGGTCGGATTTGGTGTTAAACATGTGTTTCTTGAGCTAAACATCAACTCATTCCATCAAATATTAAGTGAACTTAGCCTGGAATTGAAAAAGTGATCGATCATATCTTTGAACTTATTATCCTTGATCATCGTCCGAATTTTTGTCTGGACCTGTCACATTATACTCGGTGATATGTGATTCGTTCCAAATTAATCTTATTTTAGAGAGATGTATAGCTAGGTACATATACTAACACCATGAAACCCACCCCAACTCAAATAATCTTATACTCGAACTGGCTAGACTCAGGTGGCCACTAAACAGTGGTGCTAAATATGCTAATGCACACTATAATCATTCATTGGGTGATGGAAGCATAATTATCATATTTTAAAAGGAAAAGAAAAGAATAATTTAATTGGTGACAGTACATCAAAGGTGACAAAATAATACCAATAAGAAGGAAGAAAAGAAAAAAAGGAAAATAAGGGCTATAGCGAAAAGCACTTTCAAAGGACCCATTTCGTGTCTCCTCGTGTAGCCCCCATGATGTTAACTTCGTCTTCCTCCACCATTTCCTCTCTGCTCTTCTCCTTAAAACCTCTTCAATAATTTCTCTTCCAAGGGAAATCAGTCCTATACAAGCTTATACAGAGAAACCGAGAGGGAAGGGAAAATTCTTGATTTCCCAGAGAAAAAGCTTTGTCATGTCGATGGATAATAGAGGGAAAGATCCCATACAGGAAGGGTCCTCGAGATCCGTCGCGTCCTCCGGTGACCATCTGCCGCAACCGACTCAACTGAGCCGCTACGAGTCACAGAAGCGACGAGACTGGAACACTTTTGGGCAGTACTTGAGCAACCAGAGGCCTCCAGTTGCAATCTCCCAGTGCAACTCCACTCATGTCTTGGAATTCCTCCGATACCTTGATCAGTTTGGAAAGACTAAGGTGCACTTCAACGGGTGTGTGTACTTTGGCCAGCCTGAGCCGCCGGGGCCTTGCACATGCCCGCTCAAGCAAGCGTGGGGAAGCCTTGATGCGCTCATCGGTAGGCTGAGGGCTGCCTATGAAGAAAACGGCGGGTTGCCAGAGACAAATCCATTCGCCAGTAGCTCTATCCGGGTCTACTTACGCGAAGTAAGGGATTCTCAGGCCAAGGCTAGAGGAATCCCTTACAAGAAGAAAAAGAAGAGACCGAATCGGAGTTTGATGAAGCCCAATAGTAGTTCTAGCTCAAGCATTCCTCTTCACCAATCTTGAGCTACAAAGATTCTAGGAACTGGTAATTCGATTTCTCTATAGTTCTTCAATTCTGGGTTGATCTGGGTTGAGTAGATGAAATCTGTTGATCAAGTATGCAATATATGCAATTGTTATGAGGAGTATATGATGATTATATTGGCTTATTGATCCAGCTTATTTAGCTTAAGCAAGATTGATGTGCTTCTTGAAAGGTTAAGTTTGCACATCATGATGGTTGCAGCGTGTGTACGTTCTTTCATATTTAGACAGTATATATGAGTTGTCGTTTCTTTGAAAACCCTACCACACATGAGCTTCATAAAACCCTAATCTGCACAGTACGCAGTCGCTACGAGAAAAGACAGAAACAGTACTTGGTAACTTTTTCCCTGACGTTTTTCACTCCTAGGACACATTCGATGCTGGGTAGGAAAAATGCTCTCTCTCTCTCGATGCTGCGTAAGAAAAATGCTCTCTCTCTCTCCCTCTCTCTCTCTCTCTCTCTCAACTGCCCTTTGATTTGAATAATTAATTAATTAATTCTCAAATATGTGTGCTTTCTTTTTATATGATCATAACTCTTTTTAGATTCTGCACGATTTTTTGCCCGCCATGAATGGACATGAAATCAGATCCCCTCATTTAAATCACTCACATCCTGATTAGCAAGGTGAGAATGATTGGGTATATGAGGACACATGCTAAAACACTTGTTAGATCATCTTCCTGTGCCGTGTTAATAACATCACACTCTAACGCTAAGATCTTGTGCCTAGAATAGTACCGGTCTTCTTGGATCATGCTTTGTCCGATAGTGCTAAAACAACACCAAAACTGAGAATACAACCTAAGTCAGATCGCCTTCTCTCTGCATCAGATATGAGCTACTGGCTGACATTTTACCCATGATGCAAAATCCACGAGCATTATATTCCTACATATATATAGGCATGTTATCAGGCAAATAGAAACCCGGTGTTAGTTGCGGATAATATATGTATATACTAGTTACAGTACTTTCATTCATCAATCCTCTCTTCTGGTGTTTATATTGCACAAACATAGACATAGAAAGTGCATATGAAGATAATTCCAATATGAACTGTTTAATATGCGTAGTTCTTCTAATGTGATGCTAAATTTGAAGTATATCTGGCAATATGTACTCACTAATGCGCTAAGTAAAAATGTGTATGTCCATGTGACTGTCAATTATCTTGTTAATAATTTTCTCCGTGTTAAGTACCAAGCATGTGGTCATTGAAAATTTGGGCAATGGAGATACTTTAAGCATTCCATTAGTTTACTGATTGTGGATTTCTAATTATTTTTCATCTCATTCCAGGAGCTTGAGTAAGCGTGAAAAGTCCAAATCACTCTTTGGAGCCCTTATTGCCTATCATATATAGTCTTTTCCAGAATCAAGATTGCTTTTTTATGACTCAAGAACTGTACTTTTCCTTAATTGAGAGAGGCAAGTATCCAATGCAGCAGTGATCAAGGAAATACTTGCCTTGTGGGTGAGTCTCAATTTCTTCTTTTCCAATCTTTTCAACTCAGGTGATGACTGTTTGGAGGTTTGAAACATTTGAGTTCATGAATGTCTTCCACCATATGTATAACTATTGATGCAACTCTATGACCACTGCAACTTTCCCCGACAGATCTCTCTCTCTCTCTCTCTCTCTCTCTCTCTCTGAGCGCCATTCACCGTGCCTATTTCCATATTTTATGCAAACGTGTAGTTACTTGAAATTACATTGATATTGCATGCATTATCATGCAACTCATGCAGTTCAATTTATTGGGTTCTCGCATATTCTTTCACAGCACATTCATGGATCTCTGTTGATCGAATTGCTATGCATTTGATGACATATATATTTCTACACTAGCAATAGTTTATTGTATGCATATGATATTCATATAGGTCCATCAAACCACTCCTGAATTGAATGAATATGTTAGCCTTAGAGAAGTATTCCCCACCTAAAGATCTTGCTGCCCCACATATTGATCATTTTTATATAGTTTGGTTCATTTTTTTAAATCTTTGGATTCCTCATTGTCTTTTTGGACGTTAGATTTGGTATCTTTGACCCAATCGGGCACCACATTTCTCTTCATTGAAAAAATCAATCTCTCTTTTAAAGATCTTTGACAGCAGGTCTACAATCTTTTGATGTTGTCTCTAAAGCTATATGGTGCTCGTTTTATCTCTCGAGAAGAAAAGTCATCAAGTTGTCATCGTGTGCTAAACGCAGAACAACATTCACATGGAGACACATCAATCTATAGAATTCTATTGAGGGATTGTTTCTTTTCTCACGTAGTCACACTTTAGAAGGAACCTACTTCCCACTGAGTTTGTGTTTGCTCTTGACCCTTCCTTGTTAATCCCCACCCTGCAATTTAGCCAAATAAAAGGGGTCAAAGTTCTTTATCTTTGAAGCTTCCTCAAAATTTTACAGCAGAGTTTTGCTGGTTGAAGTTGAATTTAGGCTGGCAGACTGATGCGATTCAGACAAGATGGAAACTAGATGGCAAAGACAAGCACTTCAGCAAGTTAGGATGGGCATACAGTGATAGCTGTGATGATTGTGGGTGGCTAATTCCTCATGTTGGTAGTTAGTACATGGTTATGACTAGGTAGACGTACATGCATTAGAAGAAAAAAATGAAGAATGTTCTAAATGTGCAAAGAAAGAGAAAAGATTTGCAAATTAAAATTGTTCCAAGAAATAAATTTGAGTGGTCGTAGAATGAGTAAGAGATTCTAATTCAAATGTAGGATGTGAGAGATTTCATGAGGCTCAATTGGAAATTATCTTGACATTTTCAAATTACGATGTTGCTTATAGTTCACCTTGATAGAAGATATTTGGGCTTTTAAGAATTCTTTTTTTCCTCCTAAAATTTTAAGGTTGATATCTTCTATCAAGTTTGCTTTATTTAATAACAATTAACGAGTCAAAAGCGCTTTCAAAACTATTAAATTTTGTTTAAGATGGGGAATAATTATCTCCAATCTCTGTCAAGACGTGATTATGAGCCGCATTAGTGATGAATATGCCAAGTTGCATAAAATCCAAATTAAAGAATGAATTTCCCTTCGTGGCCACTTTGTTTCCCACTTCTTGCGAATGGATGATTGAGCACAAGAAATGGTCCAGCTTCTCTCCCTAATTAATAAAAAATAATAAATTAACATTCATAGGATAAGCATTTTGCTTCCTCTCTATTCATATAGTCATGTCAACCTATTTAATTTTATTTTTTCAATTCGACCATCATGGGTCAGTGCCTTCTCTAATAGTGATTACTTGTTTAATTTGACACTTTTTGCCCTTTTGATCTCTTTGTGAAAAATACTTGGCCAAGGAGGCTTGAGTAGGGGAAGAAGAGAATGAATGAAAAGGTAGCTACACCATTAGCTAAGTTGGTGTAGTTTAAGATTCACGGGGAAATTATCAAAAACAGCATAAATTTATTGTAGAATACCAATTCAATACTAAACTTTTCGATTTGGCTAGCTTTGTCATAAACCTTTTGGCAATTTGTTAATATAGTCATTCTAGCCAATTTTGGTCTGAAATCACTGATGCGGCAATCTAGTTAGCATCAATCGTCCTACGTGAAACAGCTAGCCCTTAGACCTTTTGATTTGGCCAATTTTGTCATAAACCATTTTGCAATTTGTCAATGTAGTAATTCCAGCCAATTTTGACTAAAAATCATTAATGTGAAGGTCTAGTCAGCGTCAGCCATCCTACGTGGAACGGCATGCCCTAGACTTTGATCGATGACCTCCACCGATCATCACTGAGGTCTTGGTGACTGGCAAAGGTAGATAGGAAAAAAGAAAAGGAAAAGAAAGGAACGGGAAAACTATTAAGAATTTTTTTTTTTGAAAAATCACAAAAAATGTCTACATCAATATTTGTTGTGTATATATAATTTATAAAACGATTGATGTCTATGTCATCCATTGCCTATCAAAATTGATCGGAATGACTATATTGGCATATCACCAAAAGATTTCTGGCTTAGGATATACCCAAAAGGAGGGTGAATAGGTTATAAAATGAACCTGATAGATTTTTGTGGAATTAAACAAAATCAAGTTAATATATGCAGGAACAAATTGATAGATGCAAGTATATGCAGCTAATATGCATGTGGTGCTTCTATCAAACAATTAAAACTGGGAGTGAAGGGATAAAGATCGATGCATGTAGGTTTATAGTGTTTTGCTTAAATCAAGCCTACATTTACTCTTCTAGACCAACAACCATCACAATGATAGATTTTTTTTTTTTTTTGGTCAAACAATGATAGATTTCACTAGTAGCTCTTTACATGCACCACTACATTACTTATACACTTCTCAAAAGATTTACAATTAATGTATAACTCTTAATAAGTGATTCAATTGAACACGAAATAAGTAAAGTGTCCACGTAATTCTTGCAGTTCATCTTTATCTACTTTACCTTGCATTGACCCATCTTATAATTGTCAACCTTTAAGTTGATCATTGAACGATCTTTGAGATGATCAATTTTTCCATTGTAGATAACAAATGAATCTCCAGAAACCTGTTTGCCCATACAAACAGACTTTAGCAATCTCGTTGCTTCCAAGAATAAAAACTCCAAATAAGGAAATAATACTTGTCCAACAATATAATGGATGATTGATTCAATTCTCCTCAAAGTGAATGAATTTGTAATTCCAGACTTGTGATCGACAGTCAAATTCCTTTCCATGCGTAATACCAGTGAAATCAATATCTAGGATTTCGTTTATTATTCTACGTGACACATAATAATCTTCTTACCTTAATATGAGCAATAGCTTCTATTAACCTCCTGCGGTTCTGCCCATTTAATTTGGCTGATGATAGTCCATCGATTTTCCTAAGCACATAAGTGAATGAGGCTTCCACGGACTTGTTCACCTATTGGTTCTTCCAAGTCCTCATGAACATCCCATTCTCTCGACTTGTTCACCTTAAGGTCCATCTGGTCTTTTGAGTCCTTTTCACTTGGCGTTTAAGATAGATTCACTGATATCGGATTATTAATTGAAGCCACCTGAGCAGAAATAACATTTTAATTGACTAAATCTATTAAATCATGAGAAATGGTTTTGTCGGAACCAAAATTCCTAGAGGTTTTCTCAACAGGACTAAATTGACCAAACTAAAAATTTAGAATTTAATTGGCATTCAAACAATAAATTTGAGACTTATTTGATCATTTTCCCAAAATTTGCAAGTTAGTCGAGAAATCCTCAATTCAATTTTGCTAACTTATTACTATTGCCGTAGTTGTCACTGTTATTTTTATTACTTGCCCTTTTACCAAAGGAAAGTCCCAAATTCATGTACTCTACGTCAAGCTTATGAAGGAGAATGTGTTTGAATGTCATTCAAACAAGCTTAAGGGGAAAAGAAATCTGAAAGTGGCCAGGAAACAAGAAACAGGCTGATACGTACATACTCAACTTTCGTGAATAAAATCCGTAACTTCGAGATATTGCACCTCGATAATTGAGGACATATGCGAGCTAAAAAATGAAAAAATCTCCAAAAATTTATAAACATATCGTAAGACAACCAATTCAATTTTAAACCTTTAATTACGAAGATTTAATTATAAACATTTTGACAATTTGACAATGTAGTCTTTCTAAGTAGTTTTGATTGGAAATCACTAAAATGATCACCAAGCGTCTTAAGGGGGTGTGGTCAACACTTACATGAATAATTTTTACAACTTATTATTTTTATTTTTGTTTCTTTTTTCCCTACAACAAACGGGGAGGGCATTTGGTGTGGGCAACAATCCAAGGGAGGGCCTAGGGTAGACCTCCCTAGCCACAGGGAAAATGGAAAAAGAAAAAAAAAAGAAAATTAAAAAATCAAAAAATTAAAAAATTAAAAAATTAAAAAATTGCTATAAATATCGATAGTAGCACAGGTTCACCACATAAGACGGCCAATGTCCACGTCAGCAAATTCCAGCCAATGTTGAAAGTGCGTAGCAGAATTCCAATACTTTTACCTGGAGAGATTGCTAAGAGGTAACCCGAGTCCAAGCCCACCTACCTAGAAACCACAATTATGGGCTCTAATACGATTTGTTGGGGGTGCGCAACAAAAGCCCAATACCTTCATATGGAGAGATCACCAAGAGGGAGTCTAAATCCGAGCCGCCGATATATCTAATTGGGCCCATCTTCACTTAAAAATTTTGAGTCAATGAGTTATAGGCTAACTAGAATATGTTAACTGCTCTACATCACATAAATTCCTTAATGTGGCACTCACGTGAGCATCCTAACACAAAATTGGTTGGAATTTATCGATAAATTGTTAAAAAGTTTATAATTAAATTAGAAAAATTGAAAAGCTTGTGACTGAATTGACTGCCACATAATAGGTTTAAGATATTTTGGACAATTATCTCTTGAGAATTCCTGTTGGATAACCGAAACACGAGATTATTTGCGAAAATAATATGGGAAATCTAACTTTAAGTGATACGCTTAATCTACACCTACATTCAGGTGGATATAAAAAGTGACGAATAAAATGACTGTTGGCTTCTCAACGCTATGATAGCATTCACTTTAGAAAGAAAAGGACATGCACCAGAACTCGACAAAGGAAATCGATCAGATGCTATGCTGTGGTCAAGTTGTATATGGCCTGATCTTGTCAATCAGGAGACTTTAAGCATTGACAATAGTCCCCACCAAGGATATATAAATTCACGATTCAGGTTGGCCTCCGAAAATAGGCCATCCTAAAAGTGCATGCTAGAGGAAGTTTGGTTAGGTTAATGACCCAATCAATCTTGAGTCGCAAGTGACAATTCTAATGTTTTAACAAGAAAGCAAGTTCACGCATTTGAAGCTTCGAACAGCGAAACATAACAAGGTGAGATGAGAGACCTACGAACAATCGGTACAAGCCGGTAAAGCTATATATAGATAGCGACAATCCGCGATCACAAATTGCCAATAATTCAGATTTGAGTAGGTACTCATCACCTTGAAATAAGCTCCAAACTAAATCACTGCAGATCTCGCAAAGAACAACCCTAGAGCACTGGGCCACCCTCACTTCTCTAGACTGTACCAGCTGAGGATAGTGATGTATATATTATGCTTGTGTGATGGGTTGGCAAAACTAGGCTAGGCTCGTCCTAGGCATATTCCTCCTTTTGTCCATCCGCGTAGAATCATGATCAAGAAAGGGTAATTGCAACCACCAGTGACAAAGACAATTAATAATATAATATCTCTCTCCACGATCGTATAGCGTCGGGAGCTCTTTCTATAGCTTTTATGACGCCTTATTGTCTTTCTTTCTTTCTTTTCCGATTAGAAGTATTCAGCAAAGTAAACATATAGTGCAAACCAGATCAACAAGAGTACAAGGCTTCTGATATGAGGATGAATATTTGGAAGATGTAATTGAATCTTATTAAACCTCATGAAAAGCCCCCAAATGCAAAAGGCAGATAACAACAGTAGGCGGAGAAAGAAAGGGTCATGAGACACATGCAATTTCACGTAACACTAGAACAATAGTCATTTACAGATTGAACTTAAAAAGACACAAATTATATTGCTCACAGCCATGTACAGAACCTTCAATGAATACCCAAAACTGTGAATCTGAAGAGGAAGGCGAAAAGTCAGCAGTTATCCTGAAATTCTAAAGCTTCGCCAAGAGGGTTTTGCTCAAAGTAATCATCTGCAGTCAAGCTACCAGTGTAGCCTTCTCTGCCGCATGATCTTGTAAAAATGAATCATATGTTAAACTCCTGGCTACATCGAAGAAATGGGCAACTGCTTCTTCTGGCGTCCCAACAAGGACACCATGCCCCAGATTAAGAATGTGACCTTTTGGCCCTGCACACTTCACAACCCTGGAAAACGTACCGAGTCAGATCAAACTCTAATAAATATTATCCTTTCGTTCACCTATCCAAATTTCAAAATAAACTTAAGCTGCCAAATTTCTGAGTCACCATAACTTGTCCACATATGATCAAAGCAGTATCCTCAATGAAAATTCCCTCAATCTAGGCCAGATCCTACCAACTATGTTAGGTGAGTAGATCTTTGTCTCATTTTAGATTACCAAAATTGTCAGCCATCAAACACCATCCCCTATCTACACTTTTTCAGTAGTACAACCAAGCAAATGTTGCAGGCTTCAATCCAAAGCTTTTAACCACAAGGAAGTTTAGCCACTTGACCAATAAAAATCAAGGCAATTTGAAAAAATATATTGACCTTTGAATTTCTTCAGTCAAGGCTGGGAGAGGAGAGAACAAGTAAGCAGGGTCAACATTTCCCTGCACGCCAACTCCACTACCTAACCGTTTCCTTCCATCTGCCATGTCCACAGTCCAGTCCAGCCCAATCACATCCACTCCAGTTTCTGTCATTCGCTCAAGAAGGCCACCATTTCCATTTATGTATAGGACGAGCGGAGTTCCTGGGCATTTCTCCCTCACAACATCCACAATCTGCGATCCCATGTGGGTCATTGGATCAGGCGAAAATGGGATGATTAGCTAAAGCATTTTCCACATGAAAAAAAAAATGTTTTCTTGATTTCTTTTTTTTTCTTTTTTGGTGCTTAAACTTGGCAGAACAAGGATGCAATAACTCAAATAGGAGAGAGATGCTTGCAGTCAATGACATCCTTTTCCATATAAGATGACAAATTTCGACAGTTAAAGTTAATGTTCTCCCTCGAGACCAAGAAAAATGCAACCATTTTGACTGAGCCTCACGCACAAACAGCAATCCAAGCTTATGCACAGACCATCCGTGCTTAGCCCAACTCTAGCAGCAAGACAAAGTAAGTAGTACTGAATGTCTAACAAAGAAACCGTGTCAAGGAAGTTAGACGAAATCAGAATGAAAACAGCTGCTACCTGTTGGATGTAAGGCTTTGACCAGCGTTCCCACATGTCAGGAGGTAGCTGTCCACCCCATGAATCAAATATTTGTATACAATGAGCTCCAGATTCCACCTGGAAGATGGCATATTCTGCAATTGCTTGAGCAATATGAGATAGGAGAGCCCTCAATACATGTGGCGCTGTATGGCACATGCTTTTTATGACAGTATATGTCCGAGTCGTACCCCCTTCAACCACATATGTAGCAATCGTCCACGGTGCCCCAACAAAACCAAGTAGAGCGGCCCGCCCTTCAACCTTTATAAAAGATGAGTTCAAAAAGCAAGTAGCTACAATGATAATCATTTCTCTGTTGGTGACTTAATATAAATTAGCTGAACCCCTTCAGGTGAATGTCATGCTATCATCAATTACCTCCTGCCGCAAGATCCTCAAGGAGTCTCCTACAAAATGAAGTTTCCCCAAGTCAATTGAATGCAATGACTTCAAGGCCTCCTCAGAACGAATTGGGGACCCGATTACAGGGCCCCTTACTTCTTCGATGTCAAATGGGACCCCAAACGCAGGTAAAGGGGTGAGTATGTCAGAGAAAATGATAACCCCATCTGGATGAAAAGCTTCCCAAGGCTGCAAAGAAATTTCCACAATGAGATCAGTGGTCTCTGACCTCTCTCTGAAGGATGGATGTTTCTCTGCAAGCTTTCTGTAAACAGCCATATACCTTCCAGCTTGTCGCATCATCCATGCCGGGGGCCTATTCACAGGATCTCCTCTAGCAGCCCTTACCAAGAGTGGATCTGAAAGTAAAATATATTCATAGAGCAAAATAAAATTAATGAACTCAAACTGGGAAATTTCAAACAAAGTGATGCCTTACAAGAAAGCAGAGTAAGTAAAAGGGGGATAAAGGAGGACTGAATAATTGACTTGGTTTTGTTGAATGTGAATGAACAAGGCTCCAAAAAAGAATACTAGATAACAGAGAAT
Source organism: Eucalyptus pauciflora (assembly GCA_007663325.1). Taxonomy (NCBI): domain Eukaryota; kingdom Viridiplantae; phylum Streptophyta; class Magnoliopsida; order Myrtales; family Myrtaceae; genus Eucalyptus; species Eucalyptus pauciflora. Next base: position 415,534 of record VMYD01000177.1, on the reverse strand, counting down.
TCGTCATACATGAAAGTTATTGCCACTCCAACTTTCTAGCCTCCATACCTCTCCATTGTGTGAAATTCCATTGGAAAACCATTACTTGTGGAGTATCTACCAATGTGAAGTCTGACTACAACTTCCCAATCAAATCAATTTATCAAACTAATCTTACTTAAAGCAAACTAGAGATCACTGTGATACCTCTCCAAAGAAAGTAACAACCACGGTATTAAAGGCCAAACATCAAAGAGATCCAATGGCTAAACTTCCACATAAGAATAAAACTTTGCAGTTATCAAACCGACACGAAACATAACCCCAAACGAGAAAAATCAGAGCCAACAAAATGGCAACAAAGCCAAGTCCAACCAGTACTTCTACAGCATTCTCTCGAGTGCAATCTGCATTGAGTACATTTCGAAACTTCCCATCTAGCCATCATTTAGAATCCAATTCTCACTACTTCTAGTCACCAAACCGAAGCACAAGCCATTCAACTCATGCATAGTGATAATCCACAACACACGAGAGTGCAAACCACGAAAATTCAACACCCCGAAACGGCGCAAGAAATAAACTTTACAAGAAATTACTGCAAAAAGAGGAAAAATAAAAAACCAAATTTACCAGTAGGTGAAGAGGAAGAGCAAGCCACGCGAAACCCCCGGCGGGAATTCCTCCTATTACGAGGGACCCAGAACGCGTCGAGGGGAGTGCAACGAAACCCTAGATGCTGCACGGTCGGCATCGAAGAACTGCTGCAACCCAGCGAGCCACACGCGCTACACAGACACCCACCAAACAGCAGAGTCAGATGAATAAGCATTCCCGGAAGAGAAGCGAAAGAAGGGCGCAATTCGGAGAACGAAGGTCCCAACCTGGTCAAAGAAGGAAGACCCATTGGAGAGGACAACGGGATTGTGCTTTCCCTGTGCTTGGCTCCGGTGGGTCTTCCTTATCTCTCTCTCTCTCTCTCTCTTTCGGCTATGGCTTCTCTGATCTTCAGGAGATGGAGTGAAAGTTCGTAACTTTGACTTCAGTTCGGGGCTGTGAATTCTTTGCAGAAGATTACGTTTTGTTTTTCTGTTTTTCGTTTTTGGCCTTTTCGTTTCTTACCGGGCGGATGGTGGATCCAGAAAGATTGGGGGACGGGGCGGTCCAGGACCGACACTTGCGTTTCTCCATTATTTAGTTTCTTCACAAAATATTATTTAGTAATTTGTAACCATGGCATGAAAGGAAAAATCCATGTACATTTCATTATTTCGTTGTTTATTTTTTTTGGTGGAATCATTTTTTCATTGCTTAAGAAACACTCTCTAGCAAAATTCTTTGTATTTTATCTTATCCTTCGCTCGAGAAAAAGTTAAAACATCCTTCCCAATTTCACTTATCATATCGTTCTGAATTCTCTACTCCAAAACCAATAATCTTCTTTAGTGCGATTGAAATTAGTCTTGTCAATGTCATTAGTTATTATTGTATATTCCTCTAAAAATCATCAATTTTCTCAATAGTTTGAATTTGAGTCCAGATAGGATAACAAAATATTCACGATGCATGATGACGTCCTCTAATTCAAATACACCTAGATATATATGGATAAAATGCTAGATAAAAACTTCGGGTTAGAGGAATTGATAAAAAAAAAAATTAAGATAAAATAATAATTTTCTTCCAACGATGGGTGGGGTGGTTCATCTGGCTTCACCGGCCATTGCACAATGACCATCTCCACGACATTTGATCATCGCTTTTTTACCACTATGCAATTATCCTTGCCTCCAACCACTGCCAATCGCCATCACAATCTAAACGTTTATACTTCCCATTGATAGGAAAACAGGAGGGTCCACTGCGAGCGAGGGCCCAGGGGCTACCTTGATGGAAGTTGCAAGGCACCCCCTCGAGCCGCCAAGGGCTTTTTATAGTTTGAACCCATATTTTATTAGTAGTTTGGGCTTGAATCATATTGCTTATATATAATCTCTTTCTCTTGTAATTAAATATCGTAATATGTTGATTATGTTATAATCCTCAATTGGATGTATCATTAGCTTAAGGGTGAATCAAGTTAAACCTTGTATCTTGATTTCGCTTCTTCGTTTTTACTCTCTATTTTGGATTACCCTAAAAATATGATGAGATTTTTTTACACTCCAGACGATATTTAGAGGATTTCTAATCTGATTTTATCCTGCCATATTCCAATCCAAATTCGGACAATCAAATGCAAGGTCCCCATATTGCCGTGATCGCATTGGCATTACTCCAAACTGGAAAATGACAGATACTTACTATGTTTGCATTTCAAATACCATTTCCAACTTTGAAATACGAATTCAAGAAGTACAGGAAATCACCTTTTGGGATAAGTTCATGCCTATCAAATCGACACAAACTGTCGTAAATTTGTCTGGATGGTGATATTAATGGTTTTATCTGCATTTTGTTCAATAATATGGTGACAGTTGGCAGGTCAGTCGTATGAAAAAATACAAATAATAACCTAAAATATCGTATGCAAGTATCTGCAAGCTGGGTCCTCCGGAAAGCCAGAGGCTCGGCTTTATTTGTTGTATGCAAGTGATCTTGCCAATTGCAACTTCTCATCTCAGCTTACATTGATATGGCCGCACTCCAAATTACAGAGATGAGATAAAAAAAAGAGATCGCCTTACTTGGGCATTTTGATTACTCCAATAAGTGCAGAAAATTAATGAATTCGGCAGTTAATGAAATCATGCTCACTCGATAATCATAACTAGTTTGATTTTAAAAAAAAATCAACTAGGTAAAAAATCACTTAATTAGCTAAGTAATGATGGGTTTACTTAATTAATTCAATAGAAAAAAAAATCCAAATTGGAAATTAAATCGTGCCTGTTCCAATGCTAAAAGTCTAAAACCTTCCGATAGTATTCACAGTTCTATATTTGGCATGGAAAAAATGTTGTTCAGTACTCAATATTCAGGCATCATCAAACAATTTTTATTTTCATTTTCGACAATTAATTGGTCAACACTAAAAATTCAGCCCTCAATTCTCAGTTTTACCAGAAATATTGAAAAGAGAGCAATCGAAAGCCAGTGCGGTACACGTCATGAAATGCTCTTTTATATAGTTGAATATATCAGGCAATAGATTTGTGGAGTCGAATTCTTGAAGCCGACAAATAATGCTCCTGCCATTGTATTTAAAATTATGCAACTCAATGTCGACATGCATAAAGTACTAAGTTATGAGAAGATCTGATGAACATCGTATTGGAACCTCATTTTGATAGTAATTCCATTTATCGCTTGGGTCCGTTCGTTTCGCGGAAAATATCATGTTTTCGGAAAACATTTTCCTGAAAGTCATTTTCCAGGAAAATGACTCTATTTTCCGGTGTTCGGCTAAAACCTAAAATTTGAGTGGAAAACATTTTCCACCGTTCGTTAGCTCATTTAATTGTTTGGAAAAAATTATCAAAATTGAATTTTAATATTTTTAATTGACCAAAAAATTAATTTTATTTTTTTATAATTTTTAAAAAAATGAATTTTTAATTATTTATATTTTTAAAAAATCGAAATTTTTATTATTTATTATTTTTTTTTTTCTTTTTCTTTTCCTTCCTCCTTCTTCCTCCCCCAGCGCTCCTTCCTCCTCCTTCTTCCTCCTCCTTCCGCCGCCGGCGCCTCCTCCTGCCTGATGATGGCCGGCTGCCCGGCGCCCGACCAAGACCCGGTGGCCAGATCCGGCGAGCAGGGTGGGGCTCGGCCGATCTCGCCCGAGCTCGCGGCGAGCTCGGGCGAGGCCTGATCCCCGCCCTGCTCGCCGGATCTGGCGAGCCGCGAGCTCCGCCCAGGCCGGCGAGAGCTCCGGCGAGAGCTCCGCCTCGCCCGATCTGACGGAGGCCCGATCTCGGCTTCGCCAGATCGGGCTAGGCGGAGCCTCGCCGGCCTAGGGCGAGGCCGGCGAGGCTGGCGAGGTCGCCGGCCGCTGGCTTGCGGCCGGTCGCCGCCGTGGCCGGTCGCCGGCACCACCGTGGCCGGTCGCCGGCACCGCCAAAGAAGAAGATGAAAAGGAAAAAAAGAAAAAAAAAAAGAAAAGAAAAGAAATTAAAAACTTGATTTAAAAAAAATAAAAAATAAAAAGAAAGTATAAAAATAAAACGAATTAAAAAGAAGTAAGAAGGAAGAAGCCATGGAAAACGTTTTTCACTTTTCAAAAGTGGAAAACGCTTTCCCCACTTTAATGGTTGTTTTTTCCAATGATGGAAAACATTTTCCTTGACTAGTTCATTTTCCTTGAAACGAACACCGGAAAATCCGGAAAACATTTTCCTGGAAGTCATTTTCCGTGAAACGAACGGACCCTTAGTCTTCATTCATTCTATCTGGAAAATCCTCATTCCAGAGAAGTAGCTGAATGAGAATTTGCTGGATCAGAGCAGTGAGCAGAACAAAGTATACTTACATCACGAGCGACCAATAGAAACAATTACAGAACATATCATTAAGAAAACAAAGTTTCACCAGAGGGAAACAGAACAAAGTTCAACTGCGAAAGTTGGCTTTCTTGCCTCCCCTGTCCAATAAATAGCCTAGGCTACAATATACAGAGGTAAGCTGAAACTTATGCACAAAATCGATTGAAGTGATTCAGTTAAAACGAAGTCATGCATGATACAAGGGGAGATTTCAATGAGTCATTGCATCAGATGCAGCTGATCAGGACAATAATGATCCATGACAATGTAGTCAAACCAATGGTGAATGACATTAATAGCAAAGTTGACGTCACATAGAGTCAGATGATAAAGGTGAATGATCGATGCCATAGCAAACAGGAAATTAAGCCTAATCTTCAGTCCTACAAATATCTATATCAGTGGACTCACTGTCTTCACTACACTACATCACTTGTTAAGGTGTATAAACATTTTCATGATACACATGAGGATTGTATGAGAATGGAAAAAAAATTCTAGACAGCAAAATCATCACTATTTGGAAAATCATGGAAATAAAGTACTTTGAGAGGCATTTCAACGGGAACTCAGTTACCAATCAAGATAATGACCCATATGAATTTTCTGGTGCTTCATTTGAGTCGCAGTTTGCAAGGTAGACTCAAAAGTAACTAGAGAATGAGAAGTTAATAAGAAATAGTTCTCACAATTCAACGACATATGACGTTATCGTCCATGATCCCTCCACATGCAGTCAAGAATGTGCTATTTATGCTGCTGCATGCAAAATGCTTTTGTTGAGAGGTCTTAGAATCGAGAAGTACCTCAGTGAAAAACACCATATGGAGTGGAAGTAACTGATTTGGAAGGCACATGGTTAAGTACATAGGCAGCAGTTAATAACGCAACACTCCAAAAAGTGATAAGTAAGTTAGCATGTGCCATCATAGACCTAACCATTTTCAGTAGGGTTCTGTTCATTCTCTCCGCAACACCATTTTGTTGAGGAGTATATGGAATAGACAACTGTCTTTCTATTCCCTTTTCATTACATAATTTTCTAAACTCATCAGATAAATATTCTCGACCTTGATCGGATTTCAATACTTTTATTTTCTTGTCTAATTGATTTTCTACTAAGTTCATAAACCTTTTGAAACAACTCAATACTTCAGATTTATGAGAAATCAAATAGACAAATCTGAATCAAGTATAATTATCTATAAATGTGATAAAATAAACAGCCACATGCATTCCTCTCACATTTATCGGACCACGGACATTAGAATAGATTAATTGCAAAGGAAATTCAGCTATTTTACCTTTTCCAATTAGTTTCCTTGTCGTTTTCCCCACTAGACAATGCTCACATATAGGCAAATCGACTTTTTCAATATTGCCCAACAAGCCCTCTTTGGCTAGTCTATTCATACGTTATTGGCCGATATGACCAAGTCTAGCATGCCACACACTCACATCATTATCATATGAATTAGAAGATGTGAAAAGGGAATAACAAACATTGGCATTACTATAGTCAACATTTAATACAATAAAACCATCTAGAAAATAACCACAACCATAGTCATTTGTATCCAAATATAAATCCACACCACTATTATGGAAGTTCATATTAAAACCAAGCTTAACCAACACTAAAACATACATTAAATTCCGACGAATCTCGAGAGCATACAACACATCATGTAGGAATAAAGTGCATCCACCATGCATGTTCAATTGACAGATGCCAATTCCTTTTACTTCGGCTCTAGAGTTGTTTCATACATAGATCCACTTAGTTTCAGTTGGTACTCGTCAGAATTCCACGAAGAATTCTCTATCCTTCGCTAAGTGGTCTGTCGCTCCTGAATCTACAGTCCACAAAGGATTAGACTCAGTTAAGAATACAAAACTTGACACATAAGCAAAGTTTTCAATAGTACAAGGGGTGTGTACATTCTTTGGCTCGCGACAATTGCGAGCATAGTGACTCTTCTTGTCACAATTGTAACACTTCACCCTTGTCAGCTTCTTCATTCTAGGACGCTTTCCTCTTTCATGTTGGTCAACCTTTGGTTTCTTCCCCAAAGAACTTGTTCCATTGCCTTTCCTTTTATCGAACCATTTGGGACGTTTGCGTTTGGAGCTCGAAGCTCCATGTGAGCTGGAATCAGCATGATAAATTTTAGTTTTCGACTTAGCCGCCAAGAGGCAGTCCTCTTCCAGCTCAAGATGACGCACTGCATCCTCAAATGTTTTGATATTCTCATTATGGGTCATGTGCACTTACATATGCTCCCAACTCTGAGATAAGGAACGAATCACTGCTTGCACTTGCTACTTATCAGTTATGACATAGCCAACATCCTTCAGCTCATTAATCATGTTTGACATCTTTCTAAGGTGTTACTTCATAGTCTGACTGTGAGACTTCTTATAAGAGTCAAACCTAATAGTGAGCTGCCTCAGTCTGGTCACCGAAGTATGACTAAATCTTGTTGTCAATGCTTCCCACATTTTTTTGGCATTCTCAAAACGCCTGAACTCTCGTATGACATCATTTTCCATGCTACTCAACAACGTAATGCGAGCAAGAGAGTTCTTTCTTTTCCATGTAGCAAATGCATCATTTATCTCTCTTGTGTTGTGCAGTGTTTCCTTCTTCAGGTTCTTCCATGGTCAAGTTAAGAGCTTCTAGTGCCTCTTGCTCTTTCAGCACATATTGAATTTTCATGTGCCATATTTTATAGTTATCGCCATTGAGCTTCTCACTTTTATTTAGCTCAACGACTATGCTCTTTGTGGCTGAAGCTATAGATCTGAACATATCAGACATATATGCACGAATTATTAATGTCTATCATTTATGCATTCATTTTGCACAAAACCATCTTATTAATGAATAATTTCAAGTAAGATTTCAAAATCAAAAGGTCACTATGTTTACAATCATCATCCAAAATCCTAACTTGGAATTATTATTAATATAATATTTTATGCAAAATAAATTCTTTAAAATTACAAAAAAAAAAAAAAATCCAAGAACTACCCACAACAGTTAATAATAACAAAAGCAAATAATATTTGATATCAAACAATGATATAATAATAATGCTTTCACATAATACAACTAACATATCAGTTGCTACACCAACAACAACTAGGTAGAAAACATTTACATAATATGTCCATAAAGCATACTAAATAAAGACTAGTCAAAACATCTAACACCAAGTCAATATATGAACTGGGAAAGATCCTTTTTTGTTCAATTTCTTGATATTTTCTTTTATAACAATCCGGTAATGTTCATCTATAAAAGACATCACAAGTCTTCTATACAAAGTAGCTTTGTTGACTTCCCATAGGCGATTCAACACTCCTTGCCATATCGGTGATAGAGTGTTCATGAAGAATCGCACCATCTCAGATTATAGCATGGGACGACCATTCCATATAACCTTTTGTATTTTCCTATTGACTTCAAGAACATGATCAATTAAGTCGCCACTCTCCCATCGATAATCAGTCAGCTCAGCTATCAACCTAGAAATCATTTCTTTTTGTTCATCGATAATTGCGCGAATAGGTGTGCGCAATTTAAGGGGAGGCGTTGTTCCTGCAACAAATGCAGAACAAGTAAGGGATTACATATAATTCACATTGACTTAATTGAGAAAAAAGAAAACGCATTCCTTTTTTCCTTTTTTTTTTTTGGGTCAACGATCAAAGTCAACAGTCAAAGTCGATGGTCAAAGTCAATGGTCAACGGTCAACGGTCAGATGGGTTGAGGTCATCCGAGTCAGAGTCAATGGGCGGTCAGGTCGGGTCGGACGAACCGAGCGACACGTGCCACACCCGTGCGGGGCTAACATCATGATGACGTCAGTAGGCGCGTACCCCACACGTGCGCGGCTGACGTCATGATACATCAGCTAGCACGTGCCACGCACCCGCCACGCACGCGCCTGGCAGCAAATCGACGCATGCATCGCATGCACCCGAGGGAGATCGAATCGGCGCGTGCATTGCACGTGCAGACGACCCCTAGCGACGCGTCTGGCAGCCCTCGACGGCGATCCGCCACTCGTTTTTCTCGTATCGACAAGACCTTCAACCCTATGCTACCAGAAAAGAACTTTGATTTACAGAAAATCAAAAAGACTAGGGGGAACAGTATGGTGTCGAGATTATTCGTCCCCGATTGACCGGTAGCGACTTTTCTCGAATTTCGACCATAAAAATAATTCAATAACATAAAAAGGGGATCGGGAAACATGAACTAATGCTATGATACAATGTTGGGAATATTCCCTAAAACGGATTCGACACTAAATCGAACCCCTAAAACGAATGCGAAAGACGAGCCCAGGAATCACATGTATCACCGATCAAAGATACACCACAGAATCGAACATACCTTATTGTCCACAGATTAAACACCAATGTTGAAGTTCGAGGAAAAATCCTGATCCCATTCTACTAAGGAGTGTACTGTTGGGGGGAGAAAATTCTGAAAAGACGTATATTCTTTTTGGGAGAGAAAGAAAGTGAAAAACATACGTACGTTGTATCTGTTCCCTTTCTTTTCTTTTCCTTAAAGCGTCTTATCCAAAAGACACATCCCCTCAATGTAACCCATCTTCATATCTCAACCCTTCATTCATGAGCCCTTAACTTGCGGGCCGGACTTTTAGGCCCAACATGAGCGGACGGGCACACTTAGGCCCATCAACACATAAATATAAAACATCAGAGGGACTATTCTGAATGTCAAGGTGCTTCAGATTTGGAAATCCTTATGCACAACTCATGAGCATTCTTCTTAAACTGTCTCAATCCATCCAAATGGAAGTATTGCGCCTTGAGCAAAGTTTTCTGAACCCAATCTCTTAAAAGAATATTATTGCTCTCTCCCAATTTGAGCTCCATGGTTTTCGCCCCTTCAATTTTCCTCCCTTCAACACTTCCTATGTTGATTGAGAATCCGATCAGGTTCTCAAATGAGAGGTCATCGTCCTCCAAGAGAATTGTGGGATCTCAGATTGATATTTCTAAAAAGGTCAGCTTTGTCGTGCTTTTCAGTTCGACAAGCCTCACATTACACGACTCAACCGGTATTTCATCCTTGCCCATCCAACCATCAAAACTTCCCTTCATACGCAATTCTTCCAACATGATTAAACCTTTTAAGACGCCAGGCTCAATTATCTTAAGCTTGCTGCAATTACTTAAATTCAAAGATCTCAAATTTCTCAATTCCTCGATTTCTTTAGGCAACTTGGAATTTGCAGACCCTGCAAAACTGAGAATTTGCAATGCTCTGAGCTTGCCAAGAATTGCCACATCCTCCACATGGCAACGGTCTAAGAATAATGACAGGAGGTTTCCAAGGATTTCGATCAAAGAAGGTAAATAGGTGATAATCATATCGCGAAGATATAGGACTCGAAGCTCCTTCATGAATGTGAAATCTAATTTACTATAATCGTCCATATCATGTTGCTCCAATAATACTAGTATCTTCAAGTCGAGAAACTGACACAACATTAGTTCAGCAAGCCTATCACTGCCTAGGCATATTGCCCAACATTTCTCAAGCTTTTCCTTTGACCATGAGCCATAGTTGCTGTTCATCACTAAGGAATTCTGACCTCTAAATGGAGTTGAGACGACCATAAAGATCATGTATGGTCACACATTCCTTGTCGTCCCCACCATCTAGCAACAAACAAATAGAACGGAGGCTATCGAACATAGTATTCAATCTATCCCTTGAATGTGATACGATGAGATAGAAGGCAATTTCACCTCATCTCACATGTCCATCTATCCCACTTTAAGAAAATTTCTTGTTTTGCTCCGACTCATGCGTGTTAAAATTAGATTCACAAAACTCCATTACCATACTTCACCAAAATCATGTGAACGGGGTGGAAGTGCAAACTAAGGATGGACATTGGATTGAGGTCACCCCTTCATCTGCTTTCTCTTTCATTGTCCTCGCTAGGGAGGCAATCCCGTCGTTGCCAACCGCCGCACGACCGCCACCTGTCGCTGCACGACTGCCGACCATCGTTGTTGACTACTGCCGCAAGATCGCCACCCACAGCTCATCCGCCACCGTCCCCTCCCACGACCGGTGGGCTATGGGCGGCAATCCTACGGCAGCGGTCAGCGGCGACAATCGGTAGTCGTGCAACGGTCGGCGGTCGTGCAACAGTCGTGCGACGGTCGTGCCACGATCGTGCGACGATCGTGCGACGGTCGTGCCACGATCGTGCGACGGTCATGCAGTAGTGGGTAGCAGTCGGCAGTCCGTAAAAATTAGAATAAATAAATAAATACAAAAAAAAAGATAATTCTCAAGTATCTTCTGTTCCTTTACAAAATCCCCCATTTTAGAGGCTGAAGCGCTGCGGCACAAACCCGAGAGAGAAAGAGTGGGAGGCTTGAAGAAGGCAGTAAGGACTCAGAGTGAAGACAGAACGCGAAGCCTGAACACCGCGTCATCTCTGAGATGACATCTCATAATTCGGACAGATCGATCAAGGGAAGCTTTGGTGTTGGGATAGAGCTCATGCTTAATTTGTCTTTCTTCTGAATACTTTTTGCAAGATTTTTCTCCTACATTTTTCTTGGGGTGGTTCTGTGGTGGATTTATAGGGCTTCTGCATCCTTGTAGAAGCCATTGTTGCGATCCCAAAGTTACAATCTTTCCCTAAAGAGTTGATTGCCTTCCCTTTTTTCACCATATTTTTTGGGATATGGCCCTTCGATTGTTAATGACTTGACTTAAACTCAAGCAATGATAAAGATTTTCTTCCTCTTCCTGCGTGGAATACATGGAAAGAAATCGGCGGTCAAGAGAAACATCGAAGCCTAATACTAATGGCACACTCATAAACGGCCTAATATTAGGCCATTCTTAATTTTCTCGTGACATTTTGATAGGGTAAAATTCTCAATCAATAATTTAAATTTGAACAATAAAAATTGAGAAAAGTACCAGAAAAATCATAAACATATTGCATTGACATCAATTCAGTTCTAAACTTACCAATTTAATCAATTTAATCCTAAATATTTTCATATTAATACAAATTTAGTCATTCGGCTGATTTGAATTGGAAATTGTTGATGCAAATGCCAATCGGCTAGTCCACGCTGACCATCACAGCTCTGCCACCAGTTGGTAGCCACGAGCACTCACAGGTTAATCGATTCAACGTACACTTCCTAGATAGTACGGTGTCTACAATCTCTGTTAGGATGAGTAGACAGGTTCTCTTCTAGTTTAGGAAGAGAAGTATTTTGCCAGTTCGTGCAAGTATGGAGTTTTTTTGCCCCCTCTTTGGATGAATAAGAAAATTGAAGGGGCACTCGTCTCAGCGCATTTTCGTGAGGAACAAAGGCAGCTGAGAAATTTGCAAATTTTGGGAGCCATAAACTAGATGAAAGCATATTCAAGAAGCGAAGGAGCACAGAGGCGATGTCACACCGAGGTATCTGAGTAACACCATAGAGAGCGCAAATGCTAGAGATCATGACAAGATCAGAAGCCTCTTGCCAGAAGCAAACCAAGGTAGTCAATAACCGGAATCTCTTCCTTTTAAGCCCTCTAGTGAAATTCAACTCGATGCATGGATCATGCACGCGAAAGCGCCCTACACTGTTTCCTTCATTCCTGAAAATATTCCTCTGGGAGATGGAACTTTAAACCAATGGCCTGCAACAAGAAAGAAGACAAATTTATCTATGCCTTGATATGACTTTCACTTGGCCACTCAATAGTGTTTGCAGCATATACCTCTAATATCTGAACTTTCTACTACAGGCAGAAGTAATTCTAAACTGAGTGAAAACACAGGACAGACAAAAGTAAATGCAATTGAAAAAGCATAATGATGCAGAGAGCAGTAAATATTTCGTCTGAGCTTCTAATACCTGAGCAAATTTGATGTCAGCATCACTATGGTCATTGATTCTCCCAGCAGCATCACCAACGTAAAAGGATCTAGAATTCAAGCATGGATGTTATATTGCGTACCAACGCTCCCCCAGTCCAAAAATAGATGACACAGAAATTGCATCAACAAGTTGCAAGAAGGATAAAGGGGACAAAATGAACAAACAAATCCCCGCCCATCACACAGTGTTACATCAGTGACGCGGAAAAAGAAACCATGCTTACTTGTCCATATCAATCGAAATGCCAGAGTTGAGATACTTTGCCATAACATTACACATTCCTGTTTTGGGTTTGCGATAGGGATCTTCTGCCAGACCACTAGTAGGCTTACCGACGCCACAAGCTATAAACACCTGCATTAAGTTGGGCAAGTCAGCCGCTACTTCAGGTATTTCACAAGGTCCATCTATGCTCAACAAGATCCATCTGTCTGGTAGCTAAACTACTCAGGTATTTCACTCTGCAGCCGTGGAAACACCACAAAAGTTTCAGGAGATGGTTTTACAGAACAGCAGGGTGTAACGAAACAATGACAGGAGTACTTCTGCTGCAAGGTTAAATCATAATCTTGCGTAAGCAAACTGAAGCAGTAAATGAAGTAAAACCCTGAGTTAGGCACTGTGCATATAACGAATGGGTTCAATATCCTTTCCATTCTGAGGCAATTGTCTGAAAGTCTTGGCAACGCTTCAAGATTTTTACAATGATTTGATACGAGATTCCAGACTAGAGATACAGCTGATGCTTGCTGGTATGGTGGTAAAACTGTTTTGGGCTAGGTCTAAAAACCTCAAGGAAGATAAGGAGCCAATATCACTGGGAACTTCTCCTTCCAGAAGATTGTAGCCACTCACATCCAACTCTGTCAAAGAGGATAGCCCTGAAAATCAAGGCAACTGTGGACATCTAGAGTTCAGAGCGCTTCTCAGCATACGCATCAGTCTCCTCCAAAAATTTTGTCACCTTCCTTCACAAACATGAAAGCGTAATTCTTTCAATTTTTTTAAGAATGTCAAGCTGAAGGGAGATGTGTAATGGCACTTTCACTAATACCAAGCTCCTCTAAGCACTCAAAGCCCCCAATGCTCTCAGGCAGCTTTTCATGATTTGAACATCCAGACAAATAAAGGGTGAGTTTGGTTTAACTTTGCAAATGGGCTTTGGGTGTAATGCAAATGCTGAAACCTAAAGCCTTTTGGAGAAATACAAATTGTATTTGGTAAAAACTCTTTGCAAATGGACTTTGGGTTGAAGTTTTAATGTTTGGGAAAAAAAAAAAAAACTTTTGCAATGGGTTCAACTCTACACTATCTGGAAGTCCCTGAGGTTTTCAGTGACCCAAATCAAGTAGACTGAGTCTTACTAGAATTCCAATTGAAGGCTTGATATAGTGGTTTGCAACATTTGAGAATTAGCCTCTCTAGATTCGGGACATTAATGAAGTTTGGAGTCTCCATGAATAATTTGGAGCCATTGAGATTGATGACTTTTAACTTACCTGCATCTAGAAAAAACCGGTTGAAATATTATACTAGCTAGTTAAACATATAACATGTTTGATAAAGCATACACGTGCACGAGTATTAAATCCAAAATTTTCCCCTCTCCAGAGGCTGCTAAGGAGGCTACCCTGCATATTGAGTTCGAGAAGATTCTACGGTATGAAACCTGTGGAAATGAATTAAGACTGCAGTTGTTCCATATTCACAGGTGTAGTTCATTTGAAAGGTGCCTAACCCCAGAGTAGAGATGGATGGCACGAACATCAAGCAATCTCGAGTTTGTCATGTTTGGGAAGGACTTCCCGTTCAAGCACACAGTTCTCCAGTCACCAGATTGCAAGACTATGCTTCGACTTTTCCTGTTCTTTGATAAACAAATCTCAGTATGTCAATAGATGACTAGCAAATTTTTTTCCCATATCAAATAAGCAGCTTGCCAACTAATTATGTAGAGTGGAATCCCAGTTTTTTGACAGAATATGGCATACATCCTCACAAAACTAGACTCAACTTCGTTCTCTTAGCTCTGCAGGAGACTCTTGACAAACCATTTCCCAAGCCATCTCTTGTCGCAAATCATGCATCCACACTCCGTTGCTCCTGATTTTGATAAGAGATCTATTTATAAGGACTTCAATTCCAATATCTGAGTAGAAGCCGCAATTATCCAGAACTTCTGTAAGGCAAGTTTTCTCCTTTCCCTTGAAGAAACAGGCAATATCTAGAAAAATCTCCTTCTCTTTCTGCTGTAGTCTATCATAACTTAACCTATCTTTAAGTCGGTCCAGTTCACTCTTCCATTGCCTCAAGCTTCTATTAGCCAAAAAAAAAATCAAAGACATCAAGGCCACGAGGAAGGCCATCAGCATATTTGATAACCTGCTTCGCAAGCTCCTCAAACTCTGCTGGAGGATAGTTACTTCTAAAAGCTTTTAAACAAAGTAGTTCGAGAGCTTCATCAGTGGATAATTCTTCTGCCTTATATATGGCATTTACTTCATATTGGAGAAGCAAATGTTGATCTCTGGCTGTTATAATGATCCTACTTCCACGCTAAAACCAATCAACACCACCTACTAATTTTTTCAACTGCTCCTTTTCATCCACCTCATTGAGTATAAGAACTTTTTTATGTCGCAGTCATTCTTTTATCATGTTTGCTCTTATCCCAATTCTCAATTTGTCCTGTTGGAGAATATCTCCAAGAAAACTGATTTTGTAGATATATCAGACTATTCTTTTTTTGAAATTTCTCTGACGTTTGCAAGAAAACTAGAGCCATCATCATATTTGCAATGGATTTTGTTATAAACTGCTCGTGCAATAGTTGTTTTGCCTATGCCACCCGTGCCCCACTTACCAATACTCCATACATCACCCTCGCCCAAGCACGAATGTTCAGCAACATTGGCAACACGGGAACGCATTCCCACAAGATTGCCTACAAAATAGGACAGCCGAGGACCCAGTTTATTTTTTATTTCTCCAATGATTTGCTGAATAAACTGTCTCATTTCTGCAACGACGAAATGCAGATGATTAGCCCCCCAGGGAGCATGGAGGCTATATAGTTTGGAGGAGTTATATTCTGGTTCAGATAAAAATAATCTGGGCCCTTTGCTGTCCTATTTTGTAGGTAATCTTGTGGGAATGTAAGATTTACCGAAGGTTAGAGGCTTGATCTTTCCTATTTTGTCCATTCCAGGGCCGAAGGAGATGAACGAGTACAAGTAAATGCCTGTTGCATGATCATTTAATTTGATGAATTACTGCATATCACCGAGAGAGAGAGAGAGAGAGAGAGAGAGAGTTACATATCCTAGAAGATGAATGTAAGATTTACCGAAGGTTGGAGGCTTAATCTTGACTAATTTCTCTTTTGGAACTTCATTATGTTGTGACATGGACCATCAATCTGCAAAGACATATGAGCCCAGAAAAAGGGAAAAAGAACAAAGTAACAAAACAAAAATGAAAGAGACTCCGAAAAATTGAACTTATCATGCAATTGGATTAGCTTAGGGCGCTACGTCTAAGATAGCACAAATATGGATGGCATGTCATTGAAATTTGTTGGAAATATAAGGATGACTAGTCAACGTCTAAGATAGCACAAATATGGATGGCATGTCATTGAAATTTGTTGGAAATATAAGGATGACTAGTCAACGTAGTCCAAATATAGAAGGAAATTTGGCTCCAACCTATAAAAAAAAAGGAAATAACAATTATATTTACCTTTTCAATGGATATTCATGTTTATCCCCACATATGTATTCTATATTATTTAAAGATAATGAAATCCTCCAAGGTGATACAATGAATTGGGGATTTCTCATTGTGAACGTAAATCAATCTATTATAAAAATATTTCACCTGAGTTCAGTGCTTTTTTGACTGCTATTGATTTTGGACAAGAGCCAACGAGCTTTCTTGAGGCACAAAGGTCGATTATGTGGAAGAAAGCCAGGGATGAGGAACTACACGCTCTAGAAAAAATCCACACTTGGAATATAATTCCATCGCAATATAAGAAATGACTTCTTGGGTGTCCGTGGACCTACAAGATAAAATACAAACGTCATAGAGACATAAAGTAAGCCTTGTTGCGAAAGGTTATACTAATTACAAAGAAACATTTACTCCTGTAACGAAGATGAACACAGCTAGAGTTATCATGTTATTTGTAGTTAATTTTGGATGGTTACTTTTTCAAATGGATGTTAAAAATGTCTGCTTACAAGTTGACCTTGAAGAAGAAGTGTACATGGACCTTCCCCCGGGACATTCCTTGGAAGGATGGAGATTTGTGCGCAAATTAATTTATGGTCTCAAGTAATCTCCCTGAGATGGCAAGCTCAATACTGCTCTTATCATGTTGGCTTAAAAACAAGTGAGTTAGAACACACTCTCTTTGTTAAGAAAATTTTAAAGGAACGGCAGCCATTTTGATTTATGTTGATGATATCGTTATCACTAGGGATAATCTCAAGAGATTAAAATTCTCAACCAAAATATATATATAGAAAAAAGGGAAAAGAAAAGAAAAGGAATTTCTTTGTGAACACCCATTTGATTCATTTTTTTTAAAGCACTTGCTTGCTAGAAGCAATCAGATCATCAATAGTCTAAAGCACATATAGCTTAAAAGATCTGCAATGAAGTCAGATGATTATAACGTAAGCAAGCGCTTCTCAAATTATAATTGACCGTCCACTCAATCTAATATAGACAAGGCAAACAATGGTCCTTTAAACTTGACTTGCAACGATTGACTGAGCAAAAGGATATGCGGTACTTCAAATTCTATAAAAAGTATCAACGGCCGAAGCTCCATTTTGACCCTCTTTTGTCTTGTAGATGCGGGAGAGACCATGTATGTCAAAGGGCTTGAAAAGCAGAGGGTGTTGCTCGTCCACAAGCTCTTGAGGACACTGAATTGTGCCGTCGTCGATAGAGAAGAATCCTATGCTATATCTTGGCTCATGCCCGCTCATCATTACCCGGTGACAAGGGCTCTGTAATCTCCCATTGCTCCATCCCTGCGCGGTAAAAGAAGAAAGGGAGAGGCTCACAATGATCAAGCTCAAATGTCCAGAAAATTGTGACTCTCGATGTTTAGTAGATAATGGACAAGACTTCTGCCTCATCACAAGCTAGCGTCAATCTTATCATATAAATATGCAATCAATTATAGAATTTTTGGTTCGCACAAAGACTGGTTAATAAGAACTTGACAGAGAAATCAGCATTAATTTCATAGTTCTAGCTATTGCCAAGCGTGATGATTAGTTATGCAAATATAAACAGTAAAACGATTGATATGTAAAGTCTATTTGCCGAATTCTTGTTACATGCTTACAGCATGTTACCAACTTTTAAAACAAAATTCAATGGAGAGAGGGGGGGACTCACGTAGAATGACTGCCCAGCGAAGACAATGAAAGAGGAAGCAGACGAAGGGGCGACCTCGATCCAACGTCCATCCTTAGTTTGCACTTCCAGCCCGTTCACGTGATTTTGGTGAAGTATGGTAACGGAGTTCACATCCCGATGGCACGTCACCCCGAGCTTCTTGGACTCAGTCGCAGGAGCTGCATATTTTATGAGACGGAAATTGTACCTGATTGACTCGGCTAGTAAATCCCCGTGATTGTCTATGCAAAAGCTTCGCAAAACCAGCTTCCTCACCAGCGAATTCAACTCCGAAACCTTCGTAACATACTTGTTCATCGTCTCACTGCGTGTTCATGAGACCACGGTTTCATAAATAGGGGTGTGCATTGGCATATCCATGGTGCGGATGTCTAAGTATAGCCAATTTTTATAAGATGATTCATTTCAAAGTTTCTTTTTTGTAACCAAATTAATCGAATTGGATATCATTTAGTGCCTCTTCAATAGCGATCTATTTGATAAAAACTAATATATTAACACTTCCTCAATGGAAACCGATTAGAAAAACTAAAATCCAGTAATAGAAATAGGATTACCAAAATCTTGTGTTTCCCTCCGGCCACATGAGATCAGCGAATCTTTCGATGGTGCCAGAGTTGTGGACATAGGGTATTCCAAACACCTCGTAGAGGGGTGCGAGAGGGTTATTTGCAGTGTAGCCATCGAACGGTTTGTCCGGGACGACAAATCGGTGCTTCACATCAGCCGGAAGCTCGTGCAATTCCTTCGATTCTTGGAACACGTCATCGTGGAGCTGCAATGTTGTCTTATCATACAAAGCTTCGAAGCAACCGAATTCTTCAAGGGCTTGGCGGACTTGACTTTGCAAGGAGTCCCACCGACCTATCCCTGGCTTTGAGCCATCTAATTCGGACAGATCGATCAAGGGAAGCTTCGGTGTTGGGACAGAGCTCATGCTTAATTTGTCTTTCTTCTGAATACTTTTTGCAAGATTTTTCTCCTACATTTTTCTTGGGGTGGTTCTGTGCTGGATTTATAGGGCTTCTGCATCCTTGTAGAAGCCATTGTTGCGATCCCAAAGTTACAATCTTTCCCTAAAGAGTTGATTGCCTTCCCTTTTTTCACCATATTTTTTGGGATATGGCCCTTCGATTGTTAATGACTTGACTTAAACTCAAGCAATGATAAAGATTTTCTTCCTCTTCCTGCGTGGAATACATGGAAAGAAATAGGCGGTCAAGAGAAACATCGAAGCCTAATACTAATGGCACACTCATAAATGGCCTAATGTTAGGCCATTCTTAATTTTCTCGTGACATTTTGATAACGTAAAATTCTCAATCAATAATTTAAATTTGAACAATAAAAATTGAGAAAAGTACCAGAAAAATCATAAACCTATTGCATTGATATCAATTCAGTTCTAAACTTATCAATTTAATCAATTTAATCCTAAATATTTTCATCTTAATACAAATTTAGTCATTCGGCTGATTTGAATTGGAAATTGTTGATGCAAATGCCAATCGGCTAGTCCACGCTGACCATCACAGCTCTGCCACCAGTTGGTAGCCACGAGCACTCACAGGTTAATCGATTCAACGTACACTTCCTAGATAGTACGGTGTCTACAATCTCTGTTAGGATGTGTAGACAGGTTCTCTTCTAGTTTAGGAAGAGAAGTATTTTGCCAGTTCATGCAAGTATGGAGTTTTTTTGCCCCCTCTTTGGATGAATAAGAAAATTGAAGGGGCACTCATCTCAGCGAATTTTCGTAAGGAACGAAGGCAGCTGAGAAATTTGCAAATTTTGGGAGCCATAAACTAGATGAAAGCATATTCAAGAAGCGAAGGAGCACAGAGGCGATGTCACACCAAGGTATCTGAGTAACCCCATAATTAGCGAAAATGCTAGAGATCATGACAAGATCAGAAGTCTTGTAGGAGCAGTTTGCTGCACATATTTTAGCTATTATGGTTTGTTGCTAGTTTTGTGGACCTTAGTGGGCAACGTGGGTTTATGGTTTATAGTATGTATTTTGAACATTTTTTTTTTCAGTTTTTCTGAATACGACACATAGATTTTGCTGTCAACTCCTCCTCTGTTTTTTTTTTTTTTCAAAAAAACAACACTGGTATTAGAGCCTTCTTGATCTTAAGGGGCTGTGAGTGACTTGTGAAATTGATTGAGAGGTGTGTCTGGATCCATAAAAGTTAAAAGCAAGATGGAGGCAGGATCGAGTGGTTTTTCAGCAATTGCTCCACCAGCGTTTGATGGAGAAAATTATCAAGACTAGGCAGTGAGAATGCGAGCCTATCTAGAGGGTTGTGATTTTTGGGAAGCTGTGGAACAAGATTATGAAGTTGCTCCCCTTCCTGACAATCCAACCATTAATCAAATCAAGTTTCACAAGGAGAGGACGACAAGGAAAGCAAAGGCAAAGTCTTGTTTATATGCTGCTGTCTCACCTACCATTTTCAACAGAATTATGGCTTGTGAATCAGCCAAAGCTATTTGGGACTTCCTCAAAGCTAAGTATCAAGGAGATGAGAGGATCAGAAGCATGAAGGGGCTAAACTTGATCACAGAATTCGAGAGACTGCAGATGAAGGAATCTGAGACAATTAAGGAGTATTCTAATAAGTTGATAAGCATTGCAAATCATGCAAGAGTTCTAGGCACTGACCTCTCTGATAATAGGCTAGTGCAGAAGATTCTTGTCTCCTTGCCCGAAAGGTTTGAGGCAACCATTGCCTCTTTGGAGAATACCAAGGATTTGTCTCAAATCAAGTTGGCAGAATTGCTGATCTGCAAGCACAAGAGCAAAGGAGGTTAATGAGGCTGGAAGGAAGTACAGAAGGAGCTCTGCTAGCCAAAGAACAACAGAATGTAAGAGGAAAAGTCAAGAAGTGGAAAGGGAAGAAAGGAAATGGCAGTAGTGGTTCAGAAGCTGCTGCAGGAGAGAATAGTGCGGGCAACTCCAAGAACAATTGGGGAAGATATTCCTCATGTCAGCACTATGGAAAAAAGAATCATCCACACTTTAGGTGTTGGAAGAGGCCAAATGTCAGGTGCAGAAAGTGTCATAAGCTTGGACACATTGAGAAGTTCTGCAAAGAGAAGAGAGATCAGCAGCAGGGTGAGGCACATGATGCAGTTCAGCAAGAGGTAGATCAATTGTTTGTTGCCTCTTGTTTCTCCTCTAGTACTCCATGTGACAGTTGGCTTGTTGATAGTGGTTGCACAAACCATATGACAAGTGATGAAACACTGTTTATAAATCTTGACAAGTCGTTGAAGTCAAGAGTGAGGATTGGGAATGAGGAGTACTTAGAAGTGAAAGGTAAAGGGACTGTAGTAATGGAGAGTTGTGCTGGAACTAAGCTGATTTCTGATGTGATGTATCTGCCTAAAATTGATCAGAATTTGCTAAGTATGGGGCAATTAGTAGAAAAGGGATTTAAGGTGATATTTGAAGAGGAGAAGTGTTTGATCTTTGACTCTAGTGGTCAGGAGTTGTTCAAGATAAAGATGCAACATAAGAGTTTTTCTTCGAATCCTCTTGAGAAGGAGCAAATGGCATTCAAGTGTCAGGCTAATGATTCAGAAATTCAGCAGTTATCCGCTCCGCACTTGGCTACCCAGTGTTTATCGTGGGAACGATAATATGGCACAAGAGGTTGGGGCACTTTCATCATAAAGGCGTGCTGTTCATGCAGAGGAATGCAACTGGGTTACCAAGCCTGGAGGAGCATATCACAGGGTGCAAAACTTGTTTGCTGGGTAAGCAGACAAGACTTCCCTTCAAGGAATCCACTTGGAGAGCTATAGAGAAGCTACAATTGATTCATACAGATCTATGTGGTCCACAAGTGACTCCTTCACTAAATGGCAGCAGGTATTTCATTATTTTCATTGATGATTATACTAGAATGTGCTGGATTTACTTTATGAAGCATAAGTCAGAATTTGCTGGGGTATTTCTAAAGTTTAAGAAATGGGTTGAGAACCAAAGTGGCTACAAGATTCAAGTCATTAGATCTAATAATGGAATAGAATATACTTCACAGAGGTTTAACTCTTTCTGTGAAGAGGCTGGAATTGAGCATCAGCTTACTGCTCCTTACTCTCCACAACAAAATGGAGTTAGTGAGAGGAAGAATAGAACTATTATGGAGATGACTAGGTGTCTGTTGTATGAGAAAAATCTACCGAAAGAGTTTTGGGCAGAAGCAGCAAACACATCAGTTTTTCTGCTGAATAGATTTCCTACGAGGGTCTTGGAGATGAAGACACCCTTTGAAGCTTGGTTTGATGTCAAGCCAATTCTAAGAAATTTGAAGGTGTTTGGCTGTTTGTGTTTTGCTCATATTCCACAGGTCAAGAGAGACAAGTTGGGAAAGAAAGCTGAACCTGGGATCTTTGTTGGCTACAGTTTAGTGTCAAAAGCTTAAAGGATCTATCAACCACAGACAGGAAAGGTGATCACTAGTAGGGATATTCAGTTTCTAGAAGATGAGAAATGTGATTGGACAAATGAGCCACAAGGCAAGCACAAAGAGGTCTCATTGGAACCTGACAAACTAGTGGATGATGTTCCAGTTAGAGGTACCAGATCTTTGACTGATATATATCAAAGGTGTAGTGTGGCTGTTTTGGAACCTACGGGTTATGAGGAAGCTAAAAGTGATTAGAGGTGGATGAATGCAATGAAGGAAGAGTTGGCTATGATAGAAAAAAAACCATACATGGGAGCTAGTGGAGAGGTATAAAGATAGGAAGGTGATTGGAGTAAAATGGGTTTTCAAGACCAAATTTAATCCTGATGGCTCAGTGAATAAGCATAAGGCCAGGTTGGTGGTGAAGGGATATGCACAGGTTTGGGGAGTTGATTTCTTAGAAACCTTTGCTCCTGTGGCAAGACTTAATACAATTAGAATGATTCTTGCTTTAGCAGCTCAACAAGGATGGAAGGTATATCAATTAGATGTGAAATCTGCATTTTTTAATGGAGTGTTGCAGGAGGAGATTTATGTTGAGCAGCCAGAAGGCTTTGTCACACCAGGTTAGGAGGAGAAAGTTTATTTGCTGAGAAAGGCTCTCTATGGCTTGAGGCAAGCTCCCAAAGCATGGTACAGTAAGATGGATGAGCACTTGTTGGGTTTAGGTTTCAAGAAAAGCCTCAGTGAATCCACTCTATATGTCAAGAAGTTAGTATCTGGCTTAGTGGTGGTGTCTCTTTATGTGGATGATATGCTGGTGACAGGGAGTAATAGTGCTCAGATTACTGCATTTAAGGAAGAGATGATGAAGATGTTCGAAATGACTGATCTTGGTGAGATGTCATATTTTCTAGGAATGGAGGTTAGGCAGACTCAGAATGAAGTTTTTATCTGTCAAAAGAAGTATTTAAAGGAGATCCTAAGGAGATTCAACATGGAGGAGTGCAAGAGTGTGAGTACACCAATGGGTCATAAGGAAAGCTTCAAAAGAAGGATGGATCAGTACCTACAGATGAAAAAGTTTATAGAAGTTTAATTGGCTGTCTTATGTATCTCACTGTAACTAGGCCAGACATCATGTTTCCTGTAAGTGTCTTATCTAGATTTCTCAATTGTGCAAGTGAGTTGCATATGGTAGCTGCAAAGAGGGTGTTGAGGTACTTAAGAGGTACTCTTTCATATGAGATTAAGTTTTGTAGAGTTCAAGAGTTTAAGTTGCAAGGGTATTCTGACAGTGATTAGGCAGGATCAATGGATGATATGAGGAGCACTTCAGGTTATTGCTTTACATTTGGGTCGACGTGTTTTTCTTGGTGTTCAAAGAAGCAGGAAATAGTGGCTCAATCAACTGCAGAAGCTGAGTTCATTGCAGTTACTGTAGCTGTAAATCAAGCATTATGGTTAAAGAAGCTGATGGATGATCTGCATATGCAGCAAGAAGAAGACATAGAAGTGTTTGTGGATAATTAAGCTACTCTGGCCATTTCACAGAATCCAGTATTTCATGGAAGAACAAAGCATTTCAAGGTCAAGTTTTACTTCTTGAGAGAAGTGCAAACGGCTGAAGAGGTGAAACTGGTATACTGCAGTTCAGAAAACCAGATTGCAGATATATTCACAAAGTCATTTCATGTTGGTCGATTTGAACTTCTCAGGGCAAAGCTAGGAGTGTGCAGTACTTGATCCAGGAGGAGAGTGTTGATGTATCAAGACTGCACGTTCTGTTTTTTTCTTCTTTGTTTTGTTTAGTCAGTTTGTTGGTGTCCTGTTTTTTAGGAGTTGGTTAATTGTTGTTTTACTTGGTCAATCTTATCTTGTAAAAGCAGTTAGCTGCACGTATTTTAGCTATTCTGGTTTGTTGCTGGTTTTGTGGACCTTAGTGGGCAACGTGGGTTTATGGTTACGTTCTAGTATGTATTTTGAACATTTTTTTTTCAGTTTTTCTGAATACGACGCATAGCTTTTGCTGTCAACTCCTCCTCTGTTTTTTTTGCAAAAAAAACAACAAGAAGCCTCTTCCCATAAGCAAACCAAGGTAATCAATAACCGGAATCTCTTCCTTTTAAGCCCTCTAGTGAAATTCAACTCGATGCATGGATCATGCACGCGCGAGTGCCCTACACCATTTCATTCATTCCTGAAAATATTCCTCTGGGAGATGGAACTTTAAACCAATGGCCTGAAACAAGAAAGAAGACAAATTTATCCATGCCTTGATATGACTGTTTCACTTGGCCACTCAATAGTGTTTGCAGCATATACCTCTAATAGCTGAACTTTCTACTACAGGCAGAACTAATTCTAAACTGAGTGAAAACACAGGACAGACAAAAGTAAATGCAATCAAAAAAGCATAATGATGCAGAGAGCAGTAAATATTTCGTCTGAGTTTCTAATACCTGAGCAAATTTGATGTCAGCATCACTATGGTCATTGATTCTCCCAGCAGCATCACCAACGTAAAAGGATCTAGAATTCAAGCATGGATGTTATATTACATACGAACGCTCCCCCAGTCCAAAAATAGATGACACAGAAACTGAATCAACAAGTTGCAAGAAGGATAAAAGGGACAAAATGAACAAACAAATCCCCGCCCATCAGACAGGGTTACATCAGTGACACAGAAAAAGAAACCATGCTTACTTGTCCATCTCGATGGAAATGCCAGAGTTGAAATACTTTGCCATAACATTCCACATTCCTGTTTTGGGTTTGCGATAAGGATCTTCTGCCAGACCACTAGTAGGCTTACCGACGCCACAAGCTATAAACACCTGCATTAAGTTGGGCAAGTCAACCGCTACTTCAAATTTTCTGAAATGACAGAATATCATAAATGAACTTGGAAGTCCCTTTTTTTTTCCATCAGTAAACTCGGAAGAAAGTTTAAAGAGGCATATGTTGTATATTGTCAAACTGTAGCTTTTAAACGCAAGATTTCCTCCCATCACCCTACTCCACCAAAAAGAGACAGAAAGATACAAGCTACTATTCCGTTAACACAGCAGGAAAGAGTCATCTGAGGATTGAAGTTTCTCATCTTAGGCTAGAGATGGACGGCATAAATCTCTAATTGCATTCATGCCACGCTCAATTCATTTCTTTGGATGATTAGCAGGTGAAAAGCAAGAAAGAAACATGCCGAGTTACAGGCATGATAGAGGAAGATGAAACTGCAAAGGAAGAAATAATATCCTCAGAAGATCGAGTAATTTTAAGGTCTCTAAGACCTGACACAAACAACATATAGTAGAGAAATACTCACCTTCAGAAAATACATCACAAAAGTAGCCTCTTAACTCAATGAAAACATGGACAGCTATGGAGAATTACATGAATAAATAGTTTGATCATGTCGTTAGACACTTTGAGTAGATCATTGTCTACATCACGAATGCTAACACAACGTTTATGAAATTGTAGTACCTGAATTGGGACATTCACTAGCTTGATAAAGCCGTTCAATCTTCCTAATTTTGAGTCCACAGCCACCTGTCTCTTTTTCTTCCAGCGCTCAATGTTGGATTCATTGGTAAAGATGACCTAATTAGCACATCGAAAATTATTGCCCATAAAGAGGGAGGATCAATGAACAGGAACTAAAGTCCATGATTTGAATGAAAAGAACCAGATACAATACAGCACCATGTTCAAAATTATGAGATTTCGTCTTCATAGGAAATCCATATACAGGAATAAATGAAGCTCACCAGCTTGTAGCCTTCATCATACAACTTCCGCAACTTCTCCGGAATTGAAGGATACAGAAGCGACCAAGCATCTGGACCTACCCTGGAGTTGAGTTGCAGTGAATCAAATTAAATGAAAGCATACAAAAGTTGCTATACGGTTGACTGCTAAAAGCAACAATACGTCAAGTTCAGCACATCTCGTGAAAATGGAGGTAAATTTTCAAACAATGCAACATTACTCAGTTCACAGAAGATCATAAAGGGAAACTCAAAAAACTGTTAACCCAGAAATAAAATTACAAAATCAATTAACATGGGTTGCTTTGATACCTTTTTACAGATGTATTCACCAGACAACCATCAAAATCAAATGCGGCAATTTTACTTGAGTCGTGAAGACCTTCATCCTACAATAATCCCGAAAACAAATGCAAACAATATCAATTATTTTCCAGCAAATGTGACCATGTGAAGTGCCTCGATATACAAGTAACCAGCAGAAATCACAAATACAATACATGTCAAATAAAAATCAAAATAAAATAATGATTACTTCAAAGCACGCGCATAATAACGAACACATGGAATCAGTATTGGATGATGAACTCAATCTCCTCACCATCCGGACAATGACAGCGCAATTATAGCTATATTTAATGAATAGGAAGAAGAAACAGCAGAAAATAGATCATAATCATAGGTACGATTAGCAAACCTCCAGCTAAACATTAATTAAGCAGTCGCTGCATAACCTTCGCAAAAGAAGCACAAACATATCTGTATGAAGTCCTTGTAGCAACACATGAATAAGAAAAAACATGATGTATTTTACTCCATCTCTACCTTATCAAGAAAAATCCATCAAGATCATTCTAAGACAGATATCTCACCCGCTCCAGAAAAATAATTGTCTCAAAAGCTTTCCATTTTGGTAATAGTTTGGCATCCTGGATGATAAGGACGAATGTGGGTGAGACAATATGACAGGAAACCAACTGCTGGGCATGTAACAGTATAAAGTCATCTCAAAGAAATTGAACTGCGCTGAGAGAACAACATAACCAGAAGGACAATGAACCTTGTAATTGTCCTTGATTGCAGAAGCTGTAAGGGTGATTTCCACTTTATCTTCCTCTTCTGGTAGAGCCAACTGGATCAAAAGCATGCACAAAATTAGCTGGCATAAAGAAACCTCCCTACACCATACCTCTTTCCTGAGGCGTCCTCCGTTAGGCAAGGGCAGGCTTGACTTAAGTTTGCAAAAATGAGTGACAAAATATTCCACTATAAAGGTAAAAAAGCATGAGAGAAATTACAGCAACAAAACTGCAAGCTATAAAGTTGGCTCATCTAAGATGCTTACCTGTGCTTTTGCAGCATTTCCTTCCCTTGCTTCATTTTCTGCACCATCGTCTCTTTCTTGAATCTATTGAAATAAGTAATAAGAAAGGGGAAAGCCATATCACAAATATATAGACAAATACGCACATAAGTTGGGAGATGAAATACGAGATCAAATGAGCATCATTCCTCAAATGGCCTTTGCATACCTTACGCTTTTTCGGATATTTCTCCATTTCATTTTCTTCATCTTCATTCCTTTCTTGAATCTTCCAAAGAGTTCAGTGTGAAAAGTTCAAAAATTTCGTATCACAAGAACAGATTGAGAATGTGTAAATATAAAACAAAAAATACATGCCTCTTCCAGAGTCTTCGTGCGGCTGCCTAACAATCCCTTTAGAGACTCTTGGTCACTACTCTGCAAACTCATGCAGATGAGCAAGATATTAATCCTGGACAGCTAATATAAATCGCCATCTAACAACATCTAATGGAGAAAAATACTAGAAAATATCAGGTAAGATTAATTATGGGTTCTTCTTCGGCCAGTTTAGCATAGAAAATTACCCAACTTCAAACCGTAATAAAATAGAGTAAATGGCATAAAATCTGATCCAACTCAGGATCAAAACTGGGGAACGCAAAAAAATTTGCAGTCATATATATTCAAGTATCTTCAGACATTCATAACAACATATCGCTTCTATAAAGATATGCGTCAGGCATTCCATGGAACTGTGAAATTCAAAAGCAACGATGAAAAGTATAGAATGAAGACTTTTGAGGATGTACAAATTTACTTCTTCCACATTACCATTCATATCAAAATATGAAAACTAAGTCCATTACGTGAATAACAGAAAGACCGTAAATTGAAAACAGAATTCCCAGCCTCTGCATCTTAGCTGAAAGAATACTGCCTTGGCATATCCAAAGTGACCAGTCAGAAACGCTTAAACCATTTAAGCTCATTTAATCAAGTTTTGGAAGCTCGTCAACAAGTTGCGATCTATCGATTTTTCAGTTTCCCACTCTAACAACTTCGAATCGGCCTACCTCACTCAATTAGATGCAGCATTCCATGAAACAGAACTTAAATAGTAGCTCGCATTCTGCGATTTTTGCACTTATAAGCTGCCATACAACATGAGAAATTTACGTAAGCCAATAACCAGGTGCCTAAAGCTCACCGATAACCTGGCAAATCACAATATACCAACTCTTGTTCACCAAGAAATAATTTATAAGCTGAGTCTTCCCTGCAATGTACATCAATCAATCATCCATCCCTCTCGACCAAAATAAAACCAGACAAAACAGCATCGTTCGGTGACAACTATAAAATAAGGGGAACTAAAAAAGACTGGTTTCTTGGACGTAAGTGCAACTTCCTTCTTCCGAACCAGAGCATGATAAGCGATGACTTGCCCACATTTGATCAACCCAGCATCGCAAACCTTAGCATAATGAATACTGAAGGGAACAGTCACAACCTTCTTTGTTGGAGTGTAGACGAGAATGCAGAAATAGAACATCTCTTACTACCAGACAAGTCATTTTGCATTGCCAAACACCATTTTCGCTGCAATTGTCACAAACTTCGTGGCCACACATTCATAAACTTGGTGTTTCCTCTCATTTTAGTAGTAGCCATCCCAGTCACTTTGGTAGCCTTCTCCGTCACTTTGGTAGCTTTCATCCGGCTCTGTTCCACAGCCTTTTCTGCGAAAGTATTGCAAGGATGGGAACTCCGCAGAGTATTTCTCGGGTAAGAAGCTCCTGAATTTTGGCAAATCACACAGTCTAACATAAGTTAACTCTGAGAAGGTGATTGTCGTACGGGTCACTTCTTCCCAATCTCCATGGCCAACAATTAGTTCCACATCTTCACATGATTCCAAAGCCAGCTCTTGGATTTGCCCGAGGAGTTCCGCCGGGAAGGTTGGGAGAAGTATTTGCAAACGCGGGCACTTCCAAGCCTTTATATCCCTCAAGTGTGGAAACGGGATACTTGAGAGACCGTCGTATTGCCATATGCACCTCAAGTTGTTGAGATCACGCAAAACCAACTTCCTCAATTTACCACTCCTTGTAACTGTTCCATCACTTTCATATATGATTTCGATGGAATGGCATGAAATCACTAATAGGATCTCGAGACAGCACTGCAACTTCTTCCACATAAGGGGTGAGGCAATTCGTTGGAGATTGTCACAGTGCTTCAATTGGAGGGATTCCAATTTGAAAAAGGAATTGGTGGGCATTTGATTGTTCCATAACTCTTTGCACTGAGGGCCTTCAATTTCTAGGCTTCTTATATTGGGAAATGTAACCTGTGCAAGCACAATGTTAGAAAGAATGATAATATTGTTCGTTCTTGATCAAGAGAATGCAGAGAACAGAGGATCATAGTGAGGAATAGAGCAAACCATATCATTGAACATTGGTTGTGACGAATTGTCATCCTCTTTTGTCGTCTTGCCAAAGGACCTCTTGACACCTGTAGAACTCGGGATAAACGCTCCCAATTTTCGACACTGCCTAATAATTAGACATCTTAAGGAGGCAAAATCATATGAACAACTTCCGGAGCTGAAACTAATCAGGTTGTCAAGCTTCTCAAGTATTAGTATACTTAAGCAAGGAAAACTCATATCTTCTGTCTTTGATCGATCACCTTCTTTCTTGGAAACCACTTCCTGCACTTGTTCGCAATTGTGAATTTGCAAGAACTCAAGTTTCTTTAGAGTTGTGGCCGTAAAATTGGAGAAGAGATATCTTAGGCCAGAGCAATGATTAACACTGATTTTTTTCAGACCAGGAAAGCCCAAAACCATTTGGGAATTGCTCTTAACCACATGTCTCAGCCTTCCTAACAACCTTAATAACACTTCTTCCAATTTGGGGAGCAATACAATTTTTTGTTCCATATTCGAATCAAGGGATCTACAATCAAAAACGATTCCACATAGGGACATTGCATAACTCTAAATATCTCAAGGTTGCACAACCTCCCTATAATTGTCGAAGGGAAGACCTCGAGTAGGTCAGGGCAATTGTAAACGAGAACAGTGGTTAACTCACAGAAGGAACTTCTGAGAAGTTCGCCATGCCATATCCTTTTGAAGGATCCTAGTGACCACAGCACTAACTGCTCCAAGCTTGGTAAACTAACCTGCTCACAAGCATTATGTGTCAGACCATAGCTGTGAATAACTTTACAATTTAGCTTAATCCTAACTATCTATCTGTATGCAGCGGAAGAATGAATTTTCACTAGCGGCCTTACTCTCACAAATGTAGCTATAAACTACATGCACGTTTTAACTCATTAAACCAAAAAAAGATCCATAAAGAGATCTTATCACTTGCCTCAAAAAGCGCATGCCTATGGCTGTTGGGGATATAATCTCAAGAGAAGGGATGTGTACCTTTTCATCAAAGAAGGAATCAGGATAAGCATCTTGTGAATGTGAAGTAGCGGTCGCCGACTCTTTCTTTTCACGAGGATATGAGAAGAATTTCTCTATGGGGCAACCAGATATTTTTAATCGCATCAGTAATGGGAACTCTATCGTATCATCCATCCCTTCATCTCGCCTTTCTTCATCCACAATCACTGCCGTCATATTTGGACAATCCTGCACTTCAATTACTCTAATTTCTCTGAGATATCTAGCCACAGACATCGGAAAGAGAAATGCCAGCCCTGTATCGGTGACAAAGAGTTCTTTCAGGTTTTGAAATCTCGATATTCCTTGTAATTGTACATTCAGTTTCCACATGCGTTGCAGGTTTGGTAACTCAAATAATGTCAATGCCATTAGCCGAGAGAGAATCTCGACATCTCCGGTGACTTTTAGCTCCTCCAAGTCGAAAACTACTTCTGCTGATTGACAACGCTCAATATCCAATGACTCCAAATTCGGCAGCTTCAATAGCCAATCTGATTTCAGAATGAGCAACGCAGATCGAAACTCACTTATTCTTAGCGATTTCAGATTGCTATATGTTACTGGAGGTTGACTGTATATTATCTTTTCCAGGTCGAGGAGTTCAGCCATGACCAGGGATTCCAACCGAGGAAATGAAACCTAAAAAAGTGCCACATTAACAGCATTTCACCAAAGATTTATTTGAATTCTAATCAAATTGCATCAATTAAATGCAACAGTGTTCGGTGAGCACCAACATCACAAACTACACAGGAAGAAAATGAAAATCTTACCTGAATTGGAGCACCGTCTGATATGATTTCGCCTCCCGTGCAAAAGCTCCTCATATTTGGCAATTTAACCAAACTCAGAAGACGTACCTTGGGCAATTCAATTATGCCATTGGCAGCCCCTGCATCGTCTGTGACAATGCCTCGCAGTGACTCACATTCCCACACCTGAAGCTCTTCCAAGTGTACAAGTCTATGCATGTCTGAGAGAAACCAAAGGCTTTTCAACCGGTCGCAATTTGTGACTCTCACAACTTTCAATTTGCTGAAGCACTCTGGTGCCATAAAGCCGTGGCATATCTTCTCGAGATTAAAAAGATTATTGAGGTGCAAAGACTCTAAAATTGTAAATGCAATGAGGGGGAGACCGTAGGATGAGTTGGCAATGTATTTGATGGAGGGACTATTCTGAATGTCAAGGTGCTTCAGATTTGGAAATCCTCGAATGCACAACTCATGAGCATTCTTCTTAAACTCTCTCAATCCATCCAAATGGAAGTATTGCACCTTGAGCAAAGTTTTCTGAACCCAATCTCTTAAAAGAACATTATTGCTCTCTCCCAATTTAAGCTCCATGGTTTTCACCCCTTCAATTTTCCTCCCTTCAACACTTCCTATGTTGATTGAGAATCCGATCAGGTTCTCAAATGAGAGGTCATCGTCCTCCAAGAGAATTGTGGGATCTCGGATTGATATTTCTAAAATGGTCAGCTTTGTCATGCTTTTCAGTTCGACAAGCCTCGCATTACACGACTCAACCGGTAGTTCATCGTTGCCCATCCAACCATCAAAACTTCCCTTCATACGCAATTCTTCCAACATGATTAAACCTTTTAAGACGCCAGGCTCAATTATCTTAAGCTTGCTGTAGTTACTTAAATTCAAAGATCTCAGATTTCTCAATTCCCCGATTTCTTTAGGCAACTTGGAAATTGCAGACCCTGCAAAACTGAGAATTTGCAATGCTCTGAGCTTGCCAAGAATTGCCACATCCTCCACATGGCAACGGTCTAAGAATAATGACCAGAGGTTTCTGAGGATTTCGATTGAAGAAGGTAAATAGGTGATAATCATATCGCGAAGATATAGGACTCGAAGCTCCTTCATAAATGTGAAATCTAATTTACTATAATCGTCCATATCATGCTGCTCCAATAATACTAGTATCTTCAAGTTGGGAAACTGACACAACATTAGTTCAGCAAGCCTATCACTGCCTAGACATATTGCCCAACATTTCTCAAGCTTTTCCTTTGAACATGAGCCATAGTTGCTGTTCATCACTAAGGAATTATGATCTCTAAATGGAGTTGAGACGACCACCTCGCTGTAAAGATCATGTATGGTCACATATTCCTTGTCATCCCCACTATCTAGCAACAAACAAATAGAATGGAGGCTATCAAGCATAGTATTCAATCTATCCCTTGAATCTTGTAACGTCTTATTGAATCCCTCAAACAAGCCCAAACCCACGCCTAATACCAGCAGAAGTTCGACTTGAATGGTCCCGCCAATAAGACCACAGAGCAAGAATAAGGACTTTGCTTCCTCGCTTTCCAAATGATCGTAACTTAACTTCACTATGTTCTCCATTTTTGGCTCATCCATTTTGATCAAAGCATTGTTCCATGTGCACACACTGCTATTTTTCAAAGTTCTAGCAACGGAGACAATCAAAAGAGGCAAACCTGCAAGCTTCTTTACCACTTGAGCTGCCTTTGCTTTCAGTTCCTCCTCGTCTTTGAGCTTGTCGCCAACCGTCATTTCAAATAATGTGAAAGCTTCCTTGTTGTTCAAACCTTCAAGGCGGAATGTTTGATCGGCACACATCTTTTGCTCCAGCACATCTTTATATCTAGATGCGAGCAACAAATTGCATCTCCTGCTCCCATCTACTGAAGGAATTCCAACCGCCTCCAAATCGATTCCCTCCCACTTATCGTCCAATATTATGAGAACCTTCTCCTTCGGATTTTTCTTTATACTCTGAAACAGACGATCTTTTCTTCCGACTTCGCTTGGCTCATCCTTCAGATCCACACTGAAGGCGTAAGCGATATCGTCTTGGATTTTCTTCAAGTCCGGAGTCTGGGATACTTTTGCTGTTGCAATCACGTCGAACAATCTCCTCTCGTTCCTGAGTTTCTTCTGGATTTCCTCCAACAGTGTAGTCTTCCCCACGCCACCATGGCAATACACCCCAATCACTTTGAGCTTCTCATCATCCAGAGCATTCATTATGTCCTCTAAGATGGAAGCTCGCGACTCAAAGATAATGTTGCCCCGAACACTGGCCAGGGAATTCACGTCAGGAGGGTCAGCGACATGCCCCGGCAAAGCATTGTTGTAGTAGACCCTCTGGAATTGACTCTGCTGAATGAGGGCCCGGATGTCTAGGACTGTCCTCCTTGCCTCGCTGCCAAGACGACAACGCACCTTCAGGTTGGGAAGCCACCCACAGAAGCAAGTTTTATGGGCTCTTTCGTCATGTTCCAGCGTGTCCCTCGCCTTGTCAGCGACTGTCTTCGCGTCTGCCACCCACTTCTCCACTTCGGCTTCAATCTGCTTCATGTTGTTTCGAGCTTCATCGACCAAATGCTGCACCCTTTGCCGTACGTTATCCAGGTTCACAACCTCATTCTTAAGTTGGCGGACTTTGCTGTCATAGTAAATAACGTAACCGCACACACGACCGATCGGAGCCACCAGGGAATCTGCCACTTTGGAAGCCACAGGCGAGACAACAATCTCCATTTTTCCCCCTTTTTCACTTATATCTTTCCGGTTTTCTTTCCTTTTTTTTTTTTTGCGGGGGGTGATGTGAATCGCTGCGGAAGGATCGTTCTACGAAGGCCTAGAGGGTGCGAATTGCAAACCTCGACCTCACGTGTCAACCAACCAACGTTATAGACGCCACGAGCGAAAGAATTCGCTATCTCGCTCGATAAGTCAAATCGACCGTCACAAGGGAATCTTGATTAGGTCAAGTCCTCAAAAGAACAGTAAAAGAGAATCTCTCAATTATTTCTCAAAGTAAAAATATGTCCCCCTCCAAAGAAATTCAATCAGTCTTATATATAGGCTTTCTAGCCATCACACAAACCCTAAAAGAAACCCTAGAAATATAATGCGCCATATTCTAGAATATTCCTAAACAAAAAGATATATATATCTATATATATATTTCTCTCTATAAATATATATCTATATATATTTGACTTGGTCAAATATTTGGTGTCCATATAATCAAATTGCGCCAAGATTTCCAAGATTCTTCAAGATTTGATCCAAGGTTATCTCCACGCTGAAGATCACGAACCATGACACCAACAGCTTGCCTAAATTGCTTGGCCCGCGCTCGAGTGATCGAACCAGTAGGAATAGATAATGAGTCCTTAGCACCACCTCCTCGATATGGCTCGATGTCCACATCATTCCCTCCCCCGTGCAAAGGATTTGCCCTCAAATCATCACTGGCATCGAAAAGAGTCAAGTCAGAAACATTAAATGTTGCACTAACATCATACTTACCTGGAAGATCAAGCTTGTAGGCATTATTGTTAACTCTTTCCAAAACCATAAAAGGTCCATCCCCTCGCGGTAATAACTTAGAATGTCGCTGCTCAGGAAATCTCTCTTTGCGCATATGAACCCAAACCCAATCGCCAGGTTCAAACACCACTTCCTTACGCCCTTTGTTGGCTTGCCTTGCATATTGCTCAGTCTTGCGCTCAATATTTGCGCGCGTCTTCTCATGCAACACCTTGACAAATTCAGCTTTCTTTGCTCCATCTAAATCCACACGCTCATCAATAGGTAAAGGGGTTAAATCTAACGGAGTTAACGGATTAAAACCATAGACAACCTCAAATGGTGTAAATTTAGTAGCAGAATGCATGCTCCTATTATATGCAAATTCAACATGTGGTAGACAATCTTCCCAAGATTTTATGTTCTTTTTAATAATAGCTCGCAACAATACCCCTAAAGTTCGATTAACTACCTCGGTTTGACCATCGGTCTGTGGATGACAAGTAGTAGAAAATAACAACCGTGTTCCTAATTTTTTCCACAATGTTTTCCAAAAGTAGCTAAGAAATTTAGAATCTCGATCTGAAACAATCGATCTAGGCATGCCATGCAAACGTACAACTTCCCTAAAGAACAAATCAGCAACATGAGATGCATCATCAGTTTTATGACAAGGTATAAAATGAGCCATCTTTGAAAACCGATCAACAACCACATAAATAGAATCTCTACCATACTTAGACCTAGGCAATCCTAACACAAAATCCATAGAAATATCAGTCCAAGGATGCGTTGGAATAGGTAATGGTGTATACAAGCCATGCGGTTTAGTTGTAGACTTCGATTGCTTACAAGCAATGCATCTCTCACAGACACGTGTAACATCTCTCTTCATATGTGGCCAATAAAAATGTTCATGTAATACTTCATAAGTCTTACTAATGCCAAAATGTCCCATTAAACCACCACTATGCGCTTCTCGCACCAACAATTCACGCAAAGAACACTTAGGCAAACATAGTTTGTTTTCACGGAAAAGATAACCTTCATGCCTATAGAATTTATCAAATGCAGCGTGTTCACATACTTCATATACTCTCCCAAAGTCATCATCATCAGTATATAAGCCATTGATATGCTCAAAACCTAGACACTTTGCTTCTAAAATAGTTAGAATCGCATACCTTCGAGAAAGTGCATCAGCTACCACATTCTCCTTACCTTTCTTGTACTTGATCACATATGGAAAAGTCTCAACGAACTCCATCCATTTGGCATGTCTTTTATTCAACTTTTGCTGCCCTTTCAAGTACTTCAAGATCTCGTGGTCGGTGTGGATCACAAACTCCTTTGGCCATAAATAATGTTGCCAAGTCTCCAAAGCTCGCACTAAAGCATACATCTCCTTATCATAGGTAGGATAATTCAATGTTGCTCCACTCAATTTTTCGCTGAAATAAGCTATGGGACGTCCTCCTTGCATCAACACGGCTCCAATTCCTGTACCAGAAGCATCGCACTCTATCTCAAAAGTAGCACTGAAATTTGGCAAAGATAACAAAGGAGCATTAGTTAACTTATCTTTTAGCAGATTAAATGCTTTCTCTTGCTCTTCTCCCCACGTGAAACCCACGTGCTTCTTGATAACCTCAGTTAAAGGTGCGGCAATGGTGCTAAAATTTCTCACAAATCGCCGATAAAAACTCGCCAATCCATGAAAGCTACGCACCTCTCCTACGGTCTTAGGCGTTGGCCATTCACGAATTGCTTTGACCTTTTCTTCATCAACCTGTATACCATCAGCACTAACAACAAATCCTAGAAATACTAATTTGTTGGTAACAAAAGAGCACTTCTTTAGATTAGCGTATAATTGTTCGGTCCTTAAAACCTGCAAGACAGCTCGCACATGCTTAATATGGTCATCAGGGCTTTGACTATATATCAAGATATCATCAAAATAGACAACCACAAATCGACCAATAAAAGCACGCAAAACATGATTCATAAGTCGCATAAACGTGCTCGGTGCATTAGTTAATCCAAATGGCATGACTAACCACTCATATAACCCATACTTGGTCTTAAATGCAGTTTTCCATTCATCACCTTCTTTCATCCTAATTTGATGATAGCCACTTTTCAAATCGATTTTAGTGAAAATGCAAGAACCATGCAACTCATCCAACATGTCATCTAACCTAGGAATAGGATGTCGATACTTTACCGTAATATTATTGATTGCTCGGCAATCGACACACATTCGCCAAGTTCCATCCTTCTTTGGCACCAACAAAACAGGGACAGCGCACGGGCTAAGACTCTCTCTCACATGCCCTCGCTCCAATAGTTCGCTAACTTGCCGCTGAAGTTCCTTTGTCTCCTCGGGATTGCTTCGATATGCAGGTCGGTTAGGTAATGATGCACCAGGAATCAAGTCAATTTGATGTTCTATGCCTCGAATCGGTGGTATCCCTCCAGGAAGTTCATCAGGAAAGACATCTTTAAATTCCTGCAATAAAGACACAATAGGACTAGGCAAACTTGGGTCAAGATCGTTAGTAGAAAACAAAACCTCCTTGTACACAAGTACAAGCATTGGTCGATCTAGAACTAAGGCTCTCCTCACTTCACTTGATTTTGCATAAAAATTATTTGCCTCTTTTCTTTCCTCTCTTCTTTTCCCTCGGTTTTTACCACAATCTTTCTCTCGACCTCTCCTTTTCCTTGCGTCTCAGACACACCACGCAAGCCCTCGGATCTCTCACCTTTTCTCTCTCTCTCGGCTTCTCGTTGTAACTTTAACTGATCTTGATACACCTCACTAGGTGTCATTGGTACCAAGGTATAAGTCTTTTGATTCATCACCAATGAATAACGATTAGTATATCCATCATGATGTACCTTTCGATCATATTGCCATGGTCTTCCAAGTAAGACATGACCCGCTTGCATAGGTACAACATCACACTCTACCTCATCCTTGTATTTCCCTATCTCAAATGGAATTCGAACTTGTTTCGACACCTTCACCTCACCACTATCATTTAACCATTGAAGTCTATAAGGCCTAGGGTGCTTTGTCGTTTTCAAACCCAACTTATCCACCATAGTACAACTTGCCACATTCGCACAACTACCTCCATCAATTATCATACTACAGATCTTACCATTCACCACACATCTTGTATGAAACAAGTTATCTCTTTGTTGATGATGCTCCTCCTCTTTTACTTGCACGCTCAGAGAACGCCTAACCACCAATAAGTCTCCTTTTATAGCCACTTCTCCATCACTACAATCCTCCAACGGTGGCATCTCATCATCTTCTTCTTCCCTCTCACTTTCGGACTCAACATCACCATGTCCAGTCATGATCATCACCCTCCTATTAGGGCATTGATTCGCCATATGACCCCTGCCCAAACACTTAAAACATTTAATCTCACGAGTTCTAGTGTTAGGGTTTTCGGTTTTACCTGAAGCCGAATTCGTTCCAACTTTACCGTCCCTCTCCTTCTCCTTTGAGGTTTCGGTTTTGGTGTTGTTTCCTCTCCAATTTGGCTTTTCATCTCTCTTCCAATTGGACCTCCAATTTTGATTAGAACCTCCTCCACTTTTGTGAATTCGGTCCATCTTCAATTGCCGCTCAACTTTGATGGCTTTGTCCACCAATTCCTCCAATTCAACATAGTGTTGCAGCTCCACCACCCTTGCTATATCTCGACTCAAACCACTCAAAAATCTTGACATTGTGGCCTCACGATCCTCCACCACATTAGCACGGATCATGGCAATCTCCATCTCCTTGTGATACTCTTCCACGCTCTTATTGCTTTGTGTGAGATTTTGTAACTTTTGAAACAAATCTCGATGGTAATGACTTGGTACAAAACGCCTCCTCATCACTGCTTTCATCTCATCCCACGTCTCTATCGGTCTTTCACCATTGTGCCTCCTACTAGTCACAAGTTGATCCCACCAAATTATAGCATAATCAGTAAATTCAACAGCTGCAATTTTTACCTTTTTGAGCTCAGAGTATCGTTGGCAATCAAATACCATCTCCATGCGTTTCTCCCACTCTAGATACGCATCGGGATCATTCTTTCCTTGGAAAGAAGGAATCTTCATCTTAATATTGCCAAGTTCATTATCTTCTCGGTGTCTAAACCCTCGGGCTCCATTCCACCTTCCAAATCGAGCATCTCGATCATCCTCCATGCCAGCCTCATCATCATCATAATGCCGTTGCCTTCTAGGTTGTGTTCTAGAGGCATCTCGCTGATGTTGCGGCCTTCCTCAGGGTATCTCTCGGTCACCATCAACCCTCATGCCATTCCCCATCATTCGGCCACTAAGCTCCTCCACTACAACCCTCAATTGCTGGATGCTTTCCATGAGCGCTTCATCCCTTCGTATGGAGTCAACCTCCCTTTGATTCACGCTTTCTTCGCGCGACATATTTTAGACCTGCAAATAAACGTTAGTCACAAAAATCCTCACCAATCGCTCCTCACGTGTTTCTCTCAAGGTGTTTGTCACTCCCCTCGTGTTTAACTCAAGTCGAGGCTTTTTTTTTTTTACCCTCAATTAAACTCACACACTCTTGCATTTTTCCTCTTGTATTCTTTTTTCACAAGTTCTTTATTGGACTCAAAACCTATCTCTCAACCCTCTCATGACAATCAATCAAATGAATCAAACAAGATTAGATCACTACTGATTTTGTTTCAGCAAGTAACAATTTCAAACCAACAAGTACAACTTTCAAAATTCCAATTGAAACGCAAATCACTACTGATTTTGTTTCAATTCGGTCCACTAACAAACGATTTGTCTTCTTGATTTTTTTTTGTTCGGCTATATTTTTGTTTTGCCGAATCTGTTTTTTTTTTCTCTTGCGCACTTTTTTTTTGTGCGTTTTCTTTCTTCTTCTTTTTTTTGAAAAACTTTCTCTTCTTTTTTTTTTACGAACTCAGATACAATTTAAGATGCTTAGGAAAAAAAAATTAAAACTAACAGCAAACAACTACGTATGGAAGCACAAAACCAATCAGATCCCTAAATTGGCTAGAACCGAAACCCTAGCTCAATAAATCTCAAATTGCTGAATATAAACAAAATTAAAGATAAATAGACCTTGTAGAAGCAAGCTCTGATACCAAACTGATGTGAATCGCTGCGGAAGGATCGTTCTACGAAGGCCTAGAGGGTGCGAATTGCAAACCTCGACCTCCAATCAAACCTGTGATTGGCAACCTCGGTATGAACGTGACCTGTTGACGAACACGTGTCAACCAACCAACGTTATAGACGCCACGAGCGAAAGAATTCGCTATCTCGCTCGATAAGTCAAATCGACCGTCACAAGGGAATCTTGATTAGGTCAAGTCCTCAAAAGAACAGTAAAAGAGAATCTCTCAATTATTTCTCAAAGTAAAAAAAATATGTCTCCCCCCAAAGAAATTCAATCAGTCTTATATATAGGCTTTCTAGCCATCACACAAACCCTAAAAGAAACCCTAGAAATATAATGCGTCATATTCTAGAATATTCCTAAACAAGAAGATATATATATCTATATATATATATATATATATATATATATATATATATATATATATATATATTTCTCTCTATAAATATATATCTATATATATTTGACTTGGTCAAATATTTGGTGTCCATATAATCAAATTGCGCCAAGATTTCCAAGTTTCTTCAAGATTTGATCCAAGGTTATCTCCACGCTGAAGATCACGAACCATGACACCAACAGCTTGCCTAAATTGCTTGGCCCGCGCTCGAGTGATCGAACCAGTAGGAATAGATAATGAGTCCTTAGCACCACCTCCTCGATATGGCTCGATGTCCACATCAGGGGGAGAGAAATGAAAGTTAAGAATTTAACTATGCTGAGGAAGGCTGAACAGCTGCAGGACAAACCCGAGGGGGGGTGGTTGGCGCTTGAAGAAGGCAGTAAAGAGACAAAGTGAAGGCGGGAACGCACAGGCTGAACAGCGCGTCATCTCATAATCCGCAACAGCTAAAGAATTTCCAAAAGAATGACAATGTGATTATGCTTAACCCATAAAAACACTAAAATCTCTCCATTAAAAGCAAGTGAATTGACTCCACCAATTCTTTGTACTTAAATGCCTGCGGCACCACCCTCATGTCGCGATCTCCATCAATCCCGCGTTCAGAAAATTTATTGAAATGCCCCGCGTCGTGCATATTAAAATCTTGTCGTTCCAATATTTTTTTTCTTCGGCATTTGAATTATATTTTAAGCTTAACCCACGCTCGGTGCGACCCTCTCAACCATGTATGTCCGTTTTCCGTATGGAAAGATTCTTTTGAATTATGCTTCTTGCGTGTGAAGGGAAGTTTCTCAAAATCAATGTGGAAGTGGGAACTAAACCCATCAAAGTAGAGTCATAACCCCACATCGAGGGGCTGCAAAAGTGACTAACATGTTTTTGCTGGACGATTTTATTCGAAGTTTCTCCAACCCACTAGGGTCCTTGGCCACTATCGTGTGCGAATGCCTTCTCTAATATGATGTCGTTTAAATTGCATTTTCCTCAGTTTTTGTTTTCTTTTTTGTTAAAAAAAAAAAATTGGACGGGATTGAAACCAATCTCACGAGGCCATTACCAAGACCCGCAATACATTTAAGACCAGACCCGTCGTTCGCTTACCGCTCAAGTTGCCCTGAAATTGAGAATA
Organism: Eucalyptus pauciflora; assembly: GCA_007663325.1. NCBI lineage: Eukaryota > Viridiplantae > Streptophyta > Magnoliopsida > Myrtales > Myrtaceae > Eucalyptus > Eucalyptus pauciflora. Next base: position 373,661 of record VMYD01000177.1, on the reverse strand, counting down.
GAGTGGGAAGTCAAATCTGCGACCATCGACTTGCAAAACAAAGTCGGTCATTTAGTTTAATCTTTACAAAGATTGGCCTCATTTGAACCTATGCTTTTCTCAATGTGCCTCGCGGTATTCCCTTTTTTATGATGTGATGTGAGCTGTAATTGCGAGTGAATAGCGCTAATGCAAAGCATCATTTTTTTTTTTTTATGTCGAACATGATATCGTTGTTAATTATATAAAAACTTGAGCTATTAGTTTTAACCTCTCTACATCATTGCTGCCAATTGTACCTCTCGTTTCCAGTCATTGGTAATTTCAATCTAGAGTTTCAATCGTGGTCTTAATTAAATTTCTCATAGCATTATTTTCCATTTTGCAATATTAGTTTCGACTAGAGCTTTGTTATTTGGATGAATTACCGTCCTCCTTTGTTTCACTTAAAAAAAAAAAAAGATAATTCTCAAGAATCTTCTGTTACTTTACAAAATCCTCCATTTTAGAGGCTGAAGCGCTGCGGCACAAACTCTGTAATTGTACTTGCAACCCTTATCCCGCGTAATTTTTATTCTGGGAGAAAATTTCTTTTACGTAGCTACAAGAATTTGTTTTTTTTTCTTTTTTTTTGGTCGGTTACAAGAATTTGTTGAAAGACGGTCCTCTTTCTCAAAAATTTGTCACACTAACTTTTCTTATTGTCCACCGTCCTCTTTCTCACATCACATGAGAAACCAAGACAATATGAAGACGATCAATAAGTGATCCGATGTTACATTAAACTTCATACAAACAGAAGAAACACCGCGCATTGACTGTTATGAAAATAGGAAGCTAATGGATCTTGCAATTCAAGTTTAATGTGAGAAGAAGAAATTACCGAAGAAATCAATGAGGAGTGATAAAGACGCTAGAGAATTATGTGGTCTGGTCGGAATATTGCTAACTAATCCACTATAAATGCAGAGAGTATAGAGTTTACAACCGCTCGATTGCTCAAGTGTTTCTCATCCCCAGTTACACTAAAAGCAAACCAACAAGTATTATCTTAATAATCTCTCACAGAGAATCCTGGAAGATGAATGTAAGATTTACAGAAGGTTGGAGGCTTAATCTTGACTAATTTCTCTTTTGGAACTTCATTATGTTGTGACATGGACCATCAATCTGCAAAGACGTATAAGCCCAGAAAAAGGGGAAAAGAACAAAGTAACAAAACAAAAATGAAAGAGACTCCAAAAAATGGAACTTCTCATGCAATTGGATTAGCTTAGGGCGCTACGTCTAAGATAGCACAAATCTGGATGGCATGTCATTAAAATTAGTTGGAAATATAAGGATGACTAGTCAACGTAGTCCAAATATAGTAGGAAATTTGGCTCCAGCCTATAAAAAAAGGAAATAACAATTATATTTACCTTTTCAATGGATATTCATGTTTATCCCCACATATGTATTCTATATTATTTAAAGATAATGAAATCCTCCAAGGTGATACAATGAATTGGGGATTTCTCATTGTGAACGTAGGCTTCCAAGGGTTCTCTCCTTGGTCGACTAAACCACGTTAAATCTTGTTCATTTTCTTCGTGTGTGTGATAACAAAGAAAACATGGTATCATAGCTAGGTTCGAGCATGGTGCCTGTGCTATCAAAGTCACTATTTGCCACTTCATTCTACTTATGATTCAAATAAGCTCTTGATTATCTCCTTTATTCTTGTTATGATGGCTAGTTCTTCAGTCACCATTAATTTTAGTCAATCTAGCTCAAATGAGATGAGCAATAGATTGACATCCTTTCTTTTTTGGGTTAATACCCTACAAAAACCAAATTAGTACTCTTGTGATAAATTTGTCTTAAACAAATTTTTTAACTACCGAAAACCCTAAATCAATTTTTCCTCTAACAAATTTACCACAAATTGATACATTTATAATAAATTCACTCTATATCAGTCTCTATTAAATTTTACAAATTATTGAGTCAGATGACACATGACAGTTGACTAGTGCGCTAGTTTGGGATTTTACTCTCCATTTGTCATGATTATACAATTTCTGTGGTTTTAATCCAATTTAACAAATGGTGTTATTTTCACAAATATAGCAGTTTAGGGTTTTTGATGGTCAAACAAATTAATTTTTAGTAAATTTATCCCAGATGTATTACTTTAGAATTTTTCATGATCGAATAAATAATTTAGGAAAAATTTGTTATAGATGTACTAGTTTATGGTTTTTTGTAATAAATAGTTTAGAGTAAATTTATCATATGTGTATTAGTTTAGGATTTTTTAGAATATTAACTATTATTTTTAATGGAAGCAACTATATTCCTTGGTCTTAGGCAGTCACGATTAACCTTGGAGGACGATCAAAGTTAGGCCATGTCAATGGTTCGATCAAGGCCCCATCATCCACCAATCCTAAATATGCCAAATAGCAATATATTGATAACTCAGTCTAGTAGTGCTGGTGGATCTTCAACTCCATGGATCCTTAGATTAACGAAAGTTTTGCTTACTTTGAAACAGTACAATATTTATAGAAGTCCCTTAAAGACATGTATGAATATGAAGATAATGGCTCTCGAATTTTCAAGTTGCAACAGGAAATTGCTCAAACTGAGTAAGCTCCCAATCAACCGAGCATCTTGGAACTTTGAAAAAGAAATGAGATGAACTTCGTCAGTATCGCCCTCCTGCTGATCTTGTGAACATATACTCTGAAAGGGAAGAGCAAGATCGGATGTTTCAATTATTGGCCAGCATTCGACTTGAATATGAGGATGTCAAAAGACAAATTCTTAAAGAGTCCCACTCTTCTGTCTTTCACTAATGTTTGCGCCATTATCCATCGTGAAGAAACTTGACAGGGTGTTATGAATGCAGACTCAAAGTCAGGGGAGGGACAATGGGGAGTTCGGCCTATACAATAAGCATTGTCCCACTCAGGATCGTTATTGGGTGTTACATCCTCATCTGAGGCAAAATAAAGACAAGGGTCTTGCCACTAAAAGCGGTACTCCTACTTTCGGACCTGATCTTCAAGCTTCTCTTGGCCAAATTGCCTTGCAACCCAACAACTCATGATGAGCAGCAACATGACTCAATCGAGTTCTAACTAGAGTTCTAACTCAGGGAACATTGCTCACAACGCTAGTGATGCTTTTGCCCTATCTACATCTTCAAAACATAATTATTCTATTGTTGATTCTGGAGTGACAAATCAGATGTGCAGCACCTCACAATGGATTAAAAATCTCTGCGACGCATCTAATTACCCATCTTTAACTATTGCCAATGGAGAGCAGGTTCCTGTTCAATGAACTCAAATCGTGGAATTTCTTTCCACCAACTCAAATGTTTTATTTGTTCCAGCTTTATCATCTAATTTGCTATCTATTGGTAAAATTACCAGAGATCTGAATTGCAAAGTTGCCTTTTCCCCGTGATAATGTCATCTTTCAGGATAGTTTAACAGGGGAGAAGATTAGTGAGGGTTGATTACAATAAGGGCTGTAAATGCTTGATTTACCAAATGCAGGTTCGATTACCAAAAACAATATAGACACGAAGGCTCATCTCTAGCTTGGCCTATGGGGCATTTATCAGATAATGTGCTAAATATTAATTTTACTCTCGATACTAGTTACCGTAAGATTTATTGTTATTCTAAACAACACAGGTTGCCTTTCTCTTCTAGAACCAGTACATCTTTAGAATTGTTTGAATTAATTAATTCAAAAGTTTGGGGGCTACCCCTGTTGACGTCTGTGATGGATTTAAAATTTTTGTTACGTTTATTGATGATAATCTCGCTGCACTCAGTTATACTTGTTTCTAAAAGTGATGTGTTTCGTGTTTTTCGAGAATGCACAAAAATGATTAGTATGCAGTATGGTGCTAAGATTAAAATACCGCATACCGATGATGGGACTAAGTACACAAATCACATCTTTGAATCTTACCTTAAGAGTTTGGGGATTCGTCACCAATTTTCATGTGTTAAAACTCCTCAACAGAATGGAGTTTCAGAGCAGAAAAATCGTCACCTTTTTTAGGGAACTCGTTCTCTCCTATTTCATGGGAATTTGCCCACCCGGTACTGGTCGAATGCTATACTAACTAGCTGTTATCTCATCCATTGTCTACCGAGCAAGGTATTAAAATACATATCCCCAGTGGAATTCATTCTTGGCAGATCTGTTAACCTTTCTAATCTCGGTGTGTTTGGACGCACGTGCTTCGTTCATTCTCCATCTGGAAATGAAATTTGATCCTAGTGACAGAAAATGTGTTTTCTTGTGATATTCCTCTGTCAAGAAGGATATAAATGTTTTGATCCCGTCATTAAGAAAATGTCTATATCTCGGGGTATCACTTTGGATGAGACTCGTGTTTTTTTCCTGAGATCAAATTATGGAGGAGATTGATAGTGCCAACTACGATTATAGTGGCTTTGACATTGAATTTGCTAGTTCTACGGGTTCCAACAGCAGATGACCTTGTAATAAATGAGAATCGGACCAATGAAGGGGATGAAAGGAGCGAGCTCATTGTTCCTATGGTCCCCATGAGCCTGCATCCACCGTGCCCGAAGCAGTTCATGTTCATGGGTCTACTAGAATTTATCAACCGTCAACTTGACTTCGTGACTTCTCAACATATCATTTGTCCACTCCTTATCCAAAACAAGCATCAATCTATTATGAAAATATTTCACCTGAGTCAGTGCTTGTTTGACTGCTATTGATTTTGGACAAGAACCAACGAGCTTTCTTGAGGCACAAAGGTCAATTATGTGGAAGAAAGCCAGGGATGAGGAACTACATGCTCTAGACAAAATCCACACTTGGAATATAATTCCATCGCAATATGAGAAATGACTTCTTGGGTGTCCGTGGGCCTATAAGATAAAATACAAACGTCATGGATCTAATGAGAGGCACAAAATAAGCCTTGCGGCAAAAGGTTACACTACTTACAAAAAAACATTTGCTCCTGTAATGAAGATGAACACAGCTAGAGTTATCATGTTAGTTGCAATTAATTGTGGACGGTCACTTTTTCAAACGGATGTTAAGAACGCCTACTTACAGGGCGACCTTGAAGAAGAAGTGTACATGGACCTTCCCCGGGACATTCCTTGGAAGGATGGAGATTTGTGCGCAAATTAATTTATGGTCTCAAGTAATCTCCTTGAGATGGCAAGCTCAATACTGCTCTTATCATGTTGGCTTAAAAACTAGTGAGTTTTTTTTTTTATGATCACACTCTCTTTGTTAAGAAAATCTCTAAAGGAATGGCAGTCATTTTGATTTATGTTGATGATATCATTATCACTAGGGATAATCTCAAGAGATTAAAATTCTCAACCAATATATATAGTTAAATGAAAATTTTGACATCTGACTTGGAGAGGTTATGTTACTTCCTTGGAATTGGAATTGCTAGTTCAAGGAAAAGATTATTGCTCTCCAAGAAAAAGTATCCATTAGACCTGTTGAAAGAAATTGGGAAATTGGGAGCTAAACCTGCAAAATCACCTATGGATTATAGCAATTAGTTTGCTACCAACACCACTCCTCTTAAAGACAGTGGAATGTTCCAAAGATTGGTGGGTCGTTTGATTTATTTGACTATTACAAAACCCGGCATCACATATGTCGTTACTTATGTTAGTCAATTCATGCACAATCCTACCTAAGGTCACATGGAGTTGGTGGGCCATAGATTGCAATATCTAAATCCATGCCCTAAACACGGCATTCTTATGAAGAATTATGGTCATATAGAGATTGAAGGTTATGTTGTTGCAGATTGGGCTAGAAATCCCATAAATAGAAGATCAACGATCAAGTTCTATACCTTTGATGTTTTTTGTGATTAAAAAATTAATTTAGAGTAAAATTGTCACAGGTATATCAATTTATGATTTTTTTTTTAGTCAAAAATTAATTTTTGGTAAATTTATCATAAATATACTGATTTTGGGTAGATCGTGATATTAATCATTTTAGAAATGAACAAAATGAGTTGTCAATGGGTTCATAACATCACCCATTTAAGACCCATTCCCTTTAACTTAGAACCTGTTGATGGCTGGCTTGCGAGATTTTAGATGGTCCATGTACAATCCATTTAAATGGATATGGGTTCTTTTTGTCGGGAAATGGATGGGTTAATAAATGGGTTTTGGATCCATTTTGACATGTCTATGTCTAGGTATCACTTAAATTGACATGAAATTTATGAAGTAGAGAGAATGAGAACCACGGATGGTAGGGAATGAATTAGCAAAGATTCTCTCTCTCTCTCTCTCTCTCTCTCTCTCTCTCTCTCTGCTTATCTTGGTGTCAGGTTTGCCTTATAGATGGCAGACGAAGACTGAAGAAGTAAAGGAAACCCGTAAAGCAAATTGTCCGGTTTCTCTTGGAATATGTGTGGTGGTGAATCCATCGTCGATTGCCTCTCAATAAAAGCTTCGTTAGCTTCTCATTCCCCTTAAAGATTTCTTTTGGTGAGAAGAGAGAAAAGAAAGGGAATTTCTTCGTGAACACCCATTTAATTCATTTTTTTTTTATAGCACTTGCTTGCTAGAAGCAATCGGATCATCAATAGTCTAAAGCACATATAGCTTAAAAGATCTGCAATGAAGTCAGATGATTATAACGGAAGCAAGCGCTTCTCAAATTATAAGTGACCGTCCACTCAATTAAATATAGACAAGGCAAACAATGGTCCTTTAAACTTGACTTGCAACGATTGACTGAGCAAAAGGATATGCCGTACTTCAAATTCTATAAAAAGTATCAACAGCCGAAGCTCCATTTTGACCCTCTTTTGTCTTGTAGATGCGGGCGAGACCACGTACGTCAAAGGGCTTGAAAAGCAGAGGGTGTTGCTCGTCCACAAGCTCTTGAGGACACTGAATTGTGCCGTCGTCGATAGAGAAGAATCCTATGCTATATCTTGGCTCATGCCCGCTCATCATTACCCGGTGACAAGGGCTCCGTAATCTCCCATTGCTCCATCCCTGCGCAGTAAAAGAAGAAAGGGAGAGGCTCACAATGATCAAGCTCAAATGTCCAGAAAATTGTGACTCTCGATGTTTAGTAGATAATGGACAAGACTTCTGCCTCATCACAAGCTAGCGTCAATCTTATCATATAAATATGCAATCAATTATAGAATTTTTTGGTTCGCACGGTGACTGGTTAATAAGAACTTGACAGAGAAATCAGCATTAATTTTGTAGTTCTAGCTATTGCCAAGCGTGATGATTAGTTATGCAAATATAAACAGTAAAACGATTGACATGTAAAGTCTATCTGCCGAATTCTTGCTAAATGCTTACAGCATGTTATCAACTTTTAAAACAAAATTCAATGGAGAGAGAGGGGGACTCACGTAGAATGACTCCCCAGCGAGGACAATGAAAGAGGAAGCAGACGAAGGGGCGACCTCGATCCAACGTCCATCCTTAGTTTGCACTTCCAGCCCGTTCACGTGATTTTGGTGAAGTATGGTAACGGAGTTCACATCCCGATGGCACGTCACCCCGAGCTTCTTGGACTCAGTCGCAGGAGCTGCATATTTCACGAGACGGAAACTGTACCTGATGGACTCGGCTAGTAAATCCCCGTGATTGTCTATGCAAAAGCTTCGCAAAACCAGCTTCCTCACCAGCGAATTCAACTCCAAAACCTTCGTAACATACTTGTTCATCGTCTCACTGCGTGTTCACGAGACCATGGTTTCATAAATAGGGGTGTGCATTGGCATATCCATGGTGCGGATGTCTAAGTATAGCGAATTTTCATAATATTCACCATAGTACAAGACGATTCATTTCAAAGTTTCTTTTTTGCAACCAAATTAATCGAATTGGATATCATTTAGTGCCTCTTCAACAGTGATCTATTTGATAAAAACTAATCTATTAACACTTCCTCAATGGAAACCAATTAGAAAAACTAAAATCCAGTAATAGAAATAGGATTACCAAAATCTCGTGTTTCCCTCTGGCCACATGAGATCAGTGAATCTTTCGATGGTGCCCGAGTTGTGGACATAGGGTATTCCAAACACCTCGTAGAGGAGTGCGAGAGGGTTATTTGCAGTGTAGCCATCGAACGGTTTGTCCGGGACGACAAATCGGCGCTTCACATCAGCCGGAAGCTCGAGCAATTCCTTCAATTCTTGGAACACGTCATCGTGAAGCTGCAATGTCATCTTATCATACAAAGCTTCGAAGCAACCGAATTCTTCAAGGGCTTGGTGGACTTGACTTTGCAAGGAGTCCCACCGACCTATCCCTGGCTTTGAGCCATCTAATTCGGACAGATCGATCAAGGGAAGCTTCAGTGTTGGGATAGAGCTCATGCTTAATTTGTCTTTCTTCTGAATACTTTTTGCAAGATTTTTCTCCTACATTTTTCTTGGGGTGGTTCTGTGCTGGATTTATAGGGCTTCTGCATCCTTGTAGTAGCCATCGTTGTGATCCTAAAGTTACAATCTTTCCCTAAAGAGTTGATTGCCTTCCCTTATTGCTCCCTCTTTTTTGGCATATGGCTCTTGGACTTTTAATGACTTGACTTAAACTCAAGCGATGATAAAGGTTGTCTTCCTCTTCCTGCGTGGAATACATGGAAAGAAATCGGGGGTCAAGAGAACATTGAAGCCTAATACTAATACCACACTCATAAACAGCCTAATATTAGGCCATTCTTAGTTTTCGTGACATTCTGATAAGGTATAATTCATTGATCAATAATTTAAATTTGACCAATAAAAATTGAGAATAGTACTAGAAAAATTATAAACTTATTGCATTAATACCAATTCAATTCTAAACTTTTAATTGAACCAATTTAATCATAAATATCTTCATATTAATACAAATTTAGTCATTCGGCAATTTAGACGGGAAATTATTGATGCAAACACCAATCGGCTAGTCGATGCTAACCACTAGGGTTGAGCGATTCCCGGTTCCTTACAAGTTCCGCTTGGAACCTGGAACCTACCATCGCGTACAGGTTCCTCATTTTTTGGAACCTGGAACCTATCCGTCATAACCAAGAACCTGAAACCTACCTTGTCACAGGTTCCGAGGTCGGTTCCAGGTTCCAACATGTTCTTTTTTTCTTTTCTTTTTCTTTTTCTTTTTCTTTTTCTTTTTCTTTTTCTTTGTCTTTTTCTTTTTTAGTTAAAAAAAAATGCTTCTATTGGAACTTACCGAATGATTAATTAGCCGAGCTATATTCCCTTTATTTGTGGCATCGATTACAAGTTCTTCATTGATCTTGAAGAGCTACACAATGTCTTATCATGTTTAGAAGACAAACTGACAGATAATGCAGATCATGATTTCAATGCTAATCAATGAACCTGATGAGCCAAAGAGACAAAGCTTTGGGATGGAAAATCATGAAGAAACACACTTCCTAAACCCACAGGCACTATGCGTCCTCAGCAAGCGACGAGTACATGGATCAATTAAAATGTGAAAATAGTGATGAAGATCTTGGACACATTTCGCTTTAGAAGAGCACAAACATGATGGGCAATACTCTACTTGTGTAACAAACACACCATGCCATACATTTATTATTGACACCAGAACTATCCAAGTGAACACTTCTCAAATATATTATAATCTTACAGAACTGTACAAATGCAAAAATTCCATCAGGTAGGCTGGAGCTCAGTTGTTAGTGAAACTTGAATTTTCTTAAAACTAAAATGAAATGGCAAACTGCAATGCACACAAGAAGGAATTTTAGAGTCTTAGGGGGTGCATGATAACCAAAAATTTTGTTCCAGAAATGATTTTTCTATTCCAGACCAATTTCTGGAACAGAAACTTGTTTGATAACGCTTATCAAATTTTCTATTTCTGGAATAGGTTTCTATTCCAGAAATAGAAATGGAGGAGAAATCAGAAGTATAAATTTTCTACTTCTGATTCTCCCAGAAATCAATTTCTATTTCTTCCAACCCTAATTTTAAAATGAAATTTATTCGAATAAATAAAATGATATTTATTTTTATTTTTACGAATAAATTTAAAAAATCATTAAAAATGAATAAATAAAAATAAAAATTATTATAAAAATATAATTTATTCATTTTTATTTTTTATTTTTATTATAAATATTATTTTTATTTTTAATAAATAAATTTAATCGAAATAAATTTATTTATTAAAAATAAATTTAATTAAATATCATTTTATTATAAATATTATTTTTATTTTTAATAAATAAATTTAATCGAAATAAATTTATTTATTAAAAATAAATTTAATTTAATATCATTTTATTAAAAATAAAAATAAATATATTCATTTTATTCATTTAAAAATAAAAATAAATTTATTAAAATCGATTAAAAATAAATAAATTATTTTTATTTATCATTTTATTTTTAGTTTATTAAAAATAAATTTATTAAAAATAATTTATTTATGATAAATAAAAATAAATATTTTTATTAAAATAAATATTTTTATTAAAATAAATTATTTTTATTTGTCTTGAGTATTTTGCCAAATAATTTTTTTTTATTCATTTTAAAATAAATTTATTTTTAAGGATATTTTTATTTTAAAATAAAATGATATTCTTATTTTATTTTTTATGATTTATTTATTTATTTTTGTTAATAAATCATTTTTAATTTTATTTTTTATATTAAAGGTCACCGGTCGTCGCTGCCGCCGTCTGAAAGGAAAAAATTTTGTGTCGTTATCAAACGAATTTCTATTTTTAGAGTAGAAATTTTGCGTCGTTATCAAACGGTTATTTTTGCTTAGAAACTCTTCTAGAAATAGAAATAGAAAAATCTATTTCTGTTCCAGAAACTATTTCTGGAATAGAATGGTTGTCATGCGCGCCCTTACATAACAGTATTTTCCCTCTCTGAGGTAAGTTGCCTCTCTAAGATTGCCACATTGCGTCTCACCTGCTCACCGCAGTATTCAGCAACCTATAAACGAACAAGTCTAGTGTCAATCTCACGTCACTTTTAAATAGGCATATGGTACTGGTACTTTCATATGATTTCTCAGATAGAGCTGAAAAGAGCACACCGTAGCAGAGGAGATAGGTCTCAGGGAATAGCAAAACATAAATAAGATGCACCCAATCTTCTAAGGCCTCCACAGAAACTCCACTCTTTATGATCATGAAAAAACGAAAAACATTGAGAATATAAATCGTTGTACTTGTCTCTTTTTATCATGTCCTCCATTTCCAAGAATAAATTAAAAGCATAATGACAAATACAACATTTCCGTCCAACTAGAGCATAACATGCAAATAATGAGGTACCTTTCACAAGAAAGTACCATTTCTCCTTCCTGAATATTTCTTCGAGCAAAGAGTCCCCATCCATGTATATCAGATTTATCGAAACATATTCAATGCTTTTCTGTCCTCTGAAACAGTAATTTAATATTTGCCATTATGAAAGACACATCAAGCAGAATGCGATGATAAAAATTGGAGGAGCAAACGTACTTGTAAGAGGTGAAGCCGTTCCTTTAATGAAGTAAAAATTGTAGAATCATTTTGTTTCTGCAAAAGAAAAGAAGAAATCTGTAAAACACTACTATGACCATCAATCTGTAAAGTAGAGAAAAAAGGTCTCCAACTAGAAGGGGTTGTTATAGTAGAAAAATTACTTCCAAATTTCGCATGTTAATCACTTCTTGAAGAGAATGATGCGTTGGCCTCGTTGGACGATGAGACACTGGTTCTTCATTTCTCTAAGAAGTGAATGAGAGACATCACAACTCAAATAGACCATGTAATTACTGGCAAACAATTGAAATGATGATCATGACAGTAAAATTTAGAGCTACGTGGATACAATACCATTTTGTTAGATTTTGTAAAGACCCAACATCTTGCAAATGAGAGTTGTTCAATTTCATCATTCTTGACGGTTAAGGACTCGGGAAGTTTTTTCCTAGATGATATCAATCTTGAACCTTCGAAGTTCCCCTGCTGGTTTTGTACCAAGTTTCTAGCAGAGAACACCCCTAAGGGGGTATGAACAACCACAACCAAATCTGGGTTTGGGACCCTGGGCAGAAGCCAAAGCATGTAACGTTAATGTTCAAAATGTACACAATGAACCAGAAAGGAGCAAAGAATGTGCCTTCTTGACCGACAACCACACATGATCTCAGCAAAAACGGAAACGCAAAATGGGATGTGGGGAAAAGAGAGAACGTTGGGAAACCACAAAATCCTAAGAACGACAGACACTGACACAACCGCACGCACCTTCTTCTTCTTCGCCTTCTTCTCGAAGGAAGAGCCGAGCACCTATAATGACGCTCTCTCTCTATAGAGGAAGCGGTGGCTCGCCGAGCAGAGGTCAGCAGTGGCGTCGAGGGCTAGCGGCGGTGGCGTCAAGGGCGAGCAACAAGCCAGAGGTCAATGGCAGTGGCGTCGAGGGCAAGCAAAGGTGGCCTCGAGCAGAGGTCAATGAGCGGTGGCGTCGAGGGTGAGCAGCAATGGCATCGAGGGCGACCGGCGGTGGCGTCGAGCACAGAGTACGGGCGAAGAGAGAGTGACGTGAAAGTCGCGAAGAACGGGCGAAGAGAGTGAAATGTGGAAGACAATTTCTGATTTGAGGCATTTTTTGAGCCCTAACCGGACCGGTTCCGGTTCCGGTTCCAATTCCTAGTGCCGGTTCCGGTTCCCAAAAAAGGGAAACCGGGAACCGAAACCGATGCCTTTAGAACTGGGAACCGCGCTCACCCCTACTGACCACCACAGCTCTGCCACCAGTTGACAGCCACGAGCACTCACATGTTAATCAATTCGAGGTACACTTCACTAGATACTACGGTGTCTACAAACTCCGGCAGGACATGTAGACAGGTTCTCTTCTCGTTTAGGAAGAGAAGTAGTTTGCCAGTTCGTGCAAGTATGGAGTTTTTTTGCCCCCTCTTTGGATGAATAAGAAAATTGAAGGGGCACTCGTCTCAGCGGATTTTCGTGAGGAACAAAGGCAGCTGAGAAATTTGCAAATTTTGGGAACCATAAACTAGATGAAAGCATATTCAAGAAGCGAACGAGCACAGAGGCGATGTCACACCGAGGTATCTGAGTAACACCATACATAGCGAAAAATGCTAGAGATCATGACAAGATCAGAAGCCTCTTGCCAGAAGCAAACCAAGGTAATCATTAACCGGAATCTCTTCCTTTTAAGCCCTCTAGTGAAATTCAACTCGATGCATGGATCATGCACGCGCAAGCGCCCTACACTGTTTCCTTCATTCCTCAAAATATTCCTCTGGGAGATGGAACTTTAAAGCAATGGCCTGCAACAAGAAAGAAGACAAATTTATCCATGCCTTGATATGACTGTTTCACTTGGCCACTCAATAGTGTTTGCAGCATATACCTCTAATATCTGAACTATCTACTACAAGTAGAAGTAATTCTAAACTGAGCGAAAACACAGGACAGACAAAAGTAAATGCAATTGAAAAAGCATAATGATGAAGAGAGCAGTAAATATTTCTGTCTCGGTTTCTAATACCTGAGCAAATTTGATGTCAGCATCACTATGGTCATTGATTCTCCCAGCAGCATCACCAACGTAAAAGGATCTAGAATTCAAGCATGGATGTTATATTACATACAAACGCTCCCCCAGTCCAAAAATAGATGACACAGAAACTGAATCAACAAGTTGCAAGAAGGATAAAAGGGACAAAATGAACAAACAAATCCCCGCCCATCAGACAGGGTTACATCAGTGACACAGAAAAAGAAACCATGCTTACTTGTCCATATCGATCGAAATGCCAGAGTTGAAATACTTTGCCATAACACTCCACATTCCTGTTTTGGGTTTGCGATAAGGATCTTCTGCCAGACCACTAGTAGGCTTACCGACGCCACAAGCTATAAACACCTGCATTAAGTTGGGCAAGTCAACCGCTACTTCAAATTTTCTGAAATGACAGAATATCATAAATGAACTTGGAAGTCCCTCTTTTTTTTTCCATCAGTAAACTCGGAAGAAAGTTTAAAGAGGCGTATGTTGTATATTGTCAAACTGTAGCTTTTAAACACAAGATTTCCTCCCATCACCCTACTCCACCAAAAAGAGACAGAAAGATACAAGCTACTATTCCGTTAACATAGCAGGAAAGAGTCATCTGAGGATTGAAGCTTCTCATCTTAGGCTAGAGATGGACGGCATAAATCTCTAATTGCATTCATGCCACGCTCAAGTCATTTCTTTGGATGATTAGCAGGTGAAAAGCAAGAAAGAAACATGCCGAGTTACAGGCATGATAGAGGAAGATGAAACTGCAAAGGAAGAAATAATATCCTCGGAAGATGGAGCGATTTTAAGGTCTCTAAGACCTGACACAAACAACATATAGTAGAGAAATACTCACCTTCAGAAAACACATTACAAGAGTAGCCTCTTAACTCAATGAAAACATGGACAGCTATGGAGAATTACATGAATAAATAGTTTGATCATGTTGTTAGACACTTTGAGTAGATCATCATCTACATCACGAATGCTAACACAACGTTTATGAAATTGTAGTACCTGAATTGGGACATTCACTAGCTTGATAAAGCCGTTCAATCTTCCTAATTTTGAGTCCACAGCCACCTGTCTCTTTTTCTTCCAGCGCTCAATGTTGGATTCATTGGTAAAGATGACCTAATTAGCACATTCGAAAATTATTGCCCATAAAGAGGGAGGATCAATGAACAGGAACTAAAGTCCATGATTTGAATGAAAAGAACCAGATACAATACAGCACCGTGTTCAAAATTATGACATTTCGTCTTCATAGGAAATCCATATGCAGGAATAAATGAAGCTCACCAGCTTGTAGCCTTCATCATACAACTTCCGCAACTTCTCCGGAATTGAAGGATACAGAAGCGACCAAGCATCTGGACCTACTCTGGAGTTGAGTTGCAGTGAATCAAATTAAATGAAAGCATACAAAAGTTGCTATACAGTTGACTGCTAAAAGCAACAATACATCAAGCTCAGCACATCTCGTGAAAATAGAGGTAAATTTTCAAACAATGCAACATTACTCAGTTCACAGAAGATCATAAAGCGAAACTCAAAAAACTGTTAACCCAGAAATAAAATTACAAAATCAATTAACATGGGTTGCTTTGATACCTTTTTACAGATGTATTCACCAGACAACCATCAAAATCAAATGCGGCGATTTTACTTGAGTCATGAAGACCTTCATCCTACAATAATCCCGAAAACAAATGCAAACAATATCAATTATTTTCCAGCAAATGTGACCATGTGAAGTGCCTCGATATACAAGTAACCAGCAGAAATCACAAATACAATACATGTCAATTAAAAATCAAAATGAAATAATGATTACTTCAAAGCACGCGCATAATAACGAACACATGGAATCAGTATTGGATGATGAACTCAATCTCCTCACCATCCGGACAATGACAGCGCAATTATAGCTATATTTAATGAATAGGAAGAAGAAACAGCAGAAAATAGATCATAATCATAGGTACGATTAGCAAACCTCCAGCTAAACATTAATTAAGCAGTTGCTGCATAACCTTCGCAAAAAAAGCACAAACATATCTGTATTAAGTCCTTGTAGCAAAACATGAATAAGAAAAAACATGATGTATTTTACTCCATCTCTACCTTATCAAGAAAAATCCATCGAGATCATTCTAAGACAGATATCTCACCCGCTCCAGAAAAATAATTGTCTCAAAAGCTTTCCATTTTGGTAATAGTTTGGCATCCTGGATGATAAGGACGAATGTGGGTGAGACAATATGACAGGAAACCAACTGCTGGGCATGTAACAGTATAAAGGCATCTCAAAGACATTGAACTGCGCTGAGAGAACAACATAACCAGAAAGACAATGAACCTTGTAATTGTCCTTGATTGCAGAAGCTGAAAGGGTGATTTCCACTTTATCTTCCTCTTCTGGTAGAGCCAACTGGATCAAAAGCATGCACAAAATTAGCTGCCATAAAGAAACCTCCCTACACCATACCTCTTTCCTGAGGCGTCCTCCGTTAGGCAAGGGCAGGCTTGACTTAAGTTTGCAAAAATGAGTGACAAAATATTCCACTATAAAGGTAAAAAAGCATGAGAGAACTTACAGCAACAAAACTGCAAGCTATAAAGTTGGCTCATCTAAGATGCTTACCTGTGCTTTTGCAGCATTTCCTTCCTTTGCTTCATTTTCTGCACCATCGTCTCTTTCTTGAATCTATTGAAATAAGTAATAAGAAAGGGGAAAGCCATATCACAAATTATATAGACAAATACGCACATAAGTTGGGAGATGAAATACAAGATCAAATGAGCATCATTCCTCAAATGGCCTTTGCATACCTTACGCTTTTTTGGATATTTCTCCATTTCATTTTCTTCATCTTTGTTCCTTTCTTGAATCTTCCAAAGAGTTCAGTGTGAAAAGTTCAAAAATTTCGTATCACAAGAACAGATTGAATGTGTAAATATAAAACAAAAAATACATGCCTCTTCTAGAGTCTTCTTGCGGCTGCCTAACAATCCCTTTAGAGACTCTTGGTCACTACTCTGCAAACTCATGCAGATGAGCAAGATATTAATCCTGGACAGCTAATATAAATCGCCATCTAACAACATCTAATGGAGAAAGATACTAGAAAATATCAGGTAAGATTAATTATGGGTTCTTCTTCAGCCAGTTTAGCATAGAAAATTACCCAACTTCAAACCGTAATCTTTTCCCAATAGATTCACGAGCATGTACACAAAATCTCCATTGTTGCTTTCATTACTCAATATCCCCATAACAACGAAAATCCAACAAGTCCGGGCAAACAAATCCGCCCTCCCCCCAAAAAAAAAAAAGTAATAGCAGTAGATCGAATCAAACCTGCAAAAGAGAGAACCCTTTGATCGCCTCTGTTGAACTCATAGAATCTGATTCAAAAGGAAAGCAATCCATGTGGTGCCAACTGATCATATCAAAACCTCGAGAATCTCTACTCACTAGCCCCAATCTAACAGCATTTTTGTCGATTGTCTTGAAGCACTTCTTGCATGAAGACCGATTTGACTTAGCGTACTCCACAACAGTTTTTGAAGAAGTCGGCATTGACACTCCAGAGAAGCAACAAATGGAAATGGACTTTATCTCTCGCAAATGTAAGTATAAATGTCTCGGGGACAAAAAAGATGACAAATGGAGGTTCCTGGTAAAGCAGACTAGGAGCTTAATTTGAGGAAAATGGGAGGTAACAGGCAGATTGACAACTACTGGCATGCCAGCCCTATGCTTGCCCTTCGTGTAGGATTAACGCAAAACGCTGCAACACGTTAAAATTGGAAATTTCAATCACAAGCCAAAGGATATAGAGTGGGATAAGGTGGATATTAAGTAACATAAGAACATGATAATGAAACAAACCATCATCAACTATGACAAAGTTCTTTTTCCACACTAAGAAGGATTGGCTGCAATGACCCTCCCTTCCATTGTTCTTTGTTTAGTATGTTGTCGTCAGTAACATGCAACTAATCAAGTTTAATCCCTAAAGTTCCCGCATATGTCTAATTAGTAATTAGGTCTTCCCTCACCCCACTTTTCTCTACATATATAATGCATATTAGTCCAGAATGTACCACAGAATAGCAACCAATTTACAAGATCAGCAACTCATCTCAGCAAAAACTCAAGCAAACACCAAAGAACCGCCTTTTGTTTTGTCCTCCGTTGAAAGTAGCAACCACAATATAAAGCAACCTTCCATAGCTAAAACCATTTTGCACATTTCTCGCATTACATACTAAACATCTTCAATGTGCCCTCATACCCACAATAATCTTATGTCAATAGCCATTTCGACATAACCACCACCCCAAAAAAAAAACTAATTTATTCCCTTCACTATTCACTGATGCATTTCAAGGCCATCATTCACGGGTCCAAACACCAGACCACTGCAGAGGGAATTCTTTCACCTAAATGCAAGGGAGATAACCAAAAGGCCAGCTTGGCAGCTTTATACAAATTGCAATCGTACATTCTCAACTCGAAAAACCCAAAAAAGGAAAACGTAACTCTAGGGACTATCTGATAACAGAAGCGAACTCCTACGCAAGTGCACGGATCATCCGATATGACAACAAAAGTTTCAAGTCAAAAGCAAATGAAACACAGTGTAATGGCATGATAATCTGTCGTGACGGGTCGATAGAGAATACGCAAAAACACTGGAAAACGTCACCATATAGCTGAAGAAGAAAGCCCGAAGCCTACACATCAAGACGAAAAGTAACCCAAAATCTAAAGCACAAAAGTTAGCTCCAACAATTCAAAAAAAACATTAAAAAAAAAAAAAAAAAAAAGACAGTCGAAGCCACAGGACGAACCGGGTACATATGTTCTTGCACGCTATTCCGATCCTCATCCATCTTTCGCGGGTGAAGAAAGGGAGACGAGCTTCCACAAGAGAGAGAGAGAGAGAGAGAGCGCGACTCTGCTGTTCGGAACAACTGAACGAGGTGGAGCGAGATGCTCCGTTCTTTGTTTCCCCAAGGAACATTCATGGGCTTCGCCAGACAGCTTCGGGCTTCGGCCCATTACCATTTTACTTCCGCGCATTTGCCATGACAAAAGCCACTTTAAAAATTTCCATGTCCACTAACTATTTTTAAATTATTATCTCAATTTTTTGAAATATTATCTCAATATTAATGTTTTGAAAAACCTGAGGCGTTTAGTGTCAGAGAAGTGCCAGAAAGGAAATCACAACATTTCATTCGTACAATAATCGTGTCACGATTTTTAAATCATACTTAGAAAAACTGTATGACATTTGACTTGTGAGCCAAAATTGATGTTCTTCAACATCACCATCCCAACTTTTGTCCACCACATTGGACCCTTCCAAGGCTACATCAATTGCTATAATCATTGAAGAAGCACCCAAGACGGACCACAGTGATATTGTTGCACATGGACAAATCGCATGGTGGATCACATAAAAAATGAGTAATTTTCTCGACATCAAAACAAAATGAACATATTTCAAGCATTCCATAAACAACTGGAGCAAGGTCAATATAAATTTTTAGTGAATACAAAAATCCAAAAGAAGCAAATGCAATTATAGTGTTAGTATTGCACACAACATAATTTAGAACATCGATGATTGATCAAAATATCGAAAAATTGATTACCAACATATGGGAATTTCTTCTTTCTTTTTTTTTTTTTGTTTGATCATCTAATGGACGTAAATTTGGACCTAATATTTAGTCGATCCCATTTTTAGCGCGGTATTACCGATTGTGTGGTTTACAAGTATTTTCAACGGCTGCGATCGGACATAGGGACGCAACGATCAGCATCTGGGGCGTAGGCCCCCAGCGGACGTGGCGATAGATATCCACCCGACAGATGAACGGACGCGATTGAAAAGACGATGATCAGACGGACCACAAACCTCGCGGCGTGGGCCCGCGAGCGCAGGATAGCATCGCCCTAAACCGCAGCATCCCCTCCCCGCTGCGCCTATATAAACCCTCGTTTTGGGCGCAGGGATGGCGATTTCTCATCAGCAGCGCGATTCTCCATTCCTAGAGAGAGAAAGCAGAGAGAGAGAAGAGGGAGAAAGTAGGGAGAGAAGAGAGAGAAAGCAGAGAGAGAGAGATGGCAGGTGTGGGACCGATCTCGCAGGACTGGGAGCCGGTGGTCATCCGGAAGAAGGCCCCGAACGCCGCCGCCAAGAAGGACGAGAAGGCCGTCAACGCCGCCCGCCGCGCCGGGGCCGAGATCGAGACCGTACGTAAAGGTACTCCGTTCACCACGCGCCCCACCCCCTTTTTTTTCTGTCTCGGCATTTCGTGGTGACGATGAAGCTGAATCCGATGGAGGGATGGTTGATTAGTTCTCTCTTTCGATTGCACGGTCGCATCGTGCCGTTTGATTCGATGATGGAGGAATCGTGAGGTTACGTGGCGCGTTTTTGACTTGTCTTGCTGTGTCGGTAAATAGATTTGTCAGAGTTCGTCGCCGAAATTTTGTAAAAGTTGTGTTGTTGCCGATCACCGTGTCCGTGCATAGGAGCGATTGACTTAAATCGGGATGAATAGTAATTCGTTCTCTGTTTCGCTTGATATGGTAGATGCTTTCGGTGTTTGGAAGAACCTTGTTTAGCATTCAAAGTCACTACGTATTTACTGAAAGGTCGGATGTTTTCTGTCTACATGAATTATAACTATCCATCGAGGAGCTTAATTAATTTGGAACTATGCCTTTTCCCTTTGGATTGGTGACATGCCTCTGCTTGTAACTTGTAAAAATGAGTACTTTAATCTGTTTTATTTTCTGACTCTGTGCTTTAGCTTTCTTAAGATGTTTTCCTCTTGAGCTTGTCTGCTCATCACATTGTTGTTTTGATTTTAAGATTGTTGTTCTTTATGATGGCGGTGCATTGGAGACTCTTGCTTAACAAATATTCTCGAGAGGTCACCTTCACCTCTTTTCACTTTGGATCACTGCTTCTCCCTCCGATCTCACTCTAAAGAGTTTGGTTGTTAGCTGTCAATTTCAATAGAATTTGGCCCTTATTGCAAATCTTATTCTCCTCTGTCTAAATTTGCATTGCTTTTCACCATCCATGTTCTGTACCCCAATCAGATTCTCCCCCAGGGGGCACCATATCTACTGCTAGTCACAAAAAATCTTTTTGTACTTGATGGCCAATTAGAGAGCTCTGTCACGTCTTAAGTTCCCAAAAACCCATCTCCACTCCTTTATATACTGTCTCTCCCATCTTTTGTATGATGTGTGCATGGCAGGGAGATCTGCCTATTGAATTTGACGTGTGTCAAGCTTTAGGAGTTGTGTGTGTACAGAAGAAACAGCTTTTTTTTTTTTTTTTTGGTGGACAAAAGGGGGTGAGTTCAAATGCAGAAGATCTGCTGGCTGAGTTTATCTTTTAAGTCAGTTGGGTTGATCTGAAATTGTTTTTCCAGTCGTTTATTTGGCTTTCTTTTAAAGAAAGGAGAGAAGAGAGAAGCCAAACGAAGCTAACTTTGTCACTGTCTTATTGTTTCATCATCTGCTGCCAAATCAATTTTTAATATTCAGACTCCAGAGCTGATTTTAATTTTAGTTTGGTGGTGGCACTACCTGAGGCAATGAACCATTTGAACACAGAAGTTCTTAATTTCTCTCCCCTTTTCTCAACCACATTGAAGCTCTTTTAGGGCAGTAGACGAGTGTATCTGTGTCTTTTTTTGAGCCAGAGAGCACTCATACTCATATAGTTTTTTTGTCTTGTTTCCTTCAATTATATTTGACCCATTATTTTGGTTGTAACAATCCTTGTCCTTTACAGATCACATCTTTGCATACGATTTATCTGACAAATTGCTGCTATCTTGCATGGTGTGGTTTTTGGTGTGGACTGTGGATGAACTTTCAAAGCCTATTGGCACGATTGACTTGTTGCATATGTCAAAGTTTTGCTGATGTCACACATTCTCTAGCTTAGTTGTTTTCCCGAGATATATTAAGACTGGTGAAGCTGGTTGGATTATATTGTTCAAAAAAACATTGAGTATCTGTCATGAAAATTATTATTTTTTTGCTTGAAAGTTTTCCTTGTAAAATTGATACTGCTTAATTAAGTTGATCAAGGAATACTGAGTGTTTTCACTGGTGGGCTGGGCATGCATGTAGAAGATGAATGTGGCCTTTGGCTGCCATCTATATTATACGACGTGAAGCATTGACAGTTTAATTAATGAACTTTAATTGCTCAGAAATTCCTTTAATGCTTTGCAGCAAATGCTGGCTCAAACAAAGCTGCATCTAGCAGTACCTCTTTGAACACAAGGAAGCTTGATGAAGAAACAGAAAATCTTGCTCGTAAGTGGCTTTTCTTCTTCATTATTGAGTGATGCATCTTGCTGTACTTTTTCTCTTGCTAGATATTTGAAGTTTTTGTGGAGCACAAATCCTTGCAACCTCCTTACATTAAGATTTGTTCGTTTTCTTCATGTTATCTTGCGGGAATAAATTTAGAATCTGTGTCAGACTGCTGATGCAGCCAGAAGTGTTGCTTTAGTTCATTTGTTCATATTCCTTTGTGCTTAGCTCTCGTACAATTTGCCTCCACACTTGTTGAAGATTGTTTGTTGAACGTGCGTTGACTGAGAAATATGATATTTGGTTGGTAGATGATCGCGTGCCGAATGAGCTGAAGAAGGCTATTATGCAAGCTCGAATGGACAAGAAGCTTACCCAGTCCCAACTTGCTCAGGTGTGTATTTTACTAACTTTTTGTCTTTCCTTATTGAACTTGGCAGAGAACACTTGGGTTTCTATAGGGCCAAAGGACATCTGGAGTGCATCTATACGAACAAATGCGCCTCTGTTTTCTTAAACTTATCCTGACACTTTTGCATGAATTGCAATGCAGCTGGTCAATGAAAAGCCCCAGATCATTCAAGAATATGAATCTGGAAAAGCAATTCCTAATCAACAGCTAATTACCAAACTTGAAAGAGCCCTTGGTGTGAAGCTGCGAGGAAAGAAGTGAGGGTCATCTTGGAGTTGGAATTTGGAATGAAATGATGTTTCTGTTTCAGCATCTTCTTTTACGAGTCTTGAGATAGTGTCTGTTGTATATGAACCTTTATGTACCTTTGTTATGGCTATCTGCGAGAACCTATTGCTTCTTTCAACTAATGTGCTGAATGCAATGTCAATCATCCCGGTCACAGTTAATCACTTGGCTAAATTTCTCAGTGACAACTGCTCCCTATGCCGAAAGAACACTCAGATCGAGTGATATGCCCCATTTGTAGTCTCCCATCGTGAGGAAAGCAATCTCGGGCATGAAGTTGGCGCATTAGCTTGTAATATTCCCTGATGCATTGGTCAGCATCCCATATAATTGTGCAGAATGCAAATAATCCTGATGTGATTGTCTTATTCATGGAGAGGAATGTATGTTCTTCCTCATGCATTCTTAGGGGAGTAGGCGGTGTTTTCAGATGATATTGCTAAGCACATGTACGGAAGAATATACATGAACTCAGATCTGGATGGTGGGAGCTGGGAAGAGACTCGATTTTCGTCTTTGTATTGGTTGAAATTTAAACCATTCCTTCATGAACGCAGGACCGGAGAAGCGTGCATCT
Source organism: Eucalyptus pauciflora (assembly GCA_007663325.1). NCBI lineage: Eukaryota > Viridiplantae > Streptophyta > Magnoliopsida > Myrtales > Myrtaceae > Eucalyptus > Eucalyptus pauciflora. The sequence goes on along the minus strand of VMYD01000177.1, from coordinate 350,446 downwards.
GTGATGCAGCCCCAAACAACCTAATAATGGAAGTGCCAGTGTGAGTGATCTAGGATTCCACTGCGATAGTTGAAACGATGGAAGTGTCCAGCATCAACCTCTTTTCGGGGGAGAGCTAATGCTTGTTGGGTATTTTGGTTTGACAATGCTTTACACACAGAAAGAGGTGAGCTATATCTGAGTTCAACTTGGAGATAGATTGTTTGGTAATTCATACGTTAATGTTGCAAATCAGTCCCAGAATCAACGGTTGAGTCTACCGGAACAATGGTCTTCATTCATCACGTTCTGGGAAGCCTCCTAAGTGCAGATGGTGCAAGTAACATGTCAATTCGGAGTAGGACGCTAATGCCGTTTCGATTTAGTGGTCAACCGCTACTGAACGGAGGTCCGAGCTACTAGAACAGCTTATAGGCCACATCCTGAAGCATTGGAAAATCAAGCGTGCAACTTTCCAGGGAAAATACCACGAACGTTCTCGGTCATCTTCTACTCCACTCGTTCTCGTGTGAGATGATGGAGTACGACTTTTTCCACCATCCCAGAGTCAGAGAACAACATATAATAAGAGGACCAGCTTAATTTGCAGCAACCCACGGTTTTTCCACATCCGTAGTTAGACATTGGCCAGTCGATTCAACTTTCATAGATCATGTACATATATGCCTTGGATCAAACGTAGGATATACCATGTTTATACCAACACAAAAGTGCATAATTATACAAAACAATAGCGATGACGACAAACCTTACATATAGCAAAATTACATTTTACTCGCATGCGATTTTTGTGCCAAAGCTGGTAAGACAGACGGCAAATGCCTGGAAGGCAGACAAGGGCTGTCGATAATCCATGGTAAAAGTATCGTCCCCCACTTTCCCGAATTGGAGAAGAACAGTTTCCTCGTCTCCTTTCCCACCTGGCTGGCTTTGGTCTATTATGGCAACAAGTTGGAAATTTTTTACTGAAGCCACAGTTACGCGACCATGGAAGTTCAGGCACCAGCACTGCATGTGCTCATGCCACCTTGGAGCTTTATTTTTCAAAATTGTGTAGTCAGAGTTGATAGGTCCTGATTTCTTCATCTGGGCATTATCCATCTGTTTATCGATTGGTGCTTCTACTGACACAGGGCACTTCAGCGAGCAAACCATCCTTCTCGGACCTCTAGATTTCAAAAGGTTGAACTTGTAAGAGACCTGCCCGACCTCAAAGTTGCCAGCTGGGACCTGGGGGCTTATTTGCTTGCTTGCAAAACGGCGGCTCGCCCGGCTGCTTGAGAGCTTTGCACCACCATGCGGTGGTTGGCTGTCATAGATTGTAAAGTTGGTACCGAGGAAGTCCGAGCTGCAACAAGCACGAAATTTTAAACAAAACCATCGATTATCATATGACTTTTCACCTTTTCTGTTAAAAAGGCCATGGTGAGATGTGAAAGGAATAAGTTAGATTTTCATTGATTGCAACTAAAATAAAACCATATTCTCTTTGTCAGGTAAAGACAATTAAACATGCTCGTAAACAAATATATTAAACCCAAGTCCTGCAGGACAGGCTTCTAGAAGCAGTAAAAAAGCCTCTAGCAGATCAAAGATAAAAGACCAATTTCAAGCTTTGGACAAATTAGGCAAGAAGCTCCAAGTTTCTCCGTACTTCCTGTATGACAAGACTATAAAATGAATAGCTAAGTAGGTAGGCATATAAAGATGCTCCATCCTAGAAATTCCAGAGACATGGTAGTATTGTGCTCAAACACATTTTCCTTACATTACTGAATTTGTCACACCACCATCTTAAGGGGAAGAAGAAACAAATTCCAATAAATTCTTTTAGAGCAAATTAAGTAGCCTTACCTTAACTTCCCAACATAAGCATTACTTCCTTGGGATAAATCATCAGCATCTAGAGAGATAATGTACTCAGTGTGAGCACCATGCCTATATCTCCGAGCCGCTAAAAGAAACTTCCGCTCATCTGGCATTGCTGAAGAATAAAGGAGTAAGAAAAAGTCAATTATGGGCAAATCATTTATGCCAAGAAAATTTCAATTGTATAGGAACGTGGTATTGGAGAAGGCCATCATATCAAAAGGAGCACTGTGCCAACATTTAATGTATTCATTGAAAGCTCTAACCTCAACAAGTCTGACATCAATCCAAATCCCTTTTACCAGTCGAACGATCAAACCAAAAGTAGAACTTAATATCTTCATTCAAGGAACTGATATTAACAGATGAACCACAAGATGGAGTAGATGTCCCCTTCACTTATACTAACATTAAGTAACAACAGATGTTCAACTCCTACTTACATCTACCGTCAATGAAGCAACCTTCAATCCATCAAGGTTTCGATCAACTTTACTTCCACAACATGAGTCCTCAGAACTATTACCGACCTCCACGAAAGCCCCAATATGCCCTAAAGATGAACTAAAAGAAGAAAGAGAAGGACTGATCTAGAACAATGAGTTTTCAGATCCAGTTTCCTTACCACAATTTGCAACCATTAGAACTACTAGTAGTCTCGATTCCAGCTATGTTATCCCCTCGAAACAAACTATGAGAGCAAGGGTAAAAGGGACCAAGAACAAGGTCAAGACTTCTTTTATTTTACGCCATCATATTCATATATTAACCTCTCTCAACCACTACTAATATCTAGATATGATTCCATGATCCCAAATCCTCACGAAATGACATTCTCACAGGTACATGTTCCATTACTCCTCCAAGCTGGCATGCCAGGAACGAAGAAACAGCAGGCATCTAGTCCACAATAAGCATCAACTGAAGTTTCATTCAACTTGTTGAGTCTGAAACTGTCAAAGAATTGACAAGCTAATAAGCAAACATCATACATGCCTTCAAGTATGACTGTCTCTTTTGAAAAAAGGTAATCATCTGTAGAGGACCACTACATTGAAGAAGTTTCGCTCCAGATAAGCTGGAATTAAAAAAAGAAGCAGAGTTGTCACAAGTATACCAAGTCAAAATTGACTAAGTTTTCCGAGCCAAAGTAGATCATGCAACCTCCTAAGCTTGGATCAACTCAGATGAAAACTCTATTGAAGGTTTAGCAGACATTGGCTCTGCCAAACTCTAGCTCTAGCGAACTTGATGCAAGTAATAAAGCCAAAAAAATATTGAAGCAGATACAGAAACAGGAATGAACCTCAACCTAGAACAAAACAAAGAAAAAAAGAAGTACGTATCAATGATAGCCATCCATATCAATTGTATGTAGTAGGAAAAGAGAAATCAACCGTAAATATTTACTTACATGGGCTGAGGGTGAGATAAAGGTAGAAAGTCGAAGTCTTCTTGTCCCGCCTTATAAGGCATTGATGTGCAGAATCCCGTGGCCCCGGCTACATTTAGAAAAATAACCATCAACAACCACCCAATATTCGGAATTTCCAAACAAGAAATTCCAATAATTCAAGCAAGACCGCAGGTGTGAGAAAGTTAAATATACAGAAACAGCAACCCAGCCACCGAGATCCATACTTCAAAACAACGATCAAACAACAGTGTTAGAGGCATAAGGTTATCATCCTTCATTTGTTAGGTCGCTAATGAGATGTTCCCATAGGCAGAACCACACTTTATGCAATTCAAACTGAACTAATTTTTTTTTCCTTTTATTGACATGGAAGCATCAAAGGTATTGTTGGCCACTTGTCACGTGCATGACGAAAGTTAAAAGTAGTGTAGACTAAAATTCACCAGCAGCATGATCACCCTACTTAAATATTATCAAGAATATCACGGATAAGACGATCATATGGTGATTTTGGAAAATATCATAGAATGTAATGAAGACGATGGCAAATATATATAAACCGAAAACTCCCGGCGACCACATTCATTTTCCCTGCGAAAGCCATCAGAGTGAAGCCCTCACTTCGATTTCAAGAAATTAAATTAAAATCCAAATCATCGTTCCCATCTAGAACTTTTCGCACCTTCGGAAATGAGTCCATTCTCTCTAATTAATGCCCAGCACAAGACGCATCGAATGTTCAGACATCAGTAATGAGGTCGAACCCTAGCTTTAAATTAGATCTTGACGAATTGATCAAATTGAGCAATTACCCACACTAACAATAGCCCAACGAACACAATGAGCTCCATGAATCTCCGTCAATATGGAAAAGAGAAACAATTAACGAAAAATTCAACGAAGGGAATGGAAAGGAGCCAAATCATCGAATCAAATCAATTCAAATTCCCCCGACGACAACGAGGAAGCAAACAATCCGAAAAAATGCGGCCCGAATTCCACCGCGCGAATCGAGGAGAGAGAAAAGAAGAGAGACCTGCTTGAGACAGGAAGGGAAAGTGATTTGGCCGCCGCGGAGCGGCGACCGAACGATTTCCCTCGTGATGTCCCTCCACCGCTTGCAGACGCAGGCGCAGGCGACGACGTTCTGGCGCTGGGGCCACCGGTCCTCGCTCTCCTCCACGCGGCGGATGATCTCCCCGAGGAGCTCCGGCAGCATTGTCCCCCATGACTCGCCGTGTGCGGCCTCCGGCTCCGCCCCCTCCCCCTCCCCCCCGCCGCCCTCCTCCGCGTCCTCCCGGTGGGGCTTGCCGTTGAGCTCCTTGAAGGATCTGGAGAACTTCCGCGAGAGTAACGCCCGTCTCAGCGACATCGCTCCCTCGCGCTCCCGGGTCTCATCAAAGGTAGAGAGAGAAAAAGAGAAAAAGGCTAGAGAGAGAAACACAGTGCCAGGGGGTCTCTCTCCTTCGCCCTTCGCGTCTTCCAGAGAGAGAAAGAAGAGAGAGAAGCGGGAGAGGGGGGAGGAGAGAGAAAGCGGGAGCGATTGCCAATGGAGACCGTCTGGAACCGGGAGATGAGATGAGATGGGATGAGAGAGAGCGCCTCCCCCGCGATGCTCGGCCGTCGGATCGACCCACGGCCGGCACACGTGGCGCCCTCCCGGGCCGTGGATGCGGGGGGGGACCCCTTTGACCCGGTCTCGGTATTACGGAACGCGAGAGGGAAAGCTCGATTTTGTCCGAAATTTCCCCATATTTCTTTAATTCTTATTATTATTATTAATTATTATTTATTTCATTGAAATCGTGGAATGACCGAAGAACGAGATTACCTGTCGATTTTCGCGTGCGTGCAGTTTCGTCTGCGCAGATCACAGTCGGAACTGAAATTGCAAATTCTTTTTTTATTTTTTCCATTTTTTTCTTTTTCCAATCGGACGCGTTTGGATTACTGTGTTCACCGGTTGCTTGCTTTAATTGACCATTGAATGATTCTGCCCCCACGACGCATCCGACTACGACTTTCACCAATGCTGGGAATGACTGTCCGTCACGGTCGAAAGGCTCGAGTAAACGCATCTTTCGCTTTCCTACTGTCCATTCGAGTCGTGCATCGAGGGTGTCCTCACTTCCGGGAAAGAAAATTCTTCATCCCCAAATTCACGGCACGATTTGAGACTCATCATATAACTCTCTCTCTTCTAGTTTTTTTTCCCTTTTTGGGCAAGAAATACTCTTTCGACTCGATCAGTCTTTTCTTCTGTGCTTTTTTCTGGAGAAATTACAGAGGTATTTCCTGCATTTTACTTTGAAGGCATGACCGTCCCTGTTGACCTTAGACTTTGAAGATGAACCTTGTAAATGGCTAGGTGCGCAAGATAAAGTTTTGTTACTTAGCATTTCCCTAAGGGACTTGTGGAGCGAGAAGAATTTTACTATTTTCAAAGCATGACAATATGTTGTCAAATATTCTATGAACTCCGATGAGAGGAAAACAAAAACCTTTTGCGGTTATACTAATTCAATCATAAACTTTTTTTTTTGACCAATTGAATCCTAAACTTATTGTAATGAGAAAATATCACAAATGATTCATGAACTTTCACCCAATGTATAATCTCATCTCTAAAGTTTAAATTTGTTAAACTTGATCCCTAAACTATTGACAAATGTTCTATACAATCATTCCGTTTGTTCAAACTATTAAGTGAAGACATGGAGTGTTAATTGATAATTGGAGCTGAGCTAGATTACTAAAATTATGAGTCAGCATGTACTTTAAAAAAGAAAAACATATTATGGCTTCAAAAACCCTTTTCTTCACATCAATGATACTTCTTCCTTCTCAGCATCATTGCCACATGTTAAACATCATTGCCACATGTTAAACACTTCCAAAACTACAAAAAAGAAGGGGGAAAAACTCCATTGCTTGATCTTAAACACAAGAGTACTGAATCAACAAAAAGTACAAGAGCTTATCCTATTTCCATCTCTTTAAACAACTACTTTCTGGTCAATTTGTCTATTTCTTGGAGATCTTGTTGATCAAACACTTCCAATATTGTTCAAATGCTCTTTGTCTTTTTTTTATTTTTTTGCTCTTCTTGCTTCTTTTTCATGATGTCTACCTTGTTAGACAAAAGAAATGCATCAATCAATCAAATGTCAAATATTTACATAACAACAAGGTTTCTATTGTAAAAGTGTCCCTCTAGTACCATTATAGTGATAAATTTGCGCAATGCGCTCTCCACCGTCTCCACATCAACCACATTATGGTTGGTATTTCTTAGTAGAGAAATGGCTCGGCTACCTTCTAGTCCAAGCTATTAAGAACACCAATTCTCAAGTTCAAATGGCACTACAATTATTGGAGTACAAAGTCACTTACTTAAAAATAAGGTTAAGAGTACCTTTTGAGGGGTGGCATTGTTATGATGTATCTATCTTTTCATCCCATCCAATAAGAAAATGAAGTCAAAGATATTGACACAAGTAGAGACTAGAGACAAAATAAATAAACCTTACATTTTCCTTTTGTTTCAACAGACAATTTCTTGAGTTGTGGCCTTGTTTGAAGTACAAATGACATATGATTTTTTTTGCCTTGTCTTGACAGTTTGAACCCATCTTCCTCTCTTATCCTTTTCTGTTTAAGCCTACTAGGGATAACTCGAGGCATTGGTGCTGCCATAGGTTCTTTATCACCAAAAGGCCAAAGTTGTCACCATTCATTGCTTCCAAGTAGTGAGTATATGTCTTTAAATAGATATCCTTCTTATACCAGTGGGAGACAAAAGTTTCTATCTCCTCTCCATTGAATAGAATGACACGGATTGCATGAGAGCATGGAATCCCACTCAAGTCCCACGCCCTGCAAAGACATGAGTCGTTTCTTATGTCCACTACAAATTTGTCATTCCTAAGGCGCACTTCAAATCCATCTTCTCCATTCCAAAGCACATGAGAAAAGGCACTTTTTTTTTTTGGTACCCAGGGAACCTTCGTAAGGCACTTTCTTTTTTATTGCCTTTTGTTTTCTCTAATATCCTTGACGCAATGTCCCTTTTCCATCTTTGACCAGCATCTTTTTGTCACGAATTCTTGTCACTATCTTCTCTCTAATATCCTCAAGCATGGATATGATAGACATGTGTCTAGTTTCTAATATCGATCCATTAAGGCTGCGTTTGGCAGTCGGGATAAAATTCGGGATAAGATATGATAAATCATATCCTACGTTTGGTACTCGCTCAGAATAAGATAAAGTCGAATATAAGGGGGATATAAATAGGATAAAATTATTCCATGGGGTAGATGGGATAAAGGTGGATGGGATTTTCAATATCCATAATAAAAAAGTTATTTTTCTTGAATAAAAAACTTATTCAATTAAGAAAATTGAAATTATATTTCAATATAAATAATATTTGAATTCTAATTTAAGAAATAAAAAATAAAAAATATTTTTTTTAATTAATCTTATTTTAATTTATATATTCAACTTTAATTTTATCTTATAATAAACATTCAATCTATAAATTAAATATTTATATTTATTATATATTTTAGGTATTTTGTATTTAGTACAAGTTACTATTTCATAAAATTTTATTAAAGAATAATGAAAGGGGAAAAAGGAAATAATAACGAAAATAATATAAAAAATAGGAAAAAGTAAAATAAAAATAAAATAAAATAAAATAAGGAATAGTATTACGAAAGATTTTCACCATCTTTGTTTATGAACATTTAGGTTCATTTATAATGATATGCCATTTATAAAAAAAAAAAAAATATGTACATGATATGATATGAATAAATCCGATTTTAATACTGCGATTCACCAAACAATTGATAGGATGTAAAAAAGCATAGGATTTCATATCCTATCTTATCTAGACCTATCCCGATTAAAAATCCGGATGATCAAACGTGGCCTAGATGATTCCAACAAGTTATTGTCCATAATATCATACTTGCATATAATTTAAAAGAAAGTCTTGCACCAATATTTCGGAACAATCCTTATCAAGTCAACCTTTCCTATCTTGCTAATCTTATCCAATCCTTTGAGATGCTTTTCCAATTGCCGGATTGTAGTTGACTTTTCACACACCCGGAATTGCTTGCGACACTTGTCACCCCTATTCTTTTTGTGCCAATTTGCATAGATATGTCTTGCACATCATCTGTACTCACAGATGGCATCTCCTCCTCTAGTACATGCACAAGCCCCTAAAATAAAATGCATGATATCATCATATATATATATATACAATTTTTTTAAGCTTTGGCCAAATCTTCAGCATGAACAACAACATCTTCAGGTAAGCAGCATCTTCAGATATTTTCTTCAAAAGAAATTTGATCATAGTTTTGAAAATCCTATTTTGTCTTCTTTGGCTTTTTTCTCCTTTTAGTAATTGGTGATTTGTGATTGGTAATTTTCTAAATTTGTCTCCATCTTCATAATAGATTGACACCATAGCAATCATCTCATTTGTATTGCCACTATGATGGAATTCATAAGAGAAACTTGGAGATTTTTTATGTGATTTGGCGATTAGTAATTCTAATATAATTTTTTTCAATGCAAGGCGATATATTTCTTATGATTGGCCGCCAAATGGGCTTAGGCCAGTGATTTTTGTTGAAGAAATTCAGTAATTTTGATATGAGTTGGTAATTGGTAATTTCGCCGATTCAACTAGTTTATAACTTTCCTCGGAAAGGTTTTCAGCGAACTTAAAATTATCCCACCACTTAGTTTTGAATTTCCTAAGTAGGTGCTGGACATGTGAAGAGTGAAAAAGCTAATGATAGTCAAATTCTCAAGCAATCACCCCGGAGACTTGAAAATTAATGAAAAAGTGCATGAGATTAGAAAACTTTGATTCATGATTAGTTGATTCGAAATAGGTGTGAAAGATTCTTAAGCTATTTTTAAACTATGGAGATAAGATTTCAATGATAGGGTCAAAATGACTCCACCATTTTTGGAACCAAAAAGGTAATTGTTCAGTATTGAAATCAGTTTTGAAATAGAAAAGCCATGTATGATGGTCATCTTCATTTTGACTGGAAAAAGCATTCCAATAGCTTCTTAATAATCCCAATAAGTGAAGGTTGGAAGATATGGAAATTTTGTGGTTAATCTGGTTTCAAATTGAAATTAGGTATGACGATTGGGTTTCCACGTTTCTGGTGGTATAACTTAAAGGATAGTGGCCATTGAATAAGTGATATCATTTGAGTTTTCGGATGATACAAAATGTTTGAATGTCATAAACTTGGTTTCAACAGGGATTTATTCATAATAGGCTTGGGGTTTTGGCAAATCAGTTTGTGGGTACTACTAATTTTCTAGGAAAACATGTTTTGCATAAACTTTTGGATTTTCATGATGAAATTCTCTTTCAACCACCATGAGGTCTTAATACTGCTTTTTGGTGATAAATTGTAATTTGAATGATGACTGTGACATTACTATAGAGTTAGTGAAGCTAGAGGGTTTAGCTATCATAGAGGAAGAATGTGATTTTACAACTATTTCGCTAGTTATTCTCTTAAGTGATTGTGATTCTTTTGGATTGTAAGAGGCCAATGATCATAGATTTAAAGTAATCTCAATTTGCTTTGATATTTTTTTTTTAGCAATATTTGCCCAAGTTTTAATAGGAGTATATAGTGATAGTGATTTTTGAGTTTGTGATCATGTTTGGGGCTTGTGTGATTGTGATGAGGTAATTTTTGGTTTTGCTTGTGAGAGTAGTAAAGACAAATATGAAGTAAGATCGGGTGATATTGATTGTGACAATTGTGTGTATTAGCCTTTGATTAGATCTAACCATATTTGTAACTACTGGAGTGATTGTGATGTTGGTGACGGTAGTGGCAATTGTTGAGCTTTCATTACATCTAACCAAGCTTAGAGTTGGTCTAATGTTGATGGTTAGAGTTATGATTAGGTTTCAGCAATGGCTTACCTTTTCTTTGTTGGATTTTGGCATTGTTTTTCCCGCAAAAATTCTCTCGTTAGAAAATCAGGCAAAGAATTTGATGACTCATTAATAAATTCAATATTGAAATCAAAGGTAGATAATATAGCTTGCCATCGGGCAAAAATTTGTTTTGACGCAATATTTAATACATCATTTTGTAATACTTCTTTTGCTAATTTGCAATCAATATGCAATATGAATTTTTTATTTAAAAGATCACCTTAGGATATGGATATAGCTAAAATGATGGCTAGTATTTCTTTTTTGATAGTAGAGTAATTTTGTTCGGTTTGGTTTCAATGTTTAGAAACAAATTGTATTATTTGTTCTTTATTATTTTTTACTTGTTTAAGAATACTTCTATAACCTATATCCGAGCATATGTTTTTACAATTTTGAAAGCAAGAGGATCGGCGAGATGGAGCAAGGTATTTCTTTAACATGAATTTTGATTTGTTTAAAAATATTAGTGTGAACCAATGTCCATGGCAAGGTTTTTTAATATAATCTTTGATGTAAGGGTATATTGAGGCTTCCTAGAAACCTTTGCAATAAGGTTTTATCTTTAATTTTATGAAAATATTTTTCTATAAATAGAATTGATCTTTTTATCGGGATGATAGTTCATTGAGAAATGTAATGTCCTAAAAATCTATTTCTTGTTTGGAAAAGTGATATTTTAGTAGGAGACACTAGTAAACCGTTTTTCTTAATAATATTTATAAACACATATATATGTTTAAACTGTTGATCTATACTAGTAGAAAATATTAAAACGTCATCCATGTAAACTACGATATATATCATTCATTATTCTTTGAAATTTAGAAGAAGCATTTTTCAAACAAAAAGACATTACATTTCATTAATAAATATAGAAGAAGCGTTTTGCCTAGATGGTACTGTGAATGTTGTTTTATATCTATCTGCTTCATTCATTTGAATTTGCCAAAATCGAAATTTCATATCAAATTTTAAAAATATTTTTGAATTACGGAGTTGGTTTAATAAATCATTTTTGTTTGAAATTAGATCCCTAATCCATTTTAATGCTTTGTTCAATGGTTTATAATTGATAATTAACCTAGGTACCCCCCTTTCTAGTTCATCATTTTTATTGACATAGAAAGCAGAGCGACTCTAGGGTGATTGATTTTTTTTTTTTTTGAATTAGTTTGTTATCTAATAAATCTTGAATTTCTTTTTGGCAAAATTGCAAAACTTCTCAATTCATTTGAGTTGGATGAGCTTTTGTAAGAATTTTTTTTTTTTTGTAAAATATGGTTCATATGATAAACTAACAATATGTTTCTTTCTTTCCCTAATATCACATTTTGTCTTATATCTTTAATTAGAAGAAAAGATGTTTTATAAGACATTTGATCTTTTGATACGGAAGCTTCAGGTAGCTTAAAGGGAAAATGTCACAAATGGTCCCTGAACTTTCATCTAATGTTCAATTTCATCCCTAAGCTTTCAATTTGCTCAATTTGGTCCATGAACTTTCATCTAATGTTCAATTTCATCCATGAGCTTTCGATTTGCTCAATTTGGTCCTTGAACTTTCATCTAATGTTCCATCTAGTCCCTAACTATTTGAAAATTGAACCAATTTCCCTTTTTTTTTAATACCAAACTGTTTTTTTTATAAATAAATAAAAATACCAAACTGGGTTTTTTTTTATCGAAAAAATACCACATTTATGCAAAGTAATAAAACTCAATATTTCTTTCATTTCTCCATATTAAAAACAAATGGAAAAAAGGGACAGTAATAATAAACAAAAGTGAATCTTGTATTTTGATTTCTTTTTTGTATATGCAAATTACTTGAATAATGTACAAAAGCCCATCAATCAATTTTTTTAATGAACTTCACCAAAAAGGAAAAAATCAATTGATGGGCTTTTGTACATTATTTTTAAAAAAAAAAACCAAGTTTGGTATTTTTTTATTTAAAAAAAACAATTTGGTATTAAAAAAAAAGGGAAATTTCATCCATAAACTTTCGATTTGCTTAATTTGGTCCATAAACTTTAATCTAATGTTCAATTTCATCATTGAGCTTTCGATTTGCTCAATTTGGTTCCTGAAATTTCATCTAATGTTCCATCTAGTCCCTAACTATTTGAAAATTGACCAATTTCCCTTTTTTTTAATACCAAATTGTTTTTTTATAAATAAAAAAATACCAAACTTGGTTTTTTTTTTTTAAATAATGTACAAAAGCCCATCAATCGATTTTTTCTTTTTTAGTGAAGTCCATAAAAAAAAATTGATTGATGGGCTTTTGTACATTATTCAAGTAATTTGCATTATACAAAAAAGAAATCAAAATGCAAGATTCACCTTTGTTTATTATTATTGTCCCTTTTTTTCCATTTGTTTTTAATATGGAGAAAGGAAAGAAATATTGGCCTTTATTACTTTGCATAAATGTGATTTAAAAAAAAAAAACCCCCAGTTTGGTATTTTTATTTATTTATAAAAAAACAGTTTGGTATTAAAAAAAAGGGAAATTAGTCAATTTTCAAATAGTTAGGGACTAGATGGAACATTAGATGAAAGTTCAGGGACCAAATTGAGTAAATTGAAAGCTCATTGATGAAATTGAACATTAGATGAAAGTTCAGGGACCAAATTGAGCAAATTGAAAGCTCATGGATGAAATTGAACATTAGATGAAAGTTCATGGATCAAATTGAGCAAATCGAAAGCTTAGGGATGAAATTGAACATTAGATGAAAGTTCAAGGACCATTTGTGACATTTTCCCTAAAACTAATTCTAAGATTATCTCCTCAAGCTGACTTTAATGATTCCGTAGTTTTGTGAAGATATTTTATTGGAATCAACTCTTCTCTTATGCAATTAAGATTGGCTCTTGCATCAAAAAGAGTTGTGATATTACTAGTGAATTCATCATTAATTTTTATTGTCATATCTATTATCCATTTCCTCGATGTTTTCTCTGATAAAGTCATTAAAAAATTAATATCAGAGTTACCAATTGGATTTTCTCCTTCTTTTTCTTTTCCTTTATTTTTATTTTAGATTTTATTGCCAAAATTTGTCTTTGTATTTGGGCTTGGGTATTTTTAAAGTTTTCATTTATAAGTTTTGCTGATTAATTTCATTATTAAGGTCATTTATATTAATGAGTCTAAATTAAATTTTCTTATTTCTATTAAGAATATCTTTGAGATTATAAGTTGTATTAGAATTAGTTGGGATTTTCATAGAAAACTAGAGTTAGTTTTTGGCTTCTAGATCCAATAATGTATCAACTGTTTCTAACGAGTCTTTTGTTAAAATATTGATTTGAGGTGTCGGCTCATTCGAGAGGAATCACTTTCTTCAAATTCTAATGGAATTTCTATTTGATTGATTTGAAGACCCTCTTCTTCAAGAAACTCTTCAGAATAAGTATCGTCATTCATAATTGCCATAATGTTATTAAGCTAATAAAGTGTCTCCTCATCTATTGAGAGCTCATTTAATATTTTATTTATTCGACAATATTTAGTAATATGTCTTCTTTTCCCACAATTTTTGTAACATTTAATATCTTTGTTAATTTTGCTTTTCGATTTTTGTTTGTGTTTATCTTATTTGTTGGTCTGTGATTTATTTTTGTAATGATTTTTAGGTTTACTTTTTTCAGGAGGACAATTCCCTTTATACTTTGGTTTTGATGGTGGAGTGTATGAAGGATCATATTGTGCATAGAAATCTCCTAAATCTTAATTGCCTAGTGATTGTTCCTTCTTTAACTACTTTTGAAATTTAATTGTATTACAAATATGTGTTCCTTATTTATAAACATATGATATTAATTCATGGCAATAGGTGATAAGGCATTTGGCCATCATATTCTTCTCTTATTTTATTATGAACCTAATCTCCTATTAAATGGGATAATCCGGGTAAGAATTTTTCTTGCTAAAAGAGTTGGTTATAATTTGATCTAATCAATACCTGTAGTAGGAAAAGATCTTTATATTCTCTAAATTTTCCTAAAGATTTGCATTTCATATTAGAAAGAAGATCTTGATTTATGTCTCTTATATGGGTAGGGTCTCCAATAAAGTATTGTGATATGGAATAGATAAGTGCACAATCTGGTATAATCTCGTTATATATATGCTTGAAAAATATAAAATGAAGTTGAGTTATAACATTACCATCTACTAACACCGTCATTTGTGCCAAGGTCATATTTCAAGACCTCTACAAACCAGCTGGATGAATCCTTATTCTCAACCTACACAATAGCCCATATGATGGGTTAATTTGATTATTTGAAAGCCTCCCAATAGCAGTCAATAACTCACCATTCAACATTCATTTTAAGAGACATCCATCCAACTCTATTAAAGGTCCACAACTTTTAGGAATCACTTTCTCATAGCATCAAAACAAACATAAAACCATTAGAAGATGTGTCTTGAATTTGGTGATTCCCTTACAAATTTACCTTAACGGTATTTTGAGGATTTCTATATATAATTTCTTCACAAAAATTCCATAACCTATTGAACTCATGTGAATACATCTCAATTAATTTTTCGATTATCTTCATCTTAGTCATTCTACATTGGTTGATAGTAACATTTAAACTCATTTGCTCTCACATAATTCTCTTGAATTCTTGCAACTTCATTAAAGGAGTGCCCTCCACAAGCTTAGAGAATGCTTTGCCATGTGTGTAGATGTAAACCTTCTCACTAAGAAAGACTAGGGGCACGTGTCCTCCTTCTTGAAGGTTTCACTAAAAACAAGCCTGTCTTGTTGTCTCTAGCTACATAAATTAACCAATCACAATCTTTAGCCTTACATTTTCCCTTTATTCTCGTCTTGTCATTCTTGATAAAATCAATATTAACTTTCTATTGGTTGCATATTTTTAGGGTCATTAAATACTGTATTCGATGCAAAGTGAGATATCTTAGTGGTTTCATCATATTGTGCATGTGTGCTCTTCCTTCTAACAACCTCTTCTATCTCTAGTTCTTTTTAATTACTCGTGACAAAGCTCCAATTAGAGTCACTTGAGTCAAGGTATTTAGTCTCCAGCTCAATATTATTTTCGCAATGAGTTGTATAGCCTCTTTCCTCCTCCTTTTTGATTCCACTTCTACATCCATCTCATTAGGTATCTCCAGCAACCTAGCGACACCATACGCATTATCTACCTTAAAAGTTCTAGTTCTTCCCCTAGCCACTTGAAGTGCTTCTTCTTCATTGTCAGATAATCATGGCACCTTAACAAGCTCATCATCATTTTCGGTAAACATTACAACTCCCTTATTTTCTTCTACGTTCATCAATCTCCCAATTATCCCATCACCAATGCCAACACTCATATCTTCACCATGTTCAATAAATATCTCATGTCTACCAACAAAATTTGCGCAAAGTCCCAACATTTCCAACTAAGTGTCATCTTCTATTAGACCATTCTCAAAATTCTTCCCTAGAATTAAATAGTGGGATTTCTCAATATTAGTGTAACCCATATCTTGTAACAATTAAAAAATCTCAAAGTAGCTCAATTTGTTAGGATCATAAAGCCCCTCACTGCTATAATCATTAGCATACTCTACTATTTTATCACGAACAAATCTCCCCCCAACCTTTAGAGTAAATTGGAACATCTCATCAACCATATACATTTACAAAAAGTTATACATAAAAATCATCTAAATTGAAAAAGGAAAAGGACACCGGTCAATATAGTTCTATTGTTCATACAATATGAATAAACAATCATGGAATGTATAATCTAATGAAAAGAAAACAAAGACAAATGTAGGCGATGTCTAAAAAGCCACAAAAAAGCTACAATCTAAAACTATGTTAAGTTAGACCACTTTAAATTAATAAAACAAAAATTGTCTTGCCTTTGACATTGTTTCAATACTTTTTATGGGATATTGCATAATAGAAAATGCCCAAATAAACTATTCAAACTTTACGTCATAACCACACTCTTATCAAGTCAGATAAACCATGTACTATCATCTTCAAGAAAGCCTTGATTAACCCATCTTCAAGAAAGCCCTAATTAACCCTAAATAACAGCAATGGAGGAGCCATCACGGCACATTGTCCTCATAGAACCCCTATGTGTACAGACTCGAGTCTTCATTAGAAGCATTTTGGCCGAGACAACACTTCGAGCGCAAAGTAACTTCTTTTGTGCAATGAGATAGAGTCACCGTTCAAAGCAACCTCGAGTCTTGGACCCTAAATCCACATATATGCCCTAAAAAATCATGATGAGTACTTCCAATAGAGATTGTAAGGCTTACGTCCTCCTTCCTGTTCTTCTTCCTCATGTTCTTTGTGTCTTGATACGGCTTTTTAGGACCAACTAGAGATGAGAGCACAATCATAGAAACATAGAGAAGAAGTGGCCTCTGTATTTCTTTTTTGGACGGTGGCCACAATTTGAGTTGTTTTATTGATAATTTCCATGTGGATTTTTCTCTCTTAGTTTGAAATACATGATCTTTTTTATTTTATACTTAAGAGACTTAAAGCCACGTCAACAAATTTCATGAACTTTAACTAACAAAAGGACGAAATAGTTTAGGAACTAAATTGAACATCCATCAATAGTTTATGGACCAAATTGAACAAATTAAAAATCCGGGGACGAGATTGAAGTTCATGGATTATTTGTGACATTTTTCCTAAACCACTCCTGTATATCTCAAATAATAGCGTAGATTTCATGTATTGTTTATATTGTTTTCATGTGAAAATGAAAAGGAAATGTTTTAATTTTTTATGACTACATACTTAATAATAAATTAATCGCATTGTAAATTTGCTGTGTCAAGTGAATTTGACTACATATTTTTCAATCAATCGTTACAATGAAAATGCTTCTTAATTTCAAAACACTCGAGTGAATATTGTCATTTTAACTTTTTATTTGCATTCAAAATTTATTAATTTAAAAGAAAAACCTTTTCATTTTATTTTTCGTTTCTTTATGAAGTAACGAATAAGCTAGTATTTCTTTTCAAAATTAGATTAATATCATGAAAAATTCCAAATTAGTATTGATACCATATTTACCTTAAATTAATTTTTATATCATAAATTTTTTTCAAATCGGTACATTTACGCTAGATTTGCCTCAAATTGGTATTGACATGCCACTTTTACCCTAAATTAATTTATGTGTCGTAAGAAATTTCTAACTGGTACATTCATGTCACATTTACACAGAATTAATATACTCGTATCACTTCTAACGGAAAAACATCGCATATTTATCGTAATTTGGGGTAAACATGGTACAATGGTATCAATCTAGGGTTGGCAAGGAGGTGGGGTTTTATGACATAAAAATTAATTTATGATAAATATGGTACTAACACACTATTTTGAGCACTTTTGCTAATGATATAAAAATTAATTTAAAATAAATATAATATAAATATGTTAATTTAAGATTTTGTGATATTAGCCCGTCAAAATTAAACATCGGAAGACGCGAATGGGAGCATCGAGCACTGTCCGCTGATTGGCTGGGCATTCTGAGCGAACGTAGAAGAAGAAAGTCTCCTCGCTTCCTGTTGTAAAATCAGACAAGACTTCCACACCGGTCGTCGTCCCATCTCCGATTCAGTCATTTGCCAGGCGCCGGCCAGGATTCCGGTGAGCGCTCTCCGTCTCTCGACTTTTGGGTCCTGTTCTTTCTCCTTGCCCTTCGATCCCGGTGGCTGATCGTTGTTTGAGTACTTGCACCGATCGATTTCCGCGGTTCCCTGGTTCGACTTCTTGTTTTTTTCTGGGGAGTTTTAAATGCACCCAACATGTTTGGTGAAATGCCCGATACGGCAGAATCTAAGTTCTCGGTTAAAGGCTGGAGCTTTGCTGCGGTTTGTCATGTGCTGATGGCTGCGGCCTTGTTGTTCTTTGCTTGGGTGGTCGATTCTTTTTTGGGTTTTTGTTTTTAATGTGAATTGAATTTCTGGGTATTTGCGTGCGACTTCACGAGTTCCTCGGTCTCTTATCTTCGCAATTTCGGTGGAATCATGATCGGCCAAGGGACTGGTCCTTATTTGGGCCGTCTATTCTCGTAAGAATTGGTACAACAACGATCTTTTCCTCATTGCAGGCCTACGGACCATGGTTAGCTGTGGAGAACCATGTTCACGATCGGGGGCTTAAATTGTTGCTGACAATTGGCAAATGTTTGGTTCGTTTTCTGTGATTTGCCATTAAAGGAAGAGTTTCTTGGTCGATGTGAAAAGTGTCAATGGAGGACAAGATGCAGGCAAAAGGAAGTCAAAAGAAGATGAAGATAGCCATTCTACATCCCGATCTTGGTATTGGTAAGTTGCCTACTGTTGCTATCGTTGCAGTAAAATTTTGTTAAATTTTTCTTACTTTTTGTTGACAATCTCGGTGGTGTACAAGGCTTTCCCATGGAAGAGAACAGATTAAGTTTCTTGTGGGCCTATTTTAGTAATTTTTTTTCCTTTTAAATTTGTGATTTGAGAAATTTTTGCCTGCATCAGTTGTGCATCGACATTGCAAATCATTATTCGCTGATTCAGTTGCTTAAATTTCTCTCTTTGACTTAGCTACTTTTCTCTTTGGACATTTTGAATGAACAGTATACTTAGAATTAACTAAAATGGAGCTCAGTTTTTATAAGTTTATTCTGGTAAAGGTTCTTACATGTACTTTTTTAACTGCTGTTCCGCTAAGTCTGGCTAGTGCTACAATCTCTGGTGGGTGGCCATGTTTTGTTTGATGTGAAGGTTGCATTTGATCGAGTTTCAGGCTTAAAGCATGGGCCAGGCCAGGCCTGGCCAAGCTTAGTCAAATGAAGGAAGTTGCCAAGCAGTTTAAACTTCATTGGTTGATCAAATTTAAGCTCGTTATGCAGTTCTAGTTGAAATGGGCATATAGTTTCGTGGAAGTTTTCTGAAAAATGTTTGTTAGACTTTAAAGGTTGGGGGCTCATTGATGGTGGACTTATGGGGATTGTTATAATTCCTGAAACTGAACATAAGAGCAGTTTCACGTTTCACAAGGACATTCGGTGTATAGGAAGCTTCAATGATAACATCCTCATTAAAAGGCTTCATTCTAAAAGTTTGAATCTTGGGAGATTAGGATAATGCCATAGTTCCTTTGGTTTGTGGCGGTAGTAAGCGCTTGCATGTTCTTGTAGAGGGAAATTATGCCTACTTTGACAACTGACACGTTATATTTAAATGATATTGAGGAAACACTTAATAACCTTTGTGCAAGAAAATCGGGGAGTTGGTTAAGTTTATCATTTCTCATGTATGCTCCTTTTCTCGTACCACCATTTAAGGCAACGATATTCATCATGATTTGCTCAAGGGGTGTGTAGTAAACTTTTATTGATAGTATGCTTGAATATTTATTAGCTGTTGCCACATCTTCCGTCTGTTTACATGACAGATACCTTGTATGATGCATAGGTGGAGCTGAAAGATTAATTGTTGATGCGGCCGTTGAGCTGGTATCTCATGGGCATGATGTTCATGTTTTCACCTCACACCATGATAGAACTAGATGTTTTGAGGAGACTCTTTCTGGTTTGTCTTCTATGCCTTCCTCCTCTCTCTTTCTGGTGATAACAACTTGTTCTCTTAGTGAATTTGGACCTTGTGTTGCCTTTTTTTGGCTTGAATTATTGTACATGATTGGAGCTCCCTCTCCTTTCAACTTTTCACTTAGCTACTAACACACATTCAGAGTTTCAAATTTCGGCATACAAACATTTTCTGTGTGAGCCATGTTCTTAAATAAGTACAAGCTATCATAATTGGGAAGGTCTTCATTAGCTTCTCTAAACTATCTAGTTGTTTATTCTATTGGCTATTCTATTCCTATTTCACCATCTCAGTCCTGAGCATTCAGTCAACGCAAATATGCAGGTGCCTTTCCCGTTACTGTGTATGGTGCTTTTCTGCCTCGACACATCTTCTACCGTCTCCATGCCGTATGTGCATATGTGAGGTGCATTTTTGTTGCTCTTTGCATGCTACTTATGTGGCCTTCCTACGATGTTATTATAGCAGATCAAGTTTCTGCTGTCATTCCACTGTTGAAACTTAAAAAGCCAGCAAAGGTATCTATATCTTCTCTACTACATAATGATGGATGTCTTCCTATCATGGTTATAGTTTAATCCCCCTTTCTGATTCAGGTTGTATTCTATTGTCATTTTCCGGATCTGTTGCTTGCCCAACATACTACTATTCTTAGGAAGATGTACAGGAAACCCATAGATTTCATCGAAGAAATAACAACAGGTTTGTTCTAATGCTGCCTTCTTTATTTGTTCTTGGGCCCACGGGCTGTTTTATGAAGTCTTCAAATTTCACATTAGTATGGTTGCGGGAACGCAGGAATGGCAGATATGATCCTTGTCAACAGTAAATTTACAGCTGCTACTTTTGCGAAAACATTCAAGCAGCTTAATGCACGAGGAATTAAGCCAGCTGTTCTTTACCCAGCAGTCAGTGTTGATCAGTTTGACAAACCCCGTTCTATTAGGTAACAGAAATACGCCCTAAAGTCTTCATATACCAGACTCACTAGTTTCCTATTATGCTGATGATCTAATTATCACTTTGTATACTTCAGGCTGAATTTCCTATCCATCAATCGTTTTGAGAGGAAAAAGAACATAGACTTGGCAATTTCAGCTTTTGCTAGGCTCTATAACCTCAAAGGAGAATTTTCCGGTCACAATTTGGATGGTGCTTCATTGACCATTGCAGGCAAGTCATGTATCATTGCATATTTCTTACCAAAATTTTCTATAATTTACATATACTTTTTGTTTTAGGAAGAGGGATCTATAGATGAAAAAGTAATTCTTCAGGAGTAGGAATCTCACAGATGGAAGTTTTTTAAATTTGTATGGAATTTTTGGACAAAAATATTTGATTGGTGACCAAACATATGGACATTGTTGTAGAATATCGGGAAGTCATGGTATTGGTAATTTGACACAAGGAGATTTTTGGTTCTGCTGTTCCTGATTGGTGGCACGAGATAACTGGGACATTTGAAAGAAAGACTGAACTGTTGAAGAGATAGATGATGGATTTTGATATCTTAGAGGTCTATGCTGAATCATGTGAAGGGCAGCAGTTCTGTTAAAACCAAAAGAACACTCTGTTTGACAGTGTAAAGATAGAGAAGATCGTAACTCCTGAATGTTTTGATTAATAGATTGATTAGTATGTAGCTCTTTGTCAAGTTAGCACGCAAATGAAGCAGCACAATGTGGACTGTCTTTTGACTCAACATGATTAAGTGATCCATCTGGTACTAAGATATCCATCTTAAGCAAGCTGACTTTTCTTCCTATGCCATGCAGCAAAGAGATTTAAATGACTGTTCAATTTTTGTACATTATTAATCAGTAATTTATCTTAAGTAGTAGGTAGACAACTGTGCATCATTGCTTGCCTACTAGATTTGATTTTATGTGTATTGCGGAGCACCTTCAATGTTCATATATTATATTAGGTGGTTTTGATAAACGTCTAAGGGAGAATGTTGAGTACTTGGAGGAGCTTAAAAGCCTAGCGGAAAGGGAAGGAATCTTGAGCAGGGTTGACTTCATCACATCCTGCCCAACAGCCAAGAGGAACGAACTCCTTTCCGAATGCCTTTGTGTACTC
Organism: Eucalyptus pauciflora; assembly: GCA_007663325.1. Lineage (NCBI taxonomy): Eukaryota > Viridiplantae > Streptophyta > Magnoliopsida > Myrtales > Myrtaceae > Eucalyptus > Eucalyptus pauciflora. The sequence continues at coordinate 328,456 of VMYD01000177.1, read as the reverse complement.
TACACGCCAAAGGTTAATAGAAAATGTCGCATTTACACAAATAGCACCATATTTGAAACAAATGGTTGTCATATTGACATGATGGTGCTAATTTGCAGGATGAACATTTTGGAATTGTCCCTTTGGAGGCAATGGCAGCTTATAAGCCTGTAATTGCGTGCAATAGCGGAGGACCTGTGGAGACAGTTAAGCATGAAGAAACGGGATTTCTTTGCGATCCCAACCCACAAGAGTTCTCATTAGCTATGGCTAAGCTAATAGAGAACCCTCAAGTGGCAGAGAGAATGGGTGAAGAAGCTCGGAAGCATGTCACGGAGTCATTCTCCACGACGATATTTGGCCAACGTTTGAATCAGTATATTCTCGACATTGCTCGGAGGAAGGTGGACTAAGAGTAGTTGACCTTGTTTAAAAACCATAGTTTGTGTGGCCCAGTAAAGGAATTTATAATACCTAACAAAGAAGATATAGCAGTTCTGTTTGGTTTATGGAAGGAAGCAGAGTGTATGATTTTTGGTAAATTATTGTTGTGGTTAGGAGAAATTAATCCCTAAAAAGGAGGTTTAGGATCCATAATTCCATTCTTGGGTGCATATACTTTGTGTTTCAGAGGGAAACGGACCCCATTTGCTTTTGCTTTGCTCATTGAATGGCTGTTGGTCCTGTCTCACCCGAATTCTAACCTACCTTATCTTTAGGCTCGTTTGGAATTACTCTATAGCCTTTAATCACATCAACTTTACGTGTGGTCAATTTATAAGTTTACAACAACTAGTCTTCATGGACTAGAATGGGGTTTGCGTTCTCTTAAAAATAATGCCTTTCTGATGCGAGTCGTCAATTTACCGACCGTACAAGGCACGCACATTCTATGCGAATCTCAAAATAGGACAATGTCTCGATGCCCCGATGACAGTTATCTACAGTTTTACAAATCGAAGTCAGGAGAACAAGACAGAGACAGAGCATCGAACAAAAGGTTGACCCGACATAGGACAGGAGCAGAGAACAAAGAGATTAAGAAATTATAAACAGGTGGAACGATTGACAGAAGATGAGAGTTGTTAACCGGGTCCAGTTCATCAATTTCCATCCGTCTTTGCACTAGTTAGCGTGAACACAAACGCTTGCCGACTTCTTCGTGGTCAACCAAATTCTTAAGATTAGATGGATCCCACTGGCCAGAAAGTAACCCATTCTCTGACAAATAGTGAAGAAATCTTTCGTCTCTCTTTGCTTTATCTCTTCTTTTTCTCTCTTTTTGCGGTTTTCGGGCTTTCGAGTCGCAGTTGTTCGACAGTTACCGAATGCACGGTCGTCATTTGCAGAATCCACCTTCAGGCTGACGACCCATTTGATTTCACAGCCCAAAAAGGGCATGGGCATGGTGAATCAGATTCAACCCAGATAGATGCGATTTCGTTGAGATAAGACCGTCTTGAAAAATCAACCCTTTTTGTCGAGATAATATTCTTCTTCTCGCCTGGATGCTTCCTCCTCGAGTAAGTAACCGTCTGCGAGGAACGCCAGTTCTTGCCCCTCCTTTTGCTTTCGATCTCGGTTGGCTGTTGCTGTAAAGGGACGACGACACGCTGTGAGCGGTTTTCTGGGTTCCTCTCGTTGGTTTCCGAGGATTTAAGTTCTTGGGTGTTGGAATGCAATCGAGTCTTCTCTCTGTTTGATGTCGATGTGGGTGCGATTGTTGCCAGGCAAGTGAAAAGTTCTCTTTTTTTCTCGACTTCCTGAAGTTTTGACTATGGTTTTACGGTTTCTTGATGACATTCTGCCGTTTCTGTAGTAATTCTTGTCTATTCGAAGATTAGTCAGATCATTTGCCATAGCTCAATATATGATTTTCAGCTCTTTGTGCTTGTCAGGCTGTAGCTGTAATAGATATTGTATGAGTTCGTAGATAGTCACCCAGAGACTTTGGGGGAAGCTTCTGTTTTTACTTCAAGATGGTTTCCACTGATAATGGAAAGGACAAAAAGGAAATTGAGGAGCCTAATGATCAAAGCGTTAAGGTCTCGAATTCTGTTCATGTATCAGTATCTCGAAGAACGCTGTTGAGTGATGAGAAGCCGGAGAGAGCTCCACCCGATCTGTTGAAGTTCCTGAAATTGGGGTCTGCTTCTGCCAGGTTCATGCGGATAGCTAAGGAAAGAGATGAGATTTCGCGTTCTGTAGCTTCATCTTCGAGTGGTCGTAAGATCCGAGAACGCGTCAATGCGGTGTTTAGACGGAAGATTGATTGGGGCTCGCTCATGAGGATGTCCAAGGAATGGATCAAGGACCCAATGAACATGGCCCTTTTTGTGTGGATCACCGTTGTGGCTGTGTCCGGTGCAATCTTGTTTCTTGTCATGACGGGAATGCTTAACAAAGCAATCCCCAAAAAGTCTGATAGGAATGCTTGGTTTGAAGTTAACAATCAAATTCTCAACGCGCTCTTTACTCTTATATGTTTGTATCAACATCCTAAGCGGTTTTACCACCTAGTGCTTCTGTGTAGATGGAGGCCAGAAGACATTTCTAAATTGAGAAAAATTTACTGCAAGAATGGGACTTATAAGCCCCATGAATGGGCACATATGATGGTGGTTGTCATTTTGCTCCATATTAATTGTTTTGCTCAATATGCACTTTGCGGACTGAACTTAGGATACAAGAGATCTGAACGACCAGCTTTAGGGGTTGGCATATGCATATCAGTCGCAATTGGTGCACCTGCGTTTGCTGGTGTTTACTGCATTATCAGTCCTCTCGGGAAAGATTACGATTCTGGAGTGGATGAGGAAGCTCAGGTCCAAATTACCGACGATCAAAAGACGGAGCTAGACAAGTTGAGAGTGAAGCCTTTCGAGAGGAGGTATTCATTTGCACCAAGAGATGAACATATAATTGTTGAAAACAGACCCATGTGGAGTGGAGGGATACTCGACTTTTGGGATGATATCTCTTTAGCATATCTCTCACTCTTCTGTAGCTTTTGTGTTTTTGGGTGGAACATGGAGAGACTCGGGTTTGGTAACATGTATGTCCACATTGCCACTTTTATTCTGTTTTGTATGGCCCCTTTCTGGATATTCAATTTGGCTGCAGTTAATATTGGTAGTGATATTGTGAGGGAGGCTCTTAGTGTTACTGGAGTCATCCTTTGTCTGTTCGGTTTACTTTATGGTGGCTTTTGGAGGATCCAAATAAGGAAAAGATATAACTTGCCGCCTTATAAGTTCTGTTGTGGCAAACCGGAGATTACTGATTGTGCACTCTGGCTTTTCTGCTGCTGGTGTTCTCTTGCTCAAGAAGTACGAACTGGGAATTCTTATGATATTGCGGAAGAGAAGTTCTGCATAAAACAAAGGGACGATGGTGAGCTGTTGCCAATATCTCCCTTGCCTAATGAAGATAGAGTGCTTGAATTCAGATCCGGTTCGGCTTCCCCAGCTGGTAAGATCTCTAGCTCACCTAAGAATGCTGCAGGTAATTCTCCAAGTCCAAGCAGATTTTCAATTGGAGACCACAGTCCTTATAGGAAGCTTAATGTGGTGAAAGAAGAACCTTCTCCACAAGCTAAGGATGAAATTATGAGCCCACCTGCTCCTTTGCTGATTCACAAAGAGGGCCAGTAGGCTTCAGACTTTTTGCAATAGTATTTGAGCTTATGTGATGAGTGATATGGTAGAGTATGTCTGCAAATTTCTTGCTTGAGGCAATGCACTTTTATTGCTTTTCTGGTGATTTGTCATTCTTGGGATAATTTCTTGCTTGAGGAAATTAGAAGTGATTTGTGTATAATGAAAATCAATAGTTTCCATTTCTTTTTCTGGTGGATTAAATACTGTCAAATCCAGGGATGGGTATTAACACGATCATTTGAACTGTAAAACAAAAATCCCTGGAGAGAACATATACTGAAGACCCCTCAAGCTGGGAGTTAGCTCCAGTTCCTTCACCAGCTATTTAGCAAACACACATACAAAGCATGAAATGGTAGGATGATGTTCTTGGTACACTTCTTTTTTCTCTTATTTTGGCCTCTATGCTTTGTTCTGCTTGGGCATTCACTTTTATTGCAACTTCTGTATTTTCTGATGACGGATCCTTGTAGCATTATGTATGAAACTCTCATAACTTGAACATTCTAAAGGAACGAAAATATTCCCAAAACATCCGCATCCCCTCCAAGCGAATTGCTATTTAATGTGTTTCCAGATTACTCTTTTATCATTTCGTCCAATTGTTTGAGTTCCTTTAGTTCCTTCACTTGACTTGCTCTTGTTGACTCATTGTCCCCTGTTGTGTCGTATCATTCTCAAAAATCGTTCCATCCGTTGATAGAATACTTAACTGGTGATGCTTGCTGCCAAATACAGAGACAAAGGTGGTATTAAGAATGAAGTTGTATTACTTTAAGCTTTGTTCCAATTGGACATCTGTCTCGTAGTCTTACATTTGGTCTTCCTGATTTTAGTTATATTGAGTTGTTTCTGAGCTTGTAGGAGAGATGGTTCATGTATTAGACAGCAGCCCGTGTTTGTTTGATTTGGTATTGGTTTTCTAACAAAATGGAAATGAATGAAAAAGTTGTAAGAGAGAAAAAGTATTCCTGTTTCAAAGTGAACTTAATGAAATGAAGGTTATTCTGAAGACGTTTGATGTTGAAGGATGGTAACCAAAAGATTATTCAAAGTAGGGGTGAGCATGGTCCGGGTTGGGCCAGCCCACCCCTTAATCCTAGGACCAACTCACACAGTGTCAGTTCTTAATTCTTGGGACCGAGAACCAACCCTATTGAGCTTAGAATCGAGGACCGGACCAACCTAGTGGGTTCGATCTGATTCTAGGGTCAACCCAGGACCAACCAATAATTTATTTATCTCATTTTTTATACTATCTAAAAAGGCAATCGAGAACCGGACCGACCCAATGGGTTTAGTCCGATTTTAGGGTCACCCAAGACCAATCGATAATTTTTGGTTTCATTTTTTGTACTTCCTAAAAAGGCGAGCGAAGGCCGGACTGACCCTATGGGTTCAGTGACAAGCGAGGGTCGGACCGGCCCTATGTGTTCAGTGACGAGCGAGGTCGGCTAAGAGAGGCGAGCAATGAGTGTCGAATGGGGTGAGGGTCGAGCATCGAGCAAGAGCATTAAGCCAGGCGAGCATCGAGCAGCACAAGTGACCTAAAATGAGTGAGACAAGTGTCAAATGGCGAGCAAAGAAGTTATTTCTTTCGATTTTGGCAAATTAAATATTAAGAGGACAAATAAGACAGAAGAAAACATGTATTAGAGGAGGATGTCGTGATGAGCTATTTATGCCCTTTTGAACGTCGTGAGGATTCCTCACAAAAACATATTTCTCCTTTTTAAATTATGGTTTTTGACACCGTAAAAGACATTAAAAGATCTAAGTTATTAAAAAATAGTGTAAAATTATTTAAACTCCTTGCTAATGAGTTATTTAATATTATTAACGCCGTTTATTTTAGGGTTTTCTCTATATAAAAAAATTATAAATAATATTATATATATATATAATCATGGTTGGTTTGGGTTGGACCGATCCTAAACTCTCAGAACTGAGGACCAACCCGCACAGTACTAGTCTAGGAATCCCAAGACTAAGGACCGATCCGATCTCCCTACGAACCGGACTAGGATTGGCAAGGTTGGGCCGGTCTAGGGTTGATCCAGGGTTGACCCTAGACCGATGCTCACCTCTAATTCAAAGCAGTCATGAAGGAGCCATCTGACAGGTCACTCCTGTGATGATTTTCCAACATGAAGGGGGTGCGGAGCACCTATCTTATCTGAATACACCTCATGTTATGTCAATCCATATATTCCCAATTTTGTGATGCACACAACCATGTACTCGGTGTCGAACTGCCTTATGCCCCTTAGATCCTAAATTTGGGAAAATTATCCAAAAAGTCCTAAATCCATTGCACTTTTTGCCAATTTAGTCTTAAGTTTTTTCATTTTTTATGAATTAAGTATATCCGGCTAATTTTGATTGGAAATTATGACGTGTCACTTTTTTTATGATTTTTTTTTTTTGGTTTTTGGATGTAGGGCTAGCAACCCTTGCCAACCAACCCTCGCCGGCCATAGGCAAGATCCGGCTGACCCTTGCCAACGCTAGATGAACTCAATTGGCAAAAAGTGAAAAATGTTTAGAATTAAATTAGTAAAATTGAAATATTTATGACTGAATTAGCAAAAATGCAATAGGTTCAGGCTCTTTGGATAATTTTCCCTCCTAAATTTGTATACTTACAAGTTTTAGTGTAAATCTTGGTTTGTGTCCCCTCCAGACCTAAAGTTACTGGTCTGCCTTTACATATACTTCTAGAAAAGTGGATTGTCGACCTCAAAGACGTTTCATCTGGATGGCAACCTCCCGCAGCCGATGAAGTTGCTATTATATCAGATAAGACGCTATACTTTCATTTAAATATGGTTCACAAGGCTAAAACCTGAACTGTTCTGGTTCAAACTAGGGGCCCGTAATCTCTCTCTCTCAACCAACCGTCATAAAGCAGGTCACTACAATGTGTCGGTGATAGTGAAAGCCGAAAGTAGACCATTGCTATCCTTCAGTGGAGGCTGAAGAACGCAGGGTATGTTATGCATTCAGTACCTTTCACTTCCTGGTACGGCTAAATATATAAATACACAAACTAAACTAGGTTAACATCAAGGGGTCATATAAAAACTGCGGAGTTTGCTTGAAATTTGGATAACAGTATAAAAATCAGGGACTAGGTAATCAGATTATATCTGGGGAATGACCCATTTTCCGGGTCGAAAATCCCCTGTCCTCCTCCAATTGGTCAGCTTTTTTCCTTCAAGATATGTCAGTTCACCATTCCGAAGATCAGTAGAAGTTCCTCCTGGTTTCTGGATGAGTTTGAATCTCCGCTCGTGCTGACAGACATAGATAAGGGGGCAATTAGTGTCGTGTCACCGTATCCGTATCAAACATTAGTTATGCTCCAAATTTGAGTAGTGTAGAAATACCTCTTTTAAAATGATTGAGTACAGATATGGTAAAGTCACATTCAGGTTTATATTGAACGAGTCTGTAATTTTTCCGTATTCTCTTGTATTTGTATATCGTTTTCTTGCGTGATGCAAGAAATCATCTGACCCCTCATAGTCAAAGACACGGATTGAATGATTTCGGTGCGGTCATGAATGATGCCAAGGGCTATCTATTCATTGGTTCTTGATCTTGATCGGGTCAATGAAGCTGGTCAGAATGGACTGAATCAACCGCTGGAGTTAGTTGGAAGATGGTAACTCGTGAAGATAATTTTAAAATGATGATCCAATGAGACGGGAAACATGTGCTTGCAAGTTTGGCTCTTCCTTTATTGGAAAAGATCATCCCACCCTACCCCCAAAAAGAGAACAGGAAAAAAGGATGACTTAATCCATCCCGAAAGAAGACAAGAAGCTAAGGGAAGATAGATAGAACGAAAAAGGAAGAGAAGCTATTGGGGGAATTTTTGTGTGTCCTATTCCATTCTTTATTGATGTACAAAGTCATGTAAATATAGTACAAAATGTATACAAAAGAAAGGAAAATATATTCAATCAATCAAATCTAATATTTAATTGATTCATCCTAATCAATCTCAATCCGAATGGATTTCGTCCAGCTCGAGCATATTTTCCAACACATTTGACATAGTGGAAGCTATTAATGAGCTCTTGAAGCAAGCCAGAAAAGGTATCAGATCAGCTCGAAGTTCTCCAAAAATGATCGTGAGTAGAAGCTAAATGGTAGCTCACAAGATCTCACATCATTACACTTCTCCATATGAAACTGATAATTTAATATAGATTTCAGAAACATTGGATCCAGAGGGAATGGCTGTACTGAGATTTGATGTATTTTGGTGAAAATGAGGGAAAGACAATATGGTCATACTGTACAATGCATTTTCTTTAGGAGCTCATTGAATTGTGGACAATCTCTTAAGTTGGGAAACAAGTAATCATAAACTTGATAAAGCTAGATACACCATACATTTGTTGCACTTTTAGTGGAAGCCGTGCACTACCCCACAACCATTGTAACAATCAGAAGCCACTAGTTTTTTCCAAACACTCGCTTTGCTAATCATCACTAATTCATACAATCACTTCACCAATCATCGCTTTGAAGTCTTAAAAAACTAGATAATTCATACAATCACTTCACCAATCATCGCTTTGAAGCCTTAAAAAACTAGATATTGGATGAAAACTAATCTATGCTGTTTTTCCCTGAATTGTATGTCTTACTTTGCATCAGTCATCTTTCTCATCGAAAGTCCTGACTTTTCCATGGAATAAAAGAACTCCATCAGAAGCTATCTTACTTTATTCATGAAGTAAGGCAATGAAAGTCCACTGCTCAAGCATTTATTTTGCTTTTTCAGATGGAGGACATACTAACGAAACTCTCATTAAACAAAAGCATTTATATCTTGTCGTCTGTCCAAGAAAACCTCAGTGATTATCCAAGGAAGGGACATGCATGAACAAATGGCTTTTTAACGCCTATCTAGCAACCACTCCCGTGAGGACTAGAATTCTATGACCCAATTCTCACAAAACTTCCCTATAAATTCCTCAAACGGTATCCACAACACCAGAAGCGAAAAATATCATGGCAGCTCAAGAAACTCAGGCAGAAATTCCAAGAGACAAGTACCGCTCTTTCTTGTATGATAATGCTGAGAACACTCACTGGAGACATGGCGGTCCTCCCTCATATGAAGATGTGAACAGGCTCTTCGAACAAGGCCGGACCAAGGTTGATGTGATGTTGATGCTGTTCTTGTTGATATTTGTATTGTATTGCTGGTCCTCGCACTTCAGATTTGAAATCGTTACTCTCGCTCATCTTGGTACTGTATTTTTGTTTTGAAGGAGTGGCCGAAAGGATCGTTGGAAGAAACTGTACAAAACGCTATCAAGTCATGGGAAATGGAGGTCTCACACAAGACCCGGGTGCAAGACATCAGGACAATAAGTCCTGAAAAATTCAAGTTAATCATCAATGGTATGGATGTGACTTAGGTTCTATATGATGATTGTAAGTCTCTTATTTGTCCTTTCGAACTCATGAACCCATTGCAGAACATAGTAAGCATACCGTCAGCAGATTTTCAGGATGACAAACATTCTTTAGGAAAGCATAAAAATAAAGAACCTGTTCTACTGTTGTTGTTCTTTCAGGTAGAGATGGTTTATCTGCTGAAGAAACTCTGAAACTCGGAACCTACAACGCATTGCTGAAAACTTCTCTGCCAGAGGAATTTCAATACTACAAAGCTGAAAAAGAGACATTTGAATCTTCTCATGATGCGTTCAAATCGGCCTTTCCTCGTGGTTTCGCATGGGAGGTGCTGGAGGTTTACTCCGGGCCACCGGTTATTGCCTTCAAGTTCAGGCACTGGGGTTTCTTTGAAGGGCCTTTCAAGGGGCATGCGCCCACTGGAGAGATGGCGGAATTTCATGGCCTCGCGACTCTTAAGGTGCGTTGTTGGATGGAAAAATCTTTTATACAAGAAGCATGCGGTTAAAAGCACACAGACTCAAATAGTCTTTCAGCTGGAAATGGTTAATGAGGTTGGTCTAACGTGTTGCCCCAGTGATGAACTAAACCAATCAAATACGTATGAAAATATCAGCGAGTCATTCTCTTTGCAAGGACTTAGAAGTGCATGCACTGCAATTGTAGTCTGGCAATTCATTACAAATGAATCCAAAGTAGATGCTGCAATTGGTAAGCAATAAACTTAGCTGCCGCTCAGACTGGATGGACTGAGTTCGATAAATTTCTGTCAGATACCAGGGAATTCTGTAACTTTATAAAAATTTAACGAGTCAACCATTCTTCTGCAGGCAGGGATGTTGTTTAACCACCTCTTAATTTCTATATCAGGTTGATGAATCACTGAGAGCAGAAGAAGTTGAGATATACTACGACCCAGGACAGCTGTTCGGAGGTCTATTGAAGGGCTCAATTATCCCAGAATCCCACAATAAAGACACCGACTTCTCTGAAGCCACTGCTTGCCCGTTCTCCAACAAATAAATGATACATATAATCTGGATGCCATGCTCATCGAGCTTGCGTGTGTTTGTCATGGCGTGTTTTCATATTCTGTCTTATGTAGTGAGCTGAACGTATCCATGTGCTCGATTATCCCGAAATCCCACAATAAAGACACCAACGACTTCTCTGAAGCCGATGCTTGCCCGTTCTCCAACAAATAAATTATACATTCTCCAACAAATAAATTATACATAAAATCTAGATGCCATGCTCATCGAGCTTGCGTGTGTTTGTCATGGCGTGTTTTCATATTCTGTCTTATGTAGTGAGCTGAACATATCCATGTGCTCGATTATCCCGAAATCCCACAATAAAGACACCAACGACTTCTCTGAAGCCGCTGCTTGCCCGTTCTCCAACAAATAAATTATACATATAATCTAGATGCCATGCTCATCGAGCTTGCTTGTGTTTGTCATGGCGTGTTTTCATATTCTGTCTATGTAATGAGCTGAACACATCCATGTGTTCGACTTATGAATCTGACTTGCCTCTCTCTCGTGTAGCAGAAGATGAACTGGAATAATATTTCTTAAAGGTTCAGTCCGTCAAAGAAAATACAAGATGAAATTGAAGTTCTGCTTCTTCCAACAACTCAAAAACAGTTTTGGCTTTTGGCAATTGCAAGTTTGCAACATCTAACCAGGTTTTTTTCAGTTAAACTATGATAAACCAACAAATGCTGTAACTCGTCCAAACATCCCAAAATCGGTTGAGAGCAACATATAATTTTATTAATCACATATAGATAATGTTACAGGACTATGGCAAATGAAAAAGAAGAAGAAATTGACAAGGTTACAGAGACAAAGGTATGCCTGACATGTTTGTAGACTCTAGAGTACATAACAATAAAGCAACCCAAAATATATGTCATCCTCTTTTTCCTGTAATTACAAAGCACGTACAACAACTCCACAGATGAGATCAACCAACCACCTCATCTTAACGGTACTCAAACTTCGAGTCTACACCACGACGGCATTCATCGATAAGAGCCAGACTTAACATCTCAGTGCAGAATTGATCATCTGGTTTTAACCGCAAAGCCTGAAAACAAATGAACAGAAAGGAAAGACTTAGCAACTCAAATACATGTACGTCTTGAGAAGGTGCTCAGTGTTGAGAAAAATGCTGATAGATGCAACGTATTAATCTACTTTACTGAGTGCATAATGCAAATAGCAAGGAAAATATGCATGAATACCTGGCATAAAAAGTACCGTCAAATAAGTCAATTCAAAATCTTCACATGAACAAAGCTATGTCTACTCAGACTAATTCACACAGATAAATGGAGCGTTCAAGGGAAATAATGCCATTACAGAAATATATGAATCTTACTTTGTGATAATATGTAATAGCTGCCGTGAAGTTGTCCTGCAAAATGCAATCGAAGGAAGCAGAACAGTCAGACCAGTCAAAATTCATCACAAAAAGACAAAGCAGCACCTGAAGTGTGACCACACACCCAGACAGCACCATGCACCCTAAAACATTTTTCTTCTGAATGGTTATCCAATCAACATCAGTGAAATGAAAATATAATCTAAAAACTAAAGCAATATCATAGCCTAAGAATTTTAAGTTGTTAGCCTGAATATCATGCAATGTACTACAACCAATGAAAGAGATGTGCCATGACATGCCCAACATATTACACTCTTAAAGCTGTTAAAGATCACTCAGATTTCAGTCACTTCTGTCTTTTAATATTCAGAAGCCCTACAAAGTTCTGTCTGCAATGAAGAGAACCATTACATGCTCTTTCAAATATGACAAGACTATCTTCATAACTATTAGTTGCATCTTCAACAGTTTAGACTCAAGCCATGTATCTTAAACTTAGGTAACACATCCCATATGAGTTGATGCATAATGGATTTCTATCGTCACCAAGCATCACTCTTCTTTTGCTTGGGAAAAGTCCTCTAAATGCTCAAACAGCCGCACGGAATGTGGAACAAACAGTACCATGATGTTCCGGAAAAGGGGCAAATGGCTATAGAAAGAGAACTTGGATTTAAGAATACAACTTCCAAATTTACTTAAGGCTGCAGGTGGATTGAGTGTAGCCCTTGCACTTTATGTGCCAAGAGCATATAGTGGAATATTTGTATTGTCTAATTGTAACATGGAGACAACCACTGATACTTCCCACTAGCCAATCGAGGCACCTTTTTGTAATCTTAACCCCCCTCAGGTACTTTAAATTTGCTTACAACGGTTGAGTTAGAAGACTTATATACAAGAAATATTACTGGATCAACCAAACCTTCTTTCAGGACTTGGAATATTCAAAAACTTTAATTAGCCTAATTTAGATTTAAATAAAGTAAGACAAGCCTCTCTAGCCAAATAAATCTCATCCAACCTCCAGAAGTTCTCAATTGATATACACGCAGTGGAACTATTATTAAATAAGGTCATCTAAAACTTTCTTATATAAATGAAGCGTTCACAAGCAAAGGATAATTAAATATTCGTATATTTGTCTGCAGAGCAATCACTGCCTAATTAAATTATGAAAGTTAAAAACAACAAAGATATTATTAAATAAGGTCATCTAAAACTTTCTTATATAAATGAAGCGTTCACAAGCAAAGGATAATTAAATATTCGTATATTTGTCTGCAAAGCAATCACCGCCTAATTAAATTATGAAAGTTAAAAACAACAAAGATATTATTAAATAAGGCCATCTAAAACTTTCTTATATAAATGAAGCGTTCACAAGCAAAAGATAATTAAATATTCGTATATTTGTCTGCAGAGCAATCACCACCTAATTAAATTGTGAAAGTTAAAAACAACAAAGATAATACATAAATTACAAAAAGGAGTATCCAAATACCTGCAAATGGTAAGTGTAAGCAATACCAGCATAAGTGCACACGCTTCTTGTGGATAATGCCAGAGCTTTCTCATAGTTCAATATTGCTTCATTGTACATCCTGAACATGCAGGAGATGAAAGGATTAGGTTCAGCAAAGGATAAACCAAACATTCTGACAAATTATCAATCTCGAAAAGCACATTTCAAGCGAAACAGGATGAACAACCCCTGAAAAGTAAGAACAAATTAACATGAGATGGCTTGCCACCCAAACCCATTCTCCCACAAATCAGCCCCCCTCCAAAAATGATAACAGAAAAAGGATGGCTGGGGAAAAATAAATTTGAGAGAGCTAGAAGTAATATATATTCAGTACTGCTTGTTTATGAAATTCACATGACATCTTGAAATTCATTTTTTTGAAATTTTGTCAAGTTTTAAACTGAGCATATTTCAACATTTAAATCTTGCAAGTTATTTCAAAATTTTGTCAAGTTTTAAACTGAGCATATTTCAACATTTATTTTGCAAGGTTCATAAGAAACATAAAAGACAAGAGTAAAACAGAATCACGATTATATTCTGTTAGCCTTCTTTGCAGCAACCAAAGTAGCTGAAACTTGCATATCAAAGTCTAGTATTCTTCTTATTATGATTTGGTGGACCTGAGCCACATCTCATTGAACACACAATTATGAATTCTACTTCAAACATGAGTAAAATAGTAATATGCAACTTCAGTAAACGCTTCATCAAAACCTCTTCCAGCTTCCCAACAATCTTGCATAAAAAAGCTGGTTGCAGAGAACAGCCTTTGTAATTGTAAACACTCAACTAGGATAAGAAAATAAAAACAAAGAAATAGACAAGCCACTCACGAAAGAACTTTACATACTTTAATTTTCTGTATGAATGAGCTAGATTAACAACAGTGGGTTCCCACATTTCACTCAAAGAAGATGAAATGTGAGCCAAAGTTTTCTCAAACCACCGAACAGCTTTGTTATACCTGGAAATGTCCCAAAAGGCATATTTAAAAGCAAGTCAGTGTCAGAATCTCAGAGTATCTTAGCAACCATCAACAACTATTATTGACAAAAAACTGCAACCTACTGCTTTGAAAAGACTCAGAATAGAGTGCTAAAACATGAAAGGATTCATGCAGCAATCCACAGCAAGTGCGATAATGCCTAGTTTTTAGAAATTTCCAGAGAACAACCTAAAGCAAGGAAAAAAACCAAGCAACCAAGCCTCCTTACTCTTTCATGTGATAGGAAACAACTCCTAATTCGTTATATACAAGAGGGTCCGATGGGCAGATTGTTTTAGCCTGCATGAAAAACTGAACAACAAAGAGGACAATCAGAAGTGCGTGTTATCAAATCACACATCCTAATGATCTAATGATCACTGTTATGATCATAGAACATGGTGAATATAGCTGCAACTTTCTCCATAAGTTTCCAACTATAAACATATATTCTTGATGCACAAGGTTACTTAATAACTAGTGGGAAAGATCAATATTACTGTTAAAACTAAGAGGATGCATCAGTTCTTTAACCCCAGAGGACACCCCACCATACACTCTTCTAGAAACTAATATCATCTTTAGCACTTATTACATATCAATGCCAAATGCCGACAATGCCGACATTCTCAAAACTACATTTAAAAGGCCTTGGCTGCATCATTAATTCTCTAGGAAAATCAACCTAACATGCACTCCTATATATCTCACAGAAACCTTCTTGTTCTTTTTTTTTTTTTTGGGTAGGCGGGGGGGGAGGTAAAAGTATCACCAACACGATGTTTAGAAAAGGAAGGAAAAACACGGATTGAAAGTTTGGGGGAAAGACGAGGAAAATTTTTTTAAAAAAAATTGAGAAGGGAGATGAGGGAAAGTGTAAAGTTTTTGGCATTTTCCAACCAAATTCTCATCTCCCCCATCCCTAACATAGCATAGAAGAAAAGTGAAGGTATAAATATTAGCATACACAGGAGGGATACAAAGAGATAACAAAATAAGAAGTATATGGTGAACTCCAGTACAAAAAGAGTTACACTTACGGCTGATGAAGATTTCGTTCATGGATCACTTAATATTGACACAGATAACTAATGAAAGAGCAAACCAAGAATATTTTCTGATATTCGTAAACACGGCCATAATAACAAATTTCCAAGAGGAGTAATATACCTGCTCAGCAAGTTTAAAACTATGTGTTCTCATGTACTCCATCCCAATGTATAATGTCGGCAAATGGCACCTGGAATAAAAGAATATCAAGATTCAACCTGTAAAAGGACCACTGTCACATAACAGTAGAATTTTAACAGTTTTGAAGACATTTTAGACCAAAAACCACTAACAATAACTCAATGGGTATGTAATTCCTCAAATGACAGAAGAAGGTGGAATTTTGAATTTGTAGAAACCACAGGCGCTCTATAAAGGAACTGATTTAGATGAAATCTTGGAAGGAAAAAGGAATTATCAAAAATAGTTACATCTATGATAGTATTGTTAGACCGATTCTATTCATTTGTCCTTTCAGTATCTTAAACTTCCACACATATAAGAGTAATCAAATTTGAAGTTCTGTCATCGAGTCATACAAAGAGCATTCAACAATGCAAAACATAAGAAGCATCTGCACAGGCATGCAGGAGTTATGTACATGAACCGCACTTACTTTGGGTAAGTCTCCACTCAAGCAAGATCACTAATTTCTCAGAAAAAGAATACAGCCACAGAAAGCATAACTAGCGAGAACAAAGTTGCTCGAAGGAGTCCATAAGATGCAGAGTTATAAATAACTAAACAAAAAGCTTGTGTAACTACCCAGGAAACAAACGAGCAGCAGTGCGATATGCAGACATAGCCTGATCCCCTTCATCTTGAGCAGCATAAGCATTTCCATAACCGATCCAAGCAGGAGGGAATGTACCATCCAGGTTTGTAGCCTTGCTGTAGGAGAAAACAAGCAACACAAGATAACGAATTCGGATTTGTCATTATGATCAACGGGCAGGCTGGCCAAGAGGGAAATGGGCAGTCTTGGGCAAGAGCTTACATGAGAAAGCCCGCACACCCATCTTTGGCTTGGGCATAGCCCAGCCCAAAAGTTCCTTCACACATTTTATATAAGGGCAGGTATGGGCAACACATTATGCATGACCTTGGGCCCAAGCCGGCCCAATGATCACCTCTATTCATGACATACTATTGCTCAAACCATCTACGTAAGAAAGTGCATAATAGCTTACAGTCAATTCTCCAGCTTGGTTTTCCCGCCAAATTCAGAAAAGGTTAAATTCAATCCGTACAAAATTATGAAAGTGTTTGAGGCGACTCTTAATGTATCAAAAGCATTAAAAACTTTTAGGTGCTCAATGTCAAATCAAATTTTTATTCAAACTCTCAAAATTGAAAGAAAAGACAAGTTCTGAATATCTGAAGAATAGAGGTGGATCATGCTCAATAAAGAAGAAAACAGTAATTGATTTGGTAAATATTTCCAGAACATATGCTTTCGAAGAATTGTAAAAGTTCTAGACAACTCCAGCCAAATAACCATGTCTTTATATAGCAGTTAGCGGGCATAACATTTGCTCAGACTATAAAGTTTGATACAGTGGATCATGTTCACAGCCTGGCTTTGCTCTTGTGCTAAAACGACAGACTTGCTCAACTTTTACAGTAATCAATTGGACATCAAGGAGGCACATTCTAAAGGTTAACCTTAAAAATGTTAGAAGATATCAGATGACTCAGTTTAGCAGAATTGATTGACCGACAGTAAGCTTGGAATTTAAAAGTGCTGAAGTCTTTCATCAGTAAGATGATAAAAAGGGCCTAGTAGACTTGTCCATTAACAAAGGAAGAAGAGCAACTGACAATCCACATCGGTAACACATAAAGACAGGTGAAAACAATACTCAACTGACACAATAGCATTACTTAATACGGTTTCTGGGAAAGGTGTGCATGAAAGACAAAAGGACCCCTTATGTTCCCTCGATAAAAGAAATTAACATGTTCAATCTCAATGAGCAACAATGATTTATACCTGAAATATCGCCGTGACTGGTCATACTTCTTAATGCAATAATAGTAGCAACCGACAGCAAACCATGACAGAGCCCTACAGAGAAACATAATCAAATAATTTGCTCATGCAACCCACAATAGTAATATAGCTATAAAATCCCAACAAGTCACAACACTCATCGTGGTACTTTGCCGGTTGCCGCTTGTGACAAAACAATGTTCAGTCTTTCTACTCAAAGAAGCTATTGGAGAATGTCTAGGACTGAAAATACGACAAAAAATGATGCATTCAGAGATAATATTCAGTTGATTAGCATTACATACTTTCCTCCTGCATATATATGGCTAAGTGAAGACTCGCTAATACAATAAGTCAAACAGTCTCCAAACACCACATCTGTGAATTCCAAATGATAATTATCCAACAAAGTAGAAGGGATGACCACCAGAATATTCATTAGAAAATTACTGTTTAACATCGCAAAGGCCTTGAGATATTGAAATAAAAGAGCAGTAACAGGAAAACTATACTCACTTTTGGGGATAGTCCTTCACTAAGTTGCATGCCATAAGGTAAAGTTCATTTGAATGACCAAGTTCAGTAGCAGCTGTTAAATGCACCAGAGTACATTTCATATGGAAGGGATCTTTCTCGAGCAGTCTAAGACATTAAGGAGAATCCAGGTCAGGTATTGACAGGAGTGGCCATTGTAAGCTCCAAGTTGGTCATTCTTACATGGAAGTCAATTCAAAGCATTTCTGATATTCACCACACTGATGATAGTATTCAGCTTTGCATGCCATTAGATCAGTATCATTCTTCAGGGTCCGCATGAAAGATTGCTCAGAAGGATTACTACTGTAACTTTCATTCTCAAGTTCTTTAAACTTGGCCTCCACAACATTCTCTTTGTCATACTGAAAAAAAATAAACTGATCAAAATGCAGGACTGGAAAAAGAAATGTAAGCAGTTCCCAAGTATGTTTTGCATGACAAAGAGCTTGTCTTAGCTGCACCTTACTACCTTCTTTATCAGGCATGAATAGAAAGAAGAGAGCCATTCATCTTCTGGACCAAAATGCAGTGATGAAAGTAAACTGGCTTCTGTAAAAACAAAGGCATAGTTTCATATGGCACCATACTCAAAATCGAAAAATCTAGAATCATGAAGCAACAGTCTTGTATGTCTATAAGGTCTCAGAGTATGTTGTGATTCATCATGACAAGCCACATAGTTTAGTACTTACCATAAAAACCCATAAAGTAAAATGATGTGGAGACCCACTAATTATGTAACTTTGGACCTAAAAGACCTAATATACGACAAGAAGAAAGTACGAGATAACATATATTTCAACTCCACCTTCTTCACTTGAAAGCATGTGATTGTTGATAAGACATTCCAAAGCCTGAAAAAGAAGAAGACAAAACAGTGAGGAGATCATTGCAAATGAGGAGTGATACTCGTTTCATCAATATGCTAATTTAGAGAGACTACACAGAAGTTTCATCACAAGAAGCGAGAAAATGACAACCGTAAAAGAGGAAACAACAAATATACAGAAACACTACACAGATAGAAGGAAACATCTTCACCACCAAAAATAAGAGAAATTTACTGCGGCAATTGTCACACATACCTCATAACAGAGAGGATCGGCTTTTACAGCGGCTTTGTACCTTAAAGAAAACACAGCAAAATGTTAAAAATTGACAGACATGTAGCTGAACACGTGTTTCTTCTGTTGTCATCAAGACAATAACAAAATTCAGGGAGCTCAACATAAACATTAATTCTCCAACATACAGCTATGATTACATTTGACAAGAAACAAACATTTGGATTTTCACCATCAACAGAAACTAGGATTGTAACAAGCCATCCAGCCACAAGTAGCTCACCAAAATGAATAAGTGCAAACAAAATAGGCATAAGGAACCAACCATTGCCGGGCTTGGGAACGATTTTCCAGAGCCTCATATGCCTTGCCTCTCAAAAAGCATATAGCTGAAGATATCTGTCGAAAGAAAGAAATCATTAACATGCTTATTCAATATTTGCAGGGTAACGTTCTACCATAATGACTCAATCTCATGCTCCTTGGGGATGGTCAGCCCAAAGCATTTGTCATTTTTTTTTTTTCAATTTGAAGCAGTCAATTTGGCACAAATAAAGACCAGATTAGTTACCAAACACTGGATAAGCAAAAAGGCAAAATGTAGAATAGAGATATGCGGGAAAATAAGGTATCCGATTCTCACAGTTCCACCACCATGAAGTTCACAATTATTCCCTTCAAATAAAAATTTTATCCTAAACGCCTGCTCACATTTAATTCAGCATGTCTTACAAGACAATTATCGAAGGCCATCACCTTCTACTACCGGAAGGGAAAACCCAGATGCCGCTTACTCAAAAGTGTCCATCTAAATAATAAGATTAAACAAAATGGCTTCCCCCCTTCACAATGACAAATAAGAATAGTTCTGCCGTGTTAAGTAAAATTGCGAGACACGGATTGTTTTCCTTTTCGATCAGAAAAAGACTCGCAACAGCTGCGGGCAACTCACATTGATCTCGCGGTCCTCCCCATCCTTATCTAAGTACATGGCATTAGTTTCCTTCGTGTCGTACACATTCCCATGTTCGTCCACCTTGGCATCGCCGAGCATCAGCAGACACTGATCCCACTCGTTCAGTTCCTCCTGTTCAACACAAGCAAGTTCAGATTTTTTTTTCTTCCGAGAGGAAAACAACACGCCAATGCCCAACCCAATCAACAAAAACAATAAAGAGAGAGAGAGAGAGAGAAGGGATTAAGATAAAGGGGACTTGCGAGGCATTTGGCGGCGAGGTAGCGGAAGCGGAGGTCGCGGAGGACGATCTTGGAGGCGTTGAGGAGGTGGAAGGCGCGGCGGTAGTGGCGGCCGAGGAAGAGGGCCTGGGCCTGCATGTAGACGTCGGCGGGGTCGCGGGTGAAGGCGGCGACCTTGTCGGCGAAGAAGATGGCCGACGAGTAGAGGTGCTTGGTCACGCAGTCCCTCACCACCCCCCGCAGCTTCTCCACCTCTTCCTCCCTCATCTCCTCCGCCGTCGCCGCTCCGATCTGAACGCCGATCGACAGAGAGTTTGCGAATGGAAGAAAGAGTGAATTTTTGGAGTGAAATGAGCGGGAGGATTGCCCTTTTGGTGAAGAGGGTAGGGTTTTAGCGACTACTATTGAATATATAAAATAAAGTGGAACCCATAGAGCAAGCTCCGTTGTAGTCTAGTTGGTTAGGATACTCGGCTCTCACCCGAGAGACCCGGGTTCAAGTCCCGGCAACGGAATTCTCTATTTTTTTAATCTTATCTCATTCCCTTTTTTTTTTTGTGGGGCATTTTATGATATTGACGGATTTGAGAAACTATTTTACTGATACGAACCAAAAGTGAAGGATTTGTACCATTTGATGCGGTGTAAGCATTATGAAACTTTTCTCCCCGTTTTACTTGCTCAAGACTTTCCTTTCCTTTTTGCTTGTAGTGAGTTTGGCTCATCGCCTGCTTTTGGGACCAACTTTGTCAAGTACCTTTGGGTGTCGAAAGCCCATTTGCTCAAATATTGAGTGTTTGGGAACATTTTTGAAACCTACCTTGAAGGAATGCTGGCCTTTCTAAGGCTGAAAGCCCAAGGCAAGTCCTAGACTACTTTGAGCTTTCAGCATTTTTGAAAGACTTGATGCACTGTTCATCTTCTCCTTCGTCAAATTCTCAGATGTCAGCTAGCAATGTTGCAATAGGTTGGAGAGAGGCCGGCGTGGTCGCAGCACCCCGACAACCATCGTCAACCAGTCACACGGCCTAGATCTGGGTGGTGCGACCTTGCCGTGACCCAGATTTGAGTCGTGAAGGTCGCCTAGGTCACGGCGACCCACGACCTCGCTTGGGTCGCGTGACGACGACCCTCACCGCACCATGTCCTCTGCATGATGACCTAGCCGGATGCTGCCCTTTGCCGCACCGCCTCCCCCTCATCAAACCGCCTACCCTTCGCCGGCGGTAACCAACAAAGCCCTTGGTCGGCGATAACCAGCGAAGCCCTTGGCCAGCCAACTCTCCTCTTTTTTTTCCTATTTTTTTAATAACAAAAGTCTTTTGCAAATTTAATTTACCCAAACATTATTTTACTCAAAGATATTTCACAAATAGATTTACCAAACACACTTTGCATTTTGAAAAACTCCTTTAACTCAAGGGCCTTTACATTTTCTTAATGACTTTTTCCAAAAATCTTCCCAAACGCACTCATCATAGTTCAACTAGCTACCTACCCATTTTGAATGAACCTCCACATTCATTCAACTGTGCCGGCACTATTTGTGAAGAATCCGAGTTGGTTTGTGTCACGAAGATTGATGCTTTTGAGTTTGTACTTTTTTTTGCTAATTAAGTCATAAACCTTTAATTATATAAATTAAATCATAAATATTTTCACATTTCACCAAATGAGTTCATTCAACCAATTTTGGCAAAAAACCACTAAAGTGAAAGCTAGTGAGCCACTTACATGGCATAATCGCGTTAAATTGGACAAATTTTTGACTTTTTAAATAATTTTTAAATTTTTTCTTTCTTATTTTCTTTCATTCCTTTTTTTCCCAACTATGGGCCAATGAGAGTTGTGATGCCTTGCCTAGTCTGGGCAAGGGCCATGATACTTTGCCTAGTACAGAAGAGGACAATGATGCCCTTGTGACGACGGCGTTGTAGCCCTTG
Organism: Eucalyptus pauciflora; assembly: GCA_007663325.1. NCBI lineage: Eukaryota > Viridiplantae > Streptophyta > Magnoliopsida > Myrtales > Myrtaceae > Eucalyptus > Eucalyptus pauciflora. The sequence goes on along the minus strand of VMYD01000177.1, from coordinate 306,685 downwards.
TCGGCTAGAGTTGTAAAAAAAAAAAAAAAAAAGGAAAAGGAAAATTAAATAAAGAAGAGTTCAAAAAAATATTAATAAATTGTTAAAACTATCCATGTCGTCACTGGTTATTGGTCTTACTAGCGTTCATGTCAATGATTTTCTCATCAAATTTGGTCAGATGGACTACATTGGCAAAGCGTAAAAAATATTTAATACTTAATTGACACAATTAAAATATTTGAAACTGAATTGGTAAAAATATAATAAATTTATGACTTTTATGGACAATTTTCCCAAAACATCCCCCTTAAATTAAATTGAGAGGCATTTAAGAGCACTTTGAATTAGGAGTGTCAATAGTTCGATTCGGTTTCGGTTTTCAATAAATCTAAACCAAAGTAAACCAATAAAGTAAGTAGAACCGAATACGAACTGAACTAAAAACCCAACTAAGTTTGGTTTGATTTTCAGTTTTTGCCTTATTTTTTGGAACCAAACAGAATAAAACGTGAGAAATATGAAAGATTTAAAATTGGGCATTTATTTTTTCTTAAGAATTTTGGTTTGGGTGAAATAACCTTAACAAAAAAATAATAATAATAATAACGATTATCTTTCCATTATTCGAATCAAAATTGAATTTAATTGAATTGGACGTGCATAAAATTTCGGTTCAGTTTTTCGATTCAATTTTGACACCATGCTTTGAATGCCCTAAAGTGCAAGTAAGGAATTAATAGCAAAAAACGAAAAGCCCAAGTGAAGAGCATGAAACAGGGTATTCTTGTACGGTTAATAAATGCAATCGGAAGAGAGTGAATTTTGAGCCAAATAAGAGGGAGGTTTGCCTTTTGGCGGCAGGGGGAGTGTTTTAGTGACCAATATTGAATATATAAAATAAAGTACCATGTCCGTAACAACTCCGTTGTAGTCTAGTTGGTTAGGATACTCGGCTCTCACCCGAGAGACCCGGGTTCAAGTCCCGGCAACGGAATCCTTCCTTATTTTAATCCCATTCTTATTTTTATTTAGTTTTATTTTTTTTTGGTGATGATATTTAATTCGCATGGGCAAGAAATTCACTCGAGTGTCATTTCTACACGTGACAGTATTTATAGCCGATGCGATTGACAAGAAATTTCATCAGATTACAAATTTGAAAGCCTTGTGTATCTCGTTTTTCTCTCGTGCATTGATCAACCGTCCATGTCCGAGCCATCTTCTCAAGCGTCATCCTCCGACACCACCTCCGAGTCCACCGACAGCCCGACCATCCAGATGGTCTCGAGGTCGGTTTCCGACAGACTCCTCGGCAAGTTCTTCGACGCCCATCAGTTCGACTTCGACTACGAGCAGAGCAGTCTCTGGTCTCCCCCGATAAGCCGAAGCGTGTACCTGGATTCACCCGGAAACGCCGTGCGCTGCACGGAGGACGACGGAATGGGGTTGAGAGTGAAGAGTGCAAAGAGGGCTCACCGGAGGAATCGCGTCTTTCGATTCAGCGTAAGCATTATGAAACTTTTCCCCCCGTTTTACTCGCTTGGAAACTTCTTTTTCTTTCTTGTTTGCAGTAAGTTCGGCTCATCACAGTGAACTAGCTACGCATACTCATTCATTCGGTAGATGCTTCGGCAGTGCTGACATTGTTTGCAAAGAAGACCAGGTGGTTTGTGTTGCAAAGAGTAATGCTTTCAGGTCTACGCTGTTTTTTGCAGGCCTTCTGGTGCTTCTAAAGAATAGATGAAATATCAGGGTGTGCTGGCTTCTCTTTAATCATCATTTGGAGGACATGGAAATGAATACAATCTCTTCTTGTTTTGTTTCCATGGATGAGCTTTCATTCGGTGTATCTTCCGCTTAAAAGAATCACATCATTCGAACGAAATCCAAATCTTAAAATCCTGATCATTTGACTCTGTCTATCTTCACCATCGCACGATCCTTTTGATGGTTCATTTTTGGCTTCTCATTTTCAATTATTACGTGAAGTAGGATGCTTTTTGCTCACGACTGTCGACCCCTTCATCAACTACAACACACTTTGAAGTCGAAGTTCACAAGAAAATCATAAGATGCCGTGTCTCCCAAACACTCTATAAAAGTTGCAGCATTCGCTCTCAGAATTGAACTCGGAACTATAAGTTGATGTATGCATTTCGTGTTTAATGTAAGAATTTTTATGGGACTGCTGTTAACTGTTCCAAAAGTTTAAGCTGTTAGATGAAATCGTGATTTAATATTTAATTATATTAACATTTCCCCTCACGTTTAGTCTGTCAATTGTTTTAAAAATTTAAATTATCAGATGAATGTGTGGTTTGATATTTTAGTATGTAGAATGAGGTTTGAATGAAGCTGAGGCGGTGGGGTTCGAATGAAGAACAATGACCCATCAGTGGACGTAACAGCGCCGGGTCTAGCAAAGAGAATTTCCAGATATTGGAGTCCATGAAATCTGCGCAAGGGTCCATTAAAGGTGTAAAGGCGTCAGCTTTCTTCGTGTCCTCCAGATTTCTTCCTTTTTGTCTCCAATCACTCAGGATTATATTCCCCTCGCTCACTTTTGGTTTCCTTCGTTAAACTGTTGGGAACAGTGAACAGACCAGGCATTAGTGCTGTCTCTTTCCCTTTCTTCCTTTCTGGATCTTCTTTGTTCTTTCCTTAAACCATGTTATGATGATTAGGCATGGAGTTTTAGTTAAATTACTGTAGCATTGAATCCTTTTTTTTTTCCTTTTAAATGAACAGATCTCAGTTAAGTTACGAAACACTTATAATGCTTTGTATTGTGTTGAAACATCTGTCGAAGAATTTTAATGGATTATATCAATAAGTGTCTCGAGATACTTGTTAAGCAACTAAATAAGTAAAAGTTTTGCACTTTTCAATACATCGAGACGTCTTGGACTTGAATCAGGGACCTTGCCCTCAAAAAACTCGTAAACCTTAATGCACAGACGCCAAATTAGTCCCAAGCTTTTAAATTTGGCAAATTTAATCTTAAACTTTTTAACGATTTGCCAATATAGTAATTCGGCAAATATTGACAAGCTATTATTGGCATGAATGCTTGTTATGCTACATGGCATGACCAATATTGACGTGTGCATTTTTTGCATTTTTTAAAACCTTTTTCTCAAATTTTTATGAAGTTTTTATAATTTTTTTTCCATTGTGGGGCCAGGGCTATCACCCTTGTCAGACTTCAGCAAAAAAAAAAAACACTAAAGAAAGACAAAAAAACATAAAATTTATAAAAAAAATTAAGAATTTTTTAATACAAAAATTGTCATCATTAGCGTCAACCATGCCATATAAGTTCACACGAGCGATTTTTGGCCTACCTTGACAAATCGTTAAAAAGGTTTAAAATTAAATTTGCCAAATTAAAAAGTTTATTAAAAAGTTTAACACTAAACTGACATTCTTATAATAAGTTTGTGACTTTCTTTGATAATTATTTCCATGCATAATCAATATTTTGAAAAAAAAAAAAAACGAATAGATCCTTATTAAGTAAACTTACTAAAAACTTTGCACACTCTATGGACAAAATAGTATCTATGGAATGGGAGAATGGATGTCAGGCGTCTCCTCAGAATCATATGCGAGACAGATCACGCCTTTATCCTTACTTTGATGCCAAGCCAATCCCAACAAATTAGCACTTTCTATATCCAAATAAAAGAGATTAGTCAATCAAAACCTCCGACGCAGTTCATTAGCCGGCTCTTGCCCTACAGGCACGTCATCATGGGCCAAGTTATTCAATCTGTCTGACCTTAATGCGCTCAATCAACGCGCCTTTTGTCCGCTTTCGTTGTCGCATCCGGCAATCGATCTCACATGCGCACAGAAATCGGAATATGATTTTCGCAGCACCGTCGTGTCAACGGGGTGTATTTTATTGCAGATGCATAGGTGCAACTTGAGGTGGTCAACCAATTATTTACAGCTATTGTATAAGCGGACGGCTAATCAGATGCCGTCACAAGCCCCGCGAGATGCCATCTTGGAGCTTACGAGGATTCAGAAAACTGCATGTTTTTCGACATTTTCGCCCGCTTTTCTTTGTTTTTGGTACCCGAAGAAACTCTTGCTAATTAGACTACATAGAATAATGGCACTACAAATGCATGATGAAAAGTTCCGACAAAAAAATTAAGAAAAAGGAGGCCGGCAGCCACCAAACTCAAACCTCAACTAAACCAAGCATCTGAATATAATACTACGTGATTATACAATGCGACCTCAAGCTTCAATTAATCTAGATTGCGCTGATTTAGCCAACTAACGTGACCCTTTTGTCTCTGACTCTTCTAGCTAAACGCGTGCAAATCCCTGTTATAAATAGCTCGCTCACTGCCTCCTCGTATCCGCCATAAGAAGTCACACATGCCAGTCTTGTCCTAAACACACCGCATAAGTCCTAAACCTTTTGCCTTTTCCGGTCTGGTCAGAGATAGTATTTGCTGTACATGGCTCGGCTCGGGTATCTCTTGCGTATCTTCATTGTTCTAATCATCATCAGCTGCTGCCCGTCGTCTTCAGAAGCCCGAAGGTTGCCGCTGTTAGAGGAAAGACTGCTTCCGAGTGCCGCATCTAGCGGCATTATAACACTTCCCTATGAAGGGCATTTGACAGCTATCGACGAGGAAAAACTATCCGGTCTTCACGTTGCCAACGATGGCAGAGTATTGTACCAGTCGGTCCCAAGTCCCGGAGTTGGTCATTGATCCAAAGATAACACGTCTTCAATCTACTGCATGAGCTTGATCTTGACAATTTATCAGACGAATAAGCTTCCTTTTTTCTTGTTCTTTGCCTGGACGTGGGGTAATTTACTACTTCACCTACAAATTCCAGGGTATGCAAAAAGAGACAATCTAGATTTATAGGTTAGATTTTATTGCTGGTAAGCAGCGTATTATAGAAGCTTTTGTATACTTTTGGATGCTCAAAATGATAAATTAAAGGCGAAAGCTAGGGAAGGTGTAACAGTAAGTTTATGAAGCAAGCCTTGTGAGTGAAATTTCCATGGTAACATTGCCCATTTCCGACATATTCTTCACTGATAAATGACGGACCAAGTCTGAGATGAAACAAACGGTTCAAAATGTTCTTTATGTACCAGAAGCATAGCATATGACCACTAAGTGCACTGAGCTAAAGGATTATTCAAGACTGAGAATTCAGGCTCCATCTTGGGCTAGGCTTGGCAGACCATTGAGTCTAAAAAGATACAACACCTAGACCTTCGTGTCCCCATTATCAGGTGTATTACGAAAGTGGTGGGCAGCGTTCTGCTGCCATACATACCTGTTGGATTAAGCACGTGTCTTCAAAACCTTTCAGAGAGAATAGGAATCTCAGTTTGAAAGATTAAAAGCATGCGAAGTAAAGCTACAAAATGATACGTGTATAAGTTCCAACAGAATGCATTTCATCCAAATATACATCATACAAGACAGTGAAGATTAAGACAGCTGAAGGACTCCTTCCCTGTCCTCCTAACATCACAGGACGTTGGGAATGTCTCAAACAAACCGTCAATAAATTCACTGTGGATTGCCAATACAGCCAATCTTCGCATTTTCATTCTTCAGAAGTACCTATGATCAGGTAGAATTATATCTGAAGGAAAATGAAAAGTAAACAAAGAGAAGTGTAGCCATGTTGGAAGTAAGTCCCCACAGCACATTTAGCAACCTGGTATGCAGTTTTCCTCTTCTTCCTGTGATCCGCTTAAGCAGATCAAGATAATTGCTTCCACTCAAAGATACAATTAAATCCTAAAAGCATATTGGCATATCTGCGGCTCATGCTGGTTTGGAAGTCATTAGATAGACCTGACAGTGTAAAACTGCTCTGGCAATTCTGAACCCAGGAACAACAGTAAAGGCCACCTGTTGGTCATATTCTTCCGGCATATTGTCTGCTGCCAGCAGCTCCTCCTTGGCCACAGGTTCCATAAAAACTTCATTAAACCTACACCCTCTGCTCACTTGAAAAATGGAGGCATGATGTTCGAGTGAGAATCCCAAGCAATGCAGGAGCCAAATTCGCTTTGCCATTTCCAAGAAAATACAAAAGAATGTGGTTTCAGGAAATTCCCCGGCATTGAGCTTATTTCTGAGCCTTAAGTTGCCATAGAAAGCCAGTTCCATTTGAGGGTGGATGAGCCGCATATACTTCACCCGACAAAACTTGGCAAATGCTGATTCAGGATTCTCGCGAAGGGAATCCATTGGCTCGCGAGAAATGAGCTCCACAAATCTGTCAAAAAATAGCTGTTGCTGGCTTTTACTCTCCTGTGGTAAGGACTCTTTTGGCAGGGAAAAGTCTGGGCATTGGAACCCGTCAAACATTTCCCGACAAACATGGGATTCAAATGCAAAACATTTATGGTCTTCTTTCTGATAAATCACGCCAGGTTCTATTGCAATAGCTGCTGCATCGAGATCCCAGCAAGCGGCTTTCATCTCATCAACCATGGATCGAACAAAGTTCCGCAGGGACTCAGTAGTGTACTTAAGAAATGCATCAAAATGGATATGGTTCAACCTTGATAACTGTATATTCTTGAGATCAGAGAATGGCCAACTTCGCTCTGTGCTCTTGATGAGCAACCTGTTCTGCCAGCTTGATTCCTCCAACTTCTCGCTGAGAAATGCAATCTCAGATTCCTTGAGCTTAATCTGACGTTCCAGCTTCTTCACCATAATTTCATATGTTTTTACCATACTCTTCTGCTCTTTGATTTCGGCCAACAAAGAACTCTCGAGTGGAAGGTCAAGCTGCTCATTCACATAGGATTGCTTCAAGTCAGCCAAATTCTTCAATTCAGATACAATGATCTGGTCAGCCATTCGAATCCCGTCGCTATCATAGGGACGCTGAGAAAACTGCAAGTGGGCATACGCCGCCTTTAATGAAGAAATGCTGGCAAATAATTCAGCAAGAAGCACGTCCAAGGCATCCCATTGCTGAGAACCCTTCTCTATACTATCGAACTGAGGCAGAGCATCCCAATTTCGGTCTTCCTCTAGCAAAACATCCGTAACTTTATCTCGGGGCTTGATTTTCTGAACAAAATTATCAACTGGGGCAACCCCAGTAGTGGATCGAAGGTGGAGAAACTTCGCAAAAGCTTGCACAAACTTATTCTTCGATGGAGTAACTGCAGACTGTTGAGCAGAATCCATCTGCAGAAAGAAAGAGGTAATAGAGATAGATTATCAAAATTACGATTACCAAGTCGTTCAACGGAAGCTCAAGGTTGTCAAAGAACAAGGATACTATTATAACGGGTCACTAGGAGCTATGATGAGCATGGTGAAGAAAGCAGAAAGTGGCATGCTTTAATACTCAGAAAGAGGCCATAAATTGAGGCCATGAAACGAAATTTCCTTAAGATTTGTCCTCCTCGCTTTATAAGATTCTGTTCTTTCTTTTGAAAAGAGTTAAAAAGTACACTCCAAAGCAAAGCATATAAGTTGTGAAAAAAGATGAATAGAAAATAATGAGGACAAGTGGGAGCCTTGGATGAGGTGACCGATTCAAGAAAGATGCCCAAAGGCTGCAATCCTCTAGATTCTTCAAAAAAAAAAAAAAAAATTCATATTTATGAAGAACTCATGGAACTCATGTAATTATTTTACCTAACGTTCTTTCTCTATTGGTTGTGATGTGACCCCTCTTGAATCAACAACGTTTAAAATCTCCCCAACCACCGACTTAAACGAAGAAATAAATTCACGAAAACGAATTTGCTTACGAGCAGGCGGTCGACACTAGTAGAAGATGAGATGCCATTTACTACAAGGCTGCTACACCATACCTGTGAAATGGTCTCTAGTGACATATGCAGCAAGCACAAGTGCACGGCGACGCGTTACAGAGAGTTTGAACCAAAAACAACTTAGGATCATCAGAAACGTAAAAACCCAGTCGAGCATAACCGTGTTCCTCCATCTCAGAGGTGAAAAGGAGGCAGCTTGACCCACGACTAACAGTACATAACAGTTGTAGCCTTGTAGATGCTCATTGACATTTGTCTAAACGAAGAGCATCACTAAACTCGCAAGAAAACAGAAACCATCATACCTCTAACGCTACCCCAAGAAAACGAGTGTGAAAGAGAGCGCGCGTTTATCTACTTCTTCTCCGCACATTCCCAACGTTGACAACCTCGAAGGAAAGCAGGAGCATCGTGTCATCTCAGGGTCCCTGCTCCACGCGGCTTTATAGCAATGCTAAGTAAAGCAAAGCAGGTAAAGATGGAGGGCACTCAAAAAGATTTGAGCTTTGCGTGTGAGCTGTTGTTTGTCTTCAGCTGCTACGGTAGACTGAAGACTTCAGCGCGTAGCTCGGAAGAGGAACTGCCCGGAAAGCCAGGTACTGGGTTGGGTTTTGCCATTTATTCTGCAAACTTCCAAGAGTGATCAAATGGAGACAGAGACTCTGAACGCAGAGAGAGAGAGAGGCAGAGAGAGACAGAGACAGGAGAGAGAGAGAGAGACATGGTGCAAAGCTCGAGGACAGAGGAAGAGATTTACATGAACGAGAAAGGACAAGAAGGGAAACGGATCATTTCGATACAGCCCAAGTGGGACTATCTGAGAAGACCAAAATTGAAAAAGCAAAACGAGAAACACGAAAATCGTCATAATTTCAATATTGAAAATGAGTGAATGTAGCAGGGCACTAGTGGCCTATCTACCTGTCGACACATTTGAACCCGCACAAACCACCCTTTTTTTTTCTTTTTCTATTTTATAAATTATATAGAAATGTTCTCTCCCTCTGCGGAAGAAAAATGCCCGTTTGCATTCACAAAACACGTTGATTTTTGCCAACGTGACAATTTGTCCTTTGTCTGTCCTAACGTGCCCACGCCAGCATTTTGTACGAAAAGAAAAAGGTTTCCAAATAATGTTAATTTTCTCATATTCCCATTCTGTTTCTAGTACAGATGAAAAAGAAAGCTGAATCCGCAATACCGTATATGCCCGTTACACCACAATTGCATTGGTCTAGGTTAGGCACCGGCAATATAAATGAAAGAGAAGATAAAATAACGAAATACCGAAAAAAGGCCTCTTGTTATGCAATAATGAGACAAAAGCGGAGGCAAGAAAGCATGCCATGCCTACAATAAGGCAAAAGGGACTTCAATTCCTTCAATTAGAGTCCACTTTTTGCCTGCGTATTGTGGCGTATTGTTGACACTTTGAAGGAAGAAAGAACACCTTCAACTACAAAACACACCCGCAGAGAACGAAAGTCAAAAAGAGATTTCATTTCCAAAAAGGAGCATCACGAATTGGAGTCCAAAAGCATGCAGCAATCAGCGTATATACAAACATTGTACTTTTTTGGGCATTTTTTATTTTTTATTTTGAGCAGATACCATCACTGTACTTCATTTTCCCGTAATTGAATGCTTGTTTCTGAAGGCCAACACTAGCACATACATACACCAACAGTCCAGCGAAACATCTGGTGCATGTAAAACCACCGTCCGTTCTCTGTATCAACCAAATCGCTACCTCGATAGAGCAAAACTATAGTTTTCAAACCTGCCGTTGCATTCCGACATAAGTGAAGCAACCATTGCCTCGATTCAATTAACTTCGTGGAAATCGAAATTCAATGCATTCATACGAGGTTTGCCAGAAAATAAAGCCACCCAATGACTGTCCAATCAGCAAGTGCGGAAACAAAGCCGCATCTCCAACGCATCGCGCAAAACAAAATAATGCGCTTTTCCTTTTGGCACCTGGAAGATAATGAACTTCCCCATAGGCCTGCAGAGCATAACTGTAAAGAACTCATCACGAGTATAGACATCCATATAGAAATGAAGGCCCCATTACTCGTTCTTAATTTGCTAGTTTCACGTAATTTTACAAGCTATTGAATTGCAAACTGGAAAAACTATAGGATCAGGCTGTGGCGACGGTACAGATCCAGTCATACTGCAAAAAAATAGTTGCAGAAAAAAGGGGATAAATAAGGAACAAAACTATCTTAAAGTGCTGCCCATCTGCATTTCCTAGGAGAGCATTATAATCATCTCCAATCTCTCAAAGCTAGCATGTGTGTCCTACTCGCATCGTCAGATTCACCAAAACTGGACTGCGAACAAGCTTTGGCCAGAGAAGAGCACGGCCTTAGAAACCGAAGAACCCAAGTTCACTTGCTTTTTCTTTCTCAAAGGTCTCAAAGTACTGATAAATGATGGTGACGGCGAGAAGAATCCCAGTCCCTGAGCCTATTGCCCCCATGAAATCTGCCAAAACAGTCAGTGCGCCGATGCACATGCCTCCAAATGCTGCAGCAGTGGGAATGTAGCGGTTGAGCTCTTTCTGTAAGTTTGACTCACGATGGCCTGGCATCACCATTTGTTGTTCCTAAGATTGACAAGGAAAGAGAGATGTTAGGGAAAAGATGGAACTGTGCAAATCTGCATGACAAAAGGTGCAGATTAGGACCGTCAGACAATTTTGAAAGCAATTAGAATTTACCAAAAGAAACGACAAAGAACAACTCATAAGTAGGTGGATCCAGCAAAACACAGAAACTTGTGGAAGATTGCAGCTTATCAGAGATTTAAAAGCTCAACAGACGATAGGGATAGTAAAAGATGATTGTCGAAAAGGAAATGCTCCCAATGAACCTGATAAATCCAGGGTCACTTGAGCTAAACGTACATAAAAGCCAAACAATTGTAGCCTCGAAATGCAGGCATGCAACTGCTGATATCCCATTATTTGAACCATAAGGTTGTTTCTCATTCAATTGTTAGCAGACTCTGTCAAGAGAAATAAAGTTTCACACACTTCATACCCTGAGTTGTCTGGCAACATCTTTAGCAGAGGATCCAGAAACTTCAATCCATGTTTTGGAGAACAGTGCGCAAGCTGACAACATAAACACAAGATAGAAGAGTGCATGGAAGGGATTGGCTGCCATATCAGCCAAGCTGCAGGAGGATAGAGCAAAATGTCAACTGGTGAGTTTTCAAATCAACAAAGCCAGACTGAACATCATTTTTCTAAAAGGAACAGATAATCACCTTGATGGAGCGGTGATATAGTAGGCGATACCACCAACTGGGACGGATTGGCCATTTGAGTACTCAGATTCTTTCCATTTACCCAAAAGGTTCACAATGAAATTTCCACTGTACTTCCTGTGAAGCAACTGATGCCAACAACAAATGCATGAGTCATAAAAGCTAAAATTTGAACACATAGCAATGCACAGAAATGTGACCTCCACTACCTGAGAAATGAAGTAAATGTTGGATACAAGAGCTGATTGCAGAATGATGGGCATGTTAGATGTGTAGAATAATTTGATCGGATATGAACCCTGCTGTCCTCGAGCATTCTTTGACCTCACAGGCAAAACCACACGGAATCCTTGGAAGTATATGACTATTAAGAAAATCAGGACAGTGGCTAGCAGATTCGTGACATTTGGCAGATTCTGTCGATAAAAAGCCTCCCGCAGAGCTCGAACCTTATCCGTTCGAGTGATGAGGAGATGAAAGAGAGCAATGACTGCACCTTCAAATTCTGCTCCTCGTCCACTGTTAATAGTTGTTGGGCTAAATGCTTTCCAGATAATAGTTTCACTGAAAAGGAGAAATGAACAAATGAGAAAGGTGCAGACCCTCTATGTTCTCTCAAAACGTAAAACAATCAAATTTGGAATGAAGCCACTCAGTCAAAAAATCTCAAGAGCTTTTTATATATAAACAATATACGATAGAAATGCTCATAAATAGATTGGCAAAAGTTTGGTAAAAAAGAAGGAAAACTTACCAGATGTTAGTTGCTATGAAAAGAGAGATTCCAGAACCAAGACCATAACCTTTCTGAAGGAGTTCATCCAAGCATATAACAATGATGCCGGCAAAGCATAGTTGAATAATGATGAGAATGGCATTTCCAACACCAAGTTGGCCAACACTTCCATACATTCCTGAAAGAACATATGCAACAGCCTCACCAATGGCAATCAAAATGCCCAGCAACTTCTGAGCTCCATTTCTGCAAGGAAGAAGTTACCGATTTAGCACAAGGGAAAAAAAAATAAAAGGAAATAAAATTTGCTAAAGTAAATTGAGGAGGCACACAAAAAAAAGAAAAAAAAGACGCACTATTTTGATCAAGCAGAAAAACTGGTGCGCCGTGACTAAGGTCATATGCAGAAAAGGACGTCCTCATTTCCAATAAAGACATCCGATAGCTTCAATTCAAAATAAGGGCCAAGTTGCAAGCTAGGGGAATCTTTCAGCACGTACTGATGCTTCAAAGATGATAAGAAGTAGGAAGCTAATTCAGCAGTAGGAGTTTGACGGGCATTAAAATTAGGTGAATATTAACAACAGAGCAGCAGCTAAAAGTGTCTACCAGTACCAAATAATGACCAGGATACTGAAAAATGCAACATCACCACTGAGGCTTGGGTATCAAAAGAGAATGATCCAGCTCTGGACATAATAATGTGCTGGAAATATAAATTACTTCAACTGATACTTACAGGAGAGCTCGATCCTCACGGACATTATTGTCCACTTCGATGATTTTTGACCCAGCCAGGAGTTGCATCACAAGCCCAGATGTCACGATAGGAGTAATACCAAGCTCCATGACGGTTCCACGGTTGGAAGCAAGAATAACACGCATCCAGTAGAATGGATCGGCGCCTGTGGTGGAATGTATGCCATACAGAGGGAGCTGACTGCAAACCAAGAATATGAAGAGAGAAATGACGGTGTAAATCACTTTCTCCCGGAATGGTATCTTCCTATCAGCACTTTGAACTTCAGGCAAGAACGAAAGGAACGGCCTGACAAGATGAAGCACTCTGAAACCACCACCCATGGTACCTTCCCGACACTAATCCACCAAAGACCTGCACACCAGATATAAATAAGAGACCAGGTTCAAAACAACACTACACAAAAACCTCTCCACGTCTTAAGATTGCAACATCAATTTCCGAAAATCAAGTGCTACAGATATAACAAACTACTAAAAGAACGGACATGAGCCATCCAAAAGAGGTTCATCGATCTAAATTTTTCCTCCTAATCTTAATAAGCAGTCCAGTGTAGAATGTCAATACACTTAATATAATGCCAAGAGTGCAGAGTCCGCAACAAAATCACATAATTCTTTTTAGTCTTCATATGTTTCAACGAAAAACAAGAACTCTCTCCGACAACTCCGCACAACTCCTTGCAAACACCAATCGCAACCGACATCACAAAGGGTTCTATTCTCCAAACCAACGCCATATCGCGATACAGTCAAAGACATTCAAGCTACTCAGAAGGCACAGAGGCTCCCAACTGCCCTACACGCGCACCCACACAAACACATAAACGAGCACCCACGAAGATCCCGACCTCAGAACAAAATCACACCACTCAGTCCACCTCGAAGCAATAATCAAGAGCAAGCAAGACCCCCATGCACCGACTCAATCCAACCATCTACAACGACGCGATCCCCAACACACGCGCACGAACCCACCCTTCCCCCACCCGGATCTCGTCGTACAGAAATCCAAACCGCGCAATTCGTCGGTCAACGTCTCAGAAACCACTCGATCGTCGAGCTCAGAAGCAGAACAAGAAACGGACAATTTTATCATGCTCGAGCAACGGAATCGACAGCAGATCCGCACGAATCCGACAACGTTCAACCGAGGGATCCAGAATCGCGGAGGAGGAAGAGCGAATCGGAGATCGAACCTTTGAAGACGCTCTCGAACGAACTTCTCGGTGGCGCGGAGCGAGATTTCCTCGGGCTCGATGCAGAGAGAGAGAGACAGATCTGGGGGAAGCTCGTGAGAGTCGAGGTGGTTCAGCCGCGATTTGGTCTCGGTGCGGGGGGTGGGTTTGTATAGAGTGATCGTCAGGGTTTTATATGTGGGCCCGCGGCCACGACGCCCGACGAGTGAAAGCACGACACGTGTGGGACACCGCTGAAGTGGCGAGGGGCGCTCCGAGTTCTAGTCGAGATGGGATCCCTAGCAGCCGTGTTGATTTTTTCGAAGGGTTGGTTTTGAACTTTCAACGGAGGCTGCGCTCTCTGTAAACTGAAAAAAAAAAAAAAAAAAAATATATATATATATATATATATATATATATATATATATTTTAAGGATTCACACTAGATATCAATGGATAAATTATGTGCAGCCATGGAAAACTTGGGTTTAAAATATAAATTTGTCAAAGGGTTAGTGTTACCAAAAGAAATTCCATGTCGGTATATCCATGATATTTATCTCTAATTAATTTTCATCTTATATAAAAATCTTAATTTGGTGCTGATAACCCAAATTGATCCCTTTCCAAGATACCAATTTGAATTTTTCAGGGAGATATATATCATCAGGGTATTAATTCGAAAATTTTAATGGCATTAACTTTTTTTAAGAAAAATAATGGAAAAGGTATCAACACTTGTCTTAATGATTCTTTTAGATGGAAAAATGTGCCACCTCGAATTCTTCAATCCCACCTTGAATTTGAACAATACAAAAAAGAACGTGAAACTTTGCTGAATTTTTCAAATCCACCTTGAATTATAAAAACATTTCATTATACCTACAACTGCTACGTTCAACGCTTGCTTACTGCCGTTGAATTGTTCTTATCTGGCGTTGAATTGTTCAAAGGAACAGACTTGACAAACCCAATATGCTTGTCAGAATAAGAAGGAAGGGCCACATCGAGTTCGAAATATCAGAGTACAAGACAAGAAATTGTGGTTAGCTATCTAGAATATAACAGTCAAGTATATATAATCCGTTCACCGGCGGCAAAATGTTTATGTTGGGGTCTTATGATATTCCTCTACAATACATCAGAAATTCAGGATATCCATTCCAATGTCCAGTGAAGAAGCCAGCAACAACCTCCACACATGATGAATAACAAGTAATTACATGTTGTGCTGCCGCTAATTGTTTGGTTGAATTCATCAAGTTTTTGGGCAATGTGCCATTAGTCTCTGCCCGCGCTCCAGTCCGAGCAATGTTTCATTCCTCTCTCGATACATCAACACAAAGATCGTGTATGGAGAAAAGTACACTGATAGAAGAAACCATTCCAAATCACAGAGGTAGGAAATTTTATAACTAATGACCTAATTGCATGGAGGTTACATGTACACAGTGAAGATCACAACCAAGAACACAGGATAGAGAAAATAAAGTGTCTCAAGTTGTACTCAAACTTTCTTGAAGAAGGACAAGATGTTGCCTTGCTTAGGATCTTTAAGACTTCCAGATTTCTTGTTTCCTGCCTTGCCAGCTGGATTGCTATGACCTGTGGGAACGACTGCCGGGGACTTCTTTGTCAAAGGAGGCCTGAAGTTTTCACGAATTTGTTAAAGGCATTTACGCGGACAAGCTAAACATAAGAGACACACTACATATGCCAAGAATCAAACTGGCTAGCATGACAGTAGCCTAGCTCCATCTTTTAGTACCATAGATTATGTTTCCAGTCATAGCCCCAATCTGTCATTTAATGACAAAATCTCCAGTAGCATCTGATGTCATGGGTCCAGTATGATGATCAATCTTAGGTGCTATAGTCCTTTTGAGACAGCTACCATTCCTTGTGGTCAAGCTCAAAGCAGATCCCTAGTTCCACTTATTTAACTCAACCAAAAAGAATGCCAGACTTGGGTGTTGCTATTAGCTAATTGTGGCATGTCTCTGACTGAATGACGTGATTTTTGTACTCGATGTGGCATGACAAGTCAGAAAAAAAATAAGGAGACCTGGGACTCGGTTAAAAGATGCAGACTGGTCAAATTTAGTTAGGAGAAATATCCAGATAACCTCTTTTAATTAGAGCTGCATGAAGGATGAGGGAAAAGGTAGGAGTCATCAATCATGCTTTCATCTTTGCTAATTGTAACTGAAGAAATGGCACTGTTAACAGCATAAGATATTACTAGTCTAGCTAAGCTCTCTATAAGCATGCATACACGTAAACTATACCAGTGTGAGAAAAGGTCATGTGAGATATTGCAGAACGAAAAAAACCCAAAGAGAAGAACAAACCTGCTCTTGGTGTCAGCAGCTTTGTCATCATTAGGTTTGTCAGCTGCAGCACAGTTTGCTTTCTTCAATTCTTCCTCACCCTCCCAGACCACTTCGGTTACTGCAAAGAAGATGCACTCAAGAACATGTAGAGGTAAACCTGAGGACACCTCTTACTGATGGATATAACATGCAAAAAACTCAAGATTTGCAGGCAATGCCTATTTGCCTTGTAAGTGGCTTTTGTGATGTATTTGAGTTTGTAAAATAGAAGTGGTGAATCCTGCATCTCCTTCAAATAAACAAATTAACTTACACCAAAAAGAAGAAAGTATAGAATACCTATCAACAGGGACGGATGTAGAAACTTCTATGAAGTGGGGGCAAACTTGTCCATGTGCTTTAATTAAGTTTGTTGAGTGAAATAATGCCTAAAGTTCTTGTATGCTCACATCATTAGACAAATTACTACAGGATCAACTATTAAGTATAGATACACAACAACTAACCATCTAGCAATGTTAAGCTTTCCAAAGATGTGGGGCCAAACCAGAAACTTGTCACAAAATTATTGTTCTAAACAATTCCTTCACAAACTTAATGGTGCAAACAATAAAATCCTTATAAAACTACTACTATCCTGATGCCTTTTTCAAAACGTGAGCAGAGGCAATTGCCCCCACTTTCTATTCAGTAATCCATCCCTTCCTATTAAACCCCAAAATATTTACATAAAACTAGCATGCTAAGTAGATATGAAAACCATAAATAAGCATCGAGGTACCTTCTCTCCCACGTTCATCGATTCTAGTCTTCAAAACCTTTTGCCTCTTTGGTGAGGTTGGAGCAGGATTTGTCACTTTTTTATTTACATCCTTGGAGGAACCATGATTTTGGCCCTTCAAAGAGCACATCCCAATGTTCATGCCTCTGCTGACAGCAGAAACATCTTCCTCTGGTGGCCGGTGGTGTCCTTCCTTGCTCACTTTTCCTTCATCAACTTCCACTTTATCTTCCTCGCACTTCTTCTCAGAAACTAACTCCTTGGCACTCTCTTTTGAAGCGAGGATAGACTGGGCTTTTGGAAGATCAGGTGATGCCAAATTGACCGCATCTTCATTCTCATCTTCTTCATCTGACAAATCAAATACAACTCTTCTTTTTCTACCACCTTCAGTTTTGGAGGTTCTCTTAAAATTGATATCCCGACCCTCATCATCACTATTTGATTCTGCTGCCTCATGTGCATGGATTTGAGCTTCTGCACTAACTGATGAAGAGATATTTTCCATTAACAGAAGGAACTCTGTAATAGTCCTTGTAAATTTTTTTTTTACATAACTTGAGAGAATTAAAGCAAACTTTTGAAAGAGACAAATGGGTTATAGGAACCAACCAGTGGAACTTGGAGCAGAGCTGCTATTTTCTGCTGGCCCAGCACTTGATTTTGTTGTGGTGGAAGCACGACCCCACAGATTTGCTAGAGAACCCCCAGCTGTGGAAGAGTTCTTGCCGTTCTGGCCCAACTTTTTACTCGCAGGCAAGTTAGTGACCTTTTCTTTGTCTGCAGGCAGTTTGCTGGCCTGATCATGAACTCCTGCACCATTACCTTCACTATTTGCATGCTTAAGCACATCCACGGATTGCTCTGACTTTTTTTGGCTTGTCTGTTCAATCTTTCTCGGTTGTGGTGGGTTAACCTTTTGATGGACAGCATTTGATGGTCCTGAGGTTCTGGCGCCATTTAGCTTGGGAGCTCCCAAGTCAAATAATTCCCCCTCTGCACTTCGCCTAACAAAGGGATTAGCTACCGCACAGAACCTGAAAAATCACACAGAGAAGTCGTTGTGTATAGTCCTTGTCAAAATATTTTGTTTAGTGACACCTGCATGAATATAGATACTCAGAAACCTGAACCAAGGCATCGCACCTGTTATCTCTCAGACAATTCTCAGTGGTTGCATCCTGGCTGAAAAGCTCCTCTGCCTGCACAAATTCAGCATTCCAAAGTGCAGCTGAATCCTTTGGAATGCAAGTTTGCACACTATAGACTTGAACTGAGCATTCACCTTCAAATTCTTCCCTGGCTTCTGCATACACATCAAGAAAAGTAAATATCCCTTATGGACTTAATAAAATAATTAATTAATCAAAAAAATTAATTAATCAAACCATGAAATTTCTAGGAATACACATTTAATATGTGGCAGGCGAGGGAATAAAGCTCACACATTCTCATAGCTGTGCAAATGAACAACCATTAAGTCAACAAGATCCCTGTTCAATTTCAAAGTTCTATCCACAAATCGAGCTGTATAAGCATCCACACAACAAGTGGGCCTATTCAAACCTCAATTCAAGGCATCACTTTGTCGGCATGGAGATTTCATAACAAATGCTTGAACTCAAGCATGGCCATCGGGCATGTTATTTTCACATGACATAATTGATTAACTCAGATGGCAAAACTCATTTCATACTGCTAGTAGCCCCTAAAAAATAATTTAAACCTACATATCTAGTAGTTCCTCAAAACCAACCGTTATTTACCTATGCAGCATGTTGCCAATCGATCCATGTTTTCAGGAAAGGGAAAAAAAAAATGCAAAAAAGTACTCTTCTTAAAATCTGAAAGGCAGGTTTTTAGTTATAGATGTCAGAAACAACTATCAGTCATTGCACATTTTAGCTCCTTGAGACATCATAAAATGAAGAATCAAGGTCAAAACCAATGTAACTATATGAATATAGTAATTCCATTTGGTTATTTCAGGAAGACCCATCTCCAGTGCATGGATAACACATCTCAGGAGGTCAGATAAGCATCAAACCAATACAAATATTAGGCAACAGGCAACGCAAAATAAAATCTGACCAGCAAGTTTAGGCCCAGAAACAAGTTTGATATGGTAACACGACAGATTGTCCTTTAACCATCCAGATAAAGAGTATACTACTTCCAATCCGTCTCCATGTCTTTCAACAAATTCTTGCAGCAACCTGAAGAGGAAGTAACTATTAGCAGTGCCGTTTCAAGCCCATGTATTCTAAATCATTTTCTATGAAGACAGTGCCAACCTCTTTGCAGTATTTGAAGATACCAAGAAATTGCGGCTCAACCACTTGTATGAAACCTGAGAAGGAAAGCAAATTGCTTACAAATTGCTAAAAAGAACTGACCATCGAAAGAACAATGCCCATAAGTCCTGCAGAGTAGGTGTCCTTACAGAAGGGAGCAAAACTGGGATACGACAATTTTGACTCAAACAAATTGAACCAATGAGAAAATAAGTTAACCACCGCTTTCTACAAAGAAACGAAGCCATTACAAATCCAATACCGGTCTTTCCAAGATCCCACAGTTAGACAACTAAATCACGCAGAAGAACTGCGCTAGAAGAAAGACTACAGATTTAACATAGAGATTAATTCAAAGCTGTCACACGACAGAACCCTTCATCTCGTAGGGCATTAACACTCAATACGGACCAAGACACGGGAATAATGTGCACTGATTCTTTCTCTTCCCCTGACAACCGGAAACACATCAAAAACTAGTTACCGAACTACGCGGCGTCGTGAATCTTCATAAAACAATCGCTTCTCGACACGAGAGAGAGATCGGAGACGACGAAAAAGGCAACAATTTACGAGATCGAAATCGAAAGAGGGAAAGGAAGTCGAACGGTACCACTTGCAGCTTATCGGAGACGAGGGCCGCAATCTCGTCGACGATCCCTAGGGTTTCGGCCTGGCACATCTTTGCTATGGAGCTCCGATCGATGCGGGAAGGTCTTGTTCTTCTGAGCGATGATTTCACGCGACGCCTCGAAGGAGAATCCGATTGCGCCTTCCCCTGCTAGGGCTCAATCCCACTCCAATTTTCCCGCCATTTCTGTGCGGCGTCCCGGGAATTATTTCGGGTGGGGGGCTTTTATAGTGCGCGCTAAGCGTTAAAGCGATCTGGAAATAGTAAAAACCAGGTCCTTGTACATTTCACGCTGAGAATCCACGCGAAAAATTGGAACGATTATGACATCGTGTATAAACCCCCCTTGGCTTATTATCTAATATCTATCTAGCCATTAATCGAAAAAAACAACTTATGCATGTGAACTAATTTACATCACATTTAACACAAGTATGATAATACTAGTCATGTGTTGTGGAACTCATGCGCACTTAATATGTGTTATCTTCACCTAATGGCCCGGTTCGTAAAGCTCACATTCCTGTTGGGGTTTGCTCATATTGCTCATCAACACTCAAATAGTGCAACGTTATCAATTCCTATCATTCGTTGTCTTTGAGACATGTCGGGAGCCACATTGTTAGACCTCATTGGATTAGTTTAGTCTAGGTCAATTGATTTATGCTCCGATGTCATCCGCAACTAGGTGTACCCATTCAGGTGCGCCAAATTCAGGAAAAGAAAAATAGTAAACGACTATACAAGATAGTGGCTTTTGCAATGATTAATAAGTATCCCTTGTAAAGTATTTAAGAGGTATCAATAAGACCCTTCATCAAAATGCACATACTTTGCTAATTGGCCATACTCTTCCATGAAGAAAACTTTCACAGACGAATAATTGATGGGTTATAGATTAGCTGTCACCTACATTTATTTTTAATTGAGTTAGACATATGATTGATGTCCATATCATGAAAGCAATAGATCAAACTTCTAGTTAGAAAAAGTTTTTTTTTTCTAGAATAATAGAAAAACACTACAATTTTACTAACTGGTAGAGGCAATCATTGGGTTGAGCATGCATTACATATGTGAAAATTCAAGAGAGATAGGTTTCGGTAGAATATTGCCTTGAGGAAAATTTTATTATATAGAGAGCTATATGAATTTTTGTACAAAGGAACCAATATAATACAAAGAGTGATTAATAAAAAGAATCTTTTCCTAATCTAGATGTATCAATTCTAATCCTAGATTGATTCAATTTAATCACTATGAAGATTCAAGAGAGATATCTCTCGGGTGATCTTCCTTGAAGAGGAAGTTGTGGTGATTCTTGGGTGATTCTGGATTATCCCTCTTAGCTGGCAATGTTTCTGTTGACGAAGCACAAAGTAAGCTTCGCTTGTAGGAGGCGAAACCGAGAGCTGGAGAGCCCTTTGGTGAAAATGTCAGTATTGAACATACAACTTGCGCTAACTAACTCGTTCATGAACAAAATGGTAATCAATTTCCACATGCTTTGTGCGAGCACGAAACACTAGATTGGTAGTCGAATAGATTGCTGATATGTTGTCACACCATAAAAACCGAGGCCCTTGAGATGGCACCAGGAGATTTTGCAATAGAGTCTCAAGCCAAATGAGTTCGACAGCAGTGTCTGCAGGGCACTTGAACTCAGCTTCAGTGCTAGAGTGAGCCACAGTGCGCTATTTGCGAGAGCTCCAAGAGATAAGATTGTCGCCAAGAAAAATGCCAAAACCCCCAACTGAGCGGCAAGTGGTATGGTCTCTTGCCCATCCGGCATCGGAGAAAGATGAAGATTGTTGCTTCGAGTGAACAGAATGCCATGATGAATGGTACCCCTGATGAACCGCAAAATCCGCTTGACGAATTGCCATCGTTTAGTTGTAAGAGCATGCATGAACTGGCAAGCTGTATTGACTACATAAGTGATGTCGGGCCTGGTGATGGTGAGGTATTGCAAAGCCCCTACAATACTACGATATAGTATGAGATTAGGGAATGCATCACCATTGCTGACAGAAGAAGAGCCAGTATCGATCGACGGAGCAAGGTGTGTGGTAATGGGCCGGGCGTCAAACATCTTGGCTCGATGAAGGAGGTCAGTGGCATACTTGCCTTGATGGAGGAGAAAGCCCAATGCCGAATATTGCAATTCAATGCCCAAGAAATTATAAAGTGCCCTAAGATCCTTAATAGAAAACTCATGTTGCAAATCAGCAAGAAGAGTAGACAAAGAGTAGTGGGTGATCCTGTAAGAATGATACCATCGACATATGCCAAAAGATAAACAGTGTATCCATCTCAATTCAGTATAAAAGAGAGGAGTTAGCTCGAGAAGTAGTAAATCCAAGAGACAATAGAAAGGAACTTAGCTGTTGATGCCAAACACGTGGTGCTTGTTTTAGACCATAGAGGGACTTATGAAGTCGGCAGACATAATTTAGTTTCTCGGGATCAATAAATCCAGGTGGGTGCTCCATGTAAATTTTCTCGGTGAGATAACCATGTAAGAACACATTTTTCACATCCAACTACCGAAGTTGCCAACCCTAATTAGGGGTGAGCATGGTCCGAGTTGGGCCGGTCCACCTCTTAACCTTAAAAACAAACCCACACAGTGTTGGTCCTCAATTTTTGGGACTAAGGACCGACCCTATTGAGCTGACCGACCCAATGGGTTCGGTCCGATTCCAGGGTTAACCCGGGACCAACTGATAATTTTTTATTTCATTTTTTGTACTTCTTAAAAAAACGATTAAGGACCGGACTGACTCAATAAGTTCGGTCCGGTTTCAAGGTCAACCCAAGACTAACCAATAATTTTTTGTATTCTTTGAAAGGGCAACCGAAAATGGTATTGACCAAATGGGTTTGATGATGAGCAAGGTCAGCTAAGAAAAGCAAGCGGTGAGGGTCAAGTGGAGTGAGCATCGAACATAATGAGCATCGAATGTTGAGTGGGGAGCAACAAGCCAAGCGAGTATCGAGTGGCGAGCGGCACGAGTGACCCAAAGCGAGTGAGGCGAGTATCGAGTGGCGAGCAGAGAAGTTTTTTTTATTTTAGTAAATTGAAGACTAAGAAGATAAATAAGACAGAAGAGAACGAATACTAGAGAAGGATGCCATAAGTTGAATTTTTGGATGCCATGATGACTCCTCACAAAAATATTTTCCTTATTCGTAAATTATGACTATTGACGCCGTAGAAGACATTAATAACCTAAGTTATTAAAGAATAATGTAAAATTATTTGAATTCCTTACTAAAGAGCTGTTTAATGTTGTTGACGCCGTTATTTTAAGGTTTTCTCTATATAAAAAAATTATATATATATATATATAGTCATGGTTGATTCGAGTTGGACTAATCCAGAACTCTCAGGACCGAGGACCAACATGCACAATGCTGATCTAGGAATTCTAGAACCAAGGACCGACCCAATTTTCCTAGGAACCGGATTAGGACCGGCAGGGTTGGGCCGGTTCAACCCTGGACCAATGCTCACCCCTAACCCTAATTGTATGCAAGAGAGAGAACAGTTTGAATAGTGACATGCTTGACAACTGAATTGAAGGTTTCATGAAAGTCCACGCCTTTTTGTTGATGAAATCCCTTTGCCACCAAACAAGTTTTACAACGCTCGAGAATTCCATCAGCCCTCAGCTTAATACGATATACCCACTTACACTCAATCGGTTTGCATTGTGGCGGGGGTGGAACGAGAGACCGTGTGTGATTTTGCAGGAGAGCTTTATATTCTTCAAACATGGCCTGGCGCTACTGAGGTGCTTTATTGGCTTGACTAAAGCACATAGGCATAGAAGTACCCATAATAGACATGTTCAAGGCATATGTGTGATCAGAATTGAGGTGACAGCACTGCAAGGTCCCATTTCTCAGGCGGGTCACCATAGTGTGAGTTGGAGGCGGAATTGGAGTTGGTTTTGCAAGAGAAGGCGGCGCAAGGCTGTTGGTAGTAGGCATTGCAGCAAGCGAAGAGGAAAAGGAAGGACTCGTCTTAGCAAGAGATGGTGTCGGACTGCTTTGAACTTGCACGGGATCATATAAAGGATTAGCAGTAACTGATGGCGAAGAACTGCTTGGAGCTGAAATAGCAGTGGGTGGCGGAAAGAATATAGACAGTGCTGCAACATCCAAATCTTGAGAAACAGTGTCGGATGGAGAGGAGTTGGAAAAGGGAAACTTGCCTTTGTCAAAGACGGCATCATTGGTAATGTAAACTAGTTGCTGCTCAATGGAATAGCATCGACACTCTTTAACTTCGGAGGGATAGCCCAAGAAGACACATAGGCGAGAGCATGGCTGCATTTTGTTTTTGTTGTAGGACCGCAAGTTCGGGTAGACATCACACCCAAAAGTGCGCAAGTGATGAATAGTAGGAGCCGAGCGAAACAATTTTTCCCATGGTGTATGAAATTGCAAAGTGGGTGTAGGCAACCGGTTGATGATATGAACAACAGTCTTAGCAACAAAATGCTAGTATCGATCTAGAACGGATGCATGATACATCATAGAGAGTGCCATTTCAACAATATGCTTGTGCTTGCGTTCTGCAGTTCCATTCTGAGCATGAATGTGAGGCAGGAAGTTCTATGGTTGATACCACCTTCATCAAGTAGCCTGCGAAAAAGGAGTAGACTGAAATTCCCCCGCATAATCACATCAAACAACCTTGACTTGAGTGCTAAGTTGATTTTCAACAAAGTTGAGGAATTTAGTGAAGATAGCTAAGAACTTATCACGAGACTGAAAAAGATAGAGCCCAAAGAATTTTAAATAATCATCAGTAAAACAAATGTAATAACGATTATTTTGACTTGATATTATAGTAGCAGGTCCCTAAACATAAGAGTGAACTAATTGTAACGGGGCCGTAGATTTATTCCTAGGAGGGGGTCGACTTTAACGATCACTTTTACTAGACACATGCAAAACATGGTGGAACAGACTCAACTGATTTACTGAAAATGCGACAGACTGTTGAAAAAGACGCATGACCCAGGCGGTTGTGCCACCGAGTGATGGACGGCGCTTGAGAGACTTAATAAGTAGAAGGTGATAACGAAACTGGAAGGGAATAGAGACCCTGATCAAGTGCCCCATACGACAACACTTCACAGAAAAGAAGGTGGATGAGAAGGTAAAATCACAATTGTTTTCTTCAGTAAACTAACGAATTGATAGTAAATTTTTCTTAATGGAAGGAACAATAAGAACATGAGACAACCGAAAATTTGGGCAAGAAAGACTACCTATATGTGAAATAGGAAGACTGGACAAATTACCTATGGTGACATGATTAGGACCGGTGTAAGGATGAACATGGATATAAGTGTAGGATTATTTGTCATGTGATGAGTGGCACCCGAGTCAGGATACAAGAATTTAGTAGAAACACTGATGGTGGTGGAGGAATCTCGGCTAGGTTGAGCTGTGGTTGCTGTTAAGCTGACGGTGCAAAGGGTTGTTGATGATAACGATCACGACAAACACAGGCTTTGTGACCTGGTCGATTGTAAATTTGACAATGAATAGCGCCATGTGGTGGGCCACCATAATTTGGATTAGTTGTTTGCCCCGCCTTTCTGCTGCCAAACTGAGATTTAGAGCCACGTGGGTTTCGGTCAACTGGAGGAGTGCGAAACCTCTACTGCTGAGGGGCAGGAGAGAGAGAGAGTGTTGTTGTTGCCTTGAGCAGCAAAGGCTGTTATTGGTGTTGTGGCCAACTCCATCAGCTCCAAATGTGTTTCATGGGAGAGCAATAACCCATGCAAGGATTCACCAGTCATCACTTGATACTGACTCTAAGCCAAAATTGCAACTGCAAGACTCTGAAATTCAGCTCCTAAACCTCGAAATTTTGATACTCCTGAGGAGAGATGGTTTCACCGATGGATGCTAGCTGATCAACAATTGTAGTAGCATGTTGAAGAAATTTTGTAGCAATCTGACTTCCTTTACGCATTGTTTGCAATTGCATGCGCAAATGTGTGGCCCTCGCGCTGTTCTACACGGCATAGGAGACGGCTAGAAATCTCCATGCATCTGCTGAGGTTACGAAATTGCTAAGTTGACCAACGATGGCATCTGAAGTAGTGCTGAGGATCCATCCCAAAGCAATTTGATCCCTTGTGCACAAGGTATCATATTCAGGATTGGACACAATTGTGATTGCTCCATCAGTCCCTTCTTGGGTGATGTAACTGGTGGAGAGGGTTTAGTTCCCTCAACAATTGAAAGCAGTTTATTTGCTCGAAGAAACTGGAGCAAACGGGCCTTCCACACAACATAGTTATCACCTGTAAATTTAATACCAATTGCTGGACAAGTAATAGAGTAAGTTGAATTCCCTGTAATTGGAAGAACAGTGGGTGTTTCAGCTGTTGATTAACTGAGTATTTTATTGCCAAAAGAAGCAATAGCAAGACAAGATTGATTTTCCAATGGATTGACAAAAAAAAAGAAAAAACTATGCTTGCACAATCAAGGCAAGGCTTTGATACCATGTGAAAATTCAAGAGAGATAGGTTTTGGCCGAATATTGCCTTGTGAAAAGTTTTATCATATAGAGAGCTATATGAATCTTTATATAAAGGAACCAATATATAATACAAAGCATGATTAATAAATAGAAAGAGTATATTTTCCTAATCTAGGTGTATCAATTCTAATCCTAGATTGATTCAACTAATCACTATGAAGATTCCAAAGAGACATCTCTTGGGCGATCTTCTCTGGAGAGGAAGTTGCAGTGATTCTTGGGTGATTGAGGATTATTCCTCCTAACTGGCAGTGTTTCCTTTGACAACATTTTCAACAAGCCGGCCCACGATATAAAATTTTTATATAAACGTTTTGCTCGGGCTGAACTGGGTTTTGTAATGTAGGGGCGTCGTTCAAGTCAGTTTATTTTCCTTTTGAGGCGCCTGCCCATTAATCACCTTTACTAACCGGACCGTAATCGAGGAAGAAATATTGCATCGTCTACAAATTCTATAGACAAAACCTATCTCCGCCGTTGATCATATCGGCTCCTTGATAGGTCCTACACAGCTAATGATTGGGATGATAATGGCCTATAGAGCGGACGAACCATGCAATAACTTCTCCATGTTAAGTGGGTTGACCGAGCAATTTAAATCGAGCAGCCGCAATCATTGCTTGCCACTCTGTATGTGGACGCATCACGAGGCCGTCCCCCGTTCATATGATCGAAATCATGTTTAGATGAAAGGGATAAAAAAAGTCTCTTCGGCCTTGGTGAGATGCGGACGGCGGGAGAAGTAAATGCAGTGAATTTACAAATACAATCTGCACATGCAGAGCGGTGTGCCGAGTGATGTCTACATACATGTATCTTCTTGAAATAATAAACTTAATGCAAATGGAGATTGCTGCTTGGGAGTTGACTCAAAGTGATCCCCGAGCTGTTATTCCTTCACGGAACAGACCTGGAATGGAGGGGACCAAAGCAGATCGAGGTTTCAAATTGATGTTGTTCATCAACAGCTGGGGCTACTGCGATAGACTCAGCTTTGAGTTGGACATCCCACTAGTCTTCAGCTAAACAGGAGAGGAAAGATGAAGAAGCGTTCACGACGGTGAACTGCTTTCATCTCACCTGAGGACTACAAACCAAACGCTTTGACAGGTGACTCCGCCTGGAAGTAAATGATGAGTTGACTTGGGTTTTTACCTATCGAGGAGCTGCGTTGCTGTGCAGAATTATACTCGTGACAGATGCTTTGCCCTGCCATCAGTTAAAACTGATCCCTTGAGTTCGTGGAAGCAAAGTGTTCCCTTCTGGCCGTCCTAATACAAATATCGTAGTTCCATTTAGGATCATTTAAGGTCTATAATCACAATGAATCCCCCTCCCCGACGTTGGCGTTCCGCGCCCTGAGAAACGGGATCTAATTCGGTGTCGGCTTTATTCTCTTATCAATTGGGCATTATATTTACTTATTTCGAGAATATATATGATTGGTTGTTGATGGGGCTAAGTTGATTTCGGTTGGTTTAGTTTCGGGAAAGAAATTGATCCTGGATTGAGTTTAGTTCCTGGTTCTCTCCAACTGTGTACATATATATATAGACGAAGAATAGCCTTAACATAGATGAAGAATGCTGCTTGGGAGTTGACTCGGAGCAATCCCTGAGCTTTCATTCCTTCACGGAACAGAGCTGGAATGGAGGGGACCAAAGCAGGTCGAGGTTCTGAACAGCTGGAGCTACCGCGATAGACTCGGCTTCGAGATGGACATCCTTCTAAGGCTTCAGCTAAAAAGGAGAGGAAAGACGAAGAAGCGTCCAAGACCGTGAACTGCTATCATCTCACCTGCGAGTACTATGAACCAAACGCTTTGACAGGTGACTCTGCCCTGGAAGTGAATGATGAGTTGACAAGGGGGTTTACCCATCGAGGAGCTGCATTGCCATGCAGGATTATACTCGTGACGGATGCTTTGCCCTGCCATCAGTTAAAATTGATCACTTGAGTTCGTGGAAGAAAAGTGTTCCCTTATAGACATCCTAATACACATATCGTAGTTCCATTTAGGATCATTTAAGGCCTATAATCACGACGAATCCCTCCCCCCACCCAGGGCGCCAGACGTCGGCGTTCCGCGCCCTGAGAAACGGGATCTACTTCGGTGCCGCGCTGGTAATTCAGCAAATGATACTGGTAAGTTTCAAACAACTTCGATAAACCAGAAAATGACCAGTAGCTTTGCTCCCCCGGTCAAGCGTTTGTAACTTATCAGACAGCTTTTTGACAAGTACCAAGACCTATTTACGCTTAAAAAATTGCCAACTGATTTTAATAGTCTACCGACGTTTATTTTCATAACTTACCAATGCCGTGAAGGTTACTAATTTTTCAACGCAATTGCCAGCCTTGATTTGATTATTGTATCAACATTTGACATAGTAAGATACCAATTAATTTTACTCACATACCAACTCTTTTTTTTTTGATATCTTGCTGAGGTTGGAAAAGTATTGCCATTTGCGGTTGGTAGAATATAACAACATCTATTATTGCGACTTCCTATGCCATTGAAGTTTCTGGCTTTTATTGGTAATTATCAACATTAATTAGATTGAGATATGGACTAATTTTACCCGCTCACCAACAATCTCGATTACATACGATCGCGACTTTTAGAAGAAAACATTGTGTAGAATAAAGGAAATTACATTTAGCTTCACATGGCCGCGAAAGAGTATGAAGTAGCATTACAAATTTAATGATCGCCAACACAAAAAACAGTCATCTTTCTGGGGAGTTTCACTTGAGCAATCCTTCATAAGAATAGCTTCCGCTGATCGTGGTTTCTCAATTCGAGCCTTGACACGTTCGACCGGCTTCTGCATTCATCTCTTCGCTCGGACTCAAGCTTCTTCGATTCTCAAGGTTTTCTCTATCCTCTGCTTGATTCTAAATTTAGCCGTTCCTTGTTTGTCAATTATTATATGTATTTCACCGTTTCTTTGCTCCAGATGTGTAAAAAACTGCCATTTCCTTTAGTTATCTTCTTCCAGAAATTTTCATAACGTTAAAGGTGAGTTGATTTTTGCCAATTCGACCTTTTTCTGCCCTTAGAAGTGCCCTGACCCAATCCAATTGCCTAAGAAGTTCCACTTCTTAGAGTTTCTTTCACTATTGTTTTGTCAATTTTTCTTCTCCTATTTTTCTGTGTTCATACATCTTTGCAAATTGATGGTTCATGTCATAACATAACATCCTGAGGTTCCCAAATAAGAAATTAATCGAGATTAAGCCTCTAACTTCGGTAAATCTCACATTCTTCTTCCAGGGGATGTCTGAAACTCTCTCCTTGCTTTACATATATATTTGGTTGATGCACAGGCAAAGAGCATTTACTTGTACTCATCCATCTCCTTCGGCCCTGGATTGGAAGCACGAGATCGGATGTAGTGCCTCTATATAACCCCATAAAATCTCCTCATCTTTGTTGAATTGTCAACACAACCCCGATTTATTTCTAAAGACTCCTATAAGGACAAGGTGCATTCATTTCTCTTGTCTTTGCAAAAATTGTCCAAGAAAATATGGCATCTTTCCCCAGGCTAGAAAACAAACAGAGTCAATATAAGTATGATGTTTTCCTGAGTTTCCGAGGCGAAGATATACGCAAAAACTTTGTTGACCATCTGCACGATCATCTACGGCGAAGAGGAATCATGGCCTTTCGAGATGATCACGATCAAGATCTTCCGAGGGGAAAATGTATTAAACTAGAAATTTTGAGGGCAATAGAGCGGTCAAGACTCGTTCTTGTAATATTCTCTAAAAACTACGCTTCTTCTACTTGGTGCTTGGAAGAAGTTGCTAAGGCTGTGGAGTGCAAGGATATCCATGAAGGATTAGTGATACCGATCTTCTACAAGGTCGACCCATCTGACATACGGAAACTGAGGGGACACTTAGGGACAGGCTTTGCTAAAACTGAGGAAGCTTATTTGGGCGACAAGAGAGATATAAAGAGGTGGAAGGATGCAGTGAGTAAAGTAGCTGGTCTTGCCGGAATTGAATTGAAAGATGGGTAGGCCTCTCTTCCACTAACTTGGAATGATTTGTTTTCCTTAATATTTGCATGCCACTCATGTCATGACCGTCATACTCTGTATTATGTTAGTTCATCTAAACTAGAATACATTCCAGAACTAAAAAGCCTCAATGCTTATTGGGGAACTAATCATTTGCATTTCTTCGTTGTAGATATGAGACCAAGTTTATTCAACAAATCATTGGAGAAGTTGAAAATAAATTGTGTCCTCGGCTGTCCTATGTTGTAGGTGATCTTGTGGGATTGCATTCCCGTGTTGCAAATGTAGTCGAATGTTTATGCTTGGACAAGAGTGATGTACGCAGTATTGGCATACGAGGAATGGGTGGCATAGGCAAAACAACTGTTGCACGAGCAGTTTATGAAAAAGTCCGCGACCAATTTGATGATGGATGTTGTTTTCTTGCCAATGTAAGAGAAACTTCAAAAAAGAATGGTCTGGTATATCTACAAAGCCAGTTTCTCGGTGATATTCTCCAAGATGATAATTTAAGAATCAAGGATGATCATAGAGGAGCGAACATGATAAAAGAACAACTACAACATAAAAAAGTTCTCGTTATACTTGATGACGTGGATGAAAAGGAGCAGTTGGAAAAATTAGTAGGAGGTTTTGATTGGTTTGGACGTGGAACTAGGATCATTATAACAACCAGAGATGAACATTTGCTTCTCCAATATGGAGTAAATTCCATATATAAGGTGGAGGAACTATCCTTTGGTGAGGCTCTCCAACTTTTTTGTTTGAAAGCTTTTAGAAGTAACCATCCTCCAGCAGAGTTCAATGAGCTCGCGAAGCAGGTTATTGAATATGCTAATGGCCTTCCTCTAGCCCTTGACGTCTTAGGTTCCTTTTTGGCCTGTAGGAGCTTGATGCATTGGAAGAGTGCGCTGGCTAGACTCAAAGAATGTCTAGAAGGGAAAATTTTTGACCGGCTTAGGTTAAGTTATGATGGACTACAACAGAAAGAGAAGGAGATTTTCCTAGATATTGCTTGTTTTTTCAAGGGAAAGGAGAAATCTTACGTTACAGAAGTTCTAGACAATTGCGGCTTGTACGCAGATATTGGAATCAAAGTCCTTGTTGATAAATCTCTTATCCAAATCATGGGTAACAAACTGTGGATGCATGATTTGCTACAAGAGATGGCTTGGGAAATTATTCGTCAAGAGTCACTTGAAGAGCCAGGAGAACGTAGTCGAGTTTGGCTTTTTGAGGATGTATGTCATATTCTATCAAAAAACTCGGTGAGTATCTACAAAATTAATTTGCATGCATGCTTATATGATATAGGAAAGAAAAACTTGCAAAACTTACTAGTCATATATTGACACTATATGAGTTGTTTATCAGGGAACTGGAAAAGTCAAAGCCATAGTCTTGCAATCTGGGGACCACAAAACAATGCACTTGAATGGAGAGTCATTCACAAACATGACTAACTTAAGATTGCTTGATGTTCGTGCCATCCACTTCTCTTCTGGGTTTAAGCAGCTTTCAAATGAACTATGCCTGCTAAGATGGGACAACTGCAGTCTTAAATCATTTCCACCAAGTTTTCTTCCAAAGAATCTTGTCGAGCTCTATATGCAAGATAGCCTCCTTTGTAGCCTCTGGAGAGGGGAAAAGGTTGGAAGTAGTACTCATACATGTCTATACTTCATCAGACGCTTTATTATGTTTAACAAGCTCATAAAATTGTTCAACCAATTTTTTTTTTTAGATGCAGGTCTTAAAGAAATTGAAAGTTATCAAGCTCAATGATTCCAAATTATTTGTGGAGACTCCAAACTTCATATATGTCCCATATCTAGAGAGGCTAATTCTCAAAGGTTGCAAAGCATTATCTCAGGTTCATCCTTCAATTGGAAATCTAGAAAGACTTGGTCTACTTGACTTGGGTGACTGTGAAAACCTCACGGGACTTCCAGATAGTGTAGGTAATCTAAAATCTCTCAAAGTTCTTAATCTATCTGGATGTTCAAATCTTGAAGAACTGCCTGAGAGCATCGGGGGCTTAGAGTGTTTAGAGGAGCTTGATATTAGTGAAAGTGCCATAACACACCTCCCATCCAGCTTGACATTCTTACAAAATCTGAAAAAATTACGCTTTTGTGTCAATAAAAGGAGGCCACAAAGTTTTTGGAGGACACTAACGTGTACGCTGAGAAGAGCTCTGAACTCCAGACGGTCGCGGTTGCCTTCATTTTTAGGGCTGTCCTCTTTGACAAATTTAGATATGAGTGGCTATAGTCTTCTAGAAGGAGAAATTCCTAGTGATATTGATTGCTTACCCTCCTTGAGGTCTTTAGACCTAGCCAAAAATAGTTTTACCACAATAACTGCAAGCATCGAACATATCTCTAGCTTGGAATTCCTCATATTAAATCATTGCAAAAATCTTGAAGTGTTACCAAGACTTCCAGAAAGTATAATCATTGTGGCGGCTAAGAAGTGCCTCAGATTGGAAAGGATATCAAACCCATTCATTATATGCACAATGCCTAACTCAGCGATTTGCTTCCTTAATTGCCTTAGTTTGCTTCTGCAAGATCTTGATTTAACTTTGCAGCAGAAGTACTCCTTGTCATTGCTTCGTTACATCATTTGCTGTTCCATGGGAGATTATATGAGAACTTATGTGGTGTCTCCATGTCTGCAATGTGAAATACCTGAGTGGTTTAGCTACCAAGCAGTTGGACCTTTGTTGAGCATAGAAATGCCCCTAAATTGGCATGACAATAGTTGGAGAGGATTTGCCATATGTGCATCCTTTAAAAGAATCAACTACAGTTCCAGTCAAGACCTGGAAAATGACCACTTCATTTTCTGTGGGTTCCATGCTGATGGAAATCAGCTAGGTCCCTTATTTAAGTTTCCCATCAGATTTGTCAATTCAGGTTGCCTTTGGCTAGGTTATGTGTCGACTCAATTTCCACGTGATACAAATTGGGAGACAATGTCAAACCACATTGTCGTTTCATTTATGATCACCAACCCTGGGTTAAAGGTGGAAAAATGTGGTGTTCATCTAGTTTACAATCAGCATCCAAGAAAGTTTGATGATATTTTAGTCAGGTGGTCTAGTTCATCGCCCAGGGATTGGGATGGAATCTACCGTGAGCTTCAACCCCGAAGGGAGGTCAATAGTGTCATCAAACATTCCATTGATCCGGACCTGCACAAAGTGAATGAAGGTGTAATGAGTTGTGGGGTCTTTGGTTCTCTGATCCGCTTGTTCAATGGAAGTCGCTTACGAGTGGAGTGCTTATATTTGTTTTGGCATCCTCTGAGACTTCGACTGGTGTCTGTTCATGATTTCAATAGAAGGTAAACACTACTAGGTATGATCAATTGCGGGGGCTTGTGTTAGACATATCGAAATCCAAATAGACTATGAAAACTCATGTTAATCCTAGCCTAAAAATCTAGAATATCACCACCGGCACCAACATCTCCAAAATAATCAGGGGAATAATTTTTGTTGGCTTTTGTGTTTCGCTTTCTCACCGTAACAAAATCTTTCTTACAGATTCGGGAAGAACCATCAAATGTGGCTAGCGTTCATTAATTTCAGGAAGAAACTTCGACAAGCACCGTAAGTGGATTCTTTGTTTTCGAGAAACTTATGTCATACTTTAATACTATTGCGTATATTTCAATCAAATGTTAATTTCACTTATCTAACTTTTTGGACCAAATCATAATTTTCAATTTTCCTACTGACTATATTTTACTTTGCCTATTTTCTCTGAAATTACAGTCCCAAATACAAAAATTGTAATGTATTGCTAATCTACAATTAGAGTTTTAGGCCTAACTAAAACTAAAACCCTCTCCATGTAATTGAGTCAATGGAATGAAGCCCACAATCTCTTTCCTGGCTGCCAACTCCATTTCGAGTTTTTGTTGACGAGTGTCTGTAAATCTTACGGATTATTAAATCCTTGCACACCATTAATTTTTCCACTATCAAGTGAGGCCACATCTGCACGTTTTTTTTCCAAGGGTAGGAGAATTTAAATATGGCAAGTTCTTCCATCTCTTTCTTTAGCTTTTGTATTTACCTTTTTTTACCTTTGCATACTCATCATGGGAGATTGATCTGTCTATAAAATCATCTCTTTCCAGATTTGCTCAAAGATATGATTTCAAGAGCATACTGGATGTCGCCAAGCAACCATCATCTTGAACCTAGCAGCTACCGTTTGTTTATGTCTTGCTCTTTCAAAAATTCGTCATTAATTTGAAAATGAGTGACATTGCTGAGATTGTCTTGAGTTTGAGCCGCGCTATCCCATCCGAATAGTTTTTTAAAGTTTTATTGGTTTTCTAAATTGAGTAGGTTTGCTGTGATGGATTTTCATTTTTTATTTTTTGATACAAATATTACATATATAACTGATGAAATTCTACTCGATTATTATGCAATAAGAGGGATGTTTAAATGTTCTGTCTATGAGTTTGTTGAATGAGCTCTTTGTGAAAAAAAAAAAAAAGTGAAATAACAATTAACGGTTTGTTTTGATTGAGATTGAAGGTTGGATAACACTCAAGTGATCAAACAATGGTAAATTTTTTACTTTTTGGATTCATAGTGGATTTCTTGGCAATTGGCTCTTTTTGTGAAGTATATACTAACATTTAGATCAAACCATATAAATCTGCAGTGTTTATATTGTTCTTTGTTGATTTTTCTGGTAATTTCTTTTTCTTGTGTTAAACTTGAATTGCAAAATCTGTCAATTTTGAGTTATTTTCAAAATAGAGTAGACGCGAAGCTCTCGAGGTGACATCTCTAAGGGAGGCACGAGATTGTTAAGCAAGCTTGAATATCCTCACGAGGTGGCGCCTATTACTAGCATTGGGTCTTCCAAGCTCTATTTATCGTGACTTGGTTTTCTTTTTCAATTACTTAGTTTAATTCACTTAGAAGCTGCCACTCACATATAATGGAACGGTTATGAGTCGTGTAAGACGAGGCGGTCATCCTTACTATTACGAATTAAAGATTCACAAATCTAGGAACTTGGTTACTTGGTAGAATCTAACATTTATTATTGCGACTTCTTGACGTCTCTGAAGTTTCCAGCTTTTATTGGCAAAATTAATTAAATTGAGATATCAACTAATTTTAGTTGCTTACCAATGATCTTGAATCTTGATGGCATAAAAAATTGTGTAGAATAGCGGAAATTACAACTAGCTCCACGTGGCGGGAAAAGAGTGTGAAGTAACGTTGCAAATTTAATAATCGCCAACACAAAAAACAGTCATCTTTCTGGGGAGTTTCACTTGAGCAATCCTTCACAAGAATAGCTTCCGCTGATCGTGGTCTCTCAATTCGAGCCTTGACAAATTTGACCGGCTTTGGCATTCATCTCTTCTCTCGGACTCAAGCTTCTTCGATTCTTAGGGTTTTCTCAATCCTTTGCGTGATTCTGAATTTAGCCGTTCCTTGTTTGTCAATTGTATATGTATTTCACCGTTTCTCAAGCTTCAATCTTTATTTTTTTATTTTTTTGTTCCCCGTAATATAAATAGAATAGAAATCCATTTGTGTAGGTTTTTGTTCTTGGGAATAAATTTTGAATAGAAACAAGAATAAAAAAAATTACTACTTTATTTTTTGGAATAACTCAAGAACCAAACCCATTTTTTTTTCTCTTTTTCTCTTCCCCCTCTTCTTCTCTAATCGATCGCTGGCCTTAGCCATGACTGGCTGGTGACCAGCCAGACGAGGCCCAACAGCCTTGCCGAAGCCTTGCGGGCCCTGGTGAGATCTCCCCAAGCCTTGCTGTGGCTAGGTGAGGTGACCTTGCCTAGGTCTGGCAAGGTCAAGCCTCGCTCTACTAGGCAATGCTGACCTTGTGGTGACCAGGTGTGAGGTCGAGTCTTGCCGGTGGCTAGGTGAGGCTCACCTTGTCTGGATGAGGTCAATTCTAGGTTACAAAAAATATTTGGGGGTCATATCAAATGCATTTCTATTTCATAAATATAAATTTTATATAATTATTAAACGTGTTCTTTTACTTAGAAACTCGTCCAAAGAACAGAAATATAAAAAAAATTGTTTCTTAAAAATTATGTAATGGATCAGTTATGAGCCATGTAAGGTGAGGGGGTCACCCTTATTACTACGAATCAGAGATTCACAAGTCTGGGAACTTAATTACTCTATATGAAATTTAGCGTTCTTTCGATATCTTATCTCTTTTATGAAAATAATTTGCACACGGTCTCTTCAATTTTGTTTTATAAGTCCCAAAACATATGATATTATGCATGGGTGCTCAAGCAATAAAAATTAAATCAAGCAAAAAAGATAAATAAGGAATGGGGAAAATAAAGACAAGAGCCGTCTAATGTAAAATTTAAACAAGCCCTTATTATTAACTCTCACATAATTCTCAGGAGCCACGTGCACTAAAAGTGCCTAATATTGATATTCAATATGATTCATCTTCCAATCAATCAAAGAAATTATTATAAAATTTCCTACTAATATTTCACCACCTCTTGTGTCAAGTGCATTCGTGCCCGAAGTTTTATTTATTTCGTAAAAAATGAATAATTTAAAACACATTTTCCTTAAATTGATCCCTTATGTTGTTTATAAAAATAAATGAATAATATATGTTTGTATTGTTTATGAAAATAGTTAAATATAAATTATTATCTATAATAATAATATTTTCCGTAACCAATTGTTTTGCCCCTCGGGATGTGGACACATCGCAAGGCCGCCCCCGCGGTCACAGGATCGAAATCACGTCCAGATGAAAGGAAAGAAAAGTCTTGGTGAGATGAGATGCGGACGGCGGGAGAAGGGAACGCCGCGAATTTACAAATACGATCCGCAGATGCGGAGGCTTCGTGCCGAGTAATGTCAACTGTTGGCTGGGTCCACTTCATATGGGGCCCAGCTAACATTAAAACAAAAGAAACATTTAAAATAAAAAAAAAGAAGAAGAAAGGTCAAAGACTCAAAAGTTAAAAGAAGGAAAGGGGTTGTTGCTTCGTGCGCGTGTGCCCGAGACAGTGGAGAGAGAAGAGCGAGCCCAAGAAGAGAGAGAAAATAGAGAGAAGGCGTGAGACGGTGATCTCACCGAGAGCACGCGTAGAAGAAAAAAAGAAAGAGGGCTGAATCTTTACGACCCCCATTTCAAGGTTAAACATTGACGGAATTGGCTCAAGTTTAAATATGTTGTTCGTGATATCGAGAATTACAAGTTTATCAGTTTCGTTCGTTGAGAACCTCCTTAGAATTCTCTGATTACGGTTAGGGTTTTTCTATTTTGAATTTGTTGATTCACTTTTGTGGTGAGAAAATGTTATTGTAATACTTATGTTGAGCCTCTAATGTGTATCCTATTATTCTTAATAATTAGTGAAAGTTTTTGAGCCGTTTGTGTTTTTCTTGTATTGGGTTTCCACAATAAATCCTTGGTATAGTTGTTGGCTTTATTCTCTTATCAATTTGGCATTATATTTACTTATTTCGAGGATATATATGGCTGATTGTTGATGGGGCTAAGTTGATTTTGGTCAGTTTAGTTTCGGGGAAGAAATTGATCTTGGATTGGGTTTAGTTCCTGGTGAATTGTCGTCCCCCGTTCTCTCCAACAATCTACACACACATATATACATCTTCTTGAAATAATAGCCTTAACATAGATGAAGAATGCTGTTTGGGAGTTGACTCGGAGCGATCCCCGAGCTGTCATTCCTTCACAGAACAGACCTGGAATGGAGGGGACCAAAGCAGGTCGAGGTTCCGAACAGCTGGAGCTACCGCGATAGACTTGGCTTCAAGATGGACATCCTTCTAAGGCTTCAGCTAAAAAGGAGAGGAAAGACGAAGAAGTGTCCAAGACCGTGAACTGCTTTCATCTCACTAGACGTCGGCGTTCCGCTCCCTGAGAAACGGGATCTACTTCGGTGCCGCGCTGGTAATTCAACAAATGATACTGGTAAGTGTCAAACAACTTCGATAAACCAGAAAAGACCAGTAGCTTTGCTCCCCCGGTCAAGCGTCTGTAACTTATCGGACAGCTTTTTGACAAGTACCAAGACCTATTTACGCTTTAAAAATTGCCAACTGATTTTAATAGTCTACCGACGTTTATTTTCATAACTTTCCAATGCCGTGACGGTTACTAATTTTTCAAAGCAATCGCCGGCCTTGATTTGATTATTGTATCAACATATGACATAGTAAGATACCAATTAATTTTACTCACATACCAACTTTTTTTTTTTTTTTTTAATGTCTCGCTAAGGTTGGAAAAGTATTGCCATTCGCGGTTGGTAGAATCTAACAATATCTATTATTGCGACTTCCCGACGCCATTGAAGTTTCTGGCTTTTATTGGTAATTATCAACATTAATTAGATTGAGATATGGACTAATTTTAGTCGCTCACCAACAATCTCGATTACATACGATCGCGACTTTTAGAAGAAAACATTGTGTAGAATAAAGGAAATTACACTTAGCTTCACATGGCCGGGAAAGAGTATGAAGTAGCATTACAAATTTAATGATCGCCAACACAAAAAACAGTCATCTTTCTAGGGAGTTTCACTTGAGCAATCCATCATAAGAACAGCTTCCGCTGATCGTGGTTTCTCAATTCGAGCCTTGACACATTCGACCGGCCTTTGCATTCATCTCTTCGCTCGGACTCAAGCTTCTTCGATTCTCAAGGTTTTCTCTATCCTCTGCTTGATTCTGAATTTAGCCGTTCCTTGATTGTCAATTGTTATATGTATTTCACCGTTTCTTTGCTCCAGATGTGTAAAAAACTGCATTTCCTTTGGTTATCTTCTTCCAGAAATTTTCGTAACGTTGAAGGTGCGTTGATTCTGAATTTAGCCGTTCCTTAATTTGGTATGCGATGCTGGTAAGTGTCAAACAACTCCGATAACCTGAAAATGACCGGTAGGTTTGCTCCCCCTGATCAAGCGTTTGTAACTTATTGACAGGTTTTTGACAAGTACCAAGATCTATATATGCTTAAAAAATTGTCAACTGATTTTAATAGTCTATCGATATTTATTTCTATAACTTATCAATGCTGTGAAGGTCAAAGCAATTGCTTGCCTTGATTTGATTATATCAACATTTGACATGGTAAGATACCAATTAATTTTACTCACACGCCAACCTTTTTGTTTGTTTGTTTGTTTTTTTTTGCTTGCTAGGCTTCTAAAAGAATCGTCATTTCTTTATACATCCCAGGATTACCGATTGATTTCACAATCTAACAATATCTATTATTGCAACTGGTAGAATCTAACAACATCTATTGGAAATTATTCAACATTAATGAGATTGAGATATCAATTATTTTAGTCGCTCACCAATGACATTCGATCGAGGATTTTAGCAGAAAAAACTGCGTAGAACAAAGAAAATCATACCTAGCTCCAAATGGCGAGAAAAGATTACGAAGTAACATTGCAAATTTAATAATCGCTGGCGCAAAAAACAGTCAACTATTTGGGGAGTTTCACTTGAGCAATCCTTCATAAGAACAGCTTCCGTTGATCGTGGTCTCTCAAGTCGAGTCTCGACAGCTTCGAATCAGCTTCTGCATATATCTCTTCTTTCGGACTCCAGCTTCTTCCATCCTCAAGGTTTTATCTATCTTCTGCTTGTTTCTGAATCTAGCCATTCCTCGTTTGTCAATTGTTGTATGTATTTCAACATTTCTTAGCTCCAGATGTATAAACTGCCATTTCCTTTGGTTATCTTCTTCCAGAAGTTTTCGTAACGTTAAATGCGCGTTGATTTTGTGTTGATTTGACCATTTTCTGTCCTTAGAAGTGGCCTAACCCAATCCAATTGCTAGAAGCTACGCTTTTTAGAGTCTCTTTCATCTTTGTTGTGTACTTTGTTCCTTTCCCCTTTTTTCTGGGCTCATACATCTTTGCAAATTGATGTTTCATGTCATAACATAACATCATGAAGTTCCCAAAGAAGGAATTAGTCGAGATTAACACCCTAGCCCTCGCCAAATCTTACATTCATCTTCCAGTGGATGTCTAAAACTCTCTTCTTGCTCTATTTTTCAATTTTTTTTTCTTTTTTGGTGATGTACAGGCAAAGGGCATTCACTTGTACTCATTCATCTCCTCTGGCCTTGGAATGGAAGTACTAGATTGGACGCAGTGCCTCTATATAATCCCGTAAAATCTCCTCATCTTTGTTGAATCGTCAACACAATCCCGATTTATTTATGAGGACTCCTATAAGGACAAGGTGCATTCATTTCTCGTCTTTCCAAAATTTGTCCAAGAAGATATGGCGTCTTTCCCAAGGCCAGAAAAAAAACATAGTCAATATAAGTATGATGTTTTCCCGAGTTTCCGAGGTGAAGATATACGTAGAAACTTTGTTGACCATCTGCATGATCATCTGCGGCGAAGAGGAATCGTGGCCTTTCGAGATGATCACCACCTAGATCTTCAGAGGGGAAAATGTATTAAACCATAAATATTGAGGGCAATAGAGCAATCAAGACTTGTGCTTGTGATATTCTCTAAAAACTACGCTTCTTCTACTTGGTGCCTGGAAGAAGTTGCTAAGGCTGTGGAGTGCAAGGATATCAACGAAGGATCGGTGATACCAATCTTCCATGAGGTCAATCCATCCGACATACGGAAATTGAGGGGAAACTTTGGGACAAGCTTTGCTAAAACTGAGGAAGCTTATTCGGGTGACAAGAGAGATATAAAGAGGTGGAAGGATGCACTGAGTAAAGTAGCTAGTCTCGCCGGAATAGAATTGAAAGATGGGTAGGCCTCTCTTCCATTGACTTGGAATGATTTGTTTTCCTTAATATTTGCATGCCACTTGTTGGAATATAATCCAGAGAAAGCTAATTGTTTGTTGTAATCAGAACATCAATGTAAAGAAGATGATAACAACTTTATAATATCATTCTTTTTATGTAAACTTACAAATCTTGGAGAAGAAGAAAATAAGATATCATTGGAAAAATAACATAAAATTGGAGGTGAGGTACGGATATCCGAATTTCCTTAAGGCGATTAGTTCCTGCTAATGGTGCTTCGCAGATTCACGAACTATGCTTTTCAAGATATAACACCTCAAACCTGTTTGGATTAGCACTATGCAAACAGGACTTAGTTGAACCGTTCAATTGAACCAGCACACCCAGAAAAATCAGAAGAGTAGAGTAGCATTTCAAATCTCTTTTGGAATCGCTGTCTCGAATTGTTCTATCAGAAAACCTTCTAATGAAGCTCTATGCTCTTATCTATTTATATAGCTTTAAAATTCATGTATAGAAGAGATACATGAATTAAATAGACGCATGTATCCAAGAAATTCATAAATCAAGAGATATGTGAATCCAAGAGATTCATGAATCTAGAGATATGTGAATTCAAGAGATTCGTGAATTCAATAAATATATGAATTAAAAATATAGGTAAATCTAGGAAATTCATGGATTCAATAGATACGTGAACAGAAAAGACGTATATTAATTTGTTGGCTTTCGTTGATCCAGTAATCATAATTATAACAGTCCCCCACATTAATGGATCGATAAAACATTTTTGACTCGAAGGAATCTAAGCATGCTTGTTGAAATACACTGTATCAAAATAAGTAGCTTTCGCTTTGAACCTTCTTTAGTGAAAGCCTATCGGACTTACTTAACTAGTTGATAGACTAAGCCTTGAATCGCCAATTGTTTGTGTAAGCCTATACAATAAATCTCACACAGAGTATTTTCAATTCAAGATTGGTCTTTGGTTGTGTTCGTTTTTTGGTCCCGAACCTCTCGGGATTTATGCGTGCTTTAGAAAATCTAGCATTTAAAGATTTTCATAGAGTTGGCCAACTCCACGGATATATGTGCATTTCTATTAAAGATATCTTACCATATCTTACTTGGATGTTACATTCCAAGTTACAGGAATCATTAAACGTATAGCGTACCCTTAATAATGCTGTAGGAAAGCATTGTTGCATCATAGGAATGGGAGACAGTGCTTACACTTGATTTTCCAGAATTTGCGTTGTCCTATTGAACCTTGACCATGGGATCTCCAATCGCATAGGTTAGGTTTCCACACTGGAATCTCTTTATTGGGTTAAGGCTCTTAAATCCATTCCCTTTGATGTGCAGTTTATCTGCTCTCTTGACAAACCTTTTGTCAGCGGATCCGCACTATTTTCCTTTGACTTTACAAAGTCTAAAGAAATGAGCCTAGACTTACAGTTATATATCACATTATGCACCCTTGCAATTGCTGCTTGATTGTCATAGTGTATGCAAATTGTAGGCATATGTTTTGGGCACATTGGAACATCTTCTAAAAAATGTCAAAGCCATTTTGCTTCTTCAGCAGCTTTATCCAAAGCAACAAACTCTGATTCCATCGTAGAGCGCATTATTAGAGTTTGTTTAAAGGATTTCCATGACACTGCGGCACCTTCTAGCGTGAACACATATCCGCTAGTCGATTTCGATTAATCAGAATTTGAAATCTAGTTGGCATCACAATAACCTTCCACAACAGTTGGATATTTGCCATA
Organism: Eucalyptus pauciflora; assembly: GCA_007663325.1. Taxonomy (NCBI): domain Eukaryota; kingdom Viridiplantae; phylum Streptophyta; class Magnoliopsida; order Myrtales; family Myrtaceae; genus Eucalyptus; species Eucalyptus pauciflora. The sequence continues at coordinate 263,705 of VMYD01000177.1, read as the reverse complement.
TTATAGAACATAGTCTATTGTCCTTTTTCAAATATCCTAATACTCTCATTAGAGCATTCCAGTGCTCGTGACCTGGGTAACTGGTATATCTACTCAGTTTGCTTACTAAGTATGCAATATCTAGTTTAGTGCAATTCATGATATACATAATGCTGCCGATTACTTGAGAGTATTCTAGTTGTCTGATACTATTTCCAGTGTTCTTTCTTAAAGTTAGGTGTGGAAGAAAATGATTGTTTGCATCTTTAATGTCGAATCCTTTAAATCTCTCAATTACCTTTTCATTGTAATGAGATTGTGTTAAACCTAAGCCATCAGAATTCCTTAGAATTGTGATGCCAAGTATAACATCCGCTACATCTATATCTTTCATCTCAAAGTTCTTCTTGAGAATGTTCTTGGTGATTCTGATGACCTCAGTGTTATCTCCAAGAATTAGTAAGTCATCAACATATAGACAAATAAGTACATATCCAACTGTTGTGGATTCAATGTACACACATTTGTCATACTCATTGATTCTATACCCATTTTAAATCATTACCTGGTCAAATTTATCATGCCATTGCTTAGGAGTTTGTTTAAGTCCATACAATGATTTGACAAGTCTAAACACTTTGTGTTCTTGTCCTTTAATCTTGAACCCTTCAGGTTGTTCCATATAAATCTCTTCGTTGAGATCACAATTTAAGAATGTAGTTTTCACATCAATTTGATGTATCTGCAAATTGTATAGCGAAGCTATAGCAATCAACATCCTTACTAATGTTATTCTTATGACAGGTGAATACGTATCAAAGTAGTCAAGACCCTCATTTTGTCTAAACCCTTTGGCTACAAGCCGAGCTTTGTACCTATAATTGGTTTAATTCTAGGTTGAAGATCAACCGATTTCCAAGTATGGTTACTTAGGATATAATTGATTTCATTGTCAACAGCTTCTTTCTAGAAAGGAGCATTTGGAGATGACATTGTCTCTTTAAATGTTTGGGGCTCACCTTCTAACATGTATGTTAGAAAATCAGGTCCGAAAGATTTTTCAATTCGAGACATTTTACTCCTTCGAAGTTCGGCTTCTTTGGTCACAACTTCATCATTCTTAGATTCTGATTCTCTAAGCCTTTTCTGAGAAAGTTCTCCTTGATTTCTTTTTGCAGGATATATATCCTAAAAAAATTCAGCATCCCTCGATTCTAGGATTGTATTGAAATGGATTTCCGCATTTTCAGATTTGTGAACCAAAAATCTATATGCGCTACTATTTTGAGCATAACCGATGAATATGCAATCCACCGTTTTAGGTCCCAACTAAGTTTGTTTAGGAGGAGGAATTGCCACCTTGGCCAAGCACCCCCCCCCCACTTTTAGAAAATTGTAGGATGGTAACTTCCATTCCATAACTTGTATGGAGTTTTATTTGTCTTTTTGTGGGGTATTTTATTAATAATATAATTTGCAGTTAAAATTGCCTCCTCCCACAAGTTTTGAGGTAAACTTGAACTCAAAAGCATGGCGTTAGCCATCTCCTTTAGTGTCCAGTTCAATCATTTAGCAACTTTATTTTGTTGTGGAGTATAAGGTGTGGTTATTTGGAGAATTATTCCAAAACTCGTACAAAACTCTTTGAAATTGATTGAATTGTATTCTCATTCTCTATCGGACCTAAGCACTTTGATTCGTTTATCAAGTTGGTTTTTAACTTTATTTTTATACTTGACAAACATGCTCATAGTCTCATCTTTGCTAGTTAGTAAATAAACATAGCAAAATCTAGTACAGTCATCCACAAATGTGATGAAGTATTTCTTTCCACCTCTTACTTTGTATAAACTTTAAATCACATAGATCACTATGGATTAATTGTAGAGGTTCACTTGTTCTTTCAACGGATTTGAAAGGTTTCTTGGCAAACTTGGCCTCAACACAAGTCTCACACTTGTAACGGCCATCCAACTCAAATCTTGGAATTAACCCCAAATTTGCTATTTTTTTCATTGTACCATAGTTTACATGTCCTAATCTACCATGCCATAGATAAGGAGACATAACAGTATAAATTGAAGACTTTTCTTTTATTAGTCTTTGGGTACACATAATTCGAGTTTACATCAATGACAGCCACATTGGCTTTAAACAAGTCATTACACAAGTACCATTTCCCCACATACATCCCCCCTTTCAAAAGTACAAACTTGTTAGATTCAAATACAACTTTGAAACCCTTCTTGACAAATATGGGGCCATAAATTAGATTTTTCCGAATCTCTAGTACATGCAGCACATTCGGCAGGACGACCTCCTTGCCAAATGTAAACTTCAGGATCGCCTTTCCTCTTCCGACAATCTTTGCTAATGCAGAGTTAGCCATATAAAGTTTCTCATCTTCTTCAACCTTCTCAGAAGATGAGAACACGTGTTTATCTGCACATATGTGATTTGTGACACCTATGTCTAGCCATTGGCCATTAGTGTTTGACACCAGAGATGCTTTGGACATTACCACAACAGACAGTCTCTAAATATTGTCATGTTCTGTCAAATTCAGTTGCTGGGCTGCACCAACGATCTTGCCTTTTTTCGAGCGCTTCTTGCAATCCTTAGCACGATGGCTAGGCTTGTTGCATATAAACCACATCCCTTGGAATTTCTGGAACTGTTCCTTTTGCTTGCCTTTTCCTTGAAAGGACATCTTCATTTTTCTATCTTGCTTGGATTTGGAAGATTCCACAACGTTGGCTTTTGGCTCAGAAGAAGGGTTCACACCCCTTCTATTGTCCTCCTCAATTCTAAGGTGCAAAGTGAGATCTTCAAGGCTCATCTCCTTCCTTTTGTGCTTCAAATAATTTTTGAAGTCTGACTAGCCAAAGGCAGTTTCTCAATCATGGCTACCACTTGGAATGATTCACTAAGTATCATTCCCTTAGCAGAGATGTCACTTAGAATTAATTGCAATTCTTGAACCTAACTCATGACAGATTTAGAATCCACCATCTTGTAGTCCAAGAATTTGGCAACCACAAATTTCTTGGTGCCAGCGTCCTCAGTCCTGTATTTCTTCTTTAAGGACTCCCATAACTATTTAGCAAATTCAATATTACAATAAACATTATATAGAGAATTCACTAAACAGTTAAGAATATGATTTTGGCATAAGAAGTCCCTATGCTTCCAAGACTCTAATGCACTGAGCGTCATGACATCGTGCTCATATGGACTAATTACTGAGCACACCTTCGATAAATACTTCATTAGATTTAGCATGGGCAAATAGAAGAACATCTTCTACTGCCACTATTTAAAGCTCACTTCGGTAAATTTCTCCGGTTTCTTTTTAGCTGTAACTGCAGGTGTTGCCATCACAATAGGCAAGGTTTGTTGAACTATCCCTCCATAAACGAAGCCAAAAACCATTTGGCCTGTATTGTTCTGAAAAATAGTCCTAGGCATACCAGTCATATGACTTGTACCCGCACCACCACAATTGGTGTTGGCGCAAGGGCTTGTAGCATTGGCTACTACAAATTCAAACCCTAAGGGCTGAACATCTCCCATAGCAATGGTCGAATCAACCAAAGGAACGTCTCCTGAAACATTCTGGAGATTAAAGGACACTTGATTATTTTCAGCCATCTCAATAATCTGACAAGAACAACAAATGGTGAGTGATCTAATTGCCGTAAGATTGTTGGAATATAATCTAGAGAAAGCTAACTGTTTGTTGTAATCAAAACATCAATGTAAAGAAGACGATAACAACTTTATAATATCCTTCTTTTTATGTAAACTTACAAATCTTGGAGAAGAAGAAAATAAGATATCATTGGAACAATAACATAAAATTGGAGGTGAGGTATGGATATCCAAATCTCCTTAAGGCGATTAGTTCCTGCCAAGGGTGCTTCACAGATTCACAAACTATGTTTTTCAAGATATAACACCTTGAACCTGTTTGGATTAGCACTATGCAAACAAGATTTAGTTGAACCATTTAATTGAACCAGCACACCCAAAAAAATCAGAAGAGTAGAGTAGTATTTCAAATCTCTTTTGGAATCGTTGTCTCGAATTGTTCTATCGAAAAAACCTTCTAATGAAGCTCTATGCTCTTATCTATTTATAGAGCTTTAAAGTTCATGTACATAAGAGATACATGAATTAAATAGACGCATGTATCCAAGAAATTCATGAATCGAGAGATACGTGAATCCAAGATATTCATGAATCTAGAGACATGTGAATTCAAGAGATTTGTGAATTTAATAAATATATGAATTAAAAATTTCAGTAAATTTAGGAAATTCATAGATTCAATAGATACGTGAACTGGAAAAGATGTATTTTAATTTGTTGTCTTTCGTTAATCCATTAACCATAATTATAACACCACTAATGTCATAACCATCATACTCTGTATTTTGTTAGTTCATCTGAACCAACTCTAGAACTAAATAGCCTTAATGCTTGATGGGGAACTAATCATCTGCATTTCTTCGTTGCAGATATGAGACCAAGTTTATTCAGCAAATCATTGGAGAAGTCGAAAATAAACTGGGCCCTCGGCTATCCAATGTCGTAGGCGATCTTGTGGGAATGCAATCCCGTGTTGCAAATGTAGTTGAATCTTTATGCTTGGACAGGAGTGATGTACATAGTATTGGCATATGGGGGATGGGTGGCATAGGCAAAACAACTGTTGCACGAGCAGTTTATGACAAAATCCATGGCCAATTTGATGATGGATGTTGTTTTCTTGCGGATGTTAGAGAAATTTCAAAAAAGAATGGTTTGGTGTATCTACAAAACCAGTTTCTCGGCGATATTCTCCAAGACGACAATCTGAGAATTAGGGATGATCATAGAGGAGCGAACATGATAAAAGAACGACTACAACATAAAAAAGTTCTCATTATACTTGATGATGTGGATGAAAAGGAGCAATTGGAAAAATTAATAGGAGGTTTTGATTGGTTTGGACATGGAAGTAGGATCATTATAACAACTAGAGATGAACATTTGCTTCTCCAATGTGGAGTCGATTCCATATATACGGTGGAGGAACTATCCTTTTGTGAGGCTCTCCAACTATTTTGTTTGAAAGCTTTTAGAAGTAACCATCCTCCAGCAGAGTTCAATGAGCTCGTGAAGCAGGTTATTGGATACGCTGATGGCCTTCCTCTAGCCCTTGATGTCTTAGGTTCTTTTTTGGCTTGTAGGAGCATGATGCAATGGAAGAGTGCACTGGCCAGACTCAAAGAATGTCCAGAAGGGAAAATTTTTGACCGGCTTAGGTTAAGTTACGATGGACTACAACAGAAAGAGAAGGAGATTTTTCTAGATATTGCCTGTTTTTTCAAGGGAAAGGAGAAACCTTACGTTACAGAAGTTCTAGATAATTGCGGCTTGTATGCAGATATTGGAATCAAAGTCCTTGTCAATAGAGCTCTTATCCAAATCATTGGCAACAAATTGTGGATGCATGATTTGCTACAAGAGATGGCTTGGGAAATTGTTCGTCGAGAGTCTCCTGAAGAGCCAGGAGAGCGAAGTCGAGTCTGGCTTTTTGAGGATGTATGCCATATTCTATCAAAAAACTCGGTGAGTTTTTGCAAAAGTAATTTTCAAGCATGCTTATTTGATATAGGTAAAAAAGAAAAAATTGCTAGTCATGTATTGACACTATATGAGTTGTTTATCAGGGAACAAGAAAAGTCAAAGCCATAGTTTTGCGACCTGGGGACTGTAGAATAGTGCGCTTGAATGGAGAGTCACTCACGAACATGACTGACTTAAGATTGCTTGATGTTCGTGCCATCCACCTCTCTTCTGGGTTTAAGCACCTTTCAAATGAACTACGCCTGCTAAGATGGGACAACTACAGTCTTAAATCATTTCCACCAAGTTTTCTTCCAAAGAATCTTGCCGAACTCCATATGCAGGATAGCCTCCTTTGCAGCCTTTGGAGAGGGGAAAAGGTTGGAATAGTACTCATGCATATTTATGCTTCATCATATGCTTTATTATGTTTAACAAGCTAATAAAATTGTTCAACCAATTTTTTCTAGATGCGGGTCTTAGAGAAGTTGAAAGTTATCAACCTCAATGGTTCCAAATTATTCGTGGAGACTCCAAACTTCATATATGTCCCAAATCTAGAGAGGCTAATTCTCAAAGGTTGCAAAGGATTATCTCAAGTTCATCCTTCAATTGGAAATCTGGAAAAACTCGGTCTACTTGACTTGGGTGACTGTGAAAACCTCACGGGACTTCCAAATAGTGTCGGTAATCTAAAATCTCTCAGAGTTCTTAATCTGTCTGGATGTTCAAATCTTGAAGAACTACCTGAGAGCATCGGAGGCTTAGAGTGCTTAGAGGAACTTGATATTAGTGAAAGTGCCATAACACACCTCCCATCTAGCTTGACATTCTTACAAAATCTGAAAAAATTACGCTTTCACGTTAGTAAAAGGAGGCCACAAAATTTTTGGAGGACACTGACGCGCACGTTGAGAAGAGCTCTGAACTCTAGACGTCCACGGTTGCCTTCATTTTCAGGGCTATCCTCTTTGACAGAGTTGGATCTGAGTGGCTGCAATCTTCTGGAAGGAGAAATTCCCAGTGATATTGACTGCTTACCCTCCTTGAGGTCTCTTGACTTAGCCAAAAACAGTTTCACCACAATAACCGCAAGCATCGAACGTATCTCTAGCCTGGAATTTCTCATATTAAATCATTGCAAAAATCTTGAAGTGTTACCAAGACTTCCAGAAAGCATAATCTATGTGGCGGCTGAGAGGTGCCTCAGATTGGAAATGATATCAAACCCAATCATTGTATGCACGCTACCTAACTCAAGGTTTTTCTTCCTTAATTGCTCCAGTTTTCTTCCACAAGATCTTGATTTAACTTTGCAGCAGAAGTACTCCTTGTCGTTGCTTCGTTACATCATTTGCTATTCCATGAGAATGATTCCGAGAACTTATGTGGTGTCTCCATGTCTGCAATGTGAAATACCCGAGTGGTTTGGCTACCAAGCAATTGGACCTTTGTTGAGTATAGAATTGCCCTATAATTGGCATGACAATAGCTGGAGAGGATTTGCCATATGCACATATTTTAAACAAATCAACTGCAACTCCTGTCAGGACCTAGAAAATGACCACTTCATTTTCTGTGGGTTCTATGCTGATGGAAATCGGCTAGGTCCCTTATTTAAGTTTCCCATCAGATTTGTCAATTCAAGTTGCCTTTGGCTCGGTTATGTGTCGAGTAATCAATTTCCACGTGATACAAATTGGGAGACAATGTCAAACCATATTGTCATTTCATTTTTTATCACCAACCCTGGGTTAAAGGTGGAAAAGTGTGGTGTTCATCTGGTTTACAAGCAGCATCCAAGAAAGTTTGATGATATTTTAGTCAGGTGGTCTAGTTCATCGCCCAAGGATTGGGATAGAATCTACCATGAATTTCAACCCCGAAGGGAGGTCAATGGTGTCATCAAATATTCAATTGATCCAGACCTATACAAAGTGAATGAAGGTGTAATGAGTTGTGGGATCTGTGAGTTTCAGATCCACCCGTACATTGGAAGCTGTTTACGCACAGAGTCTCTGTATTTGCTTTGGCATCCTTCGAGACTTCTGGCAGTGTCTGTTCAGGATATCAATAGAAGGTAATCACTACTAGATTTGATCAATCGCCAGCGCTTGGGTTAGACCTTTCGAAATCCAAATAGACTATGAAAACTCGTGTCAATTCTAACCTAAAAATCTAGAATATCACCACCGGTACCAACATCTCCAAAATAATCAGAGGAATAATTTTTGCTGGCTTTTGTGTTTCGCTTTCTCACCATAACAAAATATTTCTTTCAGGTTCCAGAAGAATTGTCAAGTGTGGTCAGCGTTTGTTAATTTGGGGAAGAATTTTCACCTTGCACCGTAAGTGGATTCTTTCTTTTCAAAAAACTTATGTCATACTTTTAATACTATAACGTATATTTCGATCAAATACTAATTTCACTTTTTTAGCTTTTTGGACCAATTCATGAATTCCAAATTTTCCAACTGACTATATTTTTACTTTGACTATTTTCTCTGAAATTACAGTTCCAAATACAAATTTTAATGTATTGCTAATCTACAATTATAGTTTTAGGCGTAACTAAGTCTCTTTAATGGCAGCCAACTCCATGTCGAGTTTTTGTCGGCTAAATATCTCTCCCAAGGAAGCCAAGAACCCTAATGAGCTTTTTCTGTAAACCTTACGGATTATTAAATCCACACCATTAATTTTTCTTTCATCAGGTGAGGCCACACTTGTGCGTTTTTTTCCAAGGCTAGGATAATTTAAATATAGCGAGTTCTTCCATCTCTTTCTTTAGCTTTTGTATTTACCTTTTTTTCCTTTGCATACTCATCATGGGAGATTTTTTTTTTTTTCTTTCGGTTGAAATCATGGGAAATTGATCTCTCTATAAAATCATCTCTTTCCAGATTTGCCTGGAGCTATGTTTACAAGAGCATGGTGGATGTCGCCAAGGAACCATCATCTTGAACCTGGCAGCTACCGTTTGTTTATGTCCTGCTCTTTTGAAAGTCGATATTAATTCGAGGATGAGTGCAATTATTGAGAATGTCTTGAATTTGAGTTGAGTTACCCATCCAAATAGTTTTTAAAGTTTTATTAATTTTCTAAATTGAGTAGGTTTCCTGTAATGGATTTTTATTTTTTTATTTTTTGATACAAATATTACATATATAACGAATGAAATTCTACTCGAGTATTACGCAATAAGATGGATGTTTGAATTTTCTCTCTATGAGTTTATTGAATAAGCTCTTTGTGAAAAAATGTGAGATAACAATTAATGGTTTGTTTTGATTGAGACTGAGGTTCCATTCGTTTCACGGAAAATAACTTCTAGGAAAACGATTTTTGAATTTTCCGGTGTTCGTTTCACGAAAAATGAATCACTTGAGGAAAACATTTTCCATGAAGTGAAAAGAGTATTCTAAAGTAGGGGAAAATGTTTTTTCCTCACTTGATCTCTCTTATCTCACACCTCTATAAGCCCTCACTTCCTCCTTTTTTTTTCATTCGAATTATTTTTTATTTTCTTTGTTTTCCCTCTTCTTCTTTATTTTTATGTTTTCTTTTTCTTTTTAAAATTGAGTTTTTAATTATTTTTCTTTTTTTCCCCTTTTCCTTTTTTCTTCTTCCTTAGCTAGTCATTGGCCACGGCGACGGCCGGCAACCAACCATAGGCCAACTCTAGCCTTGCCTAAGGCCAAATCCGGCGAGGGCGAGGCTCGATCTTGCCGGCCTCGACGAAGCTCGGGCTCGCCTGGATCAGGTGGCTCACTCGATCTAGGCGAGTCTGAGCTCCACTGAGGTCGGCGAGCTCGAGGCTCGGCCGATCTAGGTGAGCCACGTCCATTAGCCGATGAGCTTGCGTCTCACCTGGATCTGCCAAGCCTCGAACTTGTTAGATCTAGGGATTGTGTCTTGGTCGGCCATCGGGCAGCCGGCCACGTCAAGGCACATGACGGTGGAGGAAGGAGGAGGAAGAAGGAGGGAGGAAAAGAAAAAAGGGAAAAAGAAAAGTTAAAAATAATAAAAATTCGTTTTTATAAAATAAAAATAATTTAAAATTCAATTTTTTTTAAAAAAATTACTTAGTTTAATTTACTTAGAAGCTACCACTAACATATAATGGATCGGTTATGACAAGGGGGTCATCCTTACTACTGTGAATTAGAGATTCACAAATCTAGGAACTTGGTTACTCTATTGGATATTTAACGTCCTTTTCTTTCCGTACTTATCTCTTTTATGAAAAAAATTTGCACGGGATCTCTTCAATTTTATTTTGTAAGTTCTAAAACAACACAAAAAAAAAACAAAAGATATTATGCATGGGTGCACAATTAATAAAAAAATCTCAAATTTTATCAACTGACACATTTATCCTTAACTTTTTTTTTTGTAACATCAAACACCTCAAACTTGTATGCATATGACACATTCATTCTAAACTTTTTATGTAATATCCAAAAACCTTAAACTTATACTTGTGTGACACAAAAAACCCTAATTTTTTTTTGTCACATCAAAAAATCCAAAATTGTATTCACGTGACACATTAAAAAGTTTAGGGTTTTTGGTGTCATAAAAAAAAAAGTTTAAGGTTTTTGGTGTCGTAAAAAAAATTAGGGGTAAATGTGTCATATTGTACAAGTTTAAAGTAAATGTGTCATAGTGGACATAGTTTAGGGTTTAGTGGCCTTTTAGGCTTTTACCCAATAAATAATGAGGAGCTATACCTTGTAAGTTTAAACAAGGCCTTATTATTTACTCTTACAAGATTCTCAAGATCTACGTGCACTAAAACGTGGCTAATATTAATACTTAATTTGATTCATCTTTCGATCAATCAAAGAAATTATTGGCTGTTATCATCCATAAAATTTTATACTAATATTCCACCTACTCTTGTGTCAGGTGCATTTATGCCTTAAACTCTATTTATTTCGTAAAAAATAATGATTTGAAACACATTTTTTTTAAACCACTGGGGGTCCGCCCCAGTGGCCACCCTTCCATCTTAGAAGGGGGAGGTTGGGGGTTCAAATCCCCACCTTCTCAGAAGGGATTGGGGGAGGGGAAGATTTCATTTCAGGAGTGGGTTTTGACTCCCACGCCCTGCAAGGAGGCAGGGCAAAAGTCTGAGAGTGAGTGTTAGAGTAGGATTAGCGTAGGACTGACAAAAAAAAAAAAAAACACATTTTTTTTTAAAGAATTGATCGCTTATATTATTTACAAAAATAAATGAATGAAGAATATTGTTATTATCCACGAAAGTAATTAAACATAAATTATTGTCTATAATGATAATATTTTCCTTAACTAATTATTTTACACAATGCAAACAATTATTTTTATAAATTATTTTTAAATTATTTGTTTAATGCGAAATAGACGAATGTTGCAAATAGTTGATGCGCTTCATTTATTTGTATCAGAAAAGCAAAATCTTCTTTATAATTTTTTGAAAATCAAAAGTTTCTACTTCTTCAAAATAAAGTACTGTTAATATTTCCATTAAACTATTTCGCTATCGACAGATATCTGTCTATCTAGACCTTCAAACTGCTAACACGAATCTTTGGTATGCACCTTTTGTGTCATGATACACTCATAATTTTTATGTGACACTACCTAAATACCAAGTTAACAAAATTTAAAATTTAAAAATAAACAAAACGCTATCCCATCTTCCTGTAAAAACAAAATCCTCCCACACCACCGGTCACCGCCCTCCACCATCACCCCCGTGCCTTGGATCACCTTGCCCACACTCGCCGTGGTCCTTCGGATCCGAGCAGTGAGCAGCAATGGATGCCGTGTGGATCATGGCTATAAATCTTGCAGAACTGGGCAAGAATTACGACGGAGTTTAGTCCATAGGTTACGCAGCTAACAAAATGAAGCAATCTCCTATTTTGTTCAAATATTGATGATTTCCGTTTTTTTTTGGTCGGATGATTCCGTTGTCTGTCAAAACTTATAAAATAAATAAATAAATAAATCATTCTTCTAGTAACTCTTGGCAAAAATGAGTAGTCGCAAATCAAATGAAACTCCTAAAGGATTACAGGGCACGATATGCAATTAATTAGGGAGTCAGGGAAAAGAAATCTTTATTAAAGTGTTTTTCACGCTTTGAGCACACATATATGACAACAAAACAATACTCGACCTGAGGCATCTTCCGATCAATCAAAGGAATTACTATCAGGGATATGAGACCCTCGCTCGTCCATTGATTGACTCATCAAGAAAAAAAGTCATCGATTAGTTTACAGGCGACAAGTCATATGCATAGTTCAAGTTCAGATAACTAGGACAATGTTCAACACTTGCCATTAAAATAATAATGTCCATACATCTATGATCTCCTTTACATAGAGAGCAAATTTCTGATTTTGAGCAATTCAGTACAGCGCCTTCTTCAGGATAGGAGACTGGATGCCCGTGAAAAATGGGGGCAATGCAGTCACGTAAAGATATAAACCTTGTCATAACCCTTCCTATAGTCATACAAATTTAACAATTCAGTCATTAAATCACAAAATTCATGTGCAAAACTGATGAAAAAATGCACTGAATTGATAGCACCAGAGCTTACCCTGCTTTCCCCCAATACGTAAGACTAATTATATATTAGATTGTCGAGCACTTTCCGAGTGGACGCCTGGTTTATGGACTTCCTAGCCTCACTACAGGATAAAAAGTTCGAATTAGAAATGTTTTCCTTTCAAACTGAGTGAAAAGCAAACACTTAATCACAAGCACAGTTCATGTAACCATTATTGTGTATGATACGAGATATTTAAGAACTTTGACATGGAAATTTCAAACGCAACTTGCTTTCCAGCATGAAATTATTCGACAAATTCTGACCTTACAAAGAAGTTCGCTACATGCTATGTAACTTGAATGGCATCATCTGAGTGTGGTATCATGGACAAACCCCATTCAAAAGCATTTTTCTGCACAATATCGAGAAAGCCATATAAGTTACCTCAAGGCAGTAAGTCTAACATACTTCACAGATATGAAGAGGTGGAAAATATAATCCCAAGAACAATCACTGATTTAGCTCCCTAAGATATTTACGTAAATGAATCGTGTTTAAGTCAAAAACATTAAAAAAAAAAAAAGGATCATGTCCTCTATAACATGATGAACTCAAATTACCTAGTCTCCAAATTTTGCCTAACCAGTTCTGCGAGACTCAGGCAAGTTGCACCACAAGCTCTTCACTGAAGAAATCTAAAACCACAAAATCAGGAGGCATCGCAAGAAACTAGTATTGAACAATACGCATTAGAATCTGCAACAGCAAGAAGTCAATTTCCTCAAAATGCCCAGAAAGGTAAAGATTGAATTCATAGTCCATGATCGTGTGCTCAGCAGGAAGGCAATGAATTTAATATGGATCATCTTGGATAAAGCTAAAAACTGCTAGACCAGAGCACAAATCTCTCAATTCGGAAATTCAAACTATCCTGATTTTTGGGTAACTTCTTTCTCATGATGCTGCATTAGATAGTATCAGAACCCTATAGAAGGTGCATGTTTCATTTGGCACCAACACAGCATTATCATCATGCAGTCAAATTGTCGTGCAAATTATTGTTCCTTTGAGCTAACTTGGTAGAAGAGTTCATCAGGAATATAGAATTGCAACAAACTACAAAAGGGCCAACGTAGTTATATTTGCAATATAACAAATTAAAGTCTGGCAGATTTTGATGGATCACCTACCTGAATAGGCTTAATACGCATCCAATAGTGAGATGATCGGTATGAAAACTACTACACGAAGCAATGTGCCTTTCCCAATAAAATGAGATTGGTGTTGAACAAGAAGAAAAGCAGGAAACTAACTATTACCTCTGGATGCCATTGGAAAGCAGCTACAGGGTAACTGTGTGCTTGGACTGTGGAGACATAGACCTGGTAATAGAGTTCCTCAAAGAACTTAATGTTATTATCACAAATAACTGAAATAAGCAGTAACGCAAAATATTTTTTTCACTGCAATATATCACTTCAGACATGAAGTAAGAGGTAGCTGGTTATATTCAACCTTGTTGTCTCCATCCGTGCTGGTTGTCAAGACCTTAAAGAAATTCGTTAAGTCAGTGTTCTGCATCAGTCTTTCTAGCGAGATGTTATACTGCACAAATGAATATTTGGATTAGAAAAGAGGATTGCATACATCAAGAATAGATAAGATAACTGAGATTTAAGTCTTAATTAAAATAGACTGGTCCCAATCACCTTCGTGAAATAAATAATATAACATAACACACAACGGGAAAAAAATAAATTCCTGGGCCAGTATAAAGAAAACTTCAGAAAAAAAAAGCATATCATTAGCCTTTTTAGCCATTTTTAGCTTTAAAAAAAAAACTACTAGGCTCATATGAAAAATTCACAGGATGTTAGGCTCCGTTCGTTTCGCGGAAAATAATTTCCGGGAAAATGTTTTCTGGATTTTCCGGCATTCGTTTCACGGAAAATGGATTCCTTAGGGAAAATGTTTTCCATCAAGGAAAAAAAGTCTTCTAAATTAGGGGAAAATGTTTTTCATTTTTGAAAAATGGAAAACATTTTCTTCACTTGATCTCTCTTATCTTACATCTCTACAAATTCTCACTTCCTCCCCTCATTTCTTCTTCTTCTTTTCTTTCTTTATTCGAATTATCTTTTTTCTTTTTTAATTTGAATTGTTTTTTATTTCATTTTTCTTTTTCTTTTCTTTGTTTCCCATCTTCTTTTTTCTTGGCTAGTCGTCTGCCGTTGCTAGGTGAACCTCGAGCTCGTCGATCTCAAGCTCACGCTCTGCACTCTTGCTTATCATTTTCTTTATTTACTCTACCCCGCAATTATACATTGCTCAAGCAAAGGGCTCTACATGCTTTGCTTCTTTTTTCTTTTGTTTATTAGAATACAAAAGACGCAGGGGGAGAACAAGCCACTCAACTAGAGCAGATCGTAATGCTCCTAGAAAGGCATAGTTCGAATATAGAGGAGTGAAAGTTCCCAACAATCAACGAGTGATTCTCATTAGAACTGTACATGCTTTGCTTCTTTTCTCTTTTGCTTCTTTTTAAAATCCATATGAACATTTTTTAGAGTAAATGAGCGTTTAGTGACAATGAGAGAACAAAGATATGAAGCAAGTTTGCCTGGATTTAAAGGTAAATTCATATTTGATAGATTTATAGGTCGGTAAGTAATGCATGCTTAAGCAGTAAAGTCTTAGAAAATATTTTCTTTACCGAACACAAAAAAATAGTCATTTTCTTGGAAAATAATTTCTGGGAAAATATTTTCCAAAAATGGCCTATTTTCCATTAAACGAATGAACCCTTAGTCTACAAAAAGAAGCAAAACAATGCATTAAAGTTGCATGACTTTTGTCTCCTCTTTTAACTTTTCCAAGATCTAATTGGTCTACCTAGACACCTTTCTTTAGCAGTAATGGTCATGTTACGTGCAATAGATGGCTTATATCAAAATAAGAATGTAGTCCCTTTGATGATAACACTCTATTGGAACAAAGAGGTACATGGGAGAAAACAAAAGGAAGAGGAAACAGGGGAACCAAAACAAATTTCACTTAGTATTCTCAATTAAAACCAGCAGGCTACTGAAGTCTTACAACTCACATGATGATTTTGCATGACAAGGCAATATGTACTCAAGTTAAGCAAATCTGGCAGAAATCTGCAAAACAGTGGATACATGGAAGTTAGAACTGCATCTATAGGTGATTAAGCATGACTATATCAAGCAACAGACACCTTATACAAAGTAACCACACATCTTCTACTACAATAACCACTTTTGGTATACCAGCACAATCATCCGTAATAATTTGATGAAATCCACATTTCTCTTTCCAGCAATATTTTGATTCCACAGCTACATAATCAGCATCATATACTAAAGTACATAAATCCAAATTAATATTCTCAGAGTATAAGAAGCCATTTGGAAGCATAAAGATATCCTGCTTGCTGTCAATTCAAAAAGAATACAGCTTTATCTGTCTTTATATGCGTTAGTACTTATAAGTTGACAGTGAAAGCTTTACTAGGGTCAACCATACCTTTGAAACACTGTTCCTTCAATGTTTGTGTTTCTCATAAATTGTAGAGCGGATGCTTCATCAGCAGCACTAAATTCCTCGAGAATGCTTTTGTCCTGTCATCAAGGAACTGTCAAATTATTATGAAGAGAGTTTTCCACTTTCCTCTCTATACTATAATCTCCACTTTCTGTAATTCATTTAGATGATAAATTCCGTTTGACATTAATGAAACAACTTAAACCTTGAGAGATGATTTGCATCACAATTGGTTTGATGTCAAATAACCGCCATGCTTGTCAAGTTTAAAGCAATGGCAATCTCAACCTTGCAGTGATGACTTCTGCTTTCAAGTTTTGTGCCAATAGAGGCCATAGATTTATGCCGATGATAATAAATCAAGTGTGCTAAGTCAAGCCATGGGAAGAAATATGCAACCAAAAGGACTGAAAGCATGGATAGACTATTTAAAACGGTGACAAGGGACAGAGTTACCTTGCTGATTCTCATTGTCAATAGTTCAAAGCCCAAACGGATGGCATACAATGGAAGTGGTCAGCAGCATCATTCTTCGCCAAAACTTTCTGCAAACGATGGGCAAAGAGTACATCTAAAAGTTGCAAAGCAAAAATGTACAGGACACTCATTGAAAGCATATAAAAACGAACTATTCTCTCCCAAGGCAGTGAGAATGCTCGTGTGTCTTGAAGCAATGGAATAAAAAGTTTTCGAATGAAAAACAGCACATTATTCTACGAAAACTAACTATAGACAAATTCAATTCCATGAAATCAGTCAATACAAGATTGATGAATCTCTGCCTCCAACCAATAAATAGAAACACAACTTCTTAGAAATATTTAGGGGTATCAATCATAGTAGTACCTTGAAAATTGCCTTCACAGTCTCACATTACAATCAGGTTTTAGCCTACCCTCCAGTAAAGAGCAATCCATTGACCATGTTGAGCTTCTGCATTTCGACCAAATATCAGCAGAAATGAAAAACAAAGTGGTGGTTGTCTAAGAATAATCAAGGCCATAAAATCTATATGAACATAACTCGAATGAAACCACACTCCTCCAACATTACACCCATCACTCATGTAAAACTCCTCAAAGAGGGTATGTAGAGCATTAACTCCTCTAATCCACACATGCGAGAGAGGATGCATGTGTTGCTCGCACGCCATGAAGAAACGCGATTTGTCTCTAACAATCACTTCTCGACCATTAAGAAATGGAGCATGCTAAATCCCCCCTCTTTCACAACAATCCTCACCGAGCTAGGCATAGATAATACAATTAATCCATCCCAAACATCATTTTGTCATAGTCATAACAATCTAGTGATCTCTCCTCGTAAAGTTACACTTAGATCCGTGTTTTCGTGGACGGCTTTACTCGGAGTTGCAAAGGAAGTGTGTTATGCATTACTCTCTAATTTTACGAGCAAGAGGTGTACGATTTTCAAGGATCGCGAGGTAATTAAGCCCATGCCTGCCCACAGCCCAAAAATCTCCAGTAGCATCTAATGCCATGGATCCAGTATGATGATCAATCTTAGGTGATATACTCCTTGTTGAGACAGCCACCATTCCTTTCAGTCAAGCTCGAAGCAGATACTCTAGTTCCACTGATTTGACTCAACCAAAAAGAATGCCAGACTTGGGTGTTGCTAATAGCTAACCGTGGCATGTCTCTCAATGGCACGTTTTCTGTACTTAATGTGGCATGAGAAGTCAGAAAGGAATAAGGAGACCCGGGGCTTGGTTTAAAAGATGCAGATTGGTCAAATTGAGTGAGGAAAAATATTCAAATAACCTCCTTTAATTAGACAAGCTCTAAAGGCTTTAAGGATGAGGGAAAAGCAGATTGGGAGGAGCCATCAATCAAGCTTCCATCTTTGCCTAATTGTGACAGAAGGAAATGCCACTCTAACTGCGTAAGATATTTATGAATCAGTCTAGCTAAGCTCTCCATAAGCAGGTATAAACCTAAACTATACTAGTGTGAGCTTCTACCTGAAGAAAGGTCATGTAAAAAAATATTGGAGAACGAAAACAACCCAAAGAAGAAGAACAAACCTGCTCGTGGTGTCAGCAGCTCTGTCATCATTAGATCTGCCGACCGTAGTACAGTTTACTTTCTTCAATTCTTCCTCACCCTCCCAGCCCACTTCGGTTACTGCAAAGAAAATGTACTCAAGAACATGTAGAAGTAAACCTGAGGACAACTCTTACTGATGGATAACATACAAAAAACTCATAATGTGCAGGTCATGCCTATTTGCCTTGTAAATGGTTCTTGTGGTGTGATTGAGTTTGTAACGTAGAATTGACTCATGTATCTCCTTCGGATAAACAAATTAACTTACACCGAAAAAAAGGAAAGTACATAATGCCTATCAACGGGAATGGATGTAGAAATTTCTCTGCAGTGGGGGCAAACTTGTACGTGTGCTTTAATTAGGTTTGTTGATTCAAATAATGCCTAAATTTTGTGTGTGCTCACGTTATTAGACAAATAACTACAGGATCAACTATCAAGTATAGGTGTACAACAACAATTTTATCTAGCAGCGTTAAGCTTTCCAAAGATGTGGGGCCAAACCCAGATATTTGTCAAAAAAAAAAAAAATTGTTTTAAGCAAAACCGTCACAAACTTAATGGGGTCGCAACCAAGAAAATCCTTATAAACTACTACTATCTTGATACATTTTTCAAAACGTGAGCAGAGGCAATTGCCCCCACTTTCTATTGAGTAATCCGTCCCCTTCCTATCAAACCCCAACATATTTACAGAAAAATAGCACGCTAAGTAGATATGTGATCCATAAATTAGCATCAAGTTACCTTCTCTCCCACGCTCATCGATTCTAGTCTTCAAAACCTTTCGCCTCTTCAGTGAGGTTGATGCAGGATTTGTCACTTTATTATTTACATCCTTGGAGGAACCACATCCCAATGTACACGCCTCTACTGATGGCAGAAACATCTTCCTTTGGTGGCCGGTGGTGTTCTTCCGCTCTCACTTTTACTTCATCAACTTCCATTTTATCTTCCTCGCACTTCTTCTCAGAAACTAACTCCTTGGCACTCTCTTTTGAAGCGAGGATAGACTGGGCTCTTGGAAAATCGGGTGATGCCGAATTGACTGCATCTTCATTCTCATCTTCTTCATCCAAGAAATCAAATACAACTCTTCTTTTTCTACCGCCTTCAGTTTTGGTGGAGGTTCTCTTAACATTGACATCTTGACCCTCATCATCGCTGTTCAGTTCTGCTGCCTCATGTGCCCAGATTTGAGCTTCTGCACTAACTGATGAAGAAATTACTGTAATAGTCCTTATCAAGAAATCTTTTACAAGACTTGAGAGGATTAAAGCAAGCTTTTGAAAGGGACGAATGGGTTATAGGAACCAACCAGTGGAACTTGGAGCAGAGCTGCTATTTTCTGCTGGGCCAGCGCTCGATTTTGCCTCGATCTCGTCGTGATCCCTAGGGTATCGGCCTGGCACGTGTTGTCCCGAAGCTCCGATCGACAGGGGAAGGCCGTGTCCGGCGCGATTGCCTTGAAGAAGAATTCGATGGGGGTTCCCAACTAGGGCTCAATCCTAATCCAATTTTCCCGCCATTTTGGGCGCCCGGCATCTATTTGGGCGGGGGAGTTTTATAGTGCGCTTTTAAAAAAAATTTGAAAAATCAGATTCTCGTATTCTTTATGCCGAGCGTCCGCATGAAAATAAAGTGACTGGTCTCATCTCTACCGTGACTCCGAATTCGGCTGTGTTCCCTGTTGTTGGAATGACCTTTTGGATTAAGGGTGGGTTTGGGAACCATTTTTGGGGAAAGTCCTTTGGGAAATGCAAATACCTTTGAGCTAAAGGTGTTTTTCAAAATGCAAATGTGTTTGGTAAATTATACTTTGAAAGCTCTTTGTAAAGTATTTTGAGCAAAATGGCGTTTGGGAAATTACATTTACAAAACATCTTTGTGGTAAAAAAAAAATTATTAAAAGAAAAATAAAAAAAATTTGACCACCAAGGGCAGCGGCTGCCGGCGACCTCCGGCGACCTCCGGCGACCCCGGATCTGGGGCGAGGTCGCCTGACGACTCCTCGACCTCCGGCGACCTCGATCCGCGGCGTCGAGGTCGAGGGAGGACCTCGCCGCCACGGATCTGGGTCGCGGCGAGGTCGCGGGAGGTCGCGCGACGCCGCCGCGACCCAGATCCGGGGGCGCGAGGTCGCGCGACGACCCCTCGACCTCCGGCGACCTCGATCCGCGGCGTCGAGGTCGAGGGAGGACCTCGCCGCCCCGGATCTGGGTCGCGGCGGGGTCGCGCGACCTCGCCGGCCCCGGATCTGGGGCGGCGAGGTCGCGCGACGCCGCCGCGACCCAGATCCGGGGACAGCGAGGTCGCGCGACCCAGATCGGGGGCGGCGGCGTCGCGCGAAGAAGAAGAAGACGGCCTGCCGCCCCCGCGACACAGGCGTCGGTCGCGCCACCCCCCGACGGTCGCCAGCGTCCCTCAGTCGCCGGCCCCCACACCGTCAGACAACCGAACCTCCCGGAGAAGATGAACAGTGTCGCGTAAGGGCAAGAACCGGAAAAACAAAAAGTTGATGAGGACAATTTCGGAAAAAAAATATATAAATAATGCCCGCGTGGGCATGCCGAAAAAGCCGAAAGCCCAAGGCAGGTCTTCACCTGCCTTGGGCTTTCGGCTTCACAAAGCCTCAGCATTTCGCAAATGGGGCTCAATTTTTTTTGCCAAACGGGCTAGCATTTGCCCAAGTATCTTTAGACTTCTAAGGGGCTTTGGGAAGTGGTTCCCAAACGCACCATAATTTGATAAGTTTTTGGTAGCAAATGCACTTTTTAAAAGTTTTAATATTCAATCGTAATTTCGTGACATAATTTTAAAATTTATAAAGCAGTTTTGCCAAAGGAGAAATGGCACGGAATAAAGGAAATTGCACTTTAGCGATCCTCTACACGAACAGCTTCCGCTGATCGAAGGCTCTCAAGCTCAAGTTTGGACAGCTCCGATTGGCTTCTGCATTCGTCTCTCCTCTCGGACTCAGCTTCTTCCGTTCTCAAGTTATTCTCTTTCTCTCTGCTTCCATTCTGAATTTAGCTGTTCCTTTTTTGGTTAATTGTCGTGTGTTTCACCGTCTATTAGCCCCAGATGCAAACTGCCATTTGCTTGGTTAAGTGGGCGTTGATTTTGTGCCGATTTGACCATTTTCTGCCCTTGGAAGTACTCCAATTGCCTGAGAAGTTCCACTTTTTAGAGTCTCTTTCAGTTTTGTTTTGTCACTTTGCTTTGCAGATTGATGGTTCATGTCGTAACATCATGAAGTTCCAAAGAAGAAATTAGTCAAGATTAAGCCTCTAACCTTCATTAAATGTCTCATTCCATCTTACGGGGGTATGTCTGAAAGTTCCTTCTCTTTTTTTCTTCTTTTTTTTCTTTTGGGGTATGAGACCAAGTTTATTCAGCAAATCATTGGAGAAGTTGAAAATAAATTGGGTCCTCGACTATCCTATGTTGTAAGCGATCTTGTGGGAATGCATTCCCGTGTTGCAAATGTAGTTGAATGTTTATGCTTGGACAAGAGTGATGTACGTAGTATTGGCATGTGGGGGAATGAGTGGCATAGGCAAAACAACTATTGCACGAGCAGTTTATGACAAAATCTGTGGCCAATTTGATGACGAATGTTGTTTTCTTGCCAATGTCAAAGAAATTTCAAAAAAGAATGCTCTGGTATATCTACAAAACCAGTTTCTTGGCAATATTCTCCAAGACGACAATTTGAGAATCAGGGATGATCACAGAGGAGCGAACGTGATAAAAGAACGACTACAACATAAAAAAGTTCTCGTTATACTTGATGACATGGATGAAAAGGAGCAGCTGGAAAAATTAGCAAGAGGTTTGGAAAATTATGATGAAAACATAGGTTTTGATTTTTCTAAAGTCATGTGATTTGGCTGTGCAAACCTACGGTTCCAATAAATGACCATAATTGCAATTAGTAATGCCGTGCCATTCCTATCAATACCTTGAGGCCAAACAAGAAAAACAAGAGAGAGTAAGATGCCCCCTTTTGATTAGGCATCACCCTCAAAGCACGAGATCAGTCGTCACGTGAGGTGTGGTCCGGCTAATCAAAGCGAAGTCCATCTACCGCAAAAGGAATAAAGAAATGAAAATCATTCATTTTTGCAATTCGGACAACCCCCCACGTAACTCACGCAAAGTTCAAAAACATCGACCGCCCCTAATTCAATTCAAACCTATCCTTATTTTATAATCTTTGACGTGGTTGTCGAACATGGTGGTTGAGGGCAACTTTGTTAATGGAGAGAGACAGAGACCGTGTCAATTCAACGCTTCTAAAGGCGTCGTCATCGATGAACCAACTCTCTACCGACGGCCGAGTGATGTCAACTGTTGGCAGGGTCCACTTCATGTGGGCCCAGCTAACATTAAAACAAAAGAAACATTTAAAAAGAAGAAGAAGAAGAAAAAAAGTCAAAAGTCAAAAGTCAAAAGTCAAAAGTCAAAAGTCAAAAGAAGAAAATAGAGAGAAGGCGTGAGACGGTGATCTCACCGAAAGCACGCGTAGAAGAAAATACAAAGAGGGCTGAATCTTTGCGACCCCCCACTTCAAGGTTAAACATTGACGGAATCGGCTCAAATTTGTGTACGTTGCTCGTGAGATCGAGAATTACAAGTTTCTGGAAAGAAATTGATCTTGGATTGGGTTTAGTTCCCAGTGAATTGTTGTCCCCGATTCTCTCCAATAGTATATATATATATATAGATCTTCTTGAAATAATAGCCTTAACAGACGAAGAATGCTGCTTGGGAGTTAACTTGGAGTGATCCCCGAGCTGTCATTCCTTCACGAAAAAGACCTGGAATGGAGGGACCCAAGCAGGTTGAGGTTTCGAATAGCTGGAGCTACCGTGATAGACTCGGCTTCAAGATGGACATCCTTCTAAGGCTTCAGCTAAAAGGGAGAGGAAAGACGAAGAAGCGTCCAAGACCGTGAACTGCTATCATCTCACCTGCGAGTACTATGAACCAAACGCTTTGACAGGTGACTCTGCCCTGGAAGTGAATGATGAGTTGACAAGGGGGTTTACCCATCGAGGAGCTGCATTGCCATGCAGGATTATACTTGTGACGGATGCTTTGCCCTGCCATCAGTTAAAATTGATCACTTGAGTTCGTGGAAGAAAAGTGTTCCCTTATAGACATCCTAATACACATATCGTAGTTCCATTTAGGATCATTTAAGGCCTATAATCACGACGAATCCCTCCCCCCACCCAGGGCGCCAGACGTCGGCGTTCCGCGCCCTGAGAAACCGAATCTACTCCGGTGCCGCGCTGGTAATTCAGCAAATGATACTGGTAAGTTTCAAACAACTTCGATAAACCAGAAAATGACCAGTAGCTTTGCTCCCCCGGTCAAGCGTTTGTAACTTATCAGACAGCTTTTTGACAAGTACCAAGACCTATTTACGCTTAAAAAATTGCCAACTGATTTTAATAGTCTACCGACGTTTATTTTCATAACTTACCAATGCCGTGAAGGTTACTAATTTTTCAACGCAATTGCCAGCCTTGATTTGATTATTGTATCAACATTTGACATAGTAAGATACCAATTAATTTTACTCACATACCAACTCTTTTTTTTTTTTGATATCTTGCTGAGGTTGGAAAAGTATTGCCATTTGCGGTTGGTAGAATAGAACAACATCTATTATTGCGACTTCCTATGCCATTGAAGTTTCTGGCTTTTATTGGTAATTATCAACATTAATTAGATTGAGATATGGACTAATTTTACCCGCTCACCAACAATCTCGATTACATACGATCGCGACTTTTAGAAGAAAACATTGTGTAGAATAAAGGAAATTACATTTAGCTTCACATGGCCGCGAAAGAGTATGAAGTAGCATTACAAATTTAATGATCGCCAACACAAAAAACAGTCATCTTTCTGGGGAGTTTCACTTGAGCAATCCTTCATAAGAATAGCTTCCGCTGATCGTGGTTTCTCAATTCGAGCCTTGACACGTTCGACCGGCTTCTGCATTCATCTCTTCGCTCGGACTCAAGCTTCTTCGATTCTCAAGGTTTTCTCTATCCTCTGCTTGATTCTAAATTTAGCCGTTCCTTGTTTGTCAATTATTATATGTATTTCACCGTTTCTTTGCTCCAGATGTGTAAAAAACTGCCATTTCCTTTAGTTATCTTCTTCCAGAAATTTTCATAACGTTAAAGGTGAGTTGATTTTTGCCAATTCGACCTTTTTCTGCCCTTAGAAGTGCCCTGACCCAATCCAATTGCCTAAGAAGTTCCACTTCTTAGAGTTTCTTTCACTATTGTTTTGTCAATTTTTCTTCTCCTATTTTTCTGTGTTCATACATCTTTGCAAATTGATGGTTCATGTCATAACATAACATCCTGAGGTTCCCAAATAAGAAATTAATCGAGATTAAGCCTCTAACTTCGGTAAATCTCACATTCTTCTTCCAGGGGATGTCTGAAACTCTCTCCTTGCTCTCTTTTTCTATATATATTTTTGGGTGATATACAAGCAAAGGGCATTTACTTGTACTCATTAATCTCCTTCTGCCCTAGAATGGAGTACGAGATCGGACGCAGTGCCTCTATATAACCCCATAAAATCTCCTCATCTTTGTTGAATTGCCAACACAACCGAATTTATTTCTGAGGACTCCTATAAGGATAGGCTGCATTCATTTCTCTTGTCTTTACAAAATTTGTCCAAGAAGATATGGCATCTTTCCCAAGGCCAGAAAACCAACAGAGTCGATTCAAGTATGATGTCTTCTTGAGTTTCAGAGGTGAGGATACTCGCAAAAACTTTGTTGACCATCTGAAATATCATCTACGGCGAAGAGGAATTGTGGCCTTTAAAGATGATCATGACCGAGATCTACCAAGGGGAAAACGCATTAAACCAGAAATATTGGGGGCAATAGAGAAGTCAAAATATGTACTTATGATTTTTTCTAAAAACTATGCTTCTTCTACTTGGTGCTTGGAAGAAGTTGCTAAGGCTGTGGAGTGCAAGGATGTCAATGATGGATCGGTCATACCAATCTTCTATAGGGTCAATCCATCTGACATACGGAAACTGAGGGGAAACTTTGGGAGAGGCTTTGCTAAAATTGAGGAAGCTTATTCGGGCGACAAGAGAGACATAAAGAGGTGGAAGGATGCACTAAGAAAAGTAGCTGATCTCGCCGGAATAGAATTGAAAGATGGGTAGGCTTCTCTTCCACTAAATTGGAATGATTTGTTTTCTTTAAGTTTTGCATGCCACGAATGTCATGACCATCATATTTTGTATTATGTTGGTCCATCTGAACCAGAACACACTCCAAAACTACACGATCTCAATGCTCGCTGGGGAACTAATCATATGCATTTCTTCGTTGCAGATATGAGATCCAATTTATTGAGCAAATCATGGGAGAACTTGATAATAAACTAGGTCCTAGGTTGTCCTATGTTGTAGGCGATCTTGTGGGAATGCATTCCCGTGTTGCAAAGGTAGTAGAATGTTTACGCTTGGGCAAGAGTGGTGCACACAGTATTGGCATATGGGGAATGGGTGGCATGGGCAAAACAACTGTTGCACGAGCAGTTTTTGACAAAATCCATGGCCAATTTGATGATGGATGTTGTTTTCTTGCTAATGTTAGAGAAATTTCAAAAAAGAATGGTCCAATATATCTACAAAACCAGTTTCTCAGTGATATTCTCCAAGATGACAATTTGAGAATCAAGGATGATCACAGAGGAACAAACATGATAAAAGAACGGCTACAACATAAAAAAGTTCTCATTATACTTGATGACGTGGATGAAAAGGAGCAATTGGAAAAATTAGTAGGAGGTGTTGATTGGTTTGGACGTGGGAGTAGGATCATTATAACAACTAGAGATGAACATTTGCTTCTCCATTATGGAGTAAATTACATATATAAGGTGGACAAACTATCCTTTGGTGAGGCTCTCCAACTTTTTTGTTTGAAAGCTTTTAGACGTAACCATCCTCCAGCAGAGTTCAAGGAGCTCATGAAACACGTTATTGGATATGCTGATGGCCTTCCTCTAGCCCTTGATGTCTTAGGTTCTTTTTTGGCTTGCAAGAGCTTGATGCAATGGAAGAGTGCACTAGCGAGACTCAAAGAATGTCCAGAAGGGAAAATTTTTGACCGGCTTAAGTTAAGTTATGATGGATTACAGCAAAAAGAGAAGGAGATTTTCCTAGATATTGCCTGTTTTTTCAAGGGAAAGGAGAAACCTTACGTTACAGAAGTTCTGGACAATTGCAGCTTGTATGCAGATGTTGGAATCGAAGTCCTTGTCAATAGAGCTCTTATCCAAATTGTGGGCAACAAATTGTGGATGCATGATTTGCTACAAGAGATGGCTTGGGAAATTGTTCGTCGAGAGTCTCCTGAAGAGCCAGGAGAACGAAGTCGAGTCTGGCTTTTTGAGGATGTATGCCATATTCTGTCAAAAAACTCAGTGAGTATTTGCAAAATTAATTTGCAAGCATGCTTATTTGATATAGGAAAAAAAAAACAACTTGCTAGTCATGTATTGACACTCTATGATTTGTTTATCAGGGAACTAGAAAAGTCAAAGCCATAGTCTTGCAATCTGAGGACCATAAAACAGTGCGCTTGAATGGAGAGTCCTTCACAAACATGACTAACTTAAGATTGCTTGACATTCGTGCCATCCACCTCTCTTTTAAGGTCAAGCACCTTTCAAATGAACTATGCCTGCTAAGATGGGACAACTACAATCTTAAATCATTTCCACCAAGTTTTCTTCCAAAGAACCTTGTCGAACTCCATATGCAGGATAGCCTCCTTTGCAGCCTCTGGAGAGGGAAAAAGGTTGGAATTAGTACTCATGCATGTGTATGCTTCATTTGATGCTTTATTATATTTAACAAGCTAATAAAATTGTTCAATCGATTTTTTTCTAGATGCAGGTCTTAGAGAGGTTAAAAGTTATCAACCTCAATGGTTCCAAATTATTTGTGGAGACTCCAAACTTCATATATGTCCCAAATCTAGAGAGGCTAATTCTCAAAGGTTGCAAAGTATTATCTCAGGTTCATCCTTCAATTGGAAATCTAGAAAGACTCAGTCTACTTGACTTGGGTGACTGTGAAAACCTCACGAGACTTCCAGATAGTGTAGGTAATCTAAAAGCTCTTAGAGTTCTTAATATGTGTGGATGTTCAAATCTTGAAGAGCTGCCTAAGAGCATCGAGGGCTTAGAGGGCTTAGAGGAGCTTGATATTAGTGAAAGTGCCATAACACACCTCCCATCTAACTTGACATTCTTACAAAATCTGAAAAAGTTACACTTTCATGTCAGTAAAAGGAGGCCACAAAATTCTTGGAGGACACTGACGCGTACGTTGAGAAGAGCTCTCAACTCTAGACGTCCGCGGTTGCCTTCATTTTTAGGGCTATCCTCTTTGACAGAGTTGGATCTAAGTGGCTGTAGTCTTCTGGAAGGAGAAATTCCCCATGATATTGATTGCTTACCCTCCTTGAGGTCTTTAGACCTAGCCAAAAACTTTTTTACCACCATAACTGCAAGTATTGAACGTATCTCTGGCCTGGAATTTCTCATATTAAATCATTGCAAAAATCTTGAAGTGTTACCAAGACTTCCAGAAAGCACAATGGTTGTGGTGGCTGAGAAGTGCCTCAGATTGGAAAGGATATCAAACCCATTCATTATATGCACAGTACCTGACTCGGGGTTTTGCTTCATTAACTGTTCTAATTGGCTTTTACAAGATCTTGATTTAACTTTGCAACAAAAGTACTCCTTGTCGTTGCTTCGTTACATTGTTTACCATTCCAAGAAAATGTTTTCGGGAACTTATATGGTGTCTCCATGTCTACAATGTGAAATACCTGAGTGGTTTAGCTACCAGGGATTTGGACCTTTGTTGAGCATAGACATGTCCCCTAATTGGCATGACAATAGCTGGAGAGGATTTGCCATCTGCGCCTCTTTTAAACAAATCAATTGCAGCTCCCGTCAAGACTTGGAAAATGCCCACTTCATTTTCTGTGGGTTCTATGCTGATGGAAATCAGCTAGGTCCCTTATTTAAGTTTCCCATCAGATTTGTCAATTCAGGTTGTCTTTGGCTAGGTTATGTATCGAGTACCCAATTTCCACGTGATACAAATTGGGATACCATGTCAAATCACATTGTCGTTTCATTTACGATCACCAACCCTGGGTTAAAGGTTGAAAAGTGTGGTGTTCATCTGGTTTACGAGCAATGTATAAGAGAGTTTGATAATCTTTTAGTCTGGTGGTGTAGCTCATCGCCTAGGAATTGGGATAGAATCTACCATGAGCTTCAAACACCAAGGGAGGTAAATTGTGCCGTCAAATATTCCATTGATCCGGACCTGTACAAAGTGAATGAAGGTGTAATGAGCTGTGGGGTCTTTGAGGTTCGGTCCCACCCGTTAAATGGAGGTCGTTTACTCATGGAGTATCTATATGTCATTTGGCATCGTTCAAGACTTGGACAACTGTCAGTTCATGATTTCAAAAGATGGTAATCACTACTAGATTTGATCAATTGGCGGGGCTTGCATTAGACCTTTTGAAATCCAAATAGACTATGAAAATTCATGCTAATCCTAACCTAAAAATCTAGAATATCGGCACCGGCACCAAAATCTCCAAAATAATTAGGAGAAATATTTTTGCTGGCTTTTGTATTTTGTTTTCTCACCATAACAAAATCTTTCTTACAGGTACTTGAAGAAACATCAAATGTGGTCGGCATTAATTGTTTGAAGAAACGTCACCCTAATGAGCTTTTTCTGTAAACCTTATGGATTATTAAATCCTTGCACGCCATTAATTTTTCTTTCATTATGTGAGGCCATGCTTGTACCCTTTTTTTTTTCAAGAGTAGGAGAATTTAAATATGGCGAGTTCTTCCATCTCTTTCTTTAGCTTTTGTATTTACCCTTTTTTCCTTTGCATGCTCTTCATGGGAGATTGATCTATCTATGGAATCATCTCTTTCTAGATTTGCTCCATAATTTTTCATCTACACAAATCTCCAATTGCCTCTAGATTTGCACACTAGTATAGGGATGATTTGTAACTAAAGAATTTCCATTCATAAAGTTTGATTGCCAACAAAATTTTACAAGCGAATCATTCATATAAAAATATTCATCTCAAATAAAGTTGTATAATTCATATCACTAAATAATGATGGACATGTTAATGATCCATTACTACTGTCCAATGTTTAAAAACTCAAAAACATGTCGTAATCACCATCGGTTGCAGCTGGCATCTTCTTACCCCGTCTAATAACATGGACTGATGTTACCTACGACATAGATTTCATTAGGAAATCGTAAGATTCAGGGACATAATCATTATGTAGGAGAGATGGCCGAGTGGTTCAAGGCGTAGCATTGGAGATTATTACAAGAGCATACTGGATGTCATTGAGCAACCGTCATCTTGAACTTGGCAGCTACCGTTTGTTTATGTCCACTCTTTTGAAGATCGATATTAATTCAAAGATGAGTGCCATTGTTGAGAATGTCTTGAGTTTGAGCCAAGATACCCCATCCGAATAATTTTTAAAGTTTTATTGGTTTTCTAAATTGAGTAGGTTTCCTGTAATGGAATTTTATGTTTTGATAAAAATATTAAATGAATATGAGATGGAATTCTACTTGATTATTACGCAATAAGAGGCATGTTTGAATATTCTCTATGTGAATTTTCTGAATGAGTTCTTTGTGAAAAAATGTGAGATAACAATTAACGATTTATTTTGATTGAGATTAGAGGCCGGAAAACACTTGAGTGATCAAACAATGCCAAATTCTATACTTTTTGGATTCATAGTGGATTTCTGGGCAATTAGCTCTTTTTATGAAGTATGTA
Organism: Eucalyptus pauciflora; assembly: GCA_007663325.1. Lineage (NCBI taxonomy): Eukaryota > Viridiplantae > Streptophyta > Magnoliopsida > Myrtales > Myrtaceae > Eucalyptus > Eucalyptus pauciflora. Next base: position 233,998 of record VMYD01000177.1, on the reverse strand, counting down.
TTGACATTCAAACCGAACCATATAAATCTCTTATGTTATTATTATTCTTTGTCGAGTTGTCTTGTAATATCTTTTTCTTGCGTTAAACTTCAGTTATTTTCACAATAGAGTTGTCGCAAACCTCCAGAGGTGAGATCTCTAAAGGAGGTGGCTTGAGTGATTGTACTCACAAGGGGGCGCCTACGATTAGCATTGGTTCTCTAGAGCTTTATCGTTTATAACTTGATTTTCTTTTTAATTACTTAGTTTAATTCACTTAGAAGCTGCCACTCACATATAATGGATCAGTTATGAGCCATGTAAGGCAAGGGAGTCACCCTTACTACTACAAATAAGAGATTCACAAGTCTAGAAACTTGGTTACTCTATATGAAATTTAGCGTTCTTTTGGTGCCTCATCTCTTTTATGAAAACAATTTGCATGTGATTTCTTCAATTATGTTTTGTAAGTCCCAACACATATAAATGATATTATGCATGGGTGCTCAAGCAATAAAAATTCAACCAAGCAAAAATGATAAATAAAGAATGAGGAAAATAAAGACAAGAGCCTTATAATGTAAAATTTAAATAAGGCATTGTTATTAACTCTCATAGGATTCTAAAGAGCCATGTGCACAAAACGTGGCTAATATTAATATTCAATCTAATTCATTTTGCAATCAATCAAAGAAATTATTGGCAGCTATCATCCATTAAATTTTCTAGTAATATTCCGCCGGCTTTTGTGTCATGTGCATTTATGCCTTCAGTTCTATTTATTTTGTAAAAATAAATGATTTGCAACACAGTTTCCTAAAATTGATTCCTTATATCATTTATAAAAATAAGGGAAAATTTCAATTAAAGGCCTGAAGTGGAACCGTTTTATCAAAAAAGGACTTAAAGTGAAGATTGTATTAAATAAGGGTCCGAAGTGACCGATTTAGTCTCGAATAAGGGTTTCAACTTGAAAGCCAATCAAATCTTATTTGTGGCTAGGGGTATTTTCGTCTAAAGACTTTTTTTTTCCTTTTTGTTTTTCTTTTCTTTCTTTTTTCATCTTGCTCACCTTCTTCTTGACAAATGCATCAGACTCCTCACACATGAGCTTGCACAAGTGCAAAACAATTTGAACAATTTATGAAAAGAAGAAAACAAAAAGATATTCGAGAAGTTATGCATAACATTCATAAACGCAACTTGCATTGAGGTGGAATATGTGGCTTCTTGAGAGGGTCCAATTGTGTTGTGCATGTTGGTTATTTTCAAAGGCTATTGAATTATTTTGACCCGTGATTGAAGATACTCGCCTTTAGTGGCGATTCGAATCAAATAGCACTCAATCTAAAAAACGAATGACTCTGGTCTACACATGTTCAAACAAATTTGCCTCTCTAACTCTAAAATATTATCTACAAAGATTTGAGAGAGAACAACAAGATGAAAAAAGTGCAAAATCGCTCAGAAATTCCCAAAACCACGTATTTTACTAAACAAATCAATGCACATGAGTATCACAGAGATTCCTTAAAAACCTCTAATAAATTTGGCTAAGGCACTTCAATTTGGCTTCTCCTTACTAAGATCGATCATAGCTTGCGTGAGCACCGATTTGAATTCAAGCATCGACGACAACGAGGGCAACAAGCTAATGGCTTACACCTCATCATGCTTCGTGCTTGACCACGACCACAAGATGTGGGGATCGAATCGAGCCGAGCATCACATCTTAGTCCACTCGTAATCGATCTAGGGCTTGGATTGACCTCCATCTTTCAACAAAGGTACTGGAATTGCTGTTGAGGGCAATGATGGATGAGGTTGAGGGCATTGACGGCTAATTCGGCAAGGAAGATAGAGATGGACTTTGGAGAATGCGATCTAAAGAGTGAAAAAGGCGAAGGCACGATGATGATGAAGAAAAGAAAGAGAAGGAGAAAATAAATTAAAAAAAGAAGAAAAAAAAGTCTTTAGATGAAAATACCCCTAGATGCAAATAAGATTTGGTTGGCTTTTAAGTTGAGGCCCTTATTTGAAACTAAGTTGGTCACTTTAGGTTCTTGTTTGAGACAATGTCCATTTTGGGCGCTTTTTTGAGAAAACGATTCCACTTTAAGCCTTTAATTGAAATTTTCCCTAAAAATAATAAACAAATGAATGAAAAATATTTTTATCGTCCATGAAAATTATCAAACATAAATTGTTGTATATAATGATAACATTTTAACATTTTCCCTCAACTAATTATTTCATGTGATGCAAGCAATTATTTTTAGAAATATATTTTCTAAATCATTTATTTAATGCAAAAAAAAAAAAAAACGAAGCTTTACAAATAGTTAATTTCATTTATTTTTATCGTAAAAACAAAATCTTCCTTATAATTTATTTTAAAATCAAAAGTTTCTACTTCTTTCAAATAAAATACTATTAATCTTTCCGTTGAACTATTTCACTATTGATGGATATTTGTTGTTGATGTGAACCCTCTACCTAAATACCGAGTTAACTAAGCAATACAAAAATTAAAAATAAACAAAATGCTAACCCATCTTCCCGAAAAAACAAAATCCATGCCCTAAATTACCCGCGTCCTAAACCTCCCCCACCACCGGTCCCCGCTCTCCACCATCATCAACCATCAACCCTGTGCCTTGGACCACCCTACCAACACTCGCTGCGGTCCCTCGGATCCAAGCAGTGAGCGGCAATGGATGCTGTGGGGTCAAGGCTATAAGTGCCTCAAGCTCGAATGGCCATGGATGCCTCAAGCTCGAGCAGATAGTGGCCATGGCAATGTCACAACCTCGGGCAGCAAGCAGCCATAAATGTTGCTAGCTTGAGCTCAAGTGGATCATGGCCATGGATGCTGCGAGCTCGAGCAGATTGTGGCCATGACAGATCGTCTCCATTGATGCCAGCAGATCATGGCCAGTGAGCGACCATAGCTGCGAGATGTGATAAGGGAGAGGGAGAGGGAAGAGAGAGTCGCTTTCTCTTCCTCGAGATCTTGGTCTTAGCTCGCAGCAAAAGCAGTCCCTGTTTTTGGTTCGTTACACCATTTACTCTTCCACAGAACCACTAACTGTAGCGTAGCTTCTCTGGTTCGCTCCAGAACGTGGTGCACCCGAATGGTTTAGTTACCGCAATGCCGGACATTTCATGGGCATTGACATACCTTCGAACGACCACGAGTCCTCGATGGGGCACTGGATATCCCCCACTCCGGGATATCAGTTCTACACAAGTGCACATCAGTTAGGTCCTACATTTTTTTGTTAAGCTACAGATTGCCTTTGGTCTCCTCAGATGACATAAATTGGCATGTCATTGGTCTCCAGATACTACAGATTGGCAGGAAATGTCGAGCCATACTGATGCTGTGTTCAAGATCTCCAACCTCAGGTTAATCGTGGCCTGAGTGCGGCGTTGAACTGCTAAACATCTTCCCTGCTTAATTGAATCGTTGCTCTTTTGACTCGTTTCCCTCTATTGCCGAGAAAACCAGTTACTGAATTCATCTTGACCACATACGAACTACGAGTGCCCACACATGACTAAAGCTTTGAAGCATAAGCAAATAGATAGATGTCCTAGATCGTCCATTAATTGACTTACCAGGACACGAAGTCATCAATTAGTTTACTGGCAACAAACCAAGCACAGTTCATGCTCAGATAAACTAAGGAGAATGTTCGACATTTGCAATTAGTTTCTGCTAAAGTAATGTCCACATACCCCATAATCTCATTTACATAAAGAGCAAATTTCTGATCCCGAGCAATTCGGTACAATGCTTTCTTCCGCATGAGAGACTTGATGCCGTGAAAAATGTTGACTTCACAGTCATGAAAGATATAAACCTCATCATATCCCCTCCTATTGTCATTCAAATGTAACACTTCGATCAGAAAATCACAAATCATGAGCAAAACTGATGAAGAAATGCAATGGATAGATAGCATCAGAGCTTACCCTGCTTTCCCGCAATAGGTGGGACTGTAATTATATATCAGATTGTTGAGCACTTTTCGGGCAGAAGCCCAGTTTACAGACTTCCAAGCCTCACCACAGGATAACAAGTGCGACTTAGAAGTTTTCTCCCTTCAAACCGAGTGAAAGTTTTTACCATAAGCACAGTTCATGTAACCATAATCATGTATAATATATGATAGTTTAAGAACTTTGACAAGGAAATTTCAAACGCAACTTGCTTTGCAGCATAAAATTACTGAACAAATGCTGACCTGACAAAGAAGTTGGCTATATGCTGTATAACTTGAATGGCATCATCTAAGTTTACCTCAAGGCAGTAAGTCTAAACATACTTCACAGAATGGGGAGGTGGAAAACATGATCCCAAGAACAATCATTGATTTCGCTCCCTAAGATAATTTAAGCAAATGAGTCATGTTTAAGTCAAAGCCATACAAAAAATAAAAATAAAAGGATCATGTTCTCTATAACATGATAAACTCAAATTGCCTAGTCTCCAAATTTTGCCTAACCAATTCTGCAAGACTCGGGCAAGTTGTGGCACAAGCTCTTCACTGAAGAAATCAAAAACCACAAAATCAGGAGGCATCGCAAGAAACTAGTATTGATCAATATGCGTTAGAATCTACAACGGCAAGAAGTCAATTTCTACGCGCGTCATGAATCTTATTATTTTTCTCCTGACAACGGGAAATACATCAAAAACCAGTTACCGATATGCGCGCGTCGTGAGAATCTTCTTAAAAACGGAGGGATATTGGAGGGGGAACAAAACACTCACGTATCGACACGAGAGAGAGATCGAAGACGACGAAAAAGAAAAAATTACGAGATCGAAAATCGAAAGAGGGAAAGAAAGTCGAACGATGCCACTTGCAGCTTATCGGAAACGAGGGCCGCGATCTCGTCGGCGATCCCTAGGGTTTCGGCCTGCCTGGCATATCTTTGATCCGAAGCTCCGATCAAAACGGGGAGGTTGTCCTTCTGACCGATGATTTCGCGCGGCACCTTGAAGAAGAATCCGATTGCGCCTTCCCCTGCTAGGGCTCAATCCCGATCCAATTTTCCCGCCATTTCTGTGCGGCGTCCCGGGGAATTATTTCGGGTGGAGGGCTTTTATAGTGCGCGCTCAGCATGAAAGCATATCTGGAAATAGTAAAAACCAGGTTCTTGTATTTTTCACGCTGAGAATCCATACGAAAATTTATAACGATTATGAAATCGTTGTTGTGATTCGACGTGAATACGAAATAAACCCACCTAGGCCTATTATCTAATATCTATCTAACTATTAATCGAAAAAAATAATTTATGCTTTGTGTCAATAGGCTACCGATAAACTATGGTTTACAATTTTATTATCTTGATCCGACTTCTGACCATGAAACCTACTTATTTTACTAACTTCTTTGCATTTTAAAACTTTAAATCATCTCAATACTACCTTTTTTTTCTTGGGGTCGAAATCTATATACTACCTCAATCCACTATTTCGTAGCTGCCTCTAGTAGATTATCATTTTTGAATTCAGAAAAAAAAAATCAATCACATTTCATATCATGCATGTGAAGTAATTTATGTTTCGCTACGCATGAGTCTAGTAACACTAGTCGCATGTTGTGGACCTGTTTAACTCATGTACACTTAATTTGTGTTATGTTCACCTAATGGCCCAGTCTATAAAGTTCACATTCTCATTGGGGTTTGCTTGTGTGGCTCATCGACACTATCCCCTTTATTTGATGTGCAACGTGGTCCATTGCTATCATTCGTTGTCCTCAAAACGTGTTGAGAGCCACACTCTTAGGTCTTCTCAGTTTGGTTTAGTCCCAACCCATTCATGAAATACATCTATCGGAAGGAGTCCTACTCCGATGTCATCCACGACCAGGTGTACCCTTTCTGGTGGGCCAAACCCAGAAAAAGGTAAATGACTATATAAGGTTGTTGCTATTTGCAATGATAAATAAGTTTTCCTTGTAAAGTATGTTTAAGAAGTGTCAAAATGACCCTTCATCAAAATACATAGGTACTTTGCTAATTGGCCATACTCTTTCCTGGAGAAAACTTTTTCTGACGAATTATTAACGAGTTATAAATTAGCCGTTACCTACATTTATTTTTAATTGAGTTGACATATGATTGATATCCATATCTTGAACGTAATCGATTAAATGCTTGGTTAGAATTTTTTTCTCTAGAATAATGGAAAAAATACTACCATTTTATTAACTGGTAGATGTGATCATTGAGTTGAGCGTGCATTATATAATTTCAATAAGCTTGCCCACAATATAGAATTTTTATATAAAGGTTCTGTTCAATCCGGGCCGGGCTTTGTAATGTAAGGGCGTCACCCTAGCCAATCTATTTTCCTTTTGAGGCGCCTGCTCGTTGATCGCCTTTACTAATCTGACCGGTAATTGAGGAAGAAATATTGCATGGTCTACAAATGCTATGGACCAGACCCATCTCTACCGTTAATCATATGGGTCCAGTGGTAGGTCCTACTCAATTAATGACGGGGGATGATAATGGTTCAGAGAACTTACGAACCATGCAATAACTTCTCCATGTTAAGGAGGTTGGACAAACAATTTTACTCGAGCAGCCACAATCGCCATTTGCCACTCGGAATGTGGACACATCATAAGGCCGGCCCCGCGTTCACATGATCGAAATCATGTTCAGACGAAAGAAAAAAAAAAGTCTCTTCGGCCTTGGTCAGCATTTACTTCTCCACTTATTAACTTAAAACTTCTAGATTTGATATTTTAACAAATCTAACGGTGCTTAAAGCTCTTTTCTAGAAAATTATTTTCCAACTTTCTCGTGTTTGCGTAACTTCTTGACCGAAAGCAACATGCTTAGACGGGAGGAAAACGACTACCCCTTCTAACAAGAAGAAAACCATTTTTCTTAAACCACCAAGCAAATGGAACTAACAATTTTCCTTGAAAATGATTTCCATAGGAAATATTTACTTTTATCATGAGATTTTTGAGCAAAACAAACACATCCGAAAATAAGATTAAAGGAGTAGAAAATGCTTGGAATAGCTAATGCTCCTAACATAAGAACAGATTGTCCTCGGTTGGAGAACATAACTAGGCCCCTTTTTAAATCTAAGACGACTTCTCAAGTTAATTTGCTTAAAAAAGTGATGTGATGAACCAATTCAATGCTTTTGCCTCGTCAAGGACGTCGTTGAATTGTAGCCCGGGCCGAGCATCCTCGGAAGTGAACGAGGTCGGCCGGCTTTGACATTTGAACCCGGCCGTGCCAATTTCCACGCGAACAAATAGTCAGCCACTCGATATCGACCGTCCAATTCTCCTCTCCTTGTTGTTTGGTAGAGGGACGAAGAAGAATTGCAGAAGCGCCAGGAAGAAGAGTCGGTCCCCGGTTCTTGGATGAGCAAATTCCAACTCCCGCGTTCACGACGGCGGGAGAAGTAAAGGCTGCGAATATACTCCGTGCCGAGCGATGTCAACTGTTGGCAGGGTCCACTTCATGTGGGGCCCAGCCAACATTAAAACAAAAGAAACATAAAAAAAAAAAAAGGAAGAAAAGTCAAAAGCTAAAAGAAAAAAAAGGGGGTTGTTGCTTCGTGCGTGTGTGCCCGAGAAAGTGGAGAGAGAGAGAGAGAGAAGGCGTGAGACGGTGATCTCACCGAGGGCACGCGGAGAAGAAAAAAGAAAGAAAGCTGAATATTTGCGGTCTCTATTTGAAAAGTCAAACGTTAATGGAATCGGCTTAAGTTTGAATATGTTGTTCGTGAGACCAAAAGCTATGAGTTGATAGGTTTCGCTCATTGAAAACCTCCTCCAAATTCTTTAATTGCGGTTAGGGTTTTTTTACTTTGAATTTGTTGATTCACCTTTTTGGTAAAAAATTGTGGTTGTAATGCTTATATTGAGCCTCCGGTGTATGACTAGATAAGACTACTTTGTGTATTTTATCATTCTTAGTAATTAGTGGAAGTTTTTGGAAGATATGTGATTTTTCCGACATTGGGTTTTCACATTAAATCATTGGTGTTGTTATTGGCTTTATTCTCTTATCAATTTGGCATTATATTTGCTATTTTGAGGATATATATGACTGGTTGTTGATGAGGCTAAATTGATTTCGATCGGTTTAGTTTCGAGAGAGAAATTGATCTTGGGTTAGGTTTAGTTTGTGGTGAATTATCATCCCCGGTTCTCCCCAAGAGTCTACATATGTATATCTTCTTGAAATAATATACTTAACATAGATGAAGAATAATTCATGCGAGTTGACTCAGAGCGATCCCCGCGCTGTCATTCCTTCACGGAACAGACCTAGAATAGAGGAGACCAAAGCAGGTCGAGGTTCCGAACAGCTGGAGCTACCGCGATAGACTGGCTTCGAGATAGACATCCTTCTAACTCTTCAGCTAAAACGGAGAGGAAAGACGAAGAAGCGTCCACGACGGTGAACTGCTTTCATCTCACCTGCGAGTACTACGAACCAAACGCTTTGATAGGTGACTCGGCCATGGAAGTAAACGATGAGTTGACATGGGTCTTTACCTTTCGAGGATCTGCATTGCCATGCAGGATTATGCTCGTGACAGATGCATTGCCCTGCCATCGTCTGCTTTGTGGAAGAAAAGTGAAGAAAAGTGTGCCAATCATCCATTAGCAGACAAAGCAGACGATCCGGGCCCCTTATAGGCGTCGTCATGGACATATCATAGTTCCATTTAGGATCATTTCAGGCCTATAATCACGACCAATCCCCCTCTCAGATGTCCGCATTCCGCGCCCCGAGCAACGGGATCTAATTCAGTGAGGCGTTGGTAATTTGGTATATGATACTGGTAAGTGTCAAACAACTCCGATAAATCAGAAAATGACCGGTAAGTTTGCTCCGCCTGATCAAGCGTTTGTAACTTATTGACAGGTTTTTGACAAGTACCAAGACCTATATATGCTTTAAAAATTGTCAACTGACTTTAATAGCGTATCGATATTTATTTTTATAACTTGTCAATGCCATGACAATTACTAAATTTTCAAAGCAGTTGCCGGCCTTGATTTGATTATTATATCAACATTTATGTCGTGACAGTTACTAATTTTTCAAAGCAATTGCCGGCCTTGATTTGATTATTGTATCAGCATTTGACATGGTAAGATACCAATTAATATTAGTTACATGCCAACCTTTTTTTTTTAAAAAAAAAAAAAATTAGGTTTGGAAAAGTATCGCCATTTCTTTATACATCCCAGGGTCAGCGATTGTGATCTAACAACATCTATTATGGCAATTGGTGGAATCTAACATCTATTATTGCAACTTCTGGACACCTTTGAAGTTTCCGGCTTTTACTGGAAATTATTCGACATTAATTAGATTGAGATATCAACTAATTTAGTCGCTCACCAACGATTTCAATGACATTCGAACGCTGATTTTAGAAGAAAAAACTGTGTAGAACAACACCTAGCTCCACATGGCAGGAAAAGAGTATGAAGTAACGTTGCAAACTTAATAATCGCCAACACAAAAAACAGTCATCTTTCTGGGGAGTTTCACTTGAGCAATCCTTCATAAGAACAGCTTCCGCTGATCGTGGTCTCTCAATTCGAGTCTTGACAGCTTCAATCGGCTTCTGCATTCATCTCTTCGATCAGACTCCAGCTTCTTCCATTCTCCAGGTTTTATCTGTCCTCTACTTGTTTCTGAATCTAGCCGTTCCTCGTTTGTCAATTGTTGTATGTATTTCACCATTTCTTAGCACCAGATGCGTAAACTGCCATTTCCTTTGGTTATCATCTTCCAGAAATTTTCGTAACGTTAAATGCACGTTGATTTTGTGCTGATTTGACCATTTTCTGCCCTTAAAAGTGGCCTAACCCAATCCAGTTGCCTGGGAAGTTGGACTTTTTAGAGTCTCTTTCGTCTTTGTTTTGTACTTCGTTCTTTTCCCCTTTTCTGGACTCCTACATCTTTGCAAATTGACGGTTCATGTCATAACATCATTAGTTCTCAAAGAAGGAATTAGTTGAGATTAAGCCTCTAACCTTCGCTAAATCTTACATTCATCTTCCAGGGGATGTCTGAAAGTCTCTTCTTGCTCTCTTGCTAAATTTTTCTTTTTTTCTTTTTCTTTTTTTTTGGGGAGGATGTACAGGCAAAGGGAATTCACTTGTACTCAGTCATCTCCTTTGGCCCTGGAACGGAAGTATGAGATCGGACATAGAGCCTCTATATAACCCCGTAAAATCTCCTCATCTTTGTTGAATCATCAACACAACTCCGATTTATTTCTGAGGACTCCTATAAGGACAAGGTGCATTCATTTCTCTTGTCTTTGCAAAATTTGTCCAAGAAGATATGGCATCTTTTCAAAGGTCTGAAAATGAACATGATCAATATCAGTATGATGTTTTCCCAAGTTTCCGAGGTGAAGATATACGCAAAAACTTTGTTGACCATCTGCATGATCATTTGTGGCGAAGAGGAATCATGGCCTTCCGAGATGATCATGACCAAGATCTTCAGAGGGGAAAATGTATTAAACCTGAAATATTGGAGGCAATAGAGCAGTCAAGACTTGTACTTGTGATACTCTCTAAAAACTACGCTTCTTCTACTTGGTGCCTGGAAGAAGTTGCTAAGGTTGTGGAGTGCAAGGATATCAATGAAGGATTGGTGATACCGATCTTCTACAAGGTCGATCCATCTGACATACGGAAACTGAGGGGAAACTTTGGGACAGGCTTTGCTAAAACTGAGGAAGCTTATTTGGGCGACAAGAGAGATATAAAGAAGTGGAAGGATGCAATGAGTAAAGTAGCTGGTCTTGCCGAAATGGAGTTGAAAGATGGGTGGGCCTCTCTTTTACTAACTTGGAATGATTTGTTTTCCTTAATATTCGCATGCCACTAATGTCATGATTGTCATACTCCAGAACTAAACAGCCTCAATGCTCGCTGGGGAACTAATCATCTACATTTCTTCGTTGTAGATATGAGACCAAGTTTATTCAACAAATCATTGGAGAAGTCGAAAATAAACTGGGTCCTCGGCTGTCCTGTGTTGCAGGCGATCTTGTGGGATTGCATTCCCGTGTTGCAAATGTAGTTGAATATTTATGCTTAGACAAGAGTGATGTACGTAGTATTGGCATATGGGGAATGGGTGGAATAGGCAAAACAACTATTGCACGAGCAGTTTATGACAAAATCCAAGGCCAATTTAATGATGGATGTTGTTTTCTTGCCAATGTCAGAGAAATTTCAAAAAAGAATGGTATGGTTTATCTACAAAACCAGTTTCTCGGCGATATTCTCCAACAGGACAATTTGAGAATCAGGGATGATCATAGAGGAGTGAACATGATAAAAGAACGACTGCAACATAAAAAAGTTCTCATTATACTTGATGACGTGGATGAAAAGGAGCAGTTGGAAAGATTAGCAGGACATCTTAATTGGTTTGGATGTGAAAGTAGGATCATTATAACAACTAGAGATGAACATTTGCTTTTCCAATATGGAGTAAATTCCATATATAGGGTGGAGGGACTATCCTTTGATGAGGCTCTCCAACTATTTTGTTTGAAAGCTTTTAGAAGTGACCATCCTCCAGCAGAGTTCAATGAGCTCGTGAAGCAGGTTATTGGATACGCTGGTGGCCTTCCTCTAGCCCTTGATGTCTTAGGTTCCTTTTTGGCTCATAGGAGCTTGAAGCAATGGCAGAGTGCACTGGCTAGACTCAAAGAATGTCCAGAAGGGAAATTTTTTGACCAGCTTAAGTTAAGTTATGATGGACTACAGCAGAAAGAGAAGGAGATTTTCCTAGATATTGCATGTTATTTCAAGGGAAAGGAGAAACCTTATGTTACAGAAGTTCTGGACAATTGTGGCTTGTATGCAGATATTGGAATTGAAGTCCTTGTCAATAGAGCTCTTATCCAAATCGTGGGCAACAAACTGTGGATGCATGATTTGCTACAAGAGATGGCCTGTGAAATTGTTCATCGAGAGTCTCCTGAAGAGCCAGGAGAACGAAGTCGAGTATGGCTTTTTGAGGATGTATGCCATATTCTATCAAAAAACTCGGTGAGTAACTACAAAATTAATTTGCAAGCATGCTTATTTGATATAAGGGGGAAAAAAAACTTGCTAGTCATGTATTGACACCATATGAGTTGTTTATTAGGGAACAGGAAAAGTCAAAGTCATAGCCTTGCGATCTGGGGACTATAGAACAATGCGCTTGAATGGAGAGTCCTTCACAAACATGACTAACTTAAGAATTCTTGATGTTTGTGCCATCCACCTCTCTTTTGGGCTCAAGCACCTTTCAAATGAACTATGCCTGCTAAGATGGGACAACTACAGTCTTAAATCATTTCCACCAAATTTTCTTCCAAAGAACCTTGTCGAACTCCATATGCAGGATAGCCTCCTTTGCAGCCTCTGGAGAGGGGAAAAGATTGGAATTAGTACTCATGCATGTGTATGCTTCATTTGATGCTTTATTATATTTAACAAGCTAATAAAATTGTTCAACCGATTTTTTTTCTAGATGCAGGTCTTAGAGAGGTTAAAAGTTATCAACCTCAATGGTTCCAAATTATTTGTGGAGACTCCAAACTTGATATATGTCCCAAATCTAGAGAGGCTAATTCTCAAAGGTTGCAAAGTATTATCTCAGGTTCATCCTTCAATTGGAAATCTAGAAAGACTCACTCTACTTGACTTGGGTGACTGTGAAAACCTCACGGAATTTCCAGATAATGTAGGTAATCTAAAAGCTCTTAGAGTTCTTAATCTTTCTGGATGTTCGAATCTTGAAGAATTGCCTGAGAGCGTCGGGGGCTTAGAGTGCTTAGAGGAGCTTGATATTAGTGAAAGTGCCATAACACACCTCCCATCCAGCTTGACGTTCTTAAAAAATCTGAAAAAGTTACGCTTTCATGTTAGTAAAAGGAGGCCACAAATTTCTTGGAGGATACTGATGCGTACGCTGAGAAGAGCTCTGAACTCTAGGCATCCGTGGTTGCCTTCATTTTTAGGGCTATCCTCTTTGACAGAGTTGGATCTGAGTGGCTGCAATCTTCTGGAAGGAGAAATTCCCGGTGATATTTACTGCTTACCCTCCTTGAGGTCTTTAGAACTAGCCGAAAACAGTTTTACCACCGTACCATCAAGCATTGAACATATCTCTGGTCTGCAATATCTAGTACTAGATAATTGTAAAAATGTTGAAGTGTTGCCAAGACTTCCGGAAAGCATAATCCTTGTGGAAGCTAATAAGTGCCTCATAATGCAAAGGATATCAAACCCATTCATTATATGCACAGTACCTGACTCAGGGTTTTGCTTCTTTAATTGCATCAGTTTCCTTCCGCAAAATCTTGATTTAACTTTGCAGCAGAATTACTCCTTGTCATTGCTTCGGTACATCATTTGCTGTTCCACGAGAATAATTTCAGAAACTTATGTGGTGTCTCCATATCAGCAATGTGAAATACCTTAGTGGTTTAGCTACCAGGCAGTTGGACCTTTGTTGAGCATACACATGCCCCCTAATTGGCATGACAATAGCTGGACAGGATTTGCCATCTGCACATCTTTTCAACGAATCAACTATAGCTCCTATCAGGACCCGGAAAATGACCACTTCATTTTTTGTGGGTTCTATGCTGATGGAAATCGGCTAGGTTCCTTATTTAAGTTTCCCATCAGATTTGTCAATTCAGGTTGCCTTTGGCTTGGTTATGTGTCGGGTACTCAATTTCCACGTGACACAAATTGGGAGACATTGTCAAACCACATTGTCGTTTCATTTTTTATCACCAACCCTGGGTTAAAGGTGGAAAAGTGTGGTGTTTATTTGGTTTACGAGCAATGTCAAAGAGATTTTGATGATATTTTAGTTAGGTGGTGTAGCTCATCGCCCAAGGATTGGGATAAAATCTACCATGAGCTTCGACCACCAAGGGAGGTCAAACCTCTATCCACAACTTTCATTGGTCGGAACTTGTACAAAGTGAATGAAGGTGTACGGAGCTGTGGGGTCTTTGAGGTTTATATGCGCATGTACGATGGAGATGATTTGTTCGTGCGGAATCTATTATTGATTTATGATTTCAGAAGAAGGTAATCACTTCTAGATTTGATCAATTGGTGGGGCTTGGGTTAGACCTTTCGAAATTTGAATATACTATGAGAACTCATGTTAATTTTAGACTAAAATTCTAGAATATCACCAACCGCACCAACATCTCCAAAATAATCAGGGGAATACTTTTTGCTGACTTTTGCATTTCGCTTTCTCACCATAATAAAATCTTTCTTACAGGATCACAAAGAACCGTCAAACATGGTCAGCATTCCTTAATATCACGAGGGAAGATACCTCCATAATTTTCATGACGAAAATTCCACGTGTACTGTAAGTGGATTCTTTGTTTTTGAAAAACTTATGCTAGGACATAGATTTCGATCAAATACTAATTTCACGTTTTTAACTTTTTGGACCAATCCATAATTTTAAATTTTACCACTGACTATATTTTACTTTGTCTATTTTCAAGTAGGCGTTTCTTTTTCTTTTTTTCATCTGAAATTACAGTTCCAAATACAAATTGTAATGTATTGCTAATATACAATTAGAGTTTTAAGCGTGACTAAAACTAAAACCCTCTCCATGTAATTGAGTCAATGGAATGAACTCCCACGTTCTCTGTAATGGGCTTTTTCTGTAAACCTTACGGATAATTAAATCCTTGCACATCATTAATTTTTGTTTTATCAAGTGAGGCCAACCTCTGTGTTTTTTTTTCCAAGGGTAGGAGAATTTAAATATGACGAGTTCTTCAATCTCTTTCTTTAGCTTTTGTATTTACCTTTTTTTCTTTTGCATATTCATCATGGGAGATTGATCTGTCTATAAAATCATCTCTTTTCAGATATCCAAGCCAATTACAGGAGCATATTGGATGTCACTAAGCAACTGTCATCTTGAACCAAGAAGCTACCATTTGTTTATGTCCGCTCTTTTGAAAATTGATATTAATTCGAAGATGAGTGCCATTGTTGAGATGTCTTAATTTTGAGCCGAGATACCCCGTCCGAATAGTTTTTTAACTTTCATTGGTTTTCTAAATTGAGTGGGTTTCCTATAGTGGGTTTTATGAAATTCTACTCAATTATTATACAATAAGAGGTATGTTTGAATTTTCTCTCTGTGAATTTTCTAAATGAGTTCTTTGTGAAAAATGTGAGATAACAATTAACAGTTTGTTTTGATTGAGATTGAGGGCTGGAAAACACTTGAGCGGTCAAACAATGGTAAATTCTATACTTTTCGGATTCATAGTATGTACTAAAATTAAGACCGAACCATGTAAATCTCTCGTTATCTTATTATTCTTTGTTGATTTTTCTAGTAATTTCTTTTTCTTGCGTTAAACTTGAATTGCAAAATATGTTAGTTTTGCGATATTTTCACAACAAAGTGGTCGCGAACCTCCGGAGGTGAGATCTCTAAGGGAGGTGGCTCGAATGGTTGTACTCACAAGGTGGCGCCTACAATTAACATTGATTCTCCTAAGCTTTATCGATTATAACTTGATTTTCTTTTTTAATTACTTAGTTTAATTTACTTAGAAGCCGCCACTAACATATGATGGATTAATTATGAGTTGTGTAAGGCGAGGGAGTCACCCTTACTATTACAAATCAGAGATTTACAAGTCTAGAAACTTGGTTACTCTATATGAAATTTAGCATTCTTTCGGTACCTTATCTCTTTTATGACAACAACATGCACGCGATATCTTAAATTTTGTTTTATAAGTCCCAACACATACAAATGATATTATGCATGGGGTGCTCAAGCAATAAAAATTAAATCAAGCAAAAACGATAAATAAAGAATGAGGAAAATAAAGACAGGAGCTCTATAATGTAAAATTTAAACAAAGCCTTGTTATTAACTCTCATTGGATTCTTAGGAGCTATGTGCGCTAAACGTGGCTAATATTAATATTCAATTTGATTCAACTTCCAATCAATCAAAGAAAGTATTGACAGTTATCATTGATAAAATTTTCTAGTAATATTCCACCGGCTCTTGCGTTAAGTGCATTTAAGCCTTAAGCTCTATTTATTTTGTCAAAAGTAAATAATTTGGAACACATTTTTTCTAAAATTGATCCCTTATATCATTTACAAAAATAAATGTAAGAATTTTTTTTTCTCGTCCATGAAAATAGTTAAACATAAATCATTATCTATAATGATAACATTTTCCTTAACTAATTATTTTACACGATGCAAGTGATTATTTTTAGAAAAACATTTTTTAATTATTTATTTAATGCGAAACAAACGAACCATTGCAAATAGTTAATGTACTTCATTTATTCTTATTAGAAAATAATTTTTTTAAAATCAAAAGTTTCTACTTCAAAATAAAATTCTGTCAACCTTTCTATTAAACTATTTCACTATCGATGGATATTTGCCGATGTGGACCATCGAATTATTAACACGAATCTCTGGTATACACCTTTTGTGTCATGATACACTCATAATTTTTATGTGGCACTATCTAAATACCAAGTTAACAAAAACAATACAAAATTTTAAAATAAACAACCTGCTATCTCATCTTCCCGAAAAAGCAAAATCCTAGCCCAAAATTACCTGCGTCCTAAACCTTCCGCACCACCGGTCGCCGCCCTCCACCATCACCCCTGTGCCCTTGGACCACCTTGCCAACACTCACCGCGGTCCTTCGGATCCGAGCAGCGAGCGGCAATGGATGCTGTGGGGATCATGGCTATAAATCTTGCAGAACGGGGCAAGAACTACGACAGAATTTAATCCATAGATTACACGGCTAACAAAATGAAGGAATCTTCTATTTTGTTTCGCCCCGGTGGGGGGGGTGGTTGGGTTTCGGATGACTCCGTTGTCCATCAAAACTAATAAAAAAAAAATCGATTCTTCTACTAACTCTTGGCAAAAATGAATATTCGCAAATCAATGCATTAAAGTTGCATGACCTTTGTCTCCTCTTTTTAACTTCTCCAGGATCTAACTGGTCTATCTAGACACCATTCTTTAGCAGCACTGGTCGTGTCACTCGTAACAGATGGCTTATATCAAAATAAGAATGTAGTCCCTGCGATGACAACACTCTACTAGAAGAAAGACGTACATGAGAGAAAACAAAGGGAAGAGGAAACGGGGAAATCAACAAATTCCACTTAGTATTCTCAATTAAAACCAGCAGGCTACTAAAGTCTTACAACTCACATGATGATTTTGCATGACAAGGCAATCTGTACTCAACTTAAGCAAATCTGGCGGAAATCTACAAAACAGTGGACAATGGATGTTAGAACTGCATCTATAGGTGATTACGCATGACTATAGCAAGCAATAGACACCTTATCCAAAGTAACCACGCATCTTCTACTCCAATAACCACATTTGGTATACCAGGACAATCATCCGTAATAATCTGATGTAATCCACATTTCTCTTTCCAGCAATATTTTGATTCCACAGCCACATAATCAGCAAGATATACTAAAGTACATAAATCCAAATTGATATTCTCATAGAGTATAAGAAGCCATTTGGAAGCATAAAGATATCCTGCTTGCTGTCAATTTAAAAAGAATACAGCTTTATCTGTCTTTATATGCATTAGTACTTAAAACTTGATAGTGAAAGCTTACTAGGGTCAACCATACCTTTGAAATACTGTTCCTTCAATGTCTGTGTTTCTCATAAATTGTAGAGGGGATGCTTGATCTGCAGCATTAAATTCCTCGAGAACGCTTTTGTCCTGTCTTTAGGGAACTATCAAATTATTATCAAGAGATTTTTCCACTATCCTCTTTATACTATGAACTACACTTTCTGTAATTCATTCAGATGATAAATTCCGTTTGACATTAATGAAACAACTTAAACCTTGAGAGATGATTTGCATCACAATTGGTTTGATGTGAAATAACCGCCATGCTGGCCAAGTTTAAAGCAATGGCAATCTCAACCTTGCAGTGATGACATATGCTTTCAAGTTTTGTGCCAATAGAGGCCATAGCTTTATGCAGATGATAACCAATCAAGTGTGCTAAGTCAAGCCATGGGAGGACAGAAGTTTTTTTCTGGCACAATACCTCACAAAAGATAAAAAGTAAAAAG
This sequence comes from Eucalyptus pauciflora, assembly GCA_007663325.1. Lineage (NCBI taxonomy): Eukaryota > Viridiplantae > Streptophyta > Magnoliopsida > Myrtales > Myrtaceae > Eucalyptus > Eucalyptus pauciflora. The sequence goes on along the minus strand of VMYD01000177.1, from coordinate 215,810 downwards.
AATTTTTTTTTGTTTAAAGAACAGACCATGTAAAGCGACTCTTGCATTAGAAAAGAGAAAATATGCAACCAAAAGGACTGAAATCATTGACAGACTATTCAAAACGGTGACAAGGGACAGAGTTACCTTGCTGATATTATCATTGTCAATAGTTCAAAGCCCAAGTGGATGGCATACATCAGGAAGTAGTCACCAGCATCATTCTTCACCAAAACTTTCTGCAAACAACAGGCAAAGAGCACATCTAAAAATTGCAAAGCAAAAATGTACAGGACGCTCATTGAAAGCATATAAAAATGAACTATTCTCTCCGAGAATGCTCGTGTCTTGGAGCAATGGAATAAAAAGTTTTTGAATGAGGAACAGCACATTATTCTAGGAAAACTACCTATAGAAAAATTTTATTGGATGAAAACAGTCAATACAAGATTGATGAAGCTCTGCCTCCAACCAATAAATAGAAACACAACATCTTAGAAATATTTAGGGTTATCAATCACGACAGTACCTTGAAAATTGCCTTCACAGTGTCATAATAAAATCCGGTTTTAGCCCACCCTCCAGTAAAGAGCACTCCATTTACCATGTTGAGCTTCTGCATTTCGACCAAAGTGGTGGTTATCTAAAAATAATCAAGGCCATAAAAACAATACAAACATAACTCGAATGAAACCGCACTCCTCCAACATTACACCCATCACTCATGTAAAACTCCTCAAAGAGGGTATCCAAAGCATTAACTCCTCTAATCCACACGTGCGAGAGAGGATGCATGTGTTGCTTGCACGCCATGAGGAAACGCGATTTGTCTCTCACAAATCACTTTTCAACCATTAAGAAATGGAGCATGCTAAATCCCCACTCTTTCACAAAATCCTCGCTGGGCTAGGCATCGATAATACAACTAATCCACCCCAAACATCATTTTGTCATAGTCATAACAATCTAGTGATCTCTCCTCATAGAGATTACGTTTAGATCCGTGTTTTCGTGGACGGCTTTACTCGAAGTTGCAAAGGAAGTGTGTTGTGCTTTAGTCTCTAATTTTACAAGCAAGAGGTGTACGATTTTCAAGGATCGCAATGTAATGAAGCCCATGCCTGCCCACAAGCAAAAATCTCCAGTAGCATCTAATGCCATGGATCCAGTATGATGATCAATCTTTAGGTGCTATAGTCCTTGTTAAGACAGCCACCATTCCTTGTGGCCAAGCTCAAAGCAGATACTCTAGTTCCACTGATTTAACTCAACCAAAAGGAATGCCAGACTTGGGTGTTGCTAATAGCTAACTGTGGTGTGTCTCTCAATGGCACGTTTTCTGTACTTTTGTGGCATGAGAAGTCAGGAAAGAATAAGGAGACCTGGGGCTTGGTTTAAAAGACGCAGACTGGTCAAATTGAATGAGGAGAAATATCCAGATAACCTCCTTTAATTAGACAAGCTCTAAAGGCTTTAAGGATGAGGGAAAAGCAGATTGGGAGGAGCCATCAACCAAGCTTTCATCTTTGCCTAATTGTGACAGAAGGAAATGGCACTCTAACTGAGTAAGATATTTATAAATCAGTCTAGCTAAGCTCTCCATAAGCAGGTATAAACCTAAACTATACTAGTGTGAGCTTCTACCTGAAGAAAGGTCATGTAAAAAAATATCGCAGAATGAAAACAACCCAAAGAAGAAGAACAAACCTGCTCGTGGTGTCAGCAGCCCTGTCATCATTAGATTTGCCAACTGTAGTACAGTTTGCTTTCTTCAATTCTTCCTCACCCTCCCAGACCACTTCGGTTACTGCAAAGAAAATGCACTCAAGAACATGTAGAGGTAAACCTGAGGACACCTCTTACTGATGGACAATATGCCAAAAACTCATGATGTGCAGGTAACGCCTATTTGCCTTGAAGTGGTTCTTGTGGTGTATTTGAGTTTGTAACAAAGAATTGGTGACTCATGTATCTCCTTCAGATAAACAAATTAACTTTCACCGAAAAAAAGGAAGGTATATAATGCCTATCAATGGGAACGGAAGTAGAAATTTCTCTGCAGTGGGGGCAAACTTGTACGTGTGCTTTAATTAAGTTTGTTGATTCAAATAATGCCTAAAATTCTTGTGTGCTCACGTTATCAGACAAATAACTACAGGATCAACTATCGAGTTTAGGTGTACAACAACTAAGCATCTAGCAACGTTAAGCTTTCCAAGGATGTGGGGCCAAACCCAGATATATGTCAAAAAATATTTATTGTTTTAAGCAAAACCTTCACAAACTTAATGGGGTCGCAACCAAGAAAATCCTTATAAACTACTACTATCATGATACATTTTTCAAAACATGAGCAGAGGCAATTGCGCCCACTTTCTATTGAGTAATCCGTCCCCTTCCTATCAAACCCCAACATAATTACAGAAAAATAGCATGCTAAGTAGATGTGTGATCCATAAATTAGCATCAAATTTCCTTCTCTCCCATGCTCATCAATTCTAGTCTTCAAGACTTTCGCCTCTTCGGTGAGTTGATGCAGGATTTGTCACTTTATTATTTACATCCTTGGAGGAACCATGATTTTGGCCCTTCAAAGAGCACATCCCAATGTTCACACCTCTACTGATGGCAGAAACATCTTCCTTTGGTGGCTGGTGGTGTTCTTCCTCTCTCACTTTTACTTCATCAACCTCCATTTTATCTTCCTTGCACTTCTTCTCAGAAACTAACTCCTTGGCACTCTCTTTTGAAGCGAGGATAGACTGGGCTTTCGCAAAATCAGCGGATGCCAAATTGACAGCATCTTCATTTTCATCTGAGAAATCAAATACAACTCTTCTTTCTCTACCGTCTTCAGTTTTCCATTTACAGAAGGAACTCTGTAATAGTCCTTATCAAGAAATCTTTTACAAGACTTGAGAGAATTAAAGCAAACTTTTGAAAGAGACGAATGGGTTACAGGAACCAACCAGTGGAACTTGGAGCAGAGCTGCTATTTTCTGCTGGGCCAGCACTTGATTTTGTTGTGGTGGAAGCATGACCCCATAGATTTGCCAGAGAACCCCCAGCTGTGGAAGAGTTCTTGCCATTCTGACCCAACTTTTTACTCGAAGGCAAGTTAGTGACTTTTTCTTTGTCTGCAGACAGTTTGCTGGCTTGATCACGAACTCCTGCACCATTACCTTCGCTATTTGCATGCTTAAGCACATCAACGGGTTGCTCCGACTTTTTTTGGCTTCTCTGTTCAATCTTTCTCGGTTGTGGTGGGTTAACCTTTTGATGGACAGTATTTGATGGTCTTGAGACGCAGGCGCCATTAAGCTTTGGAGCTCCCAAGTCAAATAATTCCCTCTCTGCACTTCACCTAACAAAGGGATTAGCCACCACACATAACCTGAAAAATCACAGAGAGAAGTCATTGTGTTTAGTCCTCATCAAAATATTATGTTTAGAGACACCTGCATGCACACAGATACACAGAAACCTGAACCAAGGCATCACACCTGTTATCTCTCAGACAATTCTCGGTAGTCGCATCCTGACCAAAAATCTCCTCTGCCTGCACAAATTCAACATTCCAAAGTGCAGCTGGATCCTTCGGAATGCAAGTTTGCACACTATAGACTTGAACTGAGCATTCACCATCAAATTCTTCCCTGGCTTCTGCATACACATCAAGCAAAGTAAATATCCCTTATGGACTTAATAAAAAAAATTAATCAAACCATGAAATTTCTAGGAATATACATTTAATATGTAGCAGGCGAGGGAATAAAGCTCACAGATTCTCATAACTGTGCAAATGAACAATCATGAAGTCAACAAGAACCCCATTCAATTTTGAAGTTCTATCCACAAATCAAGTTGTATAAGCATCCACCTAACAAGCGAGACTGTTCAAATCTCAACTCAAGGCATCAATCTGTCTGCATGGAAATTTCGTAACAAATGCTCAAACTCAAGCATGCTCATCTGGCATATTATTTAGACATGACATAATTGATTATCGCAGATGGCGAAACTCATTTCCTACTGCTAGTAGCCCCTAAAAATAATTAAAACCTACATATCTAGCGGTCTCTCAAAACCAACAGTATTTTCATATGTGGCATATTGCCAATCGATCCATGATGTTGAAAGAAAAACTGCAAAGAAGCTCTCTTTCTTAAAAAATCTGAAAGGCAGGTTTTTAGTTATAAATGCCGGAAACAACTATCAGTCATTGCATAATTTAGCTCCTTGGGACATCATAAAATGAAAGAAACAAGGGTCTAAACCAACGTAACCATATGAGCAGAGGAACTCCATTTGGCTATTTCAGGAAGATCCATCTCCAATGCATGGATAACACATCTCAGGAGAAGAGATAAGCATCAAACCAATACAAATATTGGGCAATAGGCAACACAACATAAAATCTGACCAGCAAGTTTAGGCCCAGAAACAAGTTTGATATGCTAACACGACAGATTGTCCTTTAACCATCCAGAGAAAGAGTATACTACTTCCAATCCGTCTCCATGTCTTTCAACAAATTCTTGCAGCAACCTGAAGAGGAAGTAACTATTAGCAGTGCCGTTTCAAGCCCATGTATTCTAAATCATTCTCTATGAAGACAGTGCCAACCTCTTTGCAGTATTTGAAGATACCAAGAAATTGCGGCTCAACCAGTTGTATGAAACCTGGGAAGGAAAGCAAATTGCTCAGAACTTGCTAAAAAGAACTGACCATTGAAAGAACAACACCCATAAGTCCTGCAGAGTAATTTGGTGTCCTTACAGAAGCGAGCAAAACTGGGATACGACAATTTTGACTCAAAAAAATTGAACCAATGAGAAAATAAGTTAAACACCGCTTTCTACAAAGAAACGAAGCTATTACAAAATCCAATACCGGTCTTTCCAAGATCCCACAATTAGACAACTAAATCACGCAGAAGAACTACAAATTTTAACATAGAGATTAATTCATAGCTGTCACATAAGAGAATCCTCCATCTCCTAGTGCATTAACACTCGGTACGGACCAAGACACGGGAATCATGTGCAGTGATTCTTTCTCTTCCCCTGACAACCGGAAACACATCAAAAACTAGTTAAGCTCTCCGCGCCGTCGTGAATCTTCATAAAACAATCACTTATCGACACACGAGAGATAGGAGACGGCGAAAAAGCAACAATATACGAGATCGAAATCGAAAGCGCGAAAGGAAGTCGAACGGTACCACTTGCAGCTTATCGGAAACGAGGGCCGCGATCTCGTCGACGATCCCTAGGGTTTCGGCCTGGCACATCTTTGCTCCGGAGCTCCGATCGATGCGGGAAGGCCCTTGCTCTTCTGGGCGACGATTTCGCGCGACGCCTCGAAGGAGAATCCAATTTTCCCGCCATTTCTGTGCGGCGCGCCGGGAATTATTTCGGGTGGCGGGCCTTTTATAGCGCGCGCTAAGCGTTAAAGCGATCTGGAAATAGTAAAAACCTGGTCCTTGTATTTTTCACGCTGAGAATCCATACGAAAAATTAAAACGATCATGACATCGTTGTTGTGATTCGACGAGAATAAGGAATAAATCCATCTTGGCCTATTTTCTAATATCTATCTAACTATTAATTGAAAAACAATTTATGCTTCGTGTCAGTAGATTGATGACAAATTTTGATTTGGTTATTGAACTTACCGTTTTACAATTCTATTATCTTAATTTGACCGCTAGTCATGTGTCGTGGAATTGTTCAACTTGTGTACATTTAATACGTGTTATGTTCACCTAATGACATGATTTATAAAGCTCACATTCTCCTCGGGGTTTGCTCATATTGGTCACAATCACCAACACTGTCCCCTTTATTTGGCATGTAATGTAGTCTATTCCTATCATTCGTCATTCCCGAAACATGTTGGGACGGTAGTCAAACCTAAAAAAAAAATATAAATGACTATGAGGTAGTGGCTACTTGCAATGACTAATAAGTGTCCCATGTAAAGTATGTTTAAGAAGTGTCAAGAAGACCCCCAATCAAAATACAGGTACTTTGCTAATTGGCCATACTCTTCCATGAAGAAAACTTTCTATGATGAATTATCGACAGGTTATAAATTGGTCATTACCTACATTTATTTTTAATTAAGTTGACATATGATTGATATCTATATTTTGAAAGTAATCGATTAAATGCCTACTTAGATTTTTTTTTTCTAGATTAGGAGAAAAACACAACCATTTTACTAACTGATAAAGGTGGTCATTGGGCTGAGCGTGCATTATATATTTTTAAAAAGCTCGCCCACGATATAAAATTTTTATATAAAGGTTCTATTTAGGCCGGAATGGGCTTTGTAATGTAAGGGTGTTGCTCAAGTTGGTCTATTTTCTTTTCGAGGCGCTTGCCCGTTGATCACCTTTAATAATCAAACAAGTAAACCGGTAATCGAGGAAGAAATATTGCATGGTCTACAAATTCCATAGACCAAACCTATCTCCACAGTTGATCAAATCAGCTCCGTGATAGGTCCTCCACAACTAATGATTGGGATGTTAATGGCCTATAGAGTGGACAAAACATGCAATAACTTCTCCATGTTAAGCGGGCTGGCCGAGCAATTCAACTCGAGCAGCCGCAATCATTGTTTGCCACTCGGAATGTGGACGCATCACGAGGCCGTCCTCGTGTTCATATGATCGAAATTGTGAAAATTCTAGAGAGATAGATTTCTGCAGAATATTTCCTTGAGGAAAGTTTTATTATATTAAGAGCTGTATGAATCTTCGTACAAAGGAGCCAATATATAACACAAAGAATGATTAATAAAAAGAAAGAGTATACTTTTCTAATCTAGGTGTATCAATTCTAATCCTAGATTGATTCAATTAATCGATGTGAAGATTTAAGAGAGATATCTCTTGAGTGATCTTCCTTGGAGAGGAAGTTGTGGTGATTCTTTCGAGTGATCTTCTTTGGAGAGGAAGTTGCCGTGATTCTTGGGTGATTCTGGATTATTCATATTAGCTGGTAGTGTTTCCTTTGACAATCTTCTTTGGAGAGGAAGTTGCGATGATTCTTGGGTGATTCTGGATTATTTCTCTTAGCTGGCACTGTTTCCTTTGACTCATGCTCAGATGAAAGGGAAAAAGAAAAGTCTCTTCGGCCTTGATGAGATGCGGACGGCGGGAGAAGTAAACACAGCGAATATAAAAATACGATCTGCGCGTGCAGAGCGCTTCGTGTCGAGTGATGTCTACATATGGGTATCTTCTTGAAATAATAGACTTAACGCAGATAAAGATTGCTGCTTGGGAATTGACTCAGAGCGATCCCCGAGCTGTCATTCCTTCACGGAACAGACCTGGAATAGAGTGGACCAAAACAGGTCGAGGTTCTGAACAGCTGAAGCTACCGTTGGTAGACTCAGCTTCGAGATAGATATCCTTCTAGGTGTTCAGCTAAAAAGGAGAGAAAAGACGAAGAAGCGTCCATGACGGTGAACTGCTTTCATCTCACTTGCGAGCACTACAAACCAAACGCTTTGACTGGTGATTCCACCATGGAAGTAAATGAAGAGTTGAAATGGGCGTTAACTTATCGAGACAGATGCACTACCCACGGACGACCCAGCCCCCTCATAGGAGTCGTCATGGACGTGTCAGATCCATTTAGGGTCATTTCAGGCCTATAATCACGACCAAAGCCCCTCCCAAACGTCAGCATTCCACGCCCTGAGAAACGGGATCTAATTCGCTGCAGCATTGGTAATTTGGTATGCGATGCTGGTAAGTGTCAAACAACTCCGATAACCTGAAAATAACCGGTAGGTTTGCTCCCCCTGATCAAGCGTTTGTAACTTATTGACAGGTTTTTGACAAGAACCAAGATCTATATATGCTTAAAAAATTGTCAACTGATTTTAATAGTCTATCAATATTTATTTCTATAACTTATCAATGTTGTGAAGGTCAAAGCAATTGCCGGCCTTAATTTGATTACATCAACATTTGACATGGTAAGATATCAATTAATTTTACTCACACGCCAACCTTTTTGTTTGTTTGTTTGTTTTTTTTTTTTGCTTGCTAGGCTTCTAAAAGTATCGTCATTTCTTTATACATCCCAGGATTACCGATTGATTTCACAATCTAACAATATCTATTATTGCAACTGGTAGAATCTAACAACATCTATTGGAAATTATTCAACATTAATTAGATTGAGATATCAATTAATTTTAGTCGCTCACCAATGACATTCGATCGAGGATTTTAGCAGAAAAAACTGTGTAGAACAAAAGAAATCATACCTAGCTTCACATGGCGGGAAAAGATTATTAAGTAACATTGCAAATTTAATAATCGCCGGCGCAAAAAACAGTCAACTATTTGGGGAGTTTCACTTGAGCAATCCTTCATAAGAACAGCTTCCGCTGATCGTGGTCTCTCAAGTCGAGTCTCGACAGCTTCGAATCAGCTTCTGCATATATCTCTTCGCTCGGACTCCAGCTTCTTCCATTCTCAAGGTTTTATCTATCTTCTGCTTGTTTCCGAATCTAGCCGTTCCTCGTTTGTCAATTGTTGTATGTATTTCAACATTTCTTAGCTCCAGATGTATAAACTGCCATTTTGCTTTGGTTATCTTCTTCCAGAAATTTTCGTAATGTTAAATGCGCGTTGATTTTGTGCTGATTTGGCCATTTTCTGTCCTTAGAAGTGGCCTAACCCAATCCAATTGCCAGAAGCTGCGCTTTTTAGAGTCTCTTTCATCTTTGTTGTGTACTTTGTTCCTTTCCCCTTTTTCTGGGCTCATACGTCTTTGCAAATTGATGTTTCATGTCATAACATAACATCATGAAGTTCCCAAAGAAGGAATTAGTCGAGATTAAGCCTCTAGCCCTCGCTAAATCTTACATTCATCTTCAAGGGGATGTCTGAAACTCTCTTCTTGCTCTCTTTTTCAATTTCTCTCTTTTTTTTTTTCCTTTTTTGCTGATGTACAGGCAAAGGGCATTCACTTGTACTCATTCATCTCCTCTGGCCCTGGAATGGAAGTACTAGATTGGACGCAAAGCCTCTATATAATCCCGTAAAATCTCCTCATCTTTGTTGAATCGTCAACACAACCCCGATTTATTTCTGAGGACTCCTATAAGGACAAGGTGTGTTCATTTTTCATCTTTCCAAAATTTGTCCAAGAAGATATGGCATCTTTCCCCGGGCCAGAAAAAAAAACATAGTCAATATAAGTATGATGTTTTTTCCCGAGTTTCCGAGGTGAAGATATATGCAAAAACTTTGTTGACCATCTGCACGATCATCTGTGGCGAAGAGGAATCGTGGCCTTTCGAGATGATCACCACCTAGATCTTTAGAGGGGAAAATGTATTAAACCAAAAATATTGAGGGTAATAGAGCAGTCAAGACTTGTGCTTGTGATATTCTCTAAAAACTACGCTTCTTCTACTTGGTTCCTGGAAGAAGTTGCTAAGGCTGTGGAGTGCAAGGATATCAACGAAGGATCGGTGATACCAATATTCTATGAGGTCAATCCATATGACATATGGAAACTAAGGGGAAACTTTGGGATAGGCTTTGCTAAAATTGAGGAAGCTTATTCAGGTGACAAGAGAGATATAAAGAGGTGGAAGGATGTAGTGAGTAAAGTAGCTAGTCTTGCCGGAATAGAATTGAAAGATGGGTAGGCCTCTCTTCCACTAACTTGGAATGATTTGTTTTCCTTAATATTTGCATGCCACTAATGTCATAACCGTCCTACTCTGTATTATGTTAGTTCATCTGAACCAACTCTAAAAACTAAACAGCCTTAATGCTTGCTGGGCAACTAATCATCTACATTTCTTCGTTGCAGATATGAGACCAAGTTTATTCAGCAAATCATTGGAGAAGCCGAAAATAAATTGGGTCCTCGGCTGTCCTATGTTGTAGGTGATCTTGTGGGAATGCAATCCTGCGTTGCAAATGTAGTTGAATCTTTATGCTTGGACAAGAGTGATGTACGCAGTATTGGCATACGGGGATGGGTGGCATAGGCAAAACAATTGTTACACAAGCAGTTTATGACAAAATCCACGGCCAATTTAATGATGGATGTTGTTTTCTTGCCAATGTAAGAGAAATTTCAAAAAAGAATGGTCTAGTGTATCTACAAAACTAGTTTCTCGGTGATATTCTCCAAGACGACAATTTGAGAATCGAGGATGATCATAGAGGTGCAAACATGATAAAAGAACGACTACAACATAAAAAAGTTCTTGTTATACTTGATGACGTGGATGAAAAGGAGCAATTGGAAAAATTAGCGGGAGGTTTTGATTGGTTTGGAGGTGGAAGTAGGATCATTATAACAACCAGAGATGAACATTTGCTTCTCCAATATGGAGTAAATTCCACATATAAGGTGGAGGAACAATCCTTTGGTGAGGCTCTCCAACTATTTTGTTTAAAAGCTTTTAGAAGTAACTATCCCCCAGCAGAGTTCAATGAGCTCGTGAAGCAAGTTATTGTATATGCTGATGGCTTTCCTCTAGCCCTTGATGTCTTAGGTTCCTTTTTGGCTTTTAGGAGCCTGATGCAATGGAAGAGTGCATTGGCTAGACTCAAAGAATGTCCAGGAGGGAAAATTTTTGACCGGCTTAGGTTAAGTTATGATGGACTACCTCATAAAGAGAAGGAGAATTTCCTAGATATTGCCTGTTTTTTCAAGGGAAAGGAGAAACCTTATGTTACAAAATTTTTGGACAATTGCGGCTTGTATGCAAATATTGGAATCGAAGTCCTTGTCAATAGAGCTCTTATCCAAATCATTGCCAACAAATTGTGGATGCATGATTTGCTACAAGAGATGGCTTGGGAAATTGTTCGTTGAGAGTCTCTTGAAGAGCCAGGAGAGCGAAGTCAAGTTTGGCTTTTCGAGGATGTATGCCATATTCCGTCAAAAAACTCGGTGAGTTTTTGCAAAACTAATTTTCAAGCATGCTTATTTGATATAGGAAAAAAAGAAAAATTTGATAGTCATGTATTGACACTATATGAGTTGTTTATCAGGGAACAAGAAAAGTCAAAGCCATAGTCTTGCGATCTGGGGATTGTAGAATAGCGCGCTTGAATGGAGAGTCACTCACAAACATGACTAACTTAAGATTGCTTGATGTTCGTGCCATCCACCTCTCTTCTGGGTTTAAGCACCTTTCAAATGAACTACGTCTGCTAAGATGGGACAACTACAATCTTAAATCATTTCCACCAAGTTTTCTTCCAAAGAATCTTGCCGAACTCCATATGTAGGATAGCCTCCTTTGCAGCCTCTGGAGAGGGGAAAAGGTTGGAATAGTACTCATGCATATGTATGCTTCATTAGACGCTTTATTATGTTTAACAAGCTAATAAAATTGTTCAACCAATTTTTTCTAGATGCAAGTCTTAGAGAAGTTGAAAGTTATCAACCTCAATGATTCCAAATTATTCGTGGAGACTCCAAACTTCATATATGTCCCAAATCTAGAGAGGAGGTTGCAAAGCATTATCTCAGGTTCATCCTTCAATTGGAAATCTGGAAAGACTCGGTCTACTTGACTTGGGTGACTGTGAAATCCTCATGGGACTTCCAAATAGTGTCGGTAATCTAAAATCTCTCAGAGTTCTTAATTTGTCTGGATGTTCAAATCTTAAAGAACTACCTGAGAGTATCGGAGGCTTAGGGCCTGCATGATAACGTTTTTATTTCTCCCGATTTCTGTTCTTTTGTTCCCTGGAACAAAAATAGAAATATGTTTGGTAATGCCAACTTATTTTTCTATTCCCTGGAATAGAAAAGTGGCTGGGAATAGATTTGGAACAGAAATAATAAACAAAAAAAAGTAACTTCTTGTTCTTGGGAACAATTTCCAGAATTAAGGTTTTTTTTTTTTTTTTTCTATTTTTCTTTTGTTCTTTTTCCTTGTTGCGGCCACCATCGACCGCCTGCCAACCGTCGGCCACCTCCTGCTGTCCGCGGCTACCGTCGGTAGCTGATCGCCAGCGACGGTTGCCGTTGCCTGTAGCCCACTGGTCGACGACCGCCACCATCCGCTGGCAGCTTGCCGTCGCCAATTGCCGCATGACCGCCACCTACCGCCGCATGACCGCCGACCGTTGTCACTGACCGTCGTCGTAGGACCGCTGCCTCACCGGCCACCAATCCCCTCTCGCGGCCGGTGGGCTATGGGCGGCAATCTTGCGGTGGCGGTCAGCGGCGACGGTCGGTGATCGTGCGGCCGTCATGCGGTGGTCGTGCGGCGGCGAGCGGCAGTCGACGGTCCGTGAATAAGAAGAAAAAACAAATAAATACAAAAAATTATAAATTTTTACCAAACGCATTTATATTCTTTTTCTATTCCAAAAATAAAAATTTTGTATAATTATCAAACACCTTATTTTACTTAGAAATTGTTCCTAGAGTAGAAATAGAAAAAAACTCTTTCTGAAAAGAAATAGTTTCCCGGAATAGAAACGTTGTCATGCGCACCCTTAGAGTTCTTAATCTGTCTTGATGTTCAAATCTTGACCACTTCATTTTCTGTGGGTTCTATGCTGATAGAAATCGATTAGGTCCCTTATTTAAGTTTCCCATCAGATTTGTCAATTCAGGTTGCCTTTGGCTAGGTTATGTGTCGAGTACTCAATTTCCACGTGATACAAATTGGGAGACAATGTCAAACCACATTGTCGTTTCATTTTTGATCACCAACCCTGGGTTAAAGGTGGAAAAGTGTGGTGTTCAGCTGGTTTACAATCAGCATCCAAGAAAGTTTGATGATATTTTAGTCAGGTGGTCTAGTTCATCACCCAGGGAGCGGGATAGTATCTACCATGAGTTTCAACCCGAAGGGAGGTCAATATTGTCTTCAAATATTCCATTGATCCAGACCTGTACAAAGTGAATGAAGGTGTAATGAGTTGTGGGGTCTTTGAGTTTCGGATCCGCCCGAACATGGGAAGTCGCTTACTCGTAGCGTATGCATATTTGCTTTGGCATCCTTCGAGACTTCTGGTAGTGTCTGTTCATGATTTCAGTAGAAGGTAATCACTACTAGATTTGATCAATCGCCAGCGCTTGGGTTAGACCCTTCGAAATCCAAATAGACTATGAAAACTTGTGTCAATCTTAACCTAAAAATCTAGAATATCCCACCGGTGCCAACATCTCCAAAATAATCAGGGGAATAATTTTTGCTGGCTTTTGTGTTTCGCTTTCTCACCATAACAAAATATTTCTTTCAGGTTCAGAAGAATTGTCACCATCCGTCGGCAGCCTGTCGTTGCCAATTACTGCACGACCGCCGCCTACCGCTGCATGACCGCCGACCGTTGTCACTAACCGCCGTTGTAGGACCGCTGCCCATAGCTCATCGACCACCGTCCCCCTCCTGCGGCTGATGGGCTGTGGGCGGCAATCCCGCGATGGCGGTCGGTGGTGGTGGTCGGTGGTCGTGCGGCGGTCGTGCGGTGATGGTGCGGCCGTCGTGCGACGATTGTGCGGCGGTCGTGCGGCGGCGAGCGGCAGTCGGCGGTACGTGAATAAGAAGAAAAAACAAATAAATACAAAAATTTATAAATTTTTACCAAACACATTTCTATTCTTTTTCTATTCCAAAAATATAAATTTTATATAATTATCAAACACCTTATTTTACTCAGAAATTGTTCCCAAAGTAGAAATAGAAAAAAAACTCTTTTTCAAAAGAAATAGTTTCCCGGAATGGAAACGTTGTCATGCGCACCCTTAGAGTTCTTAATCTATCTGGATGTTCAAATCTTGACCACTTCATTTTCTGTGGGTTCTATGCTGATGGAAATCGACTAGGTCCCTTATTTAAGTTTCCCATCAGATTTGTCAATTCAGGTTGCCTTTGGCTAGGTTATGTGTTGAGTACTCAATTTCCACGTGATACAAATTGGGAGACAATGTCAAACCACATTGTCGTTTCATTTTTTATTACCAACCCTGGGTTAAAGGTGGAAAAGTGTGGTGTTCATCTGGTTTACAATCAGCATCCAAGAAAGTTTGCTGATATTTTAGTTAGGTGGTCTAGTTCATCACCCAGGGAGTGGGATAGTATCTACCATGAGTTTCAACCCCGAAGGGAGGTCAATAGTGTCTTCCAATATTCCATTGATCCGGACCTGTACAAAGTGAATGAAGGTGTAATGAGCTGTGGGGTCTTTGAGTTTCGGATCCACCCGAACATGGGAAGTCGTTTACTCGTAGCGTATGCATATTTGCTTTGGCATCCTTCGAGACTTCTGGTAGTGTCTGTTCATGATTTCAGTAGAAGGTAATCACTACTAGATTTGATCAATCGCCAGCGCTTGGGTTAGACCTTTTGAAATCCAAAAAGACTATGAAAACTTGTGTCAATCCTAACCTAAAAATCTAGAATATCCCACCGGTGCCAACACCTCCAAAATAATCAGGGGAATAATTTTTGCTGGCTTTTGTGTTTCGCTTTCTCACCATAACAAAATATTTCTTTCAGGTTCAAAAGAATTGTCAGGCGTGGTCAACATTTGTTAATTTCAGGAAGAATCGTCACCTTGCACCGTAAGTGGATTCTTTCTTTTCGAAAAACTTATGTCATACTTTAATACTATAACATATATTTTGATCAAATACTAATTTCACTTTTTTAGCTTTTTGGACCAATTCAAGAATTCCAATTTTCGAATTGACTATATTTTTACTTTGACTATTTTCTCTGAAATTACAGTTCCAAATACAAATTGTAATGTATTGTTAATCTACAATTAGAGTTTTAGGCATAACTAAGTCTCTTTAATGGCAGCCAACTCCATGTTGAGTTTTTGTCGGCTAAATATCTCTCCCTTGTCCCACACCCAAGGAGGCCAAGAACCCTAATGAGCTTTTTCTGTAAACCTTACGCATTATTAAATCCACACCATTAATTTTTCTTTCATCAGGTGAGGCACACCTCTACGTTTTTTTTTTCCAAGGGTGGGATAATTTAAATATGGCGAGTTCTTCCATCTCTTTCTTTAGCTTTTGTATTTACCTTTTTTTCCTTTGCATACTCATCATGGGAGATTTTTTTTTTTTTTTTCTTTTGGTCGAAATCATGGGAGATTGATCTCTCTATAAAATAATCTCTTTCCAAATTTGCCCCAAGATATGTTTACAAGAGCATGCTGGATGTCGCCAAGGAACCGTCACCTTGAACCCGGTAGCTACCGTTTGTTTATGTCCTGCTCTTTTGAAAATCGATATTAATTCGAAAATGAGTGCTATTACTGAGAATGTCTTGAGTATGAGCTGAGCTACCCCATCCAAATAGTTTTTAAAGTTTTATTGATTTTCTAAATTGAGTAGGTTTCCTGTAATGGGTGTTTATTTTTATTTTTTTGATACAACTATTACATATATAATGAATGAAATTCTACTCGAGTATTACACAATAAGATGGATGTTTGAATTTTCTCTCTATGAGTTTACTTAATAAGCTCTTTGTGAAAAAATGTGAGAAAACAATTAATGGTTTGTTTTGATTGAGACTAAAGGCTAGAAAACACTTGACCAATCGAAAGACGATAAATTCTTTACTTTTTGGATTCATAGTGGATTTCTTGGCAATTGGCTCTTTTTGTAAACAATATACTAACATTCAAACCAAATCATATAAATCTCTAGTGTTCTTATTGTTATTTGTTGATTTTTCTGGAATTTCTTTTTCTTTGAATTGCAAAATCCGTTAGTTTTGCATTATTTTTAAAATAGTGTTGTCGTGAAGCTCTTGAGGTGAGATCTCTAGGGGAGGCACCAGCATTGGCTCTCCCAAGCTATATCGATCGTGACCTAGTTTTCTTTTTCAATTACTTAGTTTAATTTACTTAGAAGCTGCCACTAACATATAATGGATCGGTTATGGCAAGGGGGTCATCCTTACTACTACGAATTAGAGATTCACAAATCTAGAACTTGGTTACTCTATAGGATATTTAACGTCCTTTCCTTTCCGTACTTATCTCTTTTATGAAAGCAATTTGTACGGGATCTCTTCAATTTTATTCTGTAAGTTCTAACACAACACAAATAAGAAAAGATATTATGCATGGATGCACAAGTAATAAAAATTAAATCAAGCAATAAAGACAAAAGAAGAAGGGAAAATGCCATAAAAAAATCTCAAATTTTATCAATTGTGACACATTTATCCTTAACTTTTTTTTGTAACATCAAACATCCCAAACTTGTACGCGTATGACACATTCATCCTAAACTTTTTCTGTAACACCAAAAACCCTAAACTTATACTTGTGTGACATAAAAGGTCCTAAATTTTTTTGTGACACCAAAAATTCCAAAATTGTATTCGCATGACACATTTACATAAAAAAATTGGCGTCACATAAAAAAGTTTAGGGTTTTTGGTGTCATAAAAAAAATCAGGGGTAAATGTGTCATATTGTACAAGTTTAAAGTAAATGTGTCATAATGGACAGTTTAGGGTTTAGTGGCCTTTACCCAATAAATAATGAGGAAAATAAATACAGGAGCCGTATCTTGTAAGTTTAAACAAGGCCTTATTATTAACTCTCATAGGATTCTTAGGAGCTACATGCACTAAAACGTGGCTAATATTAATACTTAATTTGATTCATCTTTCGATCAATCAAAGAAATTATTGATAGTCATCATCCATAAAATTTTATACTAACATTCCACCCGCTCTTGTGTCAAGTGCATTTATGGCTTAAACTCTATTTATTTCGTAAAAAATAATGATTTGAAACACATTTTTTTTAAAGAATTGATTGCTTATATTATTTACAAAAATAAATGAACGAAGAATATTTTTGTTGTCCACAAAAACAATTAAACATAAATTATTGTCTATAATTATAACATTTTCCTTAACTAATTATTTTACATGATGCAAACAATTTTTTTTAGAAAATACTTTTTAATTATTTATTTGATGCGAAATAGACGAAGTGTTGCAAATAGCTGATGCACTTCATTTATTTTTATCAGATAAGCAAAATCTTCTTTATAATTTTTTTTTTTAAATTAAAAGTTTCTACTTCTTCAAAATAAAATACTGTTTATATTTCCATTAAACTATTTTGCTATCGACGGATATTTGTCTATCTGGACCTCAAATTGCTAACAAGAATTTTTGGTATGCACCTTTTGTGTCATGATACGCTCATAATTTTTATGTGACACTACCTAAATACCAAGTTAACAAAACAATACAAAATTTAAAAATAAACAAAACGCTATCCCATCTTCTCGTAAAAACAAAATCCTGGTCCTAAATTACCCACGTCCTAAACCTCCCGCAACACCGGTCACCGCCCTCCACCATCACCCTTGTGCCCTGGACCACCCTGTCAACACTCGCCGCGGTCCTTCGAATCCGAGCAGTGAGCAGCAACGGATGCTGTGTGGATTATGGCTATAAATCTTGCAGAACTGGGTAAGAGCTACGAGAGGGTTTAATCCATAGATTACGCAGCTAACAAAATGAAGCAGTCTTCTATTTTGATCAAATATTGATGATTCCTTTGTTTTTTGTTTTTGGTCGGATGACTCCGTTGTCCATCAAAATTTATAAAATAAATAGATAAATCGATTCTTCTAGTAACTCATGGCAAAAATGGACAGTCGCAAATCAAATGAAAGTCCTAAAGGATTAACATTTTTCTTCGAGCTGAATGAAAAATCTTGTCTTTTAGAATTCGAGTTTCATTAGGGCTATAGCTTCTTTTTTCCATTTTAAGTAGGACTTTACAGGGCGTGATATGCATTTAATAGGGAAATCAGGGAAAATAAATCTTTATTATTGTGTTTTTCACACTTTGAGCACACATATACGATGACAAAACAATACTCAATCTGAGGCATCTTCCAATCAATTAAAGGAATTACTAGCAGAGAGATGAGACCCTAGCTCGTTCATTGACTGAATCGTCAATGCAAAAAGTCATCGATTAGTCATCAATTAGTTTACAGGTGACAAATCATATGCATAGTTCAAGTTCAGATAACTAGGACAATGTTCAACACTAGCCATTAAAATAATAATGTCCATACATCTATGATTTCGGTACATCGCCTTCTTCAGCATAGGAGACTTGACACCCGTGAAAAATGGGGACTTCACAGTCACGCAAAGATATAAACCTCTTCATATCCCTTCCTATAGTCATAGAAATTTAACACTTAAGTCATTAAATCACAAAATTCATGTGCAGAAATGATGAGGAAATTCATTAAATTTATAGCATCAGAGCTTTCCTTGCTTAGCCACAATATGTGGAATAGTAATTATATATCATATTGTCAAGCACTTTCTAAGCAGAAGCCCGGTTTACGGACTTCCTAGCCTTACTATAGGATAAAAAGTTCGAATTAGAAATGTTTTCCCTTCAAACTGAGTGAAAAGCAAACACTTAACCACAAGCACAGTTCATGCAACCATAATTGTGTATGATACAACATATTTAAGAACTTTGACATGGAAATTTCAAACACAACTTGGTTTGCAGCATGGAATTACAAGACAAATTCTGACCAGACAAAGAAGTTTGCTACATGCTGTGTAACTTGAATGGCATCATACGAGTGTGTTATCATGGACAAACCCCAGTCCAAAGCATTTTTCTGCACAATATTGAGAAAGCCATATAAGTTAACCTCAAGGGAGTAAGTCTAAACATACTTCATAGACATGGAGAGTTGGAAAATATGATCCCAAGAACAATCACCGATTTAGCTCCCTGTGATAATTTAAGCAAATGAATCATGTCTAGGTCAAAACCATATAAAAAGAAAAAAAAAAGGACCATGTCCTCTATGACATGATAAACTCAAATTGTCTAGTCTTCAAATTTTGCCTAACCAATACTGCAAGACTCAGGCAAACTGTGCCACAAGCTCTTCACTAAAGAAATCAAAAATCACGAAATCAGAAGGCATCGGAAGAAACTAGTATTGATCCTTATGTGTTAGAATCTACAACAGCAAGAAGTCAATTTCTACGGGCGTCGTGAATCTTCTTAAAAATCGGGGGATATTGGAGGGGGAACAAAACACCCACGTATCGACACGAGAGAGATCGAAGACGACGAAAGAGCAACAATTATGAGATCGAAAATCGAAAGAGGGAAAGAAAGTCGAACGGTACCACTTGAAGCTTATCAGAAACGAGGGGCGCGATCTCGTCGACGATCCCTAGGATTTCGTCCCGGCGATACGGGAAGGCCTTGCTCTTCTAAGCAATGATTTCGCACAACGCCTTCCCGCTAGGGCTCAATCCCAATCCAATTTTCCCGCCATTTCTAGGCGGCGTCCCGAGAATTATTTTGGGTGGAGGGGCCTTTTAGGGCTTGTTTGTTTATTTTTGTTTCTGTTCCCGAAACAAAAATTTCTGTTTTTTTGTTCTAGGGAACAAAAAAAGAACAGAAACACGTTTGTTTACACTTTTGTTCTCGGGAACAAAAACTCTATTTTTTTTTGTTTACGAGAACATATTTGAAACAGAAAAAAGAAGTAGAAAAAACTTGTTTCTTGTTCCTGGGAACAATTCCGAGAAACACTTCTTTTTTCTTCATCTTTGTTCTTTTCTTTTTCTTTCTTTGGCTGGTTGCCGGCCTCGGCCATTAGGGGTGTGCAAAAGAATCGGGACCCGCCTGGACCGCCCGGAATCGAACTAGAACCACCTGAAACCGGTGGTTCTTGAGGGAACGCCCACCCGGACCATGCACACCCCTATCGGCCATGGCTGGCGACCTCGCTGGAGCATCACTGGCCCCCGGCGAGGCTCAGCCTTGCCTTGGCAAGGCAAGCTCGAGCTCGCCCAGATCTGGTGAGGCCGAGCTCGCCTTGGAGCCTCGCCGGGCCACCGCCAGGTCGGCGTTGCCCAGCGGCGGCTTGGTGAGGCCAACCTTGCATCGCCTAGGCGAGGTCGAGCCTCGCTGGTGGCCTCGGTGGCTAGGCGAGGTCACCGGCGAGGCTCAACCTCGCGTCGCCTGGGCGAGGCCGAGCTTTACGCTTGTCGGCGAGTCAGCCAAGCCTTGCCAGGGGCTGACGAGTTTGCCGGCCCTCGTCGGCTGGTTGTCAGCCATGGCTGAGGTCGGCGATTGGCCAAAAGGAAGAAAAAAGAAAAAAAAAAAAAGAAAGAAGAAAAAAAAAGAAAAATATAATAAACATATTAAAAAAATTAAAAGAAACAAAAAATTATACAAGTTTACCAAACATATTCTTTCTGGAGTAGAAAGTTTTTGCAGTTACCAAACGTGTTCTTATACTCAGAAATTGTTCCCTAGAATAGAAACGAAAAAAACTATTTCTGTTCAAAAATTGTTCTTCGGAATAGAAACGTTTCCAAACACGCCCTTATATTACGCAATAAGCATTAAAGCAATCTGGAAATAGAAAAAAAGTGGGTTCTTTGTACTTTTCACGGCATAAGAACGCTTCAAGTGCCATAACTTGGCACAAAGGGACACTTAAGTGCCATAACTTACGAAAGGTACACTTAAGTGCTACATTCGAAGAAAAACGGATCACTTAAGTGCCACTCCGGCCAAAATCCGGCCAAAACGCCGACGTGGCATTTTTCCGACGAGGCGAGCCCAAAACGACGCCGTTTTGCTTGCTGATGTGGCCAAATAATGCAAAAACGGCGTCGTTTTGGGCTGACGTGGTAAAAAAAATTAATAAAAAATTAATTAAATTAAATTAAAAATTAAATTTAGTTAAAATATTTAAAAATAATAATTTTAAAATTAAATTTAGTTAAAATTATAAAAATAATTATTTTAAAATTAGAAAAAATTAAAAAAATTTAAAAAAATTTAAAAAAATTTAAAAAAATTTAAAAAAATTTAAAAAAATTTAAAAAATTTAAAAAAAAAAAGAAAAAGGGTGGGGTGTGGGGGAGGCGGCTGAGGGATCAGCCCTCATGCCACCGCCCCGCCGCCGCCGGGAACGGGACGGCGGGGAGGGTCGTCGGTCGCCGGGCCAGCCTCGCCGCACTTAAGGGCCTCGCTGATTTGGAGGGCCCGCCCGCCTAACCCGGCGCTTGAGGCGAGGGTTTCCTCGTCGTCACGGCGACCGGGGCGCGAGGAGGGGGGCTCTGATGGGGCTCCGCCCTCGCCGCCGGTCGCGCTCGGGGCGGGTAACCCTCGCCCTCCCCGTCTTGGGGGCGACGCAAATGAGGGTGATCCCTCCCCCCTTTTTTTTAAATTTTAATTTTTTTTTTAAAAATTTTCTAATTTTAAATAATTATTTTTAATATTTTAACTAAATTTAATTTTAAAATTATTATTTTTAAATATTTTAACTAAATTTAATTTAATTAATTTTTATTTTTATTTTTTTACCACATCAGCCCAAAACGACGCCGTTTTTGCATTATTTGGCCACATCAGCGAGCAAAACGGCGTCATTTTGAGCTTGCTTCGCCGGAAAAATGCCACGTCGGCATTTTGGCCGGATTTTGGCCGGATTGGCACTCAAGTGATCCCTTTTACTCCGATTTTGGCACTTAAGTGTACCTTTCGTAAGTTATGGCACTTAAGTGTCCCTTTGTGCCAAGTTATGGCACTCCAGGGGTCCGCACGTCTACTTTTCACGCTGAGAATTCATGTGAAAATTTAAAACGATTACGAAATCGTTGTTGTGATTCGACGACAATAAGAAATAAATCCACCTTGGCCTCTTATCTAATATCTATCTAACTATTAACCGAAAAAAAAAAACAATTTATGCATGTGAACTAATTTATGTCTCATTTAACACGAGTCCGGAAACACTAGTCACATGTTGTGGACTTATTTAGCTCATGCATACTTAATATGTGTTACGTTAACCTAATGGCCCAGTGTATAAAGCTCACATTCTCGTCGAGGTTTGCTCATATCACTCGTCAACACTCTCCCCACTATCTGATGTGTAACATTATCAATTCCTATCATTAATCGTCCTCGAGACATGTCAGGAGTCATGCTCTTAGACCTCATTGGATTGGTTTAGTCCAAGTCCATCCGGGGTTTTGCTTCGATTTCATATGCAACTAGGTGTACCCTTTCTGGTGGGCCAAACTGAGGAGAAAAAGAGAGTAAATGATTATATAAGGTAATGGCTATTTGCAATGATTAATAAGTGTCCCCTGCAAAGTATGTTTAAGAAGTGTTAAGAAAACCCTTCATCAAAATATAGGCACCTTGTTATCTGGCCATACTCTTCTATGGAGAAAACTTTCTCTAACGAAAGATTGACGGGTCATAGAATAGCCGTCACTTGCATTTATTTTCAATTAAGTTGGCATAAAATTGATGTTGAAATCTTGAAACGAATCGATCAAATGCCTAGTTAGAATTAGTTTTTGCTAGAATAATATAAAAACATACCATTTTACTATTTGATGCGTGACGTTATCAATTCTCATCATTCGTTGTCCTCGAGACATGTCGGGAGCCACGCTCTGTAAAGTATGTTTAAGAAGTGTCAAGAAAACCCTTCATCAAAATACGGGTACTTTGCTATCTGGCTATACTCTTCCATGGAGAAAACTTTCTCTAATGAAAGATTGACGGGTTATAGAATAGCTGTCACCTGCATTTATTTTCAATTAAGTTGACATATGATTGATGTTGATATCTTGAAAGAAATCGATCAAATGCCTAGTTAGATTTTTTCTAGAATAATAATAATAATAATAACTACTATTTTACTAACTGGTATAGGTGATCATTGGGCTAAGCAAGCATTATATATTCAACAAGCCTATCCTAGATATAATTTTGTATAAACGTTCAGTTTGGGTCGGACCGGACTTTGTAATGTAAGGGCGTCGCTCAAGTCAGTCTATTTTCCTTTCGAGGCGCTTGCTTGTTAATCACCTTTACTAACCAGATCACTAATCGAGGAAGAAATACTGCATGGTCTACAAATTCTATAGACCAAACCCATCTCAACCATTGATCATATGGTCTCCGAGATCCTACACAACTAATGATCGGGTGATAATAGTCTATAGAGCATATAAACCATGTAATAACTTCTCCACGTTAGGTGGGTCAGAGGAACAATTTAACTCGACTAGCCACAATCGCTGTTTACCACACAAAACATGGACGCATCACAAGGCCGTCTCTCGTCGGCCCCGGTGAGATACAGACAACGGAAGAAGTAAACGTGGAGTATGTACAAATCTGCACATGCAGAGCGCTTCGTGCTGAGTGATATCTACATATGTATATCTCATTGGAATAATAGACATAACATAGATGAAGATTGCTGCTTGGGAGTTGACTCGAGCGATAGACTCGCCATCGAGTTGGACATCCCACTAGTCCTCTCCTCGCCTGGATCTAGGCGGGGCCCAACACCCTCGCCATGCTTGAATAAAAATTCTTTCTGGCATAATCCCATTCTGAGGACTCACAAAAACCCCTCGGATGGTTCCACAATCTAATCAATAATGTGTCGAACTACTTCAATAAGTCCGCGCGTAATATATCCAGCATCTGATGTTCGCACAACAATATCCACAACTCCTTTGCGGGCTCCGTGGCGAGAAATGATCTATTATGTCAAAGATAGTCCTTCACGTAAATTGCTTTGAATGGATAAATAAATCATTTGTCCGTTATTGAATGGATAAATAAATCATTTGTCCTTTATTGATCTTACCGAGTGACGACCTTGGTTGCCGATCTTGGGTGCTTGATAGTTGAAAGTAGCTTATGAATTATGTATCACGCGACAACTACTTGTGCTAATTGGAAATGGCCCACGTTATTGAATTTTAATTAGCCAATGTAACTTATTTCTTCAGCAAAAAAAGAATACATAGATTTCATTCGCGTGAAAAGCCTCTTGAAAATTTTTTCCAGCTCCAAAACTATTCTAAAGTAAATTCCCTTCTCCAGTTAAAATTTGAACTTTGTGCTATGGAGGAAATTTCTCCAATGCCCGGTATAAACTCTAACCAAATATTAGGTGTGTTTGTTTCACAGAAAATTCAATGATAAAGGAAAATGCTTTTCGGGAAAACATTTTCCAAGAATACGGTTTGTTTTCCTTTGTTTGACGATATATAATTGAAAATGTTTTCTGCCGTTTAGATCCCATTAAAAAATAATTTCACACTTCATCATAGGAAAAGAAATGAATTTTTTTAAATTAAAAAACTTCAAATTTTTAATATTGTTGTTTTTGATTTACTTTTATTTTCTTTATTTTTATTTTTATTTATTTTCTTTTTCCTTCTTGTCCTTCACTCCTCAGCTTCCTCATGCCATCCCTTCTGCTTCCTCTGGCAATTTGTTCCCAACTAGCTTACAAGGGGTGAGCTCCAGCTGTCGCTAGAGGTGGCGAGCTCGCCAGTTGGCTGCTAGAGGCTGTGAGCTCGCCCAATCTGGTGAGGCTTGAGCCTCATTGCTGGAGGCCACGATTACACGCAAATGGATAGCGGGCATGCTTTTTCAGCTCTGAAGGATGCTTTTTCTTTCTTTTTTTTTTTTTGTCTCAAGGTTACTTAAAGTGGGAGAAAGTGCTCACCATTTTTCATTTTGGCGACAAGTATGAACTAAGACTGGATCAAACCTACACGAACTCGAGCAGCACATATATGGAAAGGCAGGAGATGGTGGCAGTGGCAAATTCGTAATAAGCTGGCCGGTGGAGCCGCGGGCTCGCGGAGATCTACTGCGTGACTTAGAAAGGCGAAGGAAAGTCAACGGGTCAAGGTCCAACAGGAAGGGCCACCAGTCAGGACATCCCAAGGGACAAGAGACAAGGGACGACGTTACTACGTTGGACACGGGAGGCCCCACCCACTCGTAAAAACGTATGGGCCCCACGCCCCCCCGCTGTCCTTCGGACTTTAATTTCAAGGAAAAGGAGTCGGTTGTCGCTCGTCCGTGCCGTGTCCCTTTAATCCGTTAGGTACAGATTTATAACCCGTTCTTCACATGCCGGACCGATCAAAGTATACATGTGAACGAGGTAGACACTCGGTAACTCCCTTTTTGAGCAGTAACAACCTCTTTGCAGTATTTGAAGATAGTCCTCATGTATTCTAAATCATTCTCTATGAAGACAGTGCCAACCTCTTTGCAGTATTTGAAGATACCAAGAAATTGCGGCTCAACCACTTGTATGAAACCTGAGAAAGAAAGCAAATTGCTTACAAATTGCTACAAAGAACTGACCATTGAAAGAACAATACCCTTAAGTCCTGCAGAATAATTGGCGTCCTTACGGAAGGGAGCAAAACTGGGAGACGACAATTTTGACTCAAACAAATTGAACCAATGAGAAAATAAGTTAAAACACCGCTTTCTACAAAGAAATGAAGCTATTACAAATCCAATACCGGTCTTTCCAAGATCCCACAATCAGACAACTAAATCACGCAGAAGAACTGCGCTAGAAGAAAGACTACAGATTTAACATAGAGATTAATTCAAAGCTGTCGCACGACAGAACCCTTCATCTCGTAGCGCATTAACACTCAATACGGACCAAGACACGGGAATCATTTGCACTGATTCTTTCTCTTCCTCTGACAACCGGAAACACGTCAAAAACTAGTTACCGATCTGCGGGCGTCGTGAATCTTCATAAAACAATCACTTCTTGACACGAGAGAGAGATCGGAGATGACGAAAAAGGCAACAATTTACGAGATCAAAAACGAAAGAGGGAAAGGAAGTCGAACGGTACCACTTGCAGCTTATCGGAAACGAGGGCTGCGATCTCGTCGACGATCCCTAGGGTTTCGGCCTGGCACATCTTTGCTCCGGAGCTCCGATCGATGCGGGAAGGCCCTTGTCCTTCTGACTGACGATTTCGCGCGACGCCTCGAAGGAGAATCTGATTGCGCCTTCCCCTGCTAGGGCTCAATCCCAATCCAATTTTCCCGCCATTTCTGTGCGGCGTCCCGGGAATTATTTCGGGTGGGGGGCTTTTATAGTGCGCGCTAAGCGTTAAAGCGATCTGGAAATAGTAAAAACCAGGTCCTTGTACATTTCACGCTGAGAATCCACGCGAAAAATTGGAACGATTATGACATCGTATATAAACCCCCCTTGGCTTATTATCTAATATCTATCTAGCCATTAATCGAAAAAAACAACTTATGCATGTGAACTAATTTACATCACATTTAACACAAGTCTGATAATACTAGTCATGTGTTGTGGAACTCATGCGCACTTAATACGTGTTATCACTTAATATGCATGTGAACTAATTTGCTCATATTGCTCATCAACACTCAAATAGTGCAACATTATCAATTCCTATCATTCGTTGTCCTTGAGACATGTCGGGAGCCACATTGTTAGACCTCATTGGATTAGTTTAGTCCAAGTCAATTGATATATGCTCCGATGTCATCCGCAACTAGGTGTACCCATTCAGGTGTGCCAAATTCAGGAAAAGAAAAATAGTAAACGATTATACAAGATAGTGGCTTTTGCAATGATTAATAAGTATCCCTAGTAAAGTATTTAAGAGGTATCAATAAGACCCTTCATCAAAATGCACGTACTTTGCTAATTGGCCATACTCTTCCATGAAGAAAACTTTCACGGACGAATAATTGATGGGTTATAGATTAGCTGTCACCTACATTTATTTTTAATTAAGTTAGACATATGATTGATGTCCATATCATGAAAGCAATAGATCAAACTTCTAGTTAGAAAAAGTTTTTTTTTTTTCTAGAATAATAGAAAAACACTACAATTTTACTAACTGTTAGAGGCAATCATTGGGTTGAGCGTGCATTACATATGTGAAAATTCAAGAGAGATAGGTTTCGGTAGAATATTGCCTTTAGGAAAATTTTATTATTTAGGGAGCTATATGAATTTTTGTACAAAGGAACCGATATAATACAAAGAGTGATTAATAAAAAGAATCTTTTCCTAATCTAGGTGTATCCATCTCAATTCAGTATAAAAGAGAGGAGTTTGCTCGAGAAGTAGTAAATCCAAGAGACAATAGAAAGGAACTTAGCTGTTGATGCCAAACACGTGGTGCTTGTTTTAGACTATAGAGGGACTTATGAAGTCGGCAAACATAATTTAGTTTCTCGGGATCAATAAATCCAGGTGGGTGCTCCATGTAAATTTTCTCGGTGAGATAACCATGTAAGAACCCATTTTTCACATCCAACTACCGAAGTTGCCAACCCTGATTAGGGGTGAGCATGGTTCGAGTTGGGCCGGTCCACCTCTTAACCCTAAAAACAAACCCACACAGTGTTGGTCCTCAATTTTTGGGACTAAGGACCGACCCTATTGAGCTGACCGACCCAATGGGTTCGGTCCGATTCCACGGTCAACCCGGGACCAACTGATAATTTTTTATTTCATTTTTTGTACTTCTTAAAAAAACGATTAAGGACCGGACTGACTCAATAAGTTCGGTCCGGTTTCAAGGTCAACCTAAGACTAACCAATAATTTTTTGTATTCTTTGAAAGGGCAACCGAAAATGGTATCGACCAAATGGGTTTGATGATGAGCAAGGTCAGCTAAGAAAGGCAAGCGGTGAGGGTCAAGTGGAGTGAGCGTCGAACATAATGAGCATCGAATGTTGAGTGGGGAGCAACAAGCCAAGCGAGTATCGAGTGGCGAGCGGCACGAGTGACCCAAAGCGAGTGAGGCGAGTATCGAGTGGCAAGCAGAGAAGTTTTTTTTTTTATTTTAGTAAATTGAAGACTAAGAAGATAAATAAGACAGAAGAGAACGAATACTAGAGAAGGATGCCATAAGTTGCCTTTTTGGATGCCATGATGACTCCTCACAAAAATATTTTTCTCATTCGTAAATTATGACTATTGACGCCGTAGAAGACATTAATAACCTAAGTTATTAAAGAATAATGTAAAATTACTTGAACTTCTCACTAAAGAGCTGTTTAATGTTGTTGACGCCGTTTATTTTAAGGTTTTCTCTATATAAAAAAATTATATATATAGTCAGGGTTGGTTTGAGTTGGACTAACCCATAACTCTCAAGACCGAGAACCAACTCGCACAGTGCTGGTCCAAGAATTCTAGAACCAAGGACCGACCCAGTCTCCCTGGGAACCGGATCGGGACCGGCAGGGTTGGGCCGGTCCAGGGTCGGTCCAGGGTTGACCCTGGACCAATGCTCACCCCTAACCCTGATTGTATGCAAGAGAGAGAACAGTTTGAATAGTGACATGCTTGACAACTGAACTGAAGGTTTCATGAAAGTCCACGCCTTTTTGTTGATGAAATCCCTTTGCCACCAAACAAGTTTTACAACGCTCGAGAATTCCATCAGCCCTAAGCTTAATACGATATACCCACTTACACTTAATCGGTTTGCATTGTGGCGGGGTGGAACGAGAGACCGTGTGTGATTTTGCAGGAGAGCTTTATATTCTTCAAACATGGCCTGGCGCTACTGAGGTGCTTTATTGGCTTGACTAAAGCACGTAGGCATAGAAGTACCCATAATAGACATGTTCAAGGCATATGTGTGATCAGAATTGAGGTGGCAGCACTGCAAGGTCCCATTTCTCAGGCGGGTCACCATAGTGTGAGTTGGAGGCGGAATTGGAGTTGGTTTTGCAAGAGAAGGCGGCGCAAGGCTATCGGTAGTAGGCATTGCAGCAAGCGAAGAGGAAAAGGAAGGACTCGTCTTAGCAAGAGATGGTGTCGGACTGCTTTGAACTTGCACAGGATCATATAAAGGATTAGCAGTAACTGATGGTGAAGAACTGCTTGGAGCTGAAATAGCAGTGGGTGGCGGAAAGAATATAGACAGTGCTGCAACATCCAAATCTTGAGAAACAGTGGCCTTGTTTGGTTCAACTTTGGGAATGCTCATTTGGACTCTAAAGTCCCTTGGCCAAATGCAAACGCGTTTGGTTCGTATTTTTGCGCGACTTTGACAAGATGCAATTGCATCTCCAAAGGAGCATAAAGGCCTTTAGCTCAATGGAGCTCTTGAGGTGCATTGGCAAGTTGCATCCTGGGAATGCAAGTTGGTACTGTTCATCTTCTCTAAGCCACCGCCGATTGGAGGCCGACGACCGTTGACCAAGGGGTCATGCGCACCGGCGACGCGTCGGCGACCGCTGCCTGAGGGTCGCCCAACCTCGGCAACCGTCGCCAGACCTCAGGTGACAACCGCCTAGGTCGTGCAAACCCAAGTAACGCAGGCAGCCGTCGCCTGGGTCGCGCGACCTCAAGCGGCCATCGCCTGGGGTCCCGCGGCCGTCGCCTGGGGTCGCCTGACCCCAGCCACTGTCCGATGGCCAGACTTCAAAAAAAAAAATATAAGTGTATTTTTGCTTTTTTAATTTAATAAAAGTTAATTACAAATGCAGATTTTACCAAACGGTATTTTGGCCAAAGTTGTTTTTCAATGCAAATTTTACCAAACGATATTTGCATTTCGAAAAACCCCCTTCACCCAAAGGTATTTTTATTACTGCAAATGCATTCCCCAAAAGCCGAACCAAACGGGCCTAGTGTCGGATGGAGAGGAGTTGGAAAAGGGAAACTTGCCTTTGTCAAAGACGGCATCATTGGTAATGTAAACTAGTTGCTGCTCAATGGAATAGCATCGACACTCTTTAACTTCGGAGGGATAGCCCAAGAAGACACATAGGCGAGAGCATGGCTGCAGTTTGTTTTTGTTGTAGGACCGCAAGTTCGGGTAGACATCACACCCAAAAGTGCGCAAGTGATGAATAGTAGGAGCCGAGCGAAACAATTTTTCCCATGGTGTATGAAATTGCAAAGTGGGTGTAGGCAACCGGTTGATGATATGAACAACAGTCTTAGCAACAAAATCCTAGTATCGATCTAGAACGGATGCATGATACATCATAGAGAGTGCCATTTCAACAATATGCTTGTGCTTGCGTTCTGCAGTTCCATTCTGAGCATGAATGTGAGGCAGGAAGTTCTATGGTTGATACCACCTTCATCAAGTAGCCTGCGAAAAAGGAGTAGACTGAAATTCCCCCGCATAATCACATCAAACAACCTTGACTTGAGTGCTAAGTTGATTTTCAACAAAGTTGAGGAATTTAGTGAAGATAGCTAAGAACTTATCACGAGACTGAAAAAGATAGAGCCCAAAGAATTTTGAATAATCATCAGTAAAACAAATGTAATAACGATTATTTTGACTTGATATTATAGTAGCAGGTCCCTAAACATAAGAGTGAACTAATTGTAACGGGGCCGTAGATTTATTCCTAGGAGGGGGTCGACTTTAACGAACACTTTTACTAGACACATGCAAAACATGGTGGAACAGACTCAACTGATTTACTGAAAATGCGACAGACTGTTGAAAAAGACGCATGACCCAGGCGGTTGTGCCACCGAGTGATGGACGGCGCTTGAGAGACTTAATAAGTAGAAGGTGATAACGAAACTGGAAGGGAATAGAGACCCTGATCAAGTGCCCCATACGACAACACTTCACAGAAAAGAAGGTGGATGAGAAGGTAAAATCACAATTGTTTTCTTCAGTAAACTAACGAATTGATAGTAAATTTTTCTTAATGGAAGGAACAATAAGAACATGAGACAACCGAAAATTTGGGCAAGAAAGACTACCTATATGTGAAATAGGAAGACTGGACAAATTACCTATGGTGACATGATTAGGACCGGTGTAAGGATGAACATGGATATAAGTGTAGGATTATTTGTCATGTGATGAGTGGCACCCGAGTCAGGATACAAGAATTTAGTAGAAACACTGATGGTGGTGGAGGAATCTCGGCTAGGTTGAGCCGTGGTTGCTGTTAAGCTGACGGTGCAAAGGGTTGTTGATGATAACGATCACGACAAACACAGGCTTTGTGACCTGGTCGATTGTAAATTTGACAATGAATAGCGCCATGTGGTGGGCCACCATAATTTGGATTAGTTGTTTGCCCCGCCTGTCTGCTGCCAAACTGAGATTTAGAGCCACGTGGGTTTCGGTCAACTGGAGGAGTGCGAAACCTCTACTGCTGAGGGGCAGGAGAGAGAGAGAGTGTTGTTGTTGCCTTGAGCAGCAAAGGCTGTTATTGGTGTTGTGGCCAACTCCATCAGCTCCAAATGTGTTTCGTGGGAGAGCAATAACCCATGCAAGGATTCACCAGTCATCACTTGATACTGACTCTGAGCCAAAATTGCAACTGCAAGACTCTGAAATTCAGCTCCTAAACCTCGACAAAGATGAGTTTGATACTCCTGAGGAGAGACGGTTTCACCGATGGATGCTAGCTGATCAACAATTGTAGTAGCATGTTGGAGAAATTTTGTAACACTGACTTCCTTTACGCATTGTTTGCAATTGCATGCGCAAATGTGTGGCCCTCGCGCTGTTCTACACGGCATAGGAGACGGCTAGAAATCTCCATGCATCTGCTGAGGTTACGAAATTGCTAAGTTGACCAACGATGTCATCTGAAGTAGTGCCGAGGATCCATCCCAAAGCAATTTGATCCCTTGTGCACCAGGTATCATATTCAGGATTGGACACAATTGTAATTGCTCCATCAGTCCCTTCTTGGGTGATGTAACTGGTGGAGAGGGTTTAGTTCCCTCAACAGTTGAAAGCAGTTTATTTGCTCGAAGAAACCGGAGCAAACGGGCCTTCCACACAACATAGTTATCACCTGTAAATTTAATACCAATTGCTGGACAATTCCCTGTAATTGGAAGAACAGTGGGTGTTTCAGCTGTTGATTAACTAAGTATTTTATTGCCAAAAGAAGCAATAGCAAG
This sequence comes from Eucalyptus pauciflora, assembly GCA_007663325.1. Classification (NCBI taxonomy): domain Eukaryota; kingdom Viridiplantae; phylum Streptophyta; class Magnoliopsida; order Myrtales; family Myrtaceae; genus Eucalyptus; species Eucalyptus pauciflora. The sequence continues at coordinate 184,038 of VMYD01000177.1, read as the reverse complement.
ACAAGATTGATTTTCCAATGGATTGACAAAAAAAAGAAAAAACTATGCTTGCGCAATCAAGGCTCTGATACCATGTGAAAATTCAAGAGAGATAGGTTTCGGCCTAATATTGCCTTGAGAAAAGTTTTATCATATAGATAGCTATATGAATCTTTATTCAAAGGAACCAATCTATAATACAAAGCATGATTAATAAAGAGAGAGTATATTTTCCTAATCTAGGTGTATCAATTCTAATCCTAGATTGATTCAATTAATCACTATGAAGATTCCAGAGAGACATCTCTTGGGTGATCTTCCTTGGAGAGGAACTTGCAGTGATTCTTGGGTGATTGAGGATTATTCCTCCTAACTGGCAGTGTTTCCTTTCACAACATTTTCAACAAGCCGGCCCACGATATAAATTTTTATATAAACGTTTTGCTCGGGCTGAACTGGGTTTTGTAATGTAAGGGCGTCGTTCAAGTCAGTTTATTTTCCTTTTGAGGCGCCTGCCCATTAATCACCTTTACTAACCGGACCGTAATCGAGGAAGAAATATTGCATCGTCTACAAATTCTATAGACAAAACCTATCTCCGCCGTTGATCATATCGGTTCCGTGATAGGTCCTACACAGCTAATGATTGGGATGATAATGGCCTATAGAGCGGACGAACCATGCAATAACTTCTCCATGTTAAGTGGGTTGACCGAGCAATTTAAATCGAGCAGCCGCAATCATTGCTTGCCACTCTGTATGTAGACGCATCAGGAGGCCGTGCCCCCGTTCATATGATCGAAATCATGTTTAGATGAAAGGGATAAAAAAAGTCTCTTCGGCCTTGGTGAGATGCGGACAGCGGGAGAAGTAAATGTAGTGAATTTACAAATACAATCTGCACATGCTGAGCGGTGTGCCGAGTGATGTCTACATACATGTATCTTCTTGAAATAATAAACTTAATGCAGATGGAGATTGCTGCTTGGGAGTTGACTCAGAGCGATCCCCGAGCTGTTATTCCTTCACGGAACAGACCTGGAATGGAGGGGACCAAAGCAGATCGAGGTTCCAAATTGATGTTGTTCATCAACAGCTGGGGCTACTGCGATAGACTCAGCTTTGAGTTGGATATCCCACTAGTCTTCAGCTAAACAGGAGAGGAAAGATGAAGAAGCGTTCACGACGGTGAACTGCTTTCATCTCACCTGAGTACTACAAACCAAACGCTTTGACAGGTGACTCCGCCTGGAAGTAAATGATGAGTTGACTTGGGTTTTTACCTATCGAGGAGCTGCGTTGCTGTGCAGAATTATACTCGTGACAGATGCTTTGCCCTGCCATCAGTTAAAACTGATCCCTTGAGTTCGTGGAAGAAAAGTGTTCCCTTATGGGCGTCCTAATACAAATATTGTAGTTCCATTTAGGATCATTTGAGGCCTATAATCACAATGAATCCCCCTCCCCGACGTCGGCGTTCCGCGCCTTGAGAAAGGGATCTAATTCGGTGCCGCGCTGGTGATTCAGCAAACGATACTGGTAAGTGTACCAACTTCGATAAACAGAAAATGACCAGTAGCTTTGCTCCCCTGGTCAAGCGTTTGTAACTCATCAGACAGCTTTTTGACAATTACCGAGACCTATTTAATAGTCTACCGACGTTTATTTTCATAACTTACAATGCCGTGATGGTTACAAATTTTTCAAAGCAATTGCTGGCCTTGATTTGATTATTGCATCAACATTTGACATCGTAAGATACCAATTAATTTTACTCACATGCCGACTTTTTTTCTTTTTTTATCCTGCCAGGTTCGGAAAACTATCGCCATTTGCGGTTGGTAGAATCTAACATCTATTATTGCGACTTCCTGACACCTTTGAAGTTTCCAGCTTTTATTGGAAATTATCAACATTAATTAGATTGAGATATCAACTAATTTCAGTCGCTCACCAACAATCTCGATGACATACGATCGCGGCTTTTAGAAGAAAAAAAATGCATAGAATAAAGGAAATTACACCTAGCTCCACATGGCGGGAGAAGAGTACGAAGTAACATTACAAATTGAATAATCGCCAACACAAAAAACAGTCATCTTTCTGGGGAGTTTCACTTGAGCAATCCTTCATAAGAACAGCTTCCACTCATCGTGGTCTCTCAGTTCGACCCTTGACACATTCGACCGGCTTCTGCATTCATCTCTTCGCTCAGACTCAAGCTTCTCCGATTCTCAAGGTTTTCTCTATCCTCTGCTTGATTTTGAATTTAGCCGTTCCTTGTTTGTCAATTGTTATATGTATTTCACCGTTTCTTAGCTCCAGATGTGCAGAAAACTGCCATTTCTTTTGGTTATCTTCTTCCAGAAATTTTCGTAACGTTAAAGGTGTGTTGATTTTGTGCCGATTTGACCTTTTTCTGCCCTTAGAAGTGCCCCGACCCAATCCAATTGCCTGAGAAGTTCCATTTTTTTGAGTCTCTTTCATATTGTTTTGTCACTTTGTTCTTTTCCCCTTTTTCTAGGCTCATTCATCTTTCCCAATTGATGGTTCATGTCATAACATAACATCCTGAGGTTCCCAAAGAAATTAGTCGACATTAAGCCTCTAACCTTCGGTAAAACTTACATTCTTCTTCCAGGGGATGTCTGAAACTCATTCATCTTGCTCTCTATTTCCTTTTGGTTGATGTACAGGCAAAGGGCATTTACTTGTACTCATTCATCTCCTTGAGCCTTGGAATGGAAGTACAAGATTGGACGCAGTGCCTCTATATAACCCCGTAAAATCTCCTCATCTTTGTTGAATCGTCAACACAACCCATTTCAGAGGACTCCTATAAGGACAAGGTGCATTCATTTCTCTTGTCTTTGCAAAATTTGTCCAAGAAGACATGGCATCTTTCCCAAGGCCAGAAAACAAACATAGTCAATATAAGTATGATGTTTTCCCGAGTTTCTGAGGTGAAGATATGCGCAAAAACTTTGTTGACCATCTGCATGATCATCTGCGGCGAAGAGGAATTGTGGCCTTTCGAGACGATCACCACCGAGATCTTCAGAGGGGAAAATGTATTAAACCAGAAATATTGAGGGCAATAGAGCAGTCAAGAATTGTACTTGTGATATTCTCTGAAAACTACGCTTCTTCAACTTGGTGCTTGGAAGAAGTTGCTAAGGCTGTGGAGTGCAAGGATATCGATGAAGGATCAGTGGTACCGATCTTCTACAAGGTCGACCCATCTAACATACGGAAACTGAGGGGAAACTTTGGGACAAGCTTTGCTAAAACTGAGGAAGCTTATTCAGGCGACAAGAGAGATATAAAGAGGTGGAAGGATGCAGTGAGTAAAGTAGCTGGTCTCGCCGGAATTGAATTGAAAGATGGGTAGGCCTCTCTTCCACTAACTTGGAATGATTTGTTTTCCTTAATATTTGCATGCCACTCACGTCATGACCATCATACTCTGTATTATGTTAGTTCATCTAAACTAGAATACACTCCAGAACTAAAAAGCCTAAATGCTTGCTAGGGAACTAATCATATGCATTTCTTCGTTGCAGATATGAGACCAAGTTTATTCAGCAAATCATTGGAGAAGTCGAAAACAAACAGGGTCCTCGGCTATCCTATGTTGTAGGCAATCTTGTGGGAATGCATTCCCGTGTTGCAAATGTAGTTGAATGTTTATGCTTGGACGATAGTGATGTACACAGTATTGGCATATGGGGTATGGGTGGCATAGGCAAAACAACTGTTGCACGAGCAGTTCATGACAAAATCCGTGGCCAATTCAATGATGGATGTTGTTTTCTTGCCAATGTCAGAGAAATTTCTAAAAAGAATGGTCCGGTGTATCTACAAAACCAATTTCTTGGCAATATTCTCCAAGATGACAATTTGAGAATTGAGGATGATCACAGAGGAGCGAACATGATAAAAGAACGACTACAACATAAAAAAGTTCTCATTATACTTGATGACATGGATGAAAAGGAGCAGTTGGAAAAATTAGCAGGAGGTTTTGATTGGTTTGGACGTGGAAGTAGGATCATTATTACAACTAGAGATGAACATTTGCTTCTTCAATATGGAGTAAATTCCATATATAAGGTGGAGGAACTATCCTTTGATGAGGCTCTCCAACTACTTTGTTTGAAAGCTTTTAGAAGTAACCATCCTCCAGCAGAGTTCATTGAGCTTGTGAAGCAGGTTATTGGATATGCTGACGGCCTTCCTCTAGCCCTTGACGTCTTAGGTTCCTTTTTGGCTTGTAGGAGCTTGATGCAATGGAAGAGTGCATTGGCCAGACTCAAAGAATGTCCGGAAGGGAAAATTTTTGACCGGCTTAGGTTAAGTTATGATGGACTACGTCAGAAAGAGAAGGAGATTTTCCTAGATATTGCCTGTTTTTTCAAGGGAAAGGAGAAACCTTACATAACAGAAGTTTTGGACAATTGCGGCTTGTATGCAGATATCGGAATCGAAGTCGTCATTGAGAAATCTCTTATCCAAATCGTGGGCAATAGACTGTGGATGCATGATTTACTACAAGAGATGGCTTGGGAAATTGTTCGTCGAGAGTCTCCTGAAGAGCCAGGAGAACGAAGTCGAGTTTGGCTTTTTGAGGATGTATGCCATATTTTGTCAAAAAACTCGGTGAGTATCTGCAAAATTAATTTGCAAGCATGCTTATTTGATATAGGAAAGAAAAACTTGCTAGTCATGCATTGACACTATATGAGTTGTTTATCAGGGAACTGGAAAAGTCAAAACCATAGTCTTGCAATCTGGGGACCATAGAACAGTGAGCTTGAATGGAGAGTCCTTCACAAACATGACTAGCTTAAGAATTCTTGATATTCGTGCCATCCACCTCTCTTTTGGCTTTAAGCACCTTTCAAATGAACTACGCCTGCTAAGATGGGACAACTACAATCTTAAATCATTTCCACCAAGTTTTCTTCCAAAGAATCTTGGCGAACTCCATATGCAAGATAGCTTCCTTTGCAGCCTCTGGAGAGGGGAAAAGGTTAGAATTAGTACTCATGCATGTGTATGCTTCATTAGACGCTTTATTATGTTTAACAAGCTAATAAATTTGTTTGAATAACTTCTTCTAGATGCGAGTCTTAGAGAAGTTGAAAGTTATCAACCTCAATGGTTCCAAATTATTCGTGGAGACTCCAAACTTCGTATATGTCCCAAATCTAGAGAGGCTAATTCTCAAAGGTTGCAAAGCATTATCTCGAGTTCATCCTTCAATTGGAAATCTAGAAAGACTCGGTCTACTCGACTTGGGTGATTGTGAAAACCTCACAGGGCTTCCAGATAGTGTAGGTAATCTAAAATCTCTGAGAGTTCTTAATCTGTCTGGATGTTCAACTCTTGAAGAACTACCTGAGAGCATTGGGGGCTTAGAGTGCTTAGAGGAGCTTGATATTAGTGAAAGTGTCATAACACACCTCCCATCTAGCTTGACATTCTTACAAAAGTTGAAAAAATTATGTTTTCATGTTAGTAAAAGGAGGCCACAAAATTTTTGGAGGATAATGACGTGTACGCTGCGAAGAGCTCTGAACTCTAGACGTCCATGGTTGCCTTCATTTTCAGGGCTATCCTCTTTGACAGAGTTGGATTTGAGTGGCTGCAATCTTCTGGAAGGAGAAATTCCCAATGATATTGACTGCTTACCCTCCTTGAGGTCTTTAGACTTAGCCAAAAACAACTTTACCACAATAACTACAAACATCAAACATGTCTCTGGCTTGGAATTTCTCATATTAAATCATTGCAAAAATCTTGAAGTGTTACCAAGACTTCCAGAAAGCATAATCATTGTGGCGGCTAAGAAGTGCCTCAGATTGGAAAGGATATCAAACCCATTCATTATATGTACAGTACCTAATTCAGGGTTTTGTTTCGTTAATTGCTCTAGTTTGCTTCCGCAAGATCTTGATTTAACTTGGCAGCAGAAGTGCTCCTTATCGTTGCTTCGTTACATCATTTGCTGCTCCATTAGAACAATTCTGGGAACTTATGTGGTGTCTCCATGTCTGCAATGTGAAATACCTGAGTGGTTTAGCTACGAAGCAGTTGGACCTTTGTTGAGCATAGAAATGCCCCCTAATTGGCATGATAATAGTTGGAGAGGATTTGCCATATGTGCATCTTTTAAACGAATCAACTGCAACTCTTGTCAAGAGCTGGAAAATGATCGCTTTATTTTCTGTGGGTTCTATGCTGATGGAAATCGGCTAGGTCCCTTATTTAAGTTTCCCATTAGATTTGTCAATTCAGGCTGCCTTTGGCTAGGTTATGTGTCGGGTACTCAATTTCCACGTGATACAAATTGGGAGACAATGTCAAACCACATTGTCGTTTCATTTTCGATCACCAACCCTGGGCTAAAGGTAGAAAAATGTGGTGTTCATCTGGTTTACGAGCAGCATCCAAGAAAGTTCGATGATATTTTAGTTAGGTGGTCTAGTTCATCGCCCAGGGATTGGGATAGAATCTACCATGAGTTTCAACCCCGAAGGGAGGTCAACGGTGTCATCAAATATTCCATTGATCCAGACCTGTACAAAGTGAATGAAGGTGTAATGAGCTGTGGGATCTGTGAGTTTCAGATCCACCCGTACATTGGAAGCCGTTTACGTGCAGAGTCTCTATATTTGCTTTGGCATCCTTCGAGACTTCGACTACAGTCTGTTTGTGATTTCAATCGAAGGTAATCACTACTAGATTTGATCAATTGCCAAAGCTTGGGATAGACCTTTCAAAATCCAAATAGACTATGAAAACTCATGTTAATCCTAACCTGAAAATCAAGAATATCACCACTGGCACCAACATCTCCAAAATAATCAGGGGAATAATTTTTGCTGGCTTTTGTGTTTCGCTTTCTTACCATAGGAAAAATCTTTCTTATAGGTTCTTTTGGAAGAACGGTCAAATATGCTCAGTGTTCGTTAATTTCAGGAAGAAACTTCGACATGCACCGTAAGTGGATTCTTTGTTTTTGAGAAACTTATGCCATACTTTAATACTATAACGTATATTTCGATCAAATACTAATTTCACTTTTTTAACTTTTTGGATCAATTCATGATTTTCAATTTTCCTATTGACTATATTTTACTTTGACTATTTTCCCCGAAATTACAGTTCCAAATACAAATTGTAATGTATTGCTAATCTACATTTAGAGTTTTATGCCTAACGAAAACTAAAAGCCTCTCCATGTAATTTAGTCAATGGAATGACTCCCACAATCCCTTTCCCGGCTGCCAACTCCTTTTTGATTTTTTGTCGACAAGTGTCTGTAAATATTTCGGATTATTAAATCCTTGCACACCATTAATTTTTCTTTTCTCAGGTGATCCCACGCTTGTATGTTTTTTTTTTTTTTTTTTTCCAAGGGCAGGATAATTTATATAGGGCGAGTTCTTCCATCTCTTTCTTTAGCTTTTGTATTTACCTTTTTTCTTCCTTTGCATACTCATCTCATGGGATTTTTTTTTTTTTTTTGTCGAAATCATGGGAGATTGATCTGTCTATAAATTATTCTCTTTCCAGATTTGCTCCACCATATTATTACAAGAGCATGCTGGATGTCACCAAGCAACTGTCGTCTTGGACCTGACAGCTACCGTTTGTTTATGTCCTACGTTGAAAATCGATATTAATTCGCATTGAGTGCCATTGCTGAGAATGTCTAGATTTGAGTCGAGCTACCCCATCCGAATAGCTTTTAAAGTTTTATTGGTTTTCTAAATTGAGTAGGATTCCTATAATGGATTTTTTTTTTTATACAAATATTACATATACAAGGGATGAAATTGTACTCGATTATTATGCAATAAGAGGGATGCTTAAATTATCTCTCTATGAGTTTGCTGAATGAGCTCTTTGTGAAAAAAATGTGAGATAACAATTAATAGTTTGTTTTGATTGAGATTGAAGGTTGCAAAACACTTGAGCGATCAAACATTGGTAAATTCTTAACTTTTCAGATTCATAGTGGATTTCTTGGCAATTGATTTTTTTAGTAATTTCTTTTTCTTGTGTTAAACTTGCATTGCAAAATCCATCAATCTTGCGTTATTTTCAAAATAGAGATGTGGCGAAGCTCCCAAGGTGAGATCTCTAAGGGAGGTACCGATTGATAAGTAGGCTTGAATGGTTATACTCACGAGGTGGCGCCTATGACTAATAAATGTGTCATAGTGGACATAATTTAGAGTTTTTGGTGGCTTTTACCCAATAAATAATGAGGAAAATAAAGTTTTTTTTTCTAGAATAATAGAAAAACACTACAATTTTACTAACTGGTAGAGGAAATCATTGGGTTGAGCATGCATTACATATGTGAAAATTCAAGAGAGATAGGTTTCGGTAGAATATTGCCTTGAGGAAAATTTTATTATAGAGAGAGCTATATGAATTTTTGTACAAAGGAACCAATATAATACAAAGAGTGATTAATAAAAAGAATCTTTTCCTAATCTAGATGTATCAATTCTAATCCTAGATTGATTCAATTTAATCACTATGAAGATTCAAGAGAGATATCTCTTGGGTGATCTTCCTTGAAGAGGAAGTTGCGGTGATTCTTGGGTGATTCTGGATTATTCCTCTTAGTTGGCAATGTTTCCGTTGACACCCTTGCCCCCCCTCCCCGGGGCGGAAGTTGATGTGGGTGAGCACACAGTAAGCTTCGCTTGTAGGAGGTGAAACCGAGAGCTGGAGAGCCCTTTGGTGAAAATGTCAGCAGGTTGATCAAGAGTGGAAATATATTGAACATACAACTTGCGCTAACTAACCCGTTCATGAACAAAATGGTAATCAATTTCCACATGCATTGTGTGAGCACAAAACACTGGATTGGTAGTCAAATATGTTAGAAGATATGCAATATATCTTTGGAATATTTGGAATTGATTTTATTCTGTACATATCAATTCAATATCATATCTAGATTTAGATTGATACGTAGAATTCTTTATTTCCATTAATTGTACAAACCTAGCTCTATATCTTTAGGATTTGTATAGTTTACAATTAATCAGAGGAAATACAGTAAAAGCTTTGTTCCTCTCTCTTCTTCACCTCCGTTCCTCTTTCATGGTATCAGAGCCGCCAGGCTTCTGATTTGCTTCCGCTTTGTTCTTCTGCCAAAGAGTCTTTCACCTACAAAAAGAAGAGGTTATTCTTTCGGCATTAGAATAAACTTTCGAAGGTGTTTTTATCTTACCATGACATCCCCGCAAACTAGCTTCTCGGCTTCTGGAAATCCACCGACTGGAGAGACGTTGCACCAAGATCCGCAGGATGAAAATCGATCTGCAACGCTTCCACCTGCAACACTTCCATTCACAAGTCAGCAGACACAAACACCGCCCGCTCAGTGGTGGCCCACACAGACTCAGTTTAATGCGGGGCAACCCTTAGTGGGTCAACCATACCAATGGATCCCGTATCCATTTCTCTTTGGGGCAAACCCATATCCATCATCGTCTGCATCTGTGGGTCACCAGAGCCACGTCCGACCCGATGGGGACCCGCCAACCACGAATGGGGCAAATCCAGCCATCGGATCGGAGCAGTTAAGCGGGTCAGGTCAGTCGGGTATGGGAACAAATCCCTACCCGGGTTTCTATGCGGGTTATCCGATTGGGGCGAGTGAATCGGGTCAAGGCACGAATACCTACCCGAACCTCGCGCCCGATTTTCTGCCTTTCCCAGCGGCGATGCTCGCCGGACGACCAGAACCCGGCGATCCATTGTTCGTTTCCAACGCCGACGGACCAGAATTGCGGCTCATCAGCCAGCAATTAACTGGCCCAGAAAACTACACAAGATGGTCGCAGGAGTTCTGGCGCGCCCTGGCAACCAAAGACAAAGATGGTTTCCTCGACGGAACCATCCCAGTTCCCATGGAGGAACTTCTGGCCCGACTCTGGAGGAAGAGCAACCGCCTGATCCGAACCTGGATCGGCAATTGCGTCTCCTTCGAAGTCGCGACCGGATTCCCACCGACAGAAGATGCAAAAGAGATGTGGGAAAATATCCAGGAAATGTACGGGAAACTAGATCAGGCAAAAATTTTCAATCTAATGCAGGAGCTCAGCGAATTGAAGCAAGGAAATATGACTGTCACAGCCGTTTTCAACCGGCTCTCATCTCTGTGGAACAATCTCGAGGCGGCCGAGGAGAAACTCGTGGGACCAGAACCCATGCTTAAATAATACAGATCTATGAAAGACAGGGAGAAAGCTACACGCTTTCTCCTCATTTTGAACGAAAATTACCTCGGATTTCGTTCACAGATCCTCGCCATGGATTCGATGTCGCCGATTGGGCGCATATTTCAATTGGCCGTACAGGAAGAGAGTCAGCGACACGCAACGCCAGACCACACCAGGAGCAGCGAGAGCGTCGCTCTCGCCACTCGCGGAGATCGGCGAGACGCGGCCACCAGGACGCAAACCCTAAATCGAGAGAGACGAGCGGCCAAATTGGGGCTAGGGTTCGCAGAAGAGGAATCCCGAGTATATAAAGCAGACCAGATGGACGGTTAGGATGTGCTGCGAGGATCGGACGGCTTCGATCATTTGATCGAATCCAACGGTGGACAGGAGCTCGCGGCCAAAGGATCGGACGGTCAAATCTTCAAGGCATCGGACGGTCAGATCTTCAAAGCATCGAACGGTCAGATCTTCAAAGCATCGGACGGTCAGATCTTCGCTGCGATTAAAGGCACGGATGGTCAGATGCTTGCCACGTCATCAAGGAATTTCGGGAGAAATTTTAAAGGCAAGAATAAATTATTTTGTGATTATTGCAAGCGTGCTAATCACTCAGTTGATAATCGCTGGAAATTACATGGAAAGCCCGGTGAAAAAGAAAAAAGGATTTCAGCAGCTTATCAAATTATTGGTTCAACCGGTAAAGAGGGTGACCAATCTATCACAAATAATCAGTATCATCAATTGATGGAGGCACTTCAAAAAATGGACACCACAAACAGAGGAGCAAGTTTCTCAGGTATTACACATTGTTTGATTAATTCAATATCCAGAAAATCATGGATAATTGATTCAGGGGCAAGTGACCATATTATATGTGACAGGGCATTTTTCTCAAGTATAAATCCTAGATTGGATTTCCCTATTTCTGTGCAATTGCCTAATGGGGATATTACTCATGTCCATGAAACAGGGACAGTCAATCTCAGTCCAAAAATTACTCTTAGAAATGTTCTTTGTGTCCCAGAATTCCAGTTTAATCTAATATCTGTGTTAAAAGCTTGTCAAGAAAATTCATGCCGGGTCATTTTCAATGCTGATGCATGTTTCTTTCAGGACCTTTCGACTGGGAAACTGATGGGCTTGGGTAGTCTCTCTGAAGGTCTTTATTTCTGGAATAATTCCTCGAGTAATTTTTCTTGCATTTCTTTGAATAAATCTTCATTGTGTAACTTGACTACCAATGATAGAAATTCCATTATGCATTTGAGATTGGGTCACAGTGCCTCCTTTCCATAACCACAATGTTTTATATGTCCTCTTGCTAAACAATCTTGTGCTCCTTTTCCGTCTAGTAATACTCGCACTAGTGCAATTTTTGCCCTAATTCATGAAGATATATGGGGACCATATCACACATTAAATCATGATGGGTCTCGATATTTTCTCACTATAGTCGATGATTATTCTCGTGCGACTTGGATTTTCTTGATGCAATCTAAGAATCAAACTTATTCTCATTTGAAAAGTTTTCTCTCACTCTCAAAGAATCAGTTTGGGAAATCCATACAGCGGATTCGTACTGATAATGGCAGAGAATTCTTCAGCCATGACTGTTCTTCATTATTCACTCAATATGGGATACAACATGAGAGCTCTTGTGTCTATTCACCACAACAAAATGGCGTGGTAGAACGGAAACATCATCATTTATTGGAAGTCGCACGAGCCTTAAAGTTTCAAGCGTCAGTTCCGGACGATTATTGGGGAGATTGTGTGGTCACAGCCGCTTACCTAATCAATCGTATGCCGACTCGGATACTTAAAGGGAAAACTCCATTTGAGTTATTGTTCCAAAAAAAGCCAGAGCTTCAACATCTCAAGGTCTTTGGATGTCTCTGTTTTGTCGCAACAGTGGGACCTAGAGACAAATTCACTCCTCGAGCTCGATGATGCATTTTCATGGGATATCCCAATTTACAGAAAGGCTATCGCGTTCTCGACATATCTACAAAGGAATTTCTAGTAAGTCGTGATGTCATCTTTTGTGAAGACATATTTCCTTTTTCTGAGCAACCCACTACAGATACAGATACAGGGATGACAGCTCCTTCTGGCAGCATTGATGAAGCAATACCTCAAGACATTGCCTATATACTATTGGCAGAATTGAGGCCCATTCCTACAACTGCCTCATATCTTCCAGAATCAACATCAACACCTGTTGATAGGGCTGTTTGCCCAGAAGAAATTTTCCAGCCACGACTAGAAAATACCCATGATGTTGAAGAAAGTCGGCATATTGAGTCAGCATCTACCAATGAAACTCCCATAGACATTATTCATCCAAGGCGTTTAGGTCGCAGCACACGACCTCCCACGTGGACTAAAGACTATATCTGTGCCATTCATCATTCTCCAGGTACTCAATACCCAGTTTCATCATATGTTTCCTTCCATAGATTATCACAGGAACATAGATGTTGTGTTAGTTGTCTCTCAGAAGAACAGGAACCTCCTAGTTATAAGGAGGCGTCTACTGACCCAAAATGGCAACAAGCCATGAAGGCAGAACTCCAGGCACTTATTGACAACAAGACATGGGATCTTGTCTCTCTTCCATCTGATCGAAAGCCAATTGGCTGTAAGTGGGTCTACAAGATAAAGTATCGTGCTGATGGTTCCATTGAACGATACAAGGCACGATTGGTTGCCAAAGGATTCACACAAAGGGAAGGTTTTGATTACCACGAGACCTTTTCTCCGGTTGCCACCGATGTCACTGTTCGTTCTTTTTTATCTGTTGCTGCTATTAATAATTGGAGTTTACATCAAATGGATGTGCATAATGCCTTTTTGCACGGGGATCTTGACGAGGAAATCTACATGGACATTCCTCAAGGCTTACGGAGACAGGGGGAGAATCGAGTATGTCGTCTCCGTAAATCCCTTTACGGATTAAAGCAAGCATCCAGACAATGGTATGCTAAGTTTGCAAATGCTCTTACAATAGCAGGCTTCAAGCAGTCTAAGTATGACTATGCTTTATTCACACGGACCAAGGGTATGTCATCTATTTATTTGATGATATATGTTGATGACATACTTGTTATGGGAAACGATAAGGCCGCTATAGACAATTTCAAGGATTATTTACATGCTACCTTTCACATTAAAGATTTAAAAGCACCTAAGTATTTCCTTGGAATTGAAATTGCACGATCTGATCAAGGGATTTCTCTTAGTCAACGGAAGTTTGTCTTAGAGATTATATCAGAAGCAGGTTTATCAGGATGCAGACCAGTCGTGATTCCTATTGAACAGAACATTAAGTTGACTACTGCAGAATATGATAGGGGCATTTCACAAAATGATGACCCCATTCTCAAAGACCCATAAGGATATCAAAGACTTGTCGAGAAACTCATATACCTGACAATGACTAGACCTGATATTTCTTATGCAGTACAAACACTTAGTCAGTTTATGCACAGTCCAAAGCGATCTCATTTGGAAGCTGCATTTAAAGTCGTGAAGTATCTAAAAGGGTGTCCAGGACTTGGAATTCTTTTATCCAAGAAATGTGACATGAAGATGAGGGCATACTATGATGCTAATTATGCTACATGCCCTACTAGCCAAAGATCAGTCACTGGATATTGTATCAAATTAGGAGACTCACTTCTCTCGTGGAAGACCAAGAAGCAACCTATTGTATCCTTGTCTTCGGCTGAAGCTGAGTACCGAGCTATGGCAAAAACTACTTGCCAAGTAGTATGGATACGAGGGTTACTTAAAGATCTCGGAATACAGGTACAAGGAGCAATAACATTATATTGTGACAATGATGCAGCTCTCAAATTGGCAGCAAACCCTATAGTGCATGAAAGAACTAAACACATAGAGGTGGATTGTCATTTTACACGAGACAATATTCAAGAAGGGGTAATTGAAACAGAAGGAATTGGCACGACAGAGCAACCATCAAACATCTTCACCAAACCTTTATGTCATCGACAACATGCATATCTATTAAACAAGCTAGGTGTCTTGGACATATACAAGCCACCAGCTTGAGGGGGAGTGTTAGAAGATATGCAATATATCTTTGGAATTTTGGAATATTTGGAATTGATTTTATTCTGTACATATCAATTCAATATCAGATCTAGATTTAGATTGATACGTAGAATTCTTTATTTCCATTAATTGTACAAACCTAGCTCTATATCTTTAGGATTTGTATAGTTTACAATTAATCAGAGGAAATACAGTAAAAGCTTCGTTCCTCTCTCTTCTTCACCTTCGTTCCTCTTTCAAAATAGATTGCTGATATGTTGTCACACCATAAAACCGAGGCCCTTGAGATGGCACCAGGAGATTTTGCAATAGAGTCTCAAGCCAAATGAGTTCGACAGCAGTGTCTGCAGGGCACTTGAACTCAGCTTCAGTGCTAAAGTGAGCCATAGTGCGCTATTTGCGAGAGCTCCAAGAGATAAGATTGTCGCCAAGAAAAATGCCAAAACCCCCAACTGAGCGGCAAGTGGTATGGTCTCTTGCCCATCCGGCATTGGAGAAAGATGAAGATGAAGATTGTTGCTTCGAGTGAATAGAATGCCATGATGAATGGTACCCCTGATGAATCGCAAAATCTGCTTGACGAATTGCCATCGTTTAGTTGTAAGAGCATGCATGAACTGGCAAGCTGTATTGATTACATAAGTGATGTCGGGCCTAGTGATGGTGAGGTATTGCAAAGCCCCTACAATACTACGATATAGTATGAGATTAGGGAATGCATCACCATTGCTGACAGAAGGAGAGCCAGTATCGATCGATGGAGCAAGGTGTGGTAATAGGCCGGGCGTCAAACATCTTGGCTCGATGAAGAAGGTCAGTGGCATACTTGCCTTGATGGAGAGAAAGCCCTATGCTGAATATTGCAATTCAATGCCCAAGAAATTATAAAGTGCCCTAAGATCCTTAATAGAAAACTCATGTTGCAAATCAGCAAGAAGAGTAGACAACATAGTAGTGGGTGATCCTGTAAGAATGATATCATCGACATCTACCAAAAGATAAACAGTGTATCCATCTCAATTCAGTATAAAAGAGAGGAGTTAACTCGAGAAGTAGTAAATCCAAGAGACAATAGAAAGGAACTTAGCTGTTAATGCCAAACACGTGGTGCTTGTTTTAGACCATAGAGGGACTTTTGAAGTCGGCAGACATAATTTAGTTTCTTAGGATCAATAAATCCAGGTGGTTGCTCCACGTAAATTTTCTCGGTGAGATAATCATGTAAGAACACATTTTTCACATCCAACTACCGAAGTTGCCAACCCTGATTATATGCAAGAGAGAGAACAGTTTGAATAGTGACATGCTCGTGTCACGGGCCGAGAGTTTCCTTGGCCTCGGAACGACCCGTGGGCGCCTGACGAGCGGAATTCGCCAGGCCAGCCTTTCTTCTTTAGCTTTTCCACGATCGATACGA
Source organism: Eucalyptus pauciflora (assembly GCA_007663325.1). NCBI lineage: Eukaryota > Viridiplantae > Streptophyta > Magnoliopsida > Myrtales > Myrtaceae > Eucalyptus > Eucalyptus pauciflora. The sequence continues at coordinate 168,309 of VMYD01000177.1, read as the reverse complement.
TGAATGCTCCTTCGTGCGAGATCCTACAACATCCAGCTTCGCTCGGGCGTCTGGTCCATCGAGTAAGACAGCAGATCCATTTAGGTAGACCAGTTTGTGCACGGGAGGCCTACCCCGTCTTCAGAGCTCCTAAGTAATGTAATCCTTATATCCTAGAACTCCTAGCACCAACCGTCCTGACGCCACTCCCACGGACCAGTTGTGTTCTACCCTTCTGCCTCACACTCTTCACCAGATAACCCCAAGCGCCACTCACAAGTGTCACGAGTACGGGAGGATTCACGGACCGTGACATTCTCCCCCACTCAATTCGCAACGCCTTCGTTGCGATATGCTCTATCGCTTCCTTGCGTAAATTAACCACTGATGTGCCACTTTTGGGAATTCACATCGAACGGTCACGCTCGCCCAACAAAACAGGTTTGCTCCATCGATAGCCTCTTTTGATCTCAGCCGCTCGGCCATTCCTGGTCACCTGCGCTTTCCGACAAGTGTGGCATTCTTCGTCAACCGCATCTTTTGGCAGCACCGTATCAGCCTAATCAGCATCTTGACCCCAGCAAACCAATGGAGGTTCTTTCCTTGTTGAAAACGTGATAGTAGAGCTCTTCTTCGAATTCACTGATCGATCTAGGAACGTTATCCCTATTCAGTGAGGATTCAGTTCTTCTCTAACTCGCATGCCGCTCGACAAGAAATCGACTCGTCCTAGTACCCATCCACTAGAACTTATCAATTTGACTCACACATGAGCAAGGAGTCCGATTCTCCGACTTGCTCACTTACTGGAGGGATTCCTGCTCTGATACCACTTTTCACAGGCCGATCGATTGGGATCGTGACCGCGCGGCGACTCGGGCACTTTAGGATCGGATTGGATCGCTGAAGCACCTAAGCCAAGCCTTGCTCGATCGAACGCTCACTCGCTCGCTTACCCGGATCGTAGAGAGAGAAAGAATCTAGAGAGAGGAGCTCTGGAAAGATAGAAGCTTTATATTGCGGAAGTAGTGGATGCTTACAAATGAAGGAGGACACCCCTTCTTATAGTCGAGGGCCTCGGATTACAACCATTGATTTAGACTTTAACCGGTGGATGAGATCGCACCGCCTCATCTACCGACACTAATGGCGGCTACTAACCACCGACACTTATGACAACTACCAACTACTGGCTACTGACATAAATGAGGCTAAGGACTTCTAGAAGCTTTGGGGAGAAGGCTCGTTGGGAATCCGAGCGAGCATAGGAACTTGACCACGGACGAGTCTCGGTCGTACTCGGGGAACCTCTTGGATCGGCCTTCATTCGGCCCGTGACATTCTCCCCCACTCAATCGAGCGACGTCCTCGTCGCTCACAGCTTGACGGGTAGCCTTCTTGGTACGAGCACGGGTTTTGACACGGGCTCTCTTGTTATGGTTTTGTTTGGTGCGGACGCTCACGTACGATGGACTGCAACCTTCTATGATCAGCTTGGACTTGGTGCACGGCTCCACCTTCGGCTTGGTCGGAGCATATGGCGTGTACTCAACCTCGGGGAAGAGCACTTGAATCGGCATGGCGTGTGTTGGAGTAGGATCCAACTCTACCTTCGGCTTTACCCCAGCCACCTTGTTTAGTCGCTTCACGGACTTCAAGTTCTTGTCGAGGCATCGGATTGACGCGATGGTCTTGGTGTCGACCACCCCTTTGATCATGAGGATGATCGTCGGGCATTTTTGGTCGGGGACTATGATGCATTTGGTCCTCATGTCGATCATAGCTCCCACACTTTCGAAGAATTGCATACCCAAAATGAGATCATAGTCGTCAAGTGGGATTACCTCGAAAGTCATCTTGCCTTTCCATCCGCCAATCTTGACGTCCACATCAGGAGATGCTCCTATGCCACAGAAGTCGCCTGAATTGATGGGCTTGTATGACCTCCCGGATGGCTCCACGCGAAGACCCAAGGCTTTTGCCACCTCAGTCGACATGAACATGTTCGACGCTCCCGTGTCAACCAAAGCGTAAAGCGTTCGGCCGCACACTTCGACCTCCACGAAGAACATGTCCGTGTTCGGTGCAATTCCTCCTTCTTTGGTTGGCGACCGGGCTTGGACGGAGTTGATCATCTTCACCGCTCCAAGCCGGACTTGCCTTTTCTCTTCTTTGTGCTCCTCCTCCTCTTCGATGGCAAGGAGGGCGTTGATTCGACCCCTCTTTGGGCACTTTTGGGTCCAGTGCGGACCTTTGCAAATGAAGCAAGGAGAGGGCGGAGGTTGATCGAACTTACTCGCGTAGTCTGTCGGTGGTCGACCCCTTTGGAAGGACGGCTTGGAAGTTCCTTCTCCCCATGTTTTGGCCCAGCCGCTTTGTTCATGCGCGCCTCGGGGAGTGCTTCTCGCTTCGTCTTCGCAAGGTCAATCTGACCTCCAATCTCTTGCTCGGTTGTTCCTCGGTTCAACCTTGGTGAGGTCGACGAGTGACTCGGCCATGCTTAGCGCACGCGCAAGGCTACTCACGTCCCGCCACTTCAACTCAAGTTGTGCCCATGGCTTCAATCCATCCATGAACGCTCCGAAGGCCTCCTCTTCGCTTAGGTTGCGAATTTGGAGTTTGAGCTCCGTGAACTCCTTCACGTACTCTCGGATCGCACCTCTTTGCTCGAGGCGATGGAGCATGCTACGGGCTTCTTGTTGAGCGAACTTGGGGAAAAAGTAGTTGCGGAACTCCCTCACGAAGTCGTCCCACGTGTTCACGGGATCGGCGCCGCGTCTAACCTCATCGCACCTATTACGCCACCAAAGCATAGCCGTATCAGTAAGGAACATCGAAGCGGTTCGTACCTTGATCGGCTCGTCTCGGATGTTGACGGCGCCAAAGTATTGCTCCATGCTCCAAACGAAGTTGTCCACCTCTTTGGCGGATCGTTCACCCTTGAACTCTTTGGGCTTCGGTATCTCGATCTTGGGCATTGCTTGGGTAGGCACCGCACCCTTGGCGATGCTCAGCTTGCATAGGGCGAGCTCGGTCTTGAGCTCTTGGATCTCCGCTTTCATGACTTCGACCTCTTCCCTACACGGGCTTACCTCCTCGATCACTTGGACGCACTCGTTCAAACCATCGATCGATGCTTTGAGAGCTTCGTCCTTGTCGAACAATGGAGCCGTAGCTTGGTTGATGATGGTCGTGAAGTCCTCATGGAGCGAGCCCTCAACCTCCATGATCCGGTCTCGCACATCGTCAAGACCTTCCATGAGTTCGAGCACGGCACTCCGGACCTTCCCGAGCTTCTCATTGAACGCAGCCGCAGCATCCACCGAGGTCTCCCTCTTCTTTGATCTGCCGCGAGTCTCCTTGACTTGTCCAGCCTCTCCAACTATAGCCGCATCTTGGCTCGACATTCTTTCAAACAGTTGGCGCTCTTCAATCTCCGGAAACGGATCTCTCTTTTGCTCTGATACCACTTGTCACGGGCCGAGAGTTTCCTTGGCCTCGGAACAACCCGTGGGCGCCTGGCGAGCGGAATTCGCCAGGCCAGCCTTTCTTCTTTAGCTGTTCCACGATCGATACGATGAATGCTCCTTCGTGCGAGATCCTACCACGTTTAGCTTCGCTCGGGCGTTTGGTCCATCGAGTAAGACATCAGATCCATTTAGGTAGACCAGTTTGTGCACGGGAGGCCTACCCCATCTTCAGAGCTCCTAAGTAATGTAATCCTCCTAGCACCAACCGTCCTGACGCCACTCCCACGGACTAGTTGTGTTCTACCCTTCTGCCTCACACTCTTCACCAGATAACCCCAAGCGCCACTCACAAGTGTCACGAGTACGGGAGGATTCACGGACCATGACACTTGACAACTGGATTGAAGGTTTCATGAAAGTCTACGCCTTTTTGTTGATGAAATCCCTTTGCCACCAAACGAGTTTTACAATGCTCGAGAATTCCATCAGCCTTGAGCTTAATACGATATACCCACTTACACCCAATCGGTTTGGATTATGGCGGGGGTGGAACGAGAGACCATGTGTGATTTTGCAGGAGAGCTTTATATTCTTTAGACATGGCCTGGCGCTACTGAGGTACTTTATTGGCTTGACTAAAGCACGTACGCATAGAAGTACCCATAATAGACATGTTCAAGGCATATGTGTGATCAGAATTGAGGTGGCAGCACCGCAAGGTCCCATTTCTCAGGCGGGTCACCATAGTGTGAGTTGGAGGAGGAATCGGAGTTGGTTTTGCAAGAAAAGGCGGCGCAAGGCTGTCGGTAGTAGGCATTGCAGCAAGCGAAGAGGAAAAGGAAGGACTCGTCTTAGCAAGAGATGGTGTCAGACTGCTTTGAACTTGCACAGGATCATATAAAGGATTAGCAGTAACTGATGGTGAAGAACTGCGTGGAGCTGAAATAGCAGTGGGTGGCGGAAAGAATATACAGTGCTACAACATCCAAATCTTGAGAAACAGTGTCGGATGGAGAGGAGTTGGAAAAGGGAAACTTGCCTTTGTCAAAGACGGCATCATTGGTAATGTAAACTCGTTGCTGCTCAATGGAATAGCATCGACAACCTTTAACTTCGGAAGGATAGCCCAAGAAGACACATAGGCGAGAGCATGGCTGCAGTTTCTTTTTGTTGTAGGACCGCAAGTTCGAGTAGACATCACACCCAAAAGTGCGCAAGTGATGAATAGTAGGAGCCGAGTTAAACAAATTTTCCCATGGTGTATGAAATTGCAATGTGGGTGTAGGCAACCGGTTGATGATATGAACAACAGTCTTAGCAACAAAATCCTAGTATCGATCTAGAACGGGTGCATGATACATCATAGAGAGTGCCATTTCAACAATATGCTTGTGCTTGCGTTTTGCAGTTCCCTTCTGAGCATGAATGTGAGACAGGAAGTTCTATGGTTGATACCACCTTCATCAAGTAGCCTGCGAAAAAGGAGTAGACCGAAATTCCCCCGCATAATCACATCAAACAACCTTGACTTGAGTGCTAAGTTGATTTTCAACAAAGTTGAGGAATTTAGTGAAGATAGCTAAGAACTTATCACGAGACTGAAAAAGATAGAGCCCAAAGAATTTTGAATAATCATTAGTAAAACAAATGTAATAACGATTATTTTGACTTGATATTACTTTAACGATGACTTTTACTAGACACACGCAAAACATGGTGGAATAGACTCAACTGATTTACTAAAAATGAGACAGATTGTTGAAAAAAGACGCATGACCCAGGTGATTGTGCTATCGAGTGATGGACGGCCCTTGGGAGACTTAATAAGTAGAAGGTGATGACGAAATTGGAAGGGAATAGAGACCCTGATCAAGTGCCCCTTAGAGTAGAGTCTTCCCCGTACGACGACACTTCACAAAAAAGAAGGTGGATGAGAAGGTAAAATCACAATTGTTTTCTTCAGTAAACTAACGAATTGATAGTAAATTTTTCTTAATGGAAGGAACAATAAGAACATGAGACAAACGAAAAATTGGGCAAGAAAGACTACCTATGTGTGAAATAGGAAGACTGGACAAATTACCTATGGTGACATGATTAGGACCAGTGTAAGGCTGAATTGTGGATATAAGTGTAGGATTATTTGTCATGTGATGAGTGGCACCCGAGTCAGGGTACAAGAATTTAGTAGAAACACTGATGGTGGTGGAGCAATCTCGGCTAGGTTGAGCTGTGGTTGCTGTTAAGCTGACGATGCAAAGGATTGTTGATGATAACGATCACGACAAACACAGGCTTTGTGACCTGGTCGATTGGAAATTTGACAATGAATAGCGCCATGTGGTGGGCCACCATAATTTGGATTAGTTGTTTGCCCCGCCTGTCTGCTGCCAAACTGAGATTTAGAGCCACGTGGGTTTCGGTCAACTGGAGGAGTACGAAACCGCTATTGCTGAGGGGCAGGAGAGAGAGTGTGTTGTTGTTGGCTTGAGCAGCAAAGGCTGTGATTGGTGTTGTGGGCAACTCCATCAGCTCCAAATGGGTTTCATGGGAGAGTAAAAACCCATGCAAGGATTCACCAGTCATCACTTGATACTGACTCTGAGCCAAAATTGCAACTGCAACACTCTGAAATTCAGCTCCTAAACCTCGAAAAAGATGAGTTTGATACTCCTGAGGAGAGACGGTTTCACCGATGGATGCTAGCTTATCAACAATTGTAGTAGCATGTTGGAGAAATTTTGTAACAATCTGACTTCCTTTACGCATTGTTTGCAATTGCATGCGCAAATGTGTGGCCCTCGCGCTGTTCTACACGGCATAGGAGACGGCTAGAAATCTCCATGCATCTGCTGAGGTTACGAAATTGCTAAGTTGACCAACGATGGCATCTGAAGTAGTGCTGAGGATCCATCCCAAAGCAATTTGATCCCTTGTGCACCAGGTATCATATTCAGGATTGGACACAATTGTAATTGCTCCATCAGTCCCTTCTTGGGTGATGTAACTGGTGGAGAGGGTTTAGTTCCCTCAACAATTGAAAGCAGTTTATTTGCTCGAAGAAACCGGAGCAAACGGGCCTTCCACACAACATAGTTATCACCTGTAAATTTAATACCAATTGCTGGACAATTCCCTGTAATTGGAAGAACAGTGGGTGTTTCAGCTGTTGATTAACTGAGTATTTTATTGCCAAAAGAAGCAATAGCAAGACAAGATTGATTTTCCAATGGATTGACAAAAAAAAAGAAAAAACTATGCTTGCACAATCAAGGCAAGGCTTTGATACCATGTGAAAATTCAAGAGAGATAGGTTTTGGCCGAATATTGCCTTGAGAAAAGTTTTATCATATAGAGAGCTATATGAATCTTTATATAAAGGAACCAATATATAATACAAAGCATGATTAATAAATAGAAAGAGTATATTTTCCTAATCTAGGTGTATCAATTCTAATCCTTGATTGATTCAATTAATCACTATGAAGATTCCAGAGAGACATCTCTTGGGTGATCTTCCTTGGAGAGGAAGTTGCAGTGATTCTTGGGTGATTGAGGATTATTCCTCCTAACTGGCAGTGTTTCCTTTGACAACATTTTCAACAAGCCGGCCCACGATATAAAATTTTTATATAAACGTTTTGCTCGGGCTGAACTGGGTTTTGTAATGTAAGGGCGTCGTTCAAGTCAGTTTATTTTCCTTTTGAGGCGCCTGCCCATTAATCACCTTTACTAACCGGACCGTAATCGAGGAAGAAATATTGCATCGTCTACAAATTCTATAGACAAAACCTATCTCCGCCGTTGATCATATCGGCTCCTTGATAGGTCCTACACAGCTAATGATTGGGATGATAATGGCCTATAGAGCGGACGAACCATGCAATAACTTCTCCATGTTAAGTGGGTTGACCGAGCAATTTAAATCGAGCAGCCGCGATCATTGCTTGCCACTCTGTATGTGGACGCATTACGAGGCCGTCCCCCGTTCATATGATCGAAATCATGTTTAGATGAAAGGGATAAAAAAAGTCTCTTCGGCCTTGGTGAGATGCGGACGGCGGGAGAAGTGAATGCAGTGAATTTACAAATACAATCTGCACATGCAGAGCGGTGTGCCGAGTGATGTCTACATACATGTATCTTCTTGAAATAATAAACTTAATGCAGATGGAGATTGCTGCTTGGGAGTTGACTCAGAGCGATCCCCGAGCTGTTATTCCTTCACGGAACAGACCTGGAATGGAGGGGACCAAAGCAGATCGAGGTTCCAAATTGATGTTGTTCATCAACAGCTGGGGCTACTGCGATAGACTCAGCTTTGAGTTGGATATCCCACTAGTCTTCAGCTAAACAGGAGAGGAAAGATGAAGAAGCGTTCACGACGGTGAACTGCTTTCATCTCACCTGAGTACTACAAACCAAACGCTTTGACAGGTGACTCCGCCTGGAAGTAAATGATGAGTTGACTTGGGTTTTTACCTATCGAGGAGCTGCGTTGCTGTGCAGAATTATACTCGTGACAGATGCTTTGCCCTGCCATCAGTTAAAACTGATCCCTTGAGTTCGTGGAAGAAAAGTGTTCCCTTCTGGGCGTCCTAATACAAATATCGTAGTTCCATTTAGGATCATTTAAGGCCTATAATCACAATGAATCCCCCTCCCCGACGTCGGCGTTCCGCGCCCTGAGAAACGGGATCTAATTCGGCGTCGGCTTTATTCTCTTATCAATTGGGCATTATATTTACTTATTTCGAGAATATATATGATTGGTTGTTGATGGGGCTAAGTTGATTTCGGTTGGTTTAGTTTCGGGAAAGAAATTGATCCTGGATTGAGTTTAGTTCCTGGTTCTCTCCAACTGTCTACATATATATAGACGAAGAATAGCCTTAACATAGATGAAGAATGCTGCTTGGGAGTTGACTCGGAGCAATCCCTGAGCTTTCATTCCTTCACGGAACAGAGCTGGAATGGAGGGGACCAAAGCAGGTCGAGGTTCTGAACAGCTGGAGCTACCGCGATAGACTCGGCTTCGAGATGGACATCCTTCTAAGGCTTCAGCTAAAAAGGAGAGGAAAGACGAAGAAGCGTCCAAGACCGTGAACTGCTTTCATCTCACCTGCGAGTACTATGAACCAAACGCTTTGACAGGTGACTCTGCCCTGGAAGTGAATGATGAGTTGACAAGGGGGTTTACCCATCGAGGAGCTGCATTGCCATGCAGGATTATACTCGTGACGGATGCTTTGCCTTGCCATCAGTTAAAATTGATCACTTGAGTTCGTGGAAGAAAAGTGTTCCCTTATAGACATCCTAATACACATATCGTAGTTCCATTTAGGATCATTTAAGGCCTATAATCACGACGAATCCCCCTCCCAGTTGTCGGCGTTCCGCACCCTAACAAACGGAATCTAATTCGGTGCCGCGCTGGTAAAGGAAATTACAACTAGCTCGATGACATACGATCACGGCTTTTAGAAGAAAAAAATTGTGTAGAATAAAGGAAATTACAACTACCTCCACATGGCAGGAAAAGAGTATGAAGTAACATTATAAATTTACTAATCGCCAACAGTCATCTTTCTGGGGAGTTTCACTTGAGCAATCGTTCATAAGTACAGCTTCCGCTGATCGTGGTCTTTCAATTCGAGCCTTGACACATTCGACCGGCTTCTGCATTGATCTCATCGCTCGGACTCAAGCTTCTTCGATTCTCAAGGTTTTCTCTATCCTCTGCTTGATTCTGAATTTAGCTGTTCTTTGTTTGTCAATTGTTATATATATTTCACTGTTTCTTAGCTCCATATGTGTGAGGGCGCATTTGATAAGGTTTCCATTTTTTTTTTCTTTCTTGGAACAAAATTCCATTTGCATGAGTTTTTTTTCCTGGCAATAAATTTAGAATAAAAACAAGCAAAAAAATATATATATATTTTTTTTTTATTCTCGAGAACAACTCAAGAATCAAGTCCAAATTTTTTTTTCTCTTTTTTTTTCTTCCTTCTCCTTTTTTTTTTTTTTTTTTTTCTCTTCCTCCTCTTCTTCCCCTAACTGATTGCCGGCCTTGGCCATGGCGGCCGATGACTAGCTAGATGAGGCTCGGCGCTTGACACTCTCAGCGAGGTCTCCTCGAGCCTCACTGTTTGCTGGGTGAGGTAAATTCTAAGTCACAAAAATATTCGGAGATTGCACCAATCACGTTTCTATTTCAGAATTAGAAATTTTGTGCAATTATCAAATGCATTCTTCTGCTCAAAAACTTGTCCAAGGAACAAAAAAAGAAAAAAATTATTTCTAAATAGAAATTGTTTTCAGGAGCGGAAATGTTACTATATGATCACTGAGACTGCAATTTCCTTTGGTTATGATTTCAAAAAAATTTCGTAATGTTAAAGGTACACTGATTTTGTGCCAATTTGACCATTTTCTGCCCTTAGAAGTGCCTTGACCCAATCCAATTGCCTGAGAAGTTCCACTTTTTAGAGTCTCTCACTATTTTTTTGTCACTTTGTTCTTTTCCCCTTTTCCTGGGCTCATACATCTTTGCAAATTGATGGTTCATATCATAACATCACGAAGTTCCCAAAGGAGGAATTAGTCAAGATTAAGCCTCCAACCTTCGGGAAACTTACATTCTTCTTCCATGGGATGTCTGAAACTCTCTCCTTGCTTTACATATATATTTGGTTGATGCACAGGCAAAGATCATTTACTTGGACTCATCCATCTCCTTCGGCCCTGGATTGGAAGTACGAGATCGGATGTAGTGCCTCTATATAACCCCATAAAATCTCCTCATCTTTGTTGAATTGTCAACACAACCCCGATTTATTTCTAAAGACTCCTATAAGGACAAGGTGCATTCATTTCTCTTGTCTTTGCAAAAATTGTCCAAGAAAATATGGCATCTTTCCCCAGGCTAGAAAACAAACAGAGTCAATATAAGTATGATGTTTTCCTGAGTTTCCGAGGCGAAGATATACGCAAAAACTTTGTTGACCATTTGCACGATCATCTACGGCGAAGAGGAATCATGGCCTTTCGAGATGATCACGACCAAGATCTTCCGAGGGGAAAATGTATTAAACTAGAAATTTTGAGGGCAATAGAGCGGTCAAGACTCGTTCTTGTAATATTCTCTAAAAACTACGCTTCTTCTACTTGGTGCTTGGAAGAAGTTGCTAAGGCTGTGGAGTGCAAGGATATCCATGAAGGATTAGTGATACCGATCTTCTACAAGGTCGACCCATCTGACATACGGAAACTGAGGGGACACTTTGGGACAGGCTTTGCTAAAACTGAGGAAGCTTATTTGGGAGACAAGAGAGATATAAAGAGGTGGAAGGATGCAGTGAGTAAAGTAGCTGGTCTTGCCGGAATTGAATTGAAAGATGGGTAGGCCTCTCTTCCACTAACTTGGAATGATTTGTTTTCCTTAATATTTGCATGCCACTCATGTCATGACCGTCATACTCTGTATTATGTTAGTTCATCTAAACTAGAATACATTCCAGAACTAAAAAGCCTCAATGCTTGTTGGGGAACTAATCATTTGCATTTCTTCGTTGTAGATATGAGACCAAGTTTATTCAACAAATCATTGGAGAAGTTGAAAATAAATTGTGTCCTCGGCTGTCCTATGTTGTAGGTGATCTTGTGGGATTGCATTCCCGTGTTGCAAATGTAGTCGAATGTTTATGCTTGGACAAGAGTGATGTACGTAGTATTGGCATACGAGGAATGGGTGGCATAGGCAAAACAACTGTTGCACGAGCAGTTTATGAAAAAGTCCGCGGCCAATTTGATGATGGATGTTGTTTTCTTGCCAATGTAAGAGAAATTTCAAAAAAGAATGGTCTGGTGTATCTACAAAACCAGTTTCTTAGTGATATTCTCCACAACGACAATTTGAGAATTAGGGATGATCACAGAGGTGCGAACATGATAAAAGAACGACTACAACATAAAAAAGTTCTTGTTATACTTGATGACGTGGATGAAAAGGAGCAATTGGAAAAATTAGCAGGAGGTTTTGATTGGTTTGGAAGTGGAAGTAGGATCATTATAACAACCAGAGATGAACATTTGCTTCTCCAATATGGAGTAAATTCCATATATAAGGTGGAGGAACTACCCTTTGGTGAGGCTCTCCAGCTATTTTGTTTGAAAGCTTTTAGAAGTAACCATCCTCCAGCAGAGTTCAATGAGCTCGTGGAGCAGGTTATTGGATATGCTAATGGCCTTCCTCTAGCCCTTGATGTCTTGGGTTCCTTTTTGGCTTGTAGGAGCTCGATGCAATGGAAGAGTGCACTGGCCAGACTCAAAGAATGTCCAGATGAGAAAATTTTTGACCGGCTTAGGTTAAGTTATGATGGACTACAGCAGAAAGAGAAGGAGATTTTCCTAGATATTGCCTGTTTTTTCAAGGGAAAGGAGAAACCTTACGTTATAGAAGTACTGGACAATTGTGGGTTCTATGCAGATATTGGAATCGAAGTGCTTGTTGATAAATCTCTCATCCAAATCGTAGGCAACAAACTGTGGATGCATGATTTGCTACAAGAGATGGCTTGGGAAATCGTTCGTCGAGAGTCTCCTGAAGAGCCAGGAGAGCGAAGTCGAGTTTGGCTTTTTGAGGATGTATGCCATATTCTATCAAAAAACTCGGTGAGTATCTACAAAGTTAATTTGCAACCATGCTTATTTGATTTAAGAAAGAAAAACTTGCTAGTCATGTATTGACACTATATGAGTTGTTTATCAGGGAACTGGAAAAGTCAAAGCCATAGTCTTGCAATCTGGGGACTGTAGAACAGTGCGCTTGAACGGAGAGTCATTCACAAACATGACTAACTTAAGATTGCTTGATGTCTGTGCCATCCACCTCTCTTCTGGGTTGAAGCACCTTTCAGATGAACTATGCCTGCTAAGATGGGACAACTACGGTCTTAGATCATTTCCACCAAGTTTTCTTCCAAAGAATCTTGCCGAACTCCATATGCAAGATAGCCTCCTTTGCAGCCTCTGGAGAGGGGAAAAGGTTGGAATAAGTACTCATGCATTTTATGTTTCATAAGATGCTTTATTATGTTTAACAAGCTAATAAAATTGTTCAACCATTTTTTTTTCTAGATGCGGGTCTTAGAGAAGTTGAAAGTTATCAACCTCAATGGTTCCATATTATTCGTGGAGACTCCAAACTTCATATATGTCCCAAATCTAGAGAGGCTAATTCTTAAAGGTTGTAAAGCATTATCTCAGGTTCATTCTTCAATTGGAAATCTAGAAAGACTCAATCTACTTGACTTGGGAGACTGTGAAAACCTCACGAGACTTCCAGATAGTGTAGGTAATCTAAAATATCTTAGAGTTCTTAATCTGTCTGGATGTTCAAATCTTGAAGAACTACCTGTAAGCATCGGGGGCTTAGAGTGCTTAGAGGAGCTTGATATTAGTGAAAGTGCCATAACACACCTCCCATCCAGCTTGACATTCTTACAAAATCTGAAAAAATTACGCTTTCAAGTTAGCAAAAGGAGGCCACAAAATTTTTGGAGGACACTAACATGTCCACTGAGAAGAGCTCTGAACTCTGGGCGTCCACGGTTGCCTTCATTTTCAGGGTTGTCCTCTTTGACAGAGTTGGATCTGAGTGGCTGCAGTCTTCTGGAAGGAGAAATTCCCAGTGATATTGATTGCTTACCCTCCTTGAGGTCTTTAGACCTAGCCAAAAACAATTTTACCACAATAACTGCAAGCATCGAACATATCTCTGGCCTGGAATTTCTCGTATTAAATCATTGCAAAAATCTTGAAGTGTTACCAAGACTTCCGGAAAGCATAATCGTTGTGGCGGCTGAGAAGTGCCTTAGATTGGAAAGGATATCAAACCCATTCATTATATGCACAGTACCTAACTCAGGGCTTTGCTTTCTTAATTGCTCCAGTTTGCTTCCGCAAGATCTTGATTTAACTTCTCAGCAGAAGTACTCCTTGTCGTTGCTTCGTTACATCATTTGCTGTTCCATGAGAATGATTTCAGGAAATTATGTGGTGTGTCCATGTCTGCAATGTGAAATACCTGAGTGGCTTAGCTACCAAGCAGTTGGACCTTTGTTGAGCATAGAAATGCCCCCTAATTGGCATGACAATAGTTGGAGAGGGTTTGCCATATGTGCATATTTTAAACAAATCAACTACAGCTCCTATTGGGACCTGGAAAATGATCACTTCATATTCTGTGGGTTCTATGCTGATGGAAATCAGTTGGGTCCCTTATTTAAGTTTCCTATCAGATTTGTCAATTCAGGTTGCCTTTGGCTAGGTTATGTGTCGAGTACTCAATTTCCACGTGATACAAATTGGGAGACGATGTCAAACCACATTGCCGTTTCATTTATGATCACTAACCCTGGGTTAAAGGTGGAAAAGTGTGGTGTTCATCTGGTTTACGAGCAGAGTCCAAGAAAGTTCGATGATATTTTAGTCAAGTGGTCTAGTTCATTGCCCAAGGATTGGTATAGAATCTACCATGAGTTTCAACCCCGAAGGGAGGTCAATAGTGTCTTCAAATATTCCATTGATCCAGACCTGTACAGAGTGTATGAAGGTGTAATGAGCTGTAGTGGCTCTGAGGCTAAGTTCCTCCCGTTCATCGGAAGTCGTTTAGGCGTGGAGTATCTATATTTGCTTTGGCATCCTTCAAGACTTCGACTAGTGTCTCTTCATGATTTCAATGGAAGGTAATTACTACTAGATTTGATCAATTGCTGGGGTGTGGGTTAGACCTTTCGAAATCCAAATAGACTACGAAAACTCATGTTAATCCTAACCTAAAAATCTAGAATATCACCACTGGCACCAACATCTCCAAAAGAATCAGGGAAATAATTTTTGCTAGCTTTTGTGTTTCGCTTTCTCACCATTACAAAATATTTCTTTCAGGTTCCGGAAGAACTGTCAAGTGTGGTCAGCGTTTGTTAATTTAAGGAAGAAAGTTCACCTTGAACCGTAAGTGGATTCTTTCTTTTCGAAAAACTTATGCCATACTTTAATACTGTAACGTATATTTCAATCAAATACTAATTTCACTTTTTTAGCTTTTTGGACCAATTCATGATTTCCACTATACCCATTGACTATATTTTCACTTTGACTATTTTCTCTGAAATTACAGTAATACAAATTGTAATGTATTGCTAATCTACAATTAGAGTTTTAGGCATAACTAAGTCTCTTTAATGGCAGCCAACTCCATGTTGAGTTTTTGTCGGCTAAATATCTCTCCCTTGTGGCGCGCCCAACTAGGCCAAGAACCCTAATGAGCTGTTTCTGTAAACCTTACCGATTATTAAATCCACACCATTAATTTTTCTTTAATCAGGTGAGGCCACACCTGTACGTTTTTTTTCCAAGGGTAGAATTATTTAAATACGGCGAGTTCTTCCATCTCTTTCTTTACCTTTTGTATTTACCTTTATTTCCTTTGCATACTCATCATGGGAGATTTTTGTTTTTTTTGGTCGAAATCATGGGAGATTGATCTTTTGATAAAGTCGTCTCTTTCCAGATTTGCTCCAAGATATGCTTGCAAGAGCATGGTGGATGTCGTCAAGGAACCATCATCTTGAAGCTGACAGCTACCGTTTGTTTATGTCCTGCTCTTTTGAAAATTAATATTAATTCGATGATGAGTTTCATTACTGAGAATGTCTTGAGTTTGAGCTAAGCTACCCCATTTAAATAGTTTTTAAAGTTTTATCGATTTTCTAAATTGAGTAGGTTTTCTGTATTGATTTTTTTTAATACATATATTACATATATAATGGATGAAATTCTACTAGATTATTACGGAATACGATGGATGTTTGAATTTTCTCTCTTTGAATTTACTGAATGAGCTCTTTGTGAAAAAATGTGAGATAACAACTAACGGTTTGTTTTGATTGAGATTGAAGGCTGGAAAACACTTGAGCAATCAAACAATGCTAAATTCTTTACTTTTTGGATTCATAGTGGATTTCTTGGCAATTGGCTCTTTTTGTAAATAATATACTAACATTCAAACCAAACCATGTAAATCTCTAGTGTTCTTATTGTCCTGTGTTAATTTTTCTAGTAATTTCTTTTTCTTGCGTTAAACTTGACTTGCAAAATCCGTCAGTTTGGTGTTATTTTCAAATAGTGTTGGTGCAAAGCTCTCGAGGTGAGATCTCTAGGGGAGATACCAAATTGTTACACAGGCTTGAATGGTTATAGTCATGAGGTGGCACCTGTGACTAGCATTGGCTCTCCCAAGCTATATCGATCATGACTTGGTTTTCTTTTTCAATTACCTAGTTTAATTTACTTAGAAGGTGCCACTAACATATAATGGATCGGTTATGAGCCGCGTAAAAGGCGAGGGGGTCATCCTTTCTACTACGTAAGAGATTCACAAATTTAGGAACTTGGTTACTCTATAGGAAATTTAATGTCCTTTCCTTTCCATACTTATCTCTTTTATGAAATCAATTTGCATGCAATCTCTTCAATTTTATTCCATGAGTCCTAACACAACACAAAAAAAGAAGAAGATATTATGAATGGGTGCGCAAGTAATAAAAATAAAATCAAGCAATAAAGACAAATAAAGAAGGGAAAAAGCCACAAAAAAAAATCAAACTTTATCAACTATGATACATTTACCCAAAACTTCATTTTGTGACATCAAACACTCCAAACTTGTACCGAATGACACATTCACCCCAAACTTTTTTCTGTAATACCAAAAACCCCAAACTTATATTTGTATGACACAAAAAATCCCAAACTTTTTGTGTGACACAAAAAATCCTAAACTTATATTTGCATGACACATTTACCCTAAAAATTTGGTGTCATAGAAAAAATTTAGGATTTTTGATATCATAAAAAAAAAAGGATTTTTAGTGTCATATAAAAAAAGTAAGGGGTAAATGTGTCACATTATATAATTTTGGAGTAAATGTATCATAATAGACATAATTTAGGGTTTTCAATGTAGTTTATGGTTTTTTGTAGCCTTTATCCAATAAATAATGAGGAAAATAAAGACAGGTGTTGTATCTTGTAAATTTAAACAAGGCCTTGTTAATAATTCTCATAGGATTCTCAAAACCTAAGTGCACTAAACGTGGCTAATATTAATACTCAATCTGATTCATCTTTGGATCAATCAAAGAATTTTTTGGCAGTTATCATCGATAAAATTTTATAGTAATATTCCACCGCTCTTGTGTCAAGCACATTTATGCCTTAAGCTCTATTTATTTCGTAAAAAATAATGATTTGACACATATTTTTTTCTAAAATTAATCACTTTTATTATTTGCAAAAATGAATGAATGAAGAATGTTTTTGTTGTCCATGAAAATAGTTAAACATAAATTATTATCTATAATGATAACTTTTCCTTAACTAATTATTTTATGCGATGCAAACAATTATTTTTTAGAAAAATATTTTTTAATTATTTATTTAATGCGAAACAAACAAAGTGTTGCAAATAGTTAATGCACTTAATTTATTTTTATCAGAAAAGCAAAATCTGTTATAATTTTTTTAAAATCGAAAGTTTTTACTTCTTCAAAATAAAATACTATTAATCTTTCTGTTAAACTATTTCGCTATTGATGGATATTTATTCGATATAGACCGTCAAACTGTTAACATGAATCTCTGTTACACACCATTCGTGTCATGATACGCTCATAATTTTTATGTGACACTACCTAAATACCAAACTAACAAAGCAAAACAAAATTTAAAATTAAATATAACACTATTTCATCTTCCCGTAGAAACAAAATCCTAGCCCTCAATTACCCACGTCCTAAACCTCCCCACCACCGGTCACCGCCCTCCACCATCGCCCCGGTGCCTTGGACCACCCTGCCCACATTCGCTGCGGTCCTTCGGATCTGAGCAGTGAGCAGCAATGGATGCCGGGCAGATCATGGCTATAAATCCTGCAGAACTGGGCAAGAACTACGACAGAGTTTAATCCATAGATTATGCAGCCAACAAAATGAAGTAATCTTGTATTTTGTTCAAATATTGATGATTTCCTTGTTTTTATTTTTTGTCGGATGATTCCGTCATCCGTCAAAACGTATAAAAAATAAATAAATTGGTTCTTCTACCAACTCTTGCCGTTCTGACCCAACTTTTTACTCGCAGGCAAGTTAGTGACTTTTTCTTTGTCTGCAGACGGTTTGCTGGCTTGATCACGAACTCCTGCACCATTACCTTCACTACTTGCATGCTTAAGCACATCAACGGGTTGCTCCGACTTTTTTTTGCCTTGTCTGTTCAATCTTTCTCGGTTGTGGTGGGTTAACCTTTTGATGGACAGTATTTGATGGTCTTGAGACGCAGGCGCCATTAAGCTTTGGAGCTCCCAAGTCAAATAATTCCCTCTCTGCACTTCACCTAACAAAGGGATTAGCCACCACACATAACCTGAAAAATCACGGAGAGAAGTCGTTGTGTTTAGTCCTCGTCAAAATATTATGTTTAGAGACACCTGCATGCACACAGATACACAGAAACCTGAACCAAGGCATCACGCCTGTTATCTCTCAGACAATTCTCAGTAGTTGCATCCTGGCCGAAAATCTCCTCTGGCTGCACAAATTCAACATTCCAAAGTGCAGCTGGATCCTTCGGAATGCAAGTTTGCACACTATAGACTTGAACTGAGCATTCACCATCAAATTCTTCTCTGGCTTCTGCATACACATCAAGCAAAGTAAATATCCCTTATGGACTTAATAAAAAAATTAATCAAACCATGAAATTTCTAGGAATATACATTTAATATGTAGCAGGCGGGGGAATAAAGCTCACAGATTCTCATAACTGTGCAAATGAACAATCATGAAGTCAACAAGAACCCCATTCAATTTCGAAGTTCTATCCAAAAATCAAGTTGTATAAGCATCCGCCTAACAAGCGAGACTGTTCAAATCTCAACTCAAGGCATCAATCTGTCTGCATGGAAATTTCGTAACAAATGCTCAAACTCAAGCATGCTCATCTGGCATATTATTTTGACATGACAAAATTGATTATCGCAGATGGCGAAACTCATTTCCTACTGCTAGTAGCCCCTAAAAATAATTAAAACCTACATATCTAGCGGTCTCTCAAAACCAACAGTATTTTCATATGTGGCATATTGCCAATCGATCCATGATGTTGAAAGAAAAACTGCAAAGAAGCTCTCTTTCTTAAAAAATCTGAAAGGCAGGTTTTTAGTTATAAATGCCGGAAACAACTATCAGTCATTGCATAATTTAGCTCCTTGGGAAATCATAAAATGAAAGAAACAAGGGTCTAAACCAACGTAACCATATGAGCAGAGGAACTCCATTTGGCTATTTCAGGAAGACCCATCTCCAATGCATGGATAACACATCTCAGGAGAAGAGATAAGCATCAAACCAATACAAATATTGGGCAATAGGCAACACAACATAAAATCTGACCAGCAAGTTTAGGCCCAGAAACAAGTTTATATGCTAACACGACAGATCGTCCTTTAACCATCCAGAGAAAGAGTATACTACTTCCAATCCGTCTCCATCTCTTTCAACAAATTCTTGCAGCAACCTGAAGAGGAAGTAACTATTAGCAGTGCCATTTCAAGCCCGTGTATTCTAAATCATATGTATTCTAAATCATTCTCTATGAAGACAGTGCCAACCTCTTTGCAGTATTTGAAGATACCAAGAAATTGCGGCTCAACCAGTTGTATGAAACCTGAGAAGGAAAGCAAATTGCTTAGAACTTGCTAAAAAGAACTGACCATTGAAAGAACAACACCCATAAGTCCTGCAGAGTAATTTGGTGTCCTTACAGAAGCGAGCAAAACTGGGATACGACAATTTTGACTCAAACAAATTGAACCAATGAGAAAATAAGTTAAACACCGCTTTCTACAAAGAAACGAAGCTATTACAAATCCAAAACCGGTCTTTCCAAGATCCCACAAGAACCGCGCTAGAAGAAAGACTACAGATTTAACATAGAGATTAATTCAAAGCTGTCGCACAACAGAACCCTTTATCTCCTAGTGCATTAACATTCGATACGGACTAAGACACGGGAATCATGTGCAGTGATTCTTTCTCTTCCCCTGACAACCGGAAACACATCAAAAACTAGTTAACCTGTACGCGCCGTCGTGAATCTTCATAAAACAATCACTTATCGACACAAGAGAGATCGGAGACGACGAAAAAGGCAACAATTTACGAGATCGAAATCGAAAGAGGGAAAGGAAGTCGAACGGTACCACTTGCAGCTTATCGGAGACGAGGGCCGCGATCTCGTCGACGATATCTAGGGTATCGGCCTGGCACATCTTTGCTCCGGAGCTCCGATCGATGCGGGTAGGCCCTTATCATTCTGAGCGACGATTTCGCGCGACGCCTCGAAGGAGAATCCGATTGCGCCTTCCCCTGCTAGGGCTCAATCCCAATCCAATTTTCCCGCCATTTCTGTGCGGCGCCCCGGGAATTATTTCGGGTGGGGGGCGTGCGCTAAGCGTTAAAGCGACCTGGGAATAGTAAAAACCAGGTTCTTGTATTTTTCACGCTGAGAATCCACACGAAAATTTAAAACGATTATGACATCGTTGTTGTGATTCGACGAGAATAAGAAATAAATCCACCTTGGCCTATTTTCTAATATCTATCTAACTATTAATTGAAAAAACAATTTATTCTTCGTGTCAGTGGATTGACTATAAATTTTGATTTGATTATTATACTTGCCGTTTTATAATTCTATTATCTTATTTTGACCGCTAGTCATGTATCGTGGAATTGTTCAACTTGTGTACATTTAATACGTGTTATGTTCACCTAATGACATGATTTATAAAGCTCACATTCTCCTCAGGGTTTGCTTATATTGGTCACCATCACCAAACTGTCCCCTTTATTTGGCGTGTAATGTGGTCTATTCCTATCATTCATCATTCCCGAAACATGTCGGGAGCTGCACCTTAGCCCTCATTGGGTTGATTTAGTTATAGCCCATTATTAAATACATCTATCAGAGGGTCCTACTTCGATGTTATCTATGACAGGTACATCGTTTCACGCTAGTCAAACCTAGAAAAAATATAAATGACTATATGAGGTAGTGGCTATTTGCAATGATGTAAAGTATGCTTAAGAAGTGTCAAGAATACCCTCCATCAAAATATAGGTACTTTGCTAATTGGCCTTACTCTTGCGTGAAGAAAACTTCCTATGACGAATTATTGACATGTTTAAAAATTGGTTGTTACCTACATTTATTTTTAATTAAGTTGACATATGATTGATATCTATATTTTGAAAGTAATTGATTAAATGCCTAGTTAGAATTTTTTTTTCTAGATTAGTAGAAAAACACTACCATTTTACTAATCGATAAAGGTGATCATTGGGCTGAGCGTGCTTTATATTTTTTCAAAAAGCTTGCCCACGATATAAAAATTTTATATAAAGGTTCTATTTAGGCTGGATTGGGCTTTGTAATGTAAGGCTGTTGCTCAAGTTGGTCTATTTTCTTTTCGAGGCACTTGCCCTCTGATCACCTCTACTAATCGGACCAGTAATCAAGGAAGAAATATTGCATGGTCTACAAATTTTATAGATTAAACCTATCTCCACCGTTGATCATATCGGCTCCGTGATAGGTCCTCCACAACTAATAATTGGGATGTTAATGGCCTATGGGGTGGACGAACCATGCAATAACTTCTCCATTTTAAGCGGGCTGGCTGAGCAATTCAACTCGAGCAGCCGCAATCGTTGTTTGCCACTCGGAATGTGGACGCATCACGAGGCTGTCCCCGTGTTCATAAGATCGAAATTCTGAAAATTCAAGAGTGATAGATTTCCGCAAAATATTGCCTTGAAGAAAGTTTTATTATATTAAGAGCTGTATGAATCTTTGTACAAAGGAGTCAATATATGACACGAAGAATTATTAACAAAAAGAAAGAGCATATTTTCCTAATCTAGGTGTATCAATTCTAATCCTAGATTGATTCAATTAATCAATGTGAAGATTTAAGAGAGATATCTCTTGAGTGATCTTCCTTGGAGAGGAAGTTGCGGTGCTTTTGAGATATCTTTTGGGTGATCTTCCTTAGAGAGGAAGTTGCCGTGATTCTTGGGTGATTCTGGATTATTCATTTTGGCTGGTAGTGTTTCCTTTGACAATCTTCCTTGGAGAGAAGTTGCGGTGATTCTTGGGTGATTCTAGATTATTCCTCTTAGCTGGCATTGTTTCCTTTGACAGAAATCATGTTCAGATGAAAGGGAAAAAGAAAAGTTTCTTCGGCCTTGATGAGATACCGACGGCGTGAGAAGTAAACGCAACTAATATAAAAATACGATATGCGCATGCAGAGCGCTTCGTGCCAAGTGACGTCTACATATGGGTGTCTTCCTGAAATAATAGACTTAACGCAGATAAAGATTGCTGCTTGGGAGTTGACTCGGAGCGATCCCCGAGCTGTCATTCCTTCACGGAACAGACCTGGAATGGAGTGGACCGAAGCAAGTCGAGGTTTCGAACAGCTGGAGCTACCGCGGTAGACTCGGCTTCGATATAGACATCCTTCTAGGTCTTCAGCTAAAAAGGAGAGGAAAGACGAAGAAGCGTCCACGACGGTGAACTGCCTTCGTCTCACCAAACGCTTTGACAGGTGATTCCACCATGGAAGTAAAAGAAGAGTTCAAATGGGCGTTAACTTATCGAGGATCTGCATTGCCATGCAAGGTTATGCTTGAGACAGATGCACTACCCACGGACAATCTGGCCCCCTCATAGGAGTTGTCATGGATGTGTCATGTGATATCCCGAAATTTGGCCCTATTTTGAAATATATGAAATGGTTATTTTATCGATGCTAATTATTTTACTCTGAACCGATCACTCACGAGTTAACTAATCGATGCTGTAAAGAGTTAAAATGCAAAAAACCAGATAATTCGATCAGGGATTGACTGCTCGACCATAAAGATCGACAAGGGTTAATATTACACTATTATAAGTCAATTAGTGAATGGATATAAATCGATTCGCAGGTGATTTCACACGATTACAATATTCGCGTTGAACAACGATAAACCAATTTTTCTATTGATCTTATATTTATGGTATGTAATTGAACTCTCGTGATTACATGACAACCAAGGGTCGTTCACAATTCGAAGAGGTACAAACGTAGATCGAAAATTATCGACCGCAAGTTGACTGCGCGAGAATCATTAAAAGCCATCCGATAGATTAGGTTATACTAAAGTTGCGTTCGATTGATTTTTAATCACAAAATTTAATGCCGCCCTTTCATTAAAACTGCCCGCGTCACCACCGCCGTCCGCTCGAGCCACCATCACCAGCTCATCACCACTAAACCCTCTCTTTTTGGCCATGAGCCTTGAAAGGCTTCGCGGCCGCCATTCGAGTTCCTGTCCAAGCCGGGAACGCTGTACTCTCGACGCCATCATGCTGCAGTCGCCGCGAGCTCATTATCGTCGGAAAACCCATGTGAGTTAACTTCCTAATCATGGATTAAGTTAATTACGTTTAGCGGATAGATTAGTTTAGGGATAATGATGCTTAATATTAGTTGATTTTGGTTTAGCATTAATTGTGATTAAGGATAGTTTAGATTAAATTTTAGTGTGATTAATTTCAGTAATTATGATTAGATTAATTAATCGAGATTAGATTAATTAATTGAGTTTAGTTTAATTAATCATGATTTATTTAATTAATCGTAAATATTTTTGAGTAAGTATAGTTAGGTCAATTAATTGAGTTTAGTTTAATTAATTATAATTAGCTTAATTAATCGTAATTTGCCTAATTAATCGTGATTAGTGTAGTTAATGACATATTAGCGGTTAAGTAGAATTTTATGCCCGTTTTTCTAGATGAGTTTGTGCATAATTCCGACCGTTTGCACGTGTGATGCCATGTTATTGATTGCTTTATGATAAGTTTCATTTCCTATTCCAACATAAGGTTTTATAGCCAATAAAATGGTAAAGTTTGAGGTGTCGAGTTCGGACACCGAATTTTACGTGCTAAATAAAATAATAGGGTTTTAAAATGAAAGTGTGCAAAGTTTGACAGGTTGGTTTCAAATACGTGACCACATATGGATATTTTACTAGAATTTTTAAATGTGAAAAATTGTCAAAGTTAATTATTTGAAAATGAACTCTTTTGTTCTAGGCTAATTAATGGCGATAAGAATTGGTTTGATTATTGGTATGCTTGAGTGGTCATTTAATCGAACTCGTTGCCCAAAAAGAGTTTGGGGGCGATGCCCAATTTTTATTGGATGCTCGGCGGGGATCTGGATATCGAGTCGCAGTTGAGACCGGACTAATGCTCCTTATGGAATGCTGTCTAGGTAGAGTTTCTAGACGATACTATGCTCGATGAGGCGAGACGATGTTCAGTCATGTCGGAAGACCGCCGACTCTTGTGTTAGCCGTGGCCCGATGGGATGCACTAATATTGCCATGTGAGGTGTACTAATATGCAGGGGTATGTCAAGGCTAGGTAAGATTGTATACCGTTGCGTGTTTAAGCTGTCTCTAAGGTGAATTAACTTCATGATCAAGGTTTAGGAAGTTGACCCACTAAGATTTTATCTCACCCTATTATTGTTAATTATTTTCAGGCCCGTAGCGTGGAGAGATGCTAAGTGTGGTTGTCGTGGGCGTGAGATTCGACACTTTTTGGCTAGCCTTGCTGTTAATAAAGTTGAAGTTAACCATAACCTTTCTGACCTTTTTTACTCATAGGTCATGTAGGAGTTATTTTTTGTTGTAGGCCTGTACATGTTAAATTTCTAGGGTTAATAGGTTGATAAATAAATCGCCACTTTTGGAAATCGTCTATTTTGTTTTACTATCCCTGCTTTTATGATTGACTGGATGTTGTTTATTTGAGTTGATTTTACGTGTGCTTAATTGAAAGAAAGAAAGAATGGGTCAGTGACGCGTCCTGGGATGTCGCAATTTAATCGACCGCCGATGGATGTTCGCAGACTCGAGGTTCGGGGTGTGACATGTCATAGTTCCATTTAGGGTTATTTCAGGCCAATCACGACCAAACCCCCTCCCAAACGTCAGCATTCCCCACCCTGAGAAACGGGATCTAATTCGCTGCAGCATTGGTAATTTGGTATGCGATGCTGGTAAGTGTCAAACAATTCCGATAACCTGAAAATGACCGGTAGGTTTGCTCCCCCTGATCAAGCGTTTGTAACTTATTGACAGGTTTTTGACAAGTACCAAGATCTATATATGCTTAAAAAATTGACAACTGATTTTAATAGTCTATCGATATTTATTTCTATAACTTATCAATGCTGTGAAGGTCAAAGCAATTGCTGGCCTTGATTTGTTTATATCAACATTTGACATGATAAGATACCAATTAATTTTACTCACATGCCAACCTTTTTTTTCTTTTTTGGCTAGGTTTGGAAAGTATCACCATTTCTTTATACTTGTGAGGATTACCGATTGATTTCACAATCTAACAATATCTATTATTGCAATTGGTAGAATCTAACAACATCTATTGGAAATTATTCAACATTAATTATATTGAGATATCAATTAATTTTAGCTGCTCACCAAGGACATACGATCGCGGATTTTAGCAGAAAAAACTATGTAGAGCATAGGAAATCACACCTACCTCCACATGGCGGAAAAAGATTATGAAGTAACATTGCAAATTTAATAATCGCCGACACAAAAAACAGTCTCCTATCTGGGGAGTTTCACTTGAGCAATCCTTCATAAGAAAAGCTTCCGCTGATCGTGGTCTCTCAAGTCGAGTCTCGACAACTTCGATCAGCTTCTGCATTTATCTCTTCGCTCGGACTCCAGCTTCTTCCATTCTCAAGGTTTTATCTGTCCTCTACTTGTCTGTGAATCTAGCCGTTCCTTATTTGTCAATTGTTGTATGTATTTCAACATTTCTTAGCTCCAGATGTATAAACTGTCATTTCCTTTGGTTATCTTCTTCCAGAAATTTTCGTAACGTTAAATGCGCGTTGATTTTGTGCTGATTTGACCATTTTCTGCCCTTAGAAGTGGCCTAACCCAATCCAATCGCCAGAAGTTGCACTTTTTAGAGTCTCTTTCATCTTTGTTTTGTACTTTGTTCCTTTTTCCTTTTTCTGGGCTCACACATCTTTGCAAATTGATGGTTCATGTCATAACATAACATCATGAAGTTCCCAAAGAAGGAATTAGTCGAGATTAAGCCTCTAGCCCTTGCTAAATCTTACATTCATCTTCCAGGGGATGTCTGAAAATCTCTTCTTGCTCTCTTTTTCAATTTTTTTCTTTGGTGATGTACAGACAGAGGGCATTTACTTGTACTCATTCATTTCCTTTGACCCTGGAATGGAAGTACGAGATCGGATGCAGTGACTTTATATAACGCTGTAAAATCTCCTCATCTTTGTTGAATCTTCAACACAACCCCGATTTATTTCTGAGGACTCCTATAAGGACAAGGTGCAATCATCTCTCATCTTTGCAAAATTTGTCCAAGAAGATATGGCATCTTTCCCAAGACCAAAAAACAAACATAGTCAATATAAGTATGATGTTTTCCTGAGTTTCCGAGGTGAAGATATGCGCAAAAACTTTGTTGACCATCTGCACGATCATCTGCGGCGAAGAGGAATTGTGGCCTTTCGAGATGATCACCACCAAGATCTTCAAAGGGGAAAATGTATTAAACTAGAAATATTGAGGGCAATAGAGCAGTCAAGACTTGTACCCATGATATTCTCTAAAAACTATGCTTCTTCTACTTGGTGTCTAGAAGAAGTTGCTAAGGTTGTGGAGTGCAAGGATATCAATGAAGGATCAATGATAGCAATCTTCTACGAGGTCAATCCATCTGACATACGGAAACTGAGGGGAAACTTTGGGACAGCCTTTGCTAAAACTGAGGAAACTTATTCGGTTGACAAGAGAGATATAAAGAGGTGGAAGGATTCAGTGAGTAAAGTAGCCAGTCTCGCCGGAATGGAATTGAAAGATGGGTAGGCCTCTCTTCCCCTAACTTGGAATGATTTGTTTTCCTTAATATTTGCATGCCAGTCATGTCATAACTGCCATACTCTGCATTATGTTAGTTCATTTGAACCATAATACACTCTAGAACCAAACAGCCTCAATGCTTCCTGGGGAACTCATCATCTACATTTCTTCGTTGCATATACAAGACCAAGTTTATTCAGCAAATCATTGGAGAAGTCGAAAATAAACTGGGTCCTCAGCTGTCTTATGTCGTAGGCGATCTTGTGGGAATGCAATCCCGTGTTGCAAATGTAGTTGAATCTTTATGCTTGGACGAGAGTGATGTACGTAGTATTGGCATATGGGGAATGGGTGGCATAGGCAAAACAACTGTTGCACGAGCAGTTTATGAAAAAATCCATGGCCAATTTGATGATGGATGTTGTTTTCTTGCGAATGTTAGAGAAATTTCAAAAAAGAATGGTCTGGCGTATCTACAAAACCAGTTTCTCGGCGATATTCTCCAAGACGACAATCTAAGAATCAGGGATGATCATAGAGGAGCGAACATGATAAAAGAACGACTACAACATAAAAAAGTTCTCATTATACTTGATGATGTGGATGAAAAGGAGCAACTGGAAAAATTAATAGGAGGTTTTGATTGGTTTGGACATGGAAGTAGGATCATTATAACAACCAGAGATGAACATTTGCTTCTCCAATATGGAGTCAATTCAATATATAAGGTGGAGGAACTATCCTTTTGTGAGGCTCTCCAACTATTTTGTTTGAAAGCTTTTAGAAGTAACCATCCTCCAGCAGAGTTCATGAGCTCGTAAAGCAGGTTATTGGATACGCCGATGGCCTTCCTCTAGCCCCTGATGTCTTAGGTTCTTTTTTGGCTTGTAAGAACTTGATGCAATGAAAGATTGCACTGGCTAGACTCAAAGAATGTCCAGAAGGGAAAATTTTTGACAGGCTTAGGTTAAGTTATGATGGACTACAACATAAAGAGAAGGAGATTTTCCTAGATATTGCTTGTTTTTTTAAGGGAAAGGAGAAACCTTATGTTATAGAAGTTCTGGACAATTGCGGCTTGTATGCGGATATTGGAATCGAAGTCCTTGTTAATAAATCTCTTATTCAAATCATGGGCAACAAACTATGGATGCATGATTTGCTACAAGAGATGGCTTGGGAAATTGTTCGTCGAGAGTCTCCTGAAGAGCCGGGACAACGAAGTCGAATATGGCTTTTTGAGGATGTATGCAATGTTCTATCAAAAAACTCGATGAGTATTTGCAAAATTAATTTGCAAGCATGCTTATTTGATATATGGGGCAAAAAAAAAAAAAAAAAAAGCTTGCTAGTCATGTATTGACACTATATGAGTTGTTTATCAGGGAACTGGAAAAGTCAAAGCCATAGTCTTGCGAACTGGGGACCATAGAATAGTGTGATTGAATGGAGAGTCCTTCACAAACATGACTAACTTAAGATTGCTTGATATTTGTGCCATCCACCTCTCTTCTGGGTTCAAGCACCTTTCAAATGAGCTATGCCTACTAAGATGGGACAACTGCAATCTTAAATCATTTCCACAAGTTTTCTTCCAAAGAATCTTGTTGAACTCCATATGCAGGATAGCTTCCTTTGCAGCATCTGGAGAGGGAAAAAGGTTGGAATTAGTACTTATGCATGTGTATGCTTCATCACACACATTATTATGTTTAACAAGCTACTAAAATTGTTCAACCAATTTTTTTCTAGATGCAGGTCTTAGAAAAGTTAAAAGTTATCAGCCTCAACGGTTCCAAATTATTCATGGAGACTCCAAACTTCATATATGTCCCAAATCTAGAGAGGCTAATTTTCAAAGGTTGCAAAGCATTATCTCAGGTTCATCCTTCAATTGGAAATCTAGAAAGACTCAGTCTACTTTACTTGGGTGACTGTGAAAACCTCACGGGACTTCCAAATAGTGTAGGTAATCTAAAAGCTCTCAGAGTTCTTAATTTGTCAGGATGTTCGAATCTTGAAGAACTACCTAAGAGCATCGGGGGCTTAGAGTCCTTAGAGGATCTTGATATTAGTGAAAGTGCCATAACACACCTCCCATCTAGCTTGACATTCTTACAAAATTTGAAAAATTTACGCTTTCATATTAGTAAAATGAGGCCACAAAATTCTTGGAGGACACTGACGCGTATGCTAAGAAGAGCTCTGAACTCTAGATATTCACGGTTGCCTTCATTTTTAGGGCTATTCTCTTTGACAGAGTTGGATTTGAGTGGATGCAGTCTTCTGGAAGGAGAAATTCCCAACGATATTAATTGCTTACCCTCCTTGAGGTCTTTAGACCTAGCCAAAAACTTTTTTACCACCATTACTGCAGGCATTGAACATATCTCTGGCCTAGAATTTCTCATATTAAATCATCGCAAAAATCTTGAAGTGTTACCAAGACTCCCAGAAAGCATAGTGGTTGTGGTGGCTGAGAAGTGCCTCAAATTGGAAAAGATATCAAACGCATTCATTATATGCACAGTACCTAACTCAGGGTTTTGCTTCCTTAACTGCTCCAGTTACCTTCCGCAAGATCTTGATTTAACTTTGCAGTAGAAGTACTCCTTATCATTGCTTCGTTACCTTGTACACTATTCCGGGAAAATGATTCCAGGAACTTATGTGGTGTCTCCATGTCTGCAATTTGAAATACCTCAATGGTTTAGCTACCAGGCAGTTGGACCTTTGTTGAGCATAGACATGCCCCCTAATTAGCATGACAATAGCTGGAGAGGATTTGCCATCTGCACATCTTTTAAACGAATTAACTGCAGCCCCAGTCAGGACCTGGAAAATGACCACTTCATTTTCTTTGGGTTCTATGCTGATGGAAATCAGCTAGGTCCCTTATTTAAGTTTCCCATCAGATTTGTCAATTCAGGTTGCCTTTGGCTAGGTTATGTGTCAGGTATTCAATTTCCATGTGATACAAATTGGGAGATCATGTCAAATCACAATGTCATTTCATTTACAATCACCAACCTTGGGTTAAAGGTAGAAAAGTGTGGTGTTCATCTAGTTTACGAGTAGTCTATAAGAGAATTTGATAATCTTTTAGTCCGGTGTTGTAGCTCATCACCCAGGAACATGGATAGAATCTACCATGAGGTTCAAACACCAAGGGAGGTCAATAGTGTCTTCAGATATTCCATTGATCCGGACCCGTACAAAGTGAATGAAGGTGTAATGAGCTGTGGGGTCTTTGAGGCTCGGTCCTACCAGTTAAATGGAGGTGATTTACTTGCGAAGTATCTATATATCACCTGGCATCGTTCAAGACTTGGAGAACTGTCTATTCATGATTTCAAAAGAAGGTAATCACTACTAGATTTGATCAATTGGCGGGGCTTGGGTTAGACATTTCGAAATACAAGTAAAATATTGTTAGGACTAGAATTAACACCTAGAGGGGGGGTGAATAGGTGATTAAAGCGATTTCAACAATTTAAAACCAACAATCGCAGCAAATGAAAGTAATGAAAAGATAAAAGGATTAGGGATAGAGAATCAAGACTCCAGATTTATAGTGGTTCGGCTTAGACCAAGCCTACGTCCACTCTCCCGCACGGACAACCCTTCTGGTTGGATTTCACTAAGAATAAAAAAGAGTGATTACAGTCTCACGCTCTTGAGTCCACAGTGTAGAAGCTCTATTACACTTCCTCAAGGTCTCACCACAATATGATCTCTCTTTTGATTACATATAACGCTCGAAGAATAAGATCACAAAATAGAAAAGGAGATTCAGACTTTGGAATTCTTCTATCCGGCACCCTTCAACAACTGGAGCATCTCTCTTATATACTTCTTCATGCCTTCATTACCATTGGCACCTTCCAAAGAAGTTCTTCCAATCAACCCGTTGGACATAATCAATTAGAGAGATCTCGAGCTCTTTAAGGTAAGTGTTGATAGCCCATCAATCCTGCTCGCCCATACAATCAGGATCTTGGTTTCCATAAGTAGATCCTTCCAATTATAAGTTGCGAAATCATCAGAGAATCTATACATATTCGAATACGAAAGTAAGATCTTCTAGTGCTGAATCCAGTAGAAAGATATTCTCTAGCCGTTAGAGTAAAAACCATATAAGATCATAATAGAAGTTGGTCTGGAGACTGTCCATGAGGGTAGACTTTGAAACATGAGTCTTGCTAGCTTCATACTTTGTCAGTAGAGTCTGTAAATCTTCATACTTTGATCTTCAGACTTTGACAATAGAGTCTGTAAGTCTTCAGACTAGACTGAGGAAAATGTTTTGTCAACTTCAAAATACCTGAAGATAATTTATCCAACAATCTCCCCATTTTTGATGGTGACAAAACTTTCCTGTAGATTTGAATATTATTGCCATGCAATACAACTTTTAAGCAAGCTTTGATATCTCATAAAAGATTAGAATAAAAATAGTAGAAGTTATCCTGTACACAGATGTCCTGTACAGACTTACCCTGTACACAGATCTGCATCCACAGAAACCTCATTAGTCATGTGCAGACATTACTATCTTTATCTAATTTAATAGCTTAAGGTAATGCAATAATGAGCACACATTCAAAAAACTCAACATAAAGTCAAAATATCAATCACAATCATAACAAACAAAAATGTTTAAAAATGAAGATTTGGTTTGAGGTTAGAGTCTTGAAATTTGCTTGAAATCTACAAAGTCTTTTCCCCCTTTTTGTCAGCATTAAAAAAATCAAGGAGCACGAGGAATGCGAACAAGTTGAAAGTCCTCCATAGACTTGACAGTTCCTTCTAGCTTTCTCAAATCTTCCTGTAGTTGAGTAAGAGCAGTGCCTTTGGCAGTGTCCTGAATCTGACGCTGAACCTCTTTAAGCTGATCATGC
Source organism: Eucalyptus pauciflora (assembly GCA_007663325.1). NCBI lineage: Eukaryota > Viridiplantae > Streptophyta > Magnoliopsida > Myrtales > Myrtaceae > Eucalyptus > Eucalyptus pauciflora. The sequence continues at coordinate 136,839 of VMYD01000177.1, read as the reverse complement.
GTGGTGATGAACATTGCATGATTCTCATTCTGCAGAGTATGAAATTCATACCCCATAGCATAGATTTGGGCTTTGAGCTCCAAGATGATGTCAAGCAGCCTTCCAAAATCTCCTGAATTGTCAGTCTGAGTGCTTGCGTCAACTCGGTCTGATGGTGGAGTCAAGCCAGTGTGAATATCAGTAGGGAGATCAATATTTGGAGATGATGCCTCTCCCTCAGGAAACTGAGCAGCATGAACATCTTCTGCATCAGGAGGTCATCGACTAACACCTGTTTGGGTATCTCCCTCTATAAAAGTCAGTAGAAGAGGAGTACATTCTCTTTGGGTATCTCCCCCTGTTTCAATGTCTTATGGAGGAGAAAAGTACTATTCTTTCTGAGAAGTTTCCTCAGTGACAGGATGTCGTTGATCCTCTTTTTTCTGCTGGAGAATCTGTCTTTGCCGATTCTTCCCCTTGTTCTTCTTTTTCTTCTTCCTCTTCTTCTTTTTCTTCTTTCTCTTCCTCTTCCTCTTCTTCTTTCTCTTCCTCTTTCTCTTCTTCTTGTAATGATCCCTTTTCCTGGAGTCCTTTCTTAGTGTCTTCTGCAAAATGTTGTTCTGGAACAGCTGAAATAGGTGCAGAAAATTGAGAGACAAGAGCAGAGATAGGCAAAACATCCTCATCATCTTCATCCTTCATGATGATTGCCATTCTCTTCTTGATAGAACTAGTCACTGGTTCCTTTCCTTTTCTTTTGGCCGCAGAAGAGTCTGGTTTGAACTTAATAGGAGTCTTCTTCTTGAACTGTTCCAGCTTCTTGCTGAGTTCTTTCAGACGCATCTTTGTTATCATCCTTAGTCCGATGACCATTTTATCAATAGTCTTCATAGAGAGAATGTGAGGAGGCTGAATGTTTAAGTGTCTGAAAAGACGAGTGATGAGAGCAGCATAAGGGAGTTTTCCCTTGTCCTTTGCCATGGACCTGTACATGTGAAACATGATAGTGTGTGGCAGAGAAAAGTTAAGACCAATCTTGATTGCATATATCAACTTAGCCTCTGAGATGGATACATCTGTCTTTGATGTTGATTTCGATCTAAGACAGTTGATCACTATCTTGTGAAGCAGAGTGTTTGTTGCATTCATCCTGGAGTAGGAGAGACGACCTTCAACAATTCGGTCTCTCGTAAGTTCTAGAGCTGCATGACTTACAATCATAGAAATTGATTGAAAAGCACCTCTTTCCACACCAATTACATCTGCCAGAGTGTCCGTATCAACAACATATTCTCTATCTCTTACGCTGAATGAAAAGCTATTCGCATCAAGGAAACTGAGATTGGAATAAAAATATGCTATTAATTCAGAATAAGCCACATCACATTCAGTACAGAACTTATGAAGTTGAAGTTTCTCAAACTTCTCTCTCAGATTGATGCTTAATAAATCCAGAAAATCAAAGTCCACCATCCGTGGATTCATCACCCCACGCTTCAGCAGTTTCTCATACATCTTCATGTGTCCGTCTGATCGAAACAATTCATCATTCTTTCCTCGAAGGTTTGCAGCCACACCCATCCAATGTTTAAAATGTATAAACATTTTCTCATCATCATCATTTCCCTCTGGTTGATTTACACTACTAAACCTAGGGTCACTGGGAAAGTTTGCAAAGACTTTTGATGCCGTTCCAGCAGGAACAATGCTTGATCTCTCCATTACAGTGAAAAAGTGTGTCTCATTTGTGTAACATTTTTCTTTCAGAAATTCATCAATGAAGGTCATTGCAGAACCTCATTCATTCAACGCAGAATAAAGCCTATAAACAAAAGTAGGCTTGAGTGATCTTACAAGTTCTACATCTTCAAGAACTTCTTTTGCATGTTGAGGGCGACGATCATGAGGTCTAGTTGAGGAAGTACGTTGTTGAGATCGTTGAGGAGTCTGTTCTGTTGGAAAGTCACTTTCTTCTGTGAGATCGAAGTGCGTAGGCCCCTCACCAGAGCCTTGTGGTCCCCTATTTGCTATCCTTGAGGATTTCCTTTGGTAAGACTTGTGTCGTAAGAAAGTTAAAAGCTTTGAGACGAAGAAATTTGGGAGAGAAAAATACAGAGGAGTGAAAAGCTTTTGAACTAGGGTTTCTAGGTAAAGTGAAAACGAAGGAGAATGAGTATATAAAAGATAACTGATACGGGGTAACTCAAGCGTCGCAATTTGGAAATATTAAGAATTTCCTTTTAAAAAAATAACTGCCTTAATAAATCGATAACAACCTTTTTTTCAAAATTTAACTGCCTTAATAAGCTCAATTAGAGATAAACATACAATCTTACCTTTTCGAAATAACAGTTTAAGTAAATGAACTTACAGTCGTGTCGATTGGTATTTTCAGTCTACAACCTTTTGAGTCTGATACTCTGTCAGACTTTAGATTCTGAGTCTGAGCTTCAACATTCTTCAAGAGATAAAATATTGAGTCTTGAGCGAATAGACTCAAACAAGCTTTTCTCAAGTGGCTTTGTGAAGATGTCTGCCAGTTGATTCTTTAAGTCTATGAATTGTATCAAGACTTCTTTGTTCTGAACATAATCTCTTATAAAATGATGTCGAATCTCAATATGTTTTGCTCTTGAATGTAGGATAGGATTCTTTGTAAGATTGATTGCGCTGGTATTGTCACATTTGATCTCTGTGCAAGAATCTTCAATGCCAAAGTCTTTTAGTTGTTTTTTTATCCACAGTATTTGAGAACAGCAACTTCCAAGGGCTACGTATTCTGCTTCAGCTGTTAAAAGAGCCACAGTACTTTGTTTTCTTGAAAACCAAGATACTGCCTTGTTTCCAAGCAATTGACAAGTACCTGAAGTGTTTTTTCTTTCAACTCTACAACATGCAAGATCTGCGTCTGAATAACCAAGAAGAGTAAAGTCTCCTTCTTTGGGATACCATAGACCAATCTTAGCAGTAGTAGCAACATATTTAATGATACGTTTAGCAGCACTTAGATGAGATTCCTTAGGATCTGATTGAAACCTAGCGCATATGCAAACACTAAATAATATGTCAGGTCTGGATGTAGTAAGATAAAGAAGTGAACCAATGATACTCCTGTATAACTTTTGGTCGATTTTCTTCCCTGCTTCATCTTTGTCTATCTTCAAGGAACTTGACATTGGTATGTCAGTATTTTTGCAATTTTCCAGACCGAACTTTTTAACAAGTTTTTTTGCATATTTCTCTTGATGAATGAATATTCATTCATTTAGTTGTTTCACTTGTAGACCAAGGAAAAATGATAGTTCACCCATCATGCTCATCTCGAATTCATCCTGCATAGACTTAGAAAATTTCTTGCACAAAGTCTCATTAGATGATCCGAATATAATGTCATCAACATAAATACAAGTAGAAAACTTTTACCTTCCTTTTTAATAAACAAAGTAGTGTCTACCATTCCTTTAGAAAAGCCATTATGAATTAAGAAATTACTTAGCCTTTCATACAAAGCTCAAGGAGCTTGTTTCAATCCATATAGAGCTTTCTTCAGTCTGAACACTGAGTCTGGTTTCTTTGAGTCTTCAAATCCAGGAGGTTGTTCCACGTAGACTTCTTCTTGAATAAATCCATTCAGGAATGCGCTTTTGACATCCATTTGAATTAACCTGAAATTCTTATAACAAGCAAAAACAAATAGTAATCCGATTGCTTCTAACCTTGCTACTGGAGCATAGGTCTCATCATAGTCTATCCCTTCTTCTTGCGTGTATCCTTTAGCCACGAGTCTTGCTTTGTTTCTCGTTACTTTGCCTTTTTCATCAACTTTGTTCCTGAAAACCCATTTAGCTCCAATAACTGATTTACCTTTTGGTTTAGGAGTCAATTCCCATACGTCGTTAATACTGAATTGTTTGAGCTCTTCTTGCATTGCTTCAATCCAGCGTTCATAAGCTAAAGCTTCTTCAATATTTTTGGGTTTTATTTCAGAAATAAGAGTAACAGCACTAGACTCTTCTCGCCTTTTGGATCTTGTTCGAATTCCCTCATTAATGTTTCCAATAATGAGTTCTTCAGGATGACTAGACTTGTGCTTCCAGTTACTAGTTAGTCTGATAGATTGTTGATCTTTTTCTTGAGTATATTCTTCATCAGTAGCTTGTTGTACTGATTCTGAATTAGTAACTGCTTCAATGGAGGTAGATCTAGCAGTGTCTGGAACAGATTCTGAATCTTCAGTCTGAATTTGCTGAATTTGTGGAGAGTCTTGAAATTTGACATTCATTGATTCTTCCACAGTCTGAGTCTTCTTGTTGAGTACTCTAAAGGCTTTGCTTGAAGTTGAGTAACCAAGAAAGAATCCTTCATCTGATTTCTCTTCAAACTTACCAACACGATCATTTGCATTCTTTAGAATAAAACATTTGCAACCAAATACTTGAAAATAAGAAACTATTGGTTTATTTCCTTTAAAAATTTCATACGGGGTTTTCTCAAGAATTGGCCTTAAAAACACTCGGTTTATAATATAGCAAGCAGTTGAAACAGCTTCAGCCCAAAACCTTGAAGAAATTTGATTTCCAATTAAAAGAGTTCTTGCCATTTCTTGTAAAGACCTATTCTTCTTTTTCACAACCCCATTCTGTTCTGGTGTATATGGAGAGGAGAATTTGTGCTGAAAACCAAATTCATCACAAAATTTAGTAAAGTCTTGATTTTCAAACTCACCTCCATGGTCTGTATAAATACTTGAGATAGTGTGACCTTTCTCATTCTGCACTTTCTTAGCAAACTTTGAAAAGAGAGAGAAAGTCTCCGACTTACTTGAAAGAAAGTAGACCCAAGTAAATCGTGAGTAATCATCCACAATTACTAGACAGAACCTTTTTCCACCAATGCTTTGCGTTCTGGTAGGTCCAAACAAATCCATATGCAGAAGCTGCAGTACATGATTAGTGGAAACTTTATTTATTGATTTGTAAGAGTTTCTAACCTGTTTACCCAGTACGCATGGTGTACATAGATCAGACTTTGAGTAATTGAGAGTAGGCAATCCTCGAACAAGTTTCTTGGTAGAGATCTTATTGATTTGCTTCATATTGGTATGTCCTAGCTTTTTATGCCATAGATTAGCTTCATCTTGTACTGATATTAAGTACTGTGATCTTTCTTGATTCACATCCAGAAGATTAAAGTCTTTACTGATTCCAGAGCACGTTTCTTCCTGGAAATTGATCCTGAAACTAGTATCACACAACTGACTTATGCTAAGCAAGTTGTAATTTAATCATTCAACTAAGGAAACATTTTTGATTGACATACTTCCAATCTTTAATGTTCCTCGACCAGTAATTATTCCTTTGTTGTTACCACCAAAGGAAACTTTTCCTCCGTCTATCTGGACAAGTTTTATGAAGCAACTTGAGTCTCCTGTCATATGTCTTGAGCAGCCACTATCAAGATACCATTTAATCTTCCTTTTGATAGTAACCTGCAAATAGCACAAATTCAAGCTCTCTTTGGTACCCATATCATCTTGGGTCCAGAAGTGTTACAACAATAGACAGTCTTAGCCCAGCTCTTTTTAACAGGTCTCCAAACCAAATGACATTCTTTCTCAAAATGTTCTGAGCTGTTACACTTGGAACATTTCAAAGCATTTCTGCCAACAGGTTTTACAAAAACTTTCTGGAAATGATTCTTATAAATAATTCTAGCTTGTCTCTATTTGATTCTTTCCTTTACTTTTGGGAAATCAATTAGTGGAATAGTTTCAGAAGTCATACCAAGACCTAACTTATCAAAGTATGGTCTTTGTATCGAAAGAATCTTATCCAACTTTTCAGAACCATTTGAAAATCTTTTTGATATGTTAGTAATATCATTTTTCAAAAGATTATTTTCATTTGAAATAAAGTCTGAATTTTCTTTCGCAACAGCAAAGTCTTTTTCCAACTTTTCAAACTTTTCTTTCATAAGTTTTTCCTGTTGCTTCAATGTAGAATTTTCCCTTTTTAATTCGGAGATTCTCTTGAGAGAGGTTTTTAGACTAAGACAAAGTTCATCAATATATTTAGAAACCATGACAGGAATTTTTAGGTTACTAACCTCGAGTTCACTGTCTGAGTTTGTGTCTGAATCAAGGTCTGAGTCTGAATCTGATTTTGCCATTAAACATATATTGGCATAATCGTCATCACTTTCTTCACATTCAGTATCACTCCAAGTCTCTGCTTTGAGTGCCTTTCTGTATTTCTCAGTCTTTCCTTTTCTCTTCTTTAACAGAGGACAGTTGGGTCTGATGTGTCCCTTTTTTCTTGCATTCAAAGCAAGTCACTTCTTTGTTAGAATCATCTTCCTCTGTTGATTTGTTTTGAAACCTTTGTGAGCTTTGTTTCTTCCAATTGAATTTCCTTCCTTTTCTGTTCAACTTTCTGAATCTCTTTATCATAAGTGCCAGTTCTTCATCATCTAGATCTTCTTCAGAGTCTGTAGCATCAGAATAGTCATTAGACTTTAAGGCAATAGATTTCTTACCTTTTGAATCTTCCTCTTCGTTGGTCTGTTCCACTTCATAAGATTGAAGAGTCCCAACCAGTTCGTCTACAGAGAGTGGAGCAATCATCTGCATCTCTCTTATTGAGGTTTTTATGTAATTCCAGTCTTTAGAGAGTCCTCGTAGGAGTTTGTTGACCTTCATATGTCCTGAGATTAGATGTCCCTGATATTCAAGACCATTCACAATTTCAGTAAAGTGACTAAACATGTCAGTTATTGATTCTCCTGATCTCATCTTAAAGACTTCATATTGTCCCAAAAGAATATTGATCCTCGTTTCTTTCACATGATCAGTTCCTTCATAGGTAATGTGAAGCCTATCCCAGACTTTTTTTGCTGTATCACAAGAAGATGTTCTGTTATACTCAGTAGGGGATAAAGCACAATATAATGAGTAAATAGCTTTGGCGTCAAGAGTCTGTCTCTTGGTGATTTCTTCTTGAGTCAGTAGAGTGGGATCAGCAACTTCTTTTCCTCTCTCTGATTCTGATGCAGCAGCAGGAAATATTCCTTTATCAACCACTTCCCATTCCAAAGGATCTTTCGTTCTTAGGAATGCCTTCATCTTATTTTTCCATATGTTGTAGTCTTTTCCATCAAAGTATGGAGGTATGGTATTGCTTTGACCTTCAACCAACCCTGTAGGCAACATACTAGCCATAGATCTTTTACTCAGAAGTAAAGACACTTCTTATGAACGAGTACACTTGCTCTAATACCAATTGTTAGGATTAGAATTAGCACCTAGAGGGGGGTGAATAGGTGATTAAAGCGATTTCAACAATTTAATCCGAATGAGAGATTAAAGAATTAAAACCAACAATCGCAGCAAATGAAAGTAATGAAAAGATAAAAGGATTAGGGATAGAGAATCAAGACTCCAGATTTATAGTGGTTCGGCTTAGACCAAGCCTACGTCCACTCTCCCGCACGGACAACCCTTCTGGCTGGATTTCACTAAGAATCAAAAAGAGTAATTACAGTCTCACGCTCTTGAGTCCACAGTGTAGAAGCTCTATTACACTTCCTCAAGGTCTCACCACAATATGATATCTCTTTTGATTACATATAACGCTCGAAGAATAAGATCACAAAATAGAAAAGGAGATTCAGACTTTGGAATTCTTCTATCCGGCACCCTTCAACAACTGGAGCATGTCTCTTATATACTTCTTCATGCCTTCATTACCATTGGCACCTTCCAAAGAAGTTCTTCCAATCAACCCGTTGGACATAATCAATTAGAGAGATCTCGGGCTCTTTAAGGTAAGTGTTGATAGCCTATCAATCCTGCTCGCCCATACAATCAGGATCTTGGTTTCCATAAGTAGATCCTTCCAATTATAAGTTGCGAAATCATTAGAGAATCTATACATATTCGAATACGAAAGTAAGATCTTCTAGTGCTGAATCCAGTAGAAAGATATTCTCTAGCCGTTAGAGTAAAAACCATATAAGATTATAATAGAAGTTGGTCTGGAGACTGTCCATGAGGGTAGACTTTGAAACATGAGTCTTGCTAGCTTCAGACTTTGTCAGTAGAGTCTGTAAATCTTCATACTTTGATCTTCAGACTTTGACAGTAGAGTCAGTAAGTCTTCAGACTAGACTGAGGAAAATGTTTTGTCAACTTCAAAATACCTGCAGAGAATTATCCAACAAATATCACCACCGGCACCAACATCTCCAAAATAATCAGGAGAAATATTTTCGCTGGCTTTTGTATTTGGCTTTCTCACCATAACAAAATCTTTCTTACAGGTTCTTGAAGAACCGTCAAATGTGGTTTGCATTTGTTAATTTCAAGAAGAAAGCTTCGCGTGTATCGTAAGTGGATTCTTTGTTTTCGAGAAACTTATGCCATACTTTAATACTAGAATGTATATTTCGATCTAATACTAATTTCCCTTTTCTAACTTTTTGGACCAATTCATAATTTTCAATTTTACTATTGACTACATTTTACTTTGTCTAATTTCAGGTAGACAATTCTTAATTTGTTTCAAATTCTTTTTTGCATCCGAAATTGCAATTCTAAATACAAATTGTAATGTATTGCTAATCTACAATTAGAGTTTTAGGCGTAACTAAAACTAAAACCTTTCCATGTAATTGAGCTAATGGAATGAGCTCCCACAATCTCTTTCCTGGCTACCAACTCCATGTCGAGTTTTTATCGGCTAAATCTCTATCTCTTGTGGCACCCAAGGAGGCCAAGAACCCTAATGAGCTTTTTCTATAAATCTTGTGGATTATTAAATCCTTGCATACCATTAATGTTTCTTTTATCAGGTGAGGCCACACCTGTATGTTTTTTTTCCAAGAGTAGGAGAATTTAAATATGACAAGTCCTTCCATCTCTTTCTTTAGCTTTTGTATTTACCTTTTTGTCCTTTGCATACTCATCATGGGAGATTGATTTGTCTATAACATCTCTTCCTAGATCTGCTCCAAGATATTACAAGAGCATACTGGATGTCATTGAGCAACCGTTATCTTGAACTTGGCAGCTACCGTTTGTTTATGTCCACTCTTTCGAAAATCGATATTAATTCGAAGATGAGTACCATCTGAGAATGTCTTGAGTTTGAGTCGAGATACCCATCCGAATAGTTTTTAAAGTTTTATTGGTTTTCTAAATTGAGTAGGTTTCGTGTAATGGAATTTTATGTTTTGATACAAATCTTAAATATATATGAGATGAAATTTTGCTCGATTATTACGCAATAAGAGGTATGTTTGAATATTCTCTTTGTGAATTTTTTGAATGATTTCTTTGTGAAAAAAATGTGAGATAACAATTAACGGTTTGTTTTGATTGAGATTGAGGGTTGGAAAACACAAACAATGGCAAATTCTATACTTTTCGGATTCATAGTGGATTTATTGGCGGGAGAAGTGCCAAAAAAGTCCTAAACCTTTTGGCTTTGTGCTGATTTAGTCCTAAACCTTTTTTTGGTGCCGATTTAGTTCTAAACCTTTTTATGTTGTACCAATTTAGTCATTTCCGGCCAAAATTGGCCGGATTTTGCTAACTGGACGCCGGCCGGCTGACATGGCCTGATCGGCGCTGACGTTGACAACTTTTAATAATATTATAATATTTTTGAATTTTTGGATTTTTTTATTTTTTATTTTTTTCTTGTCATCTTCTACCTCCAGCCGGTCGCTGAAACTTGGCGACCGGCCACCTCGCGCCGGGCGGCGAGGCTCGTCCTCGCCAGATCCAAGGCTCGCCCATAGCTGGTGAGGGCGAGCCCCGCCAACTCGGCCTTGCCGCCCAGGCCTCAAGGGCGGCCTCGGCGGGGCAGGCTCACCCTTCGATTTGTTGGGCCGACCTCGCCCTCGCCTCGCCAAATCCGACGAGGGCGGCCTCGAGTGAGGAACTTTCGAGGTCAGGCGGCAGGGCAGGGTCACATGGTGCTGCCGGTCGGCCTCGGAGAAAACCAAGCGCCTCGCTCCGAGGAGCGGCGAGGGCCCGGATCGGGATCGCGCAGGGAAGGCGCCCGCGGCGCCGCGAGGTCACCGAGGCCCCTGGGCGCCCGAGTTGGCGAGGCTCACCCTCGCGGCCGCCGCCCGAGGTGGCCGGCGATCGGGTCGCCGTCGCGCCCGGCCGGTCGCCCGGCGACCGGCTGGAGGTAGAAGATGACAAAAAAAAATAATTAAAAAATATTAAAATATTATTAAAAGTTGTCAACGTCAGCGCCGATCAAGCCACGTCAGCCGGCCGGCGTCCAGTCAGCAAAATCCAGCCAATTTTCGCCGGAAATGACTAAATTGGCACAACATAAAAATGTTTAGGACTAAATCGGCACCAAAAAAAGGTTTAGGACTAAATCGGCACAAAGCCAAAAGGTTTAGGACTTTTTTGGCACTTCTCCCATTTATTGGCAGTTGGCTCTTTTTGTGAAGTATGTACTGACATTCAAACCAAACCGTATAAATCTCTTATGTTCCTATTATTCTTTGTTGATTTCTATATTAATTTCTTTTTTCTTGCGTTAAACTTCAATTATTTTCACAATAGAGTAGTCGCAAACCTCCCGAGGTGAGATCTCTAAGGGAGATCGCTTGAATGGTTACACTCACGAGGTGGCGTCTACGATTAGCATTGGTCCTCCGAAGCTTTATTGATTATAACTCGATTTTCTTTTTTAATTACTTAGTTCAATTTACTTAGAAGCTACCATTAACATATAACGGGTCGAGTATGAGTTGTGTAAGGCAAGGGAGTCACTCTTACTACTACAAATCAGAGATTCACAAGTCTGGGATTTGTTAGGGAAATCCCTTATGATGTTTTGAAGATGACAAAATAAATCAAAGGCTACTAACGTATTTAATGATTAAGTCATAGACCATGCAGATGATAGATTATGTAAAGGATATTGTCAAAGTCTGAAAACGGCCAGAAGACTGAACGGAACACATGTCCAAAGTATATTTTTTAGATTTCCAGATTTCTATGTCAAAGTCTGAAGACTGCCAGACTTTAGTGTCAAAGTCTGTTCTACATCAGAAGTCTGTCAACTTTGACAAATTCTAGACTGAACGTGAATAAAGAACCAGAAGACAGACTTTATGCTGAAGCTGAACTAGAAAACAGACTCTATGCTAAAGCAGAACATAACAGACTATGTTAAGACCTTAAAGCTAAATTTGTTCAAACCCAAATTGCAAAGTCTATCACACTCAGACTCAGATTGTAAAGTCTATTGCTCTCAGACTTTACATCCAGATTCGACAGAACGTAACTCAAGCCCAAAGATATAACGGCTAGTGATCTAGTTTGGATTCCACATTAAGATTGATTTGATTGACTCAATCTAATTGATTGACAATTGGATCTTGAAGACAAGAACTTTCTATATGAAGAAGCTTTACTTATGGAAACCAAGATTTCGTTTGTATGGGCGATTGGAATCAATTGGGATTCTACCTTTGTCACTCAACGGCTACCAAATCTTCTTGATACAGAGCTGTCCAATGGGTATATTGGAAGACGATCCTCAAGATACTGTCCAACGGTTAGTTTGGAAGTGGAGGAGTATTTAAGGAGATGAAGGACCGATGAGCAAGTAAGAGATGGAGCGTAGAATTTATAATTCCAAAGTCTGAGCAACTTCGATCATACACTTGTCTATTGTGAGCTTAAACGTTTGTGATCTTGAGAGAAATACCAAAAGAGTGACTTAGTGAGATAGTGTGATCTACTACTAAGTGTTTGCACTCAAAGTTGTAATCTCTTGTTGATTGCATAGTGGAATCCAGCCAAGAAGGTTGTTAGCGTGGGAGAGTGGACGTAGGCTTGGATTAAGCCGAACCACTATAAACCTTGTGTTCTTATTCTCTTCCCTCAACCCATTTATTTTATTCCGCATATATTTGCCAAGGTTTTGTTTAAACACTTATTCACCCCCCCCTCTAGGTGTTGTTACTAGTCCTCTCGATTGGTATCAGATCTAAGTGCTTAGTTTATAAAAATGTTTTTACTTTTGAGCTAAAGATCTTTTATGGCTAGTATCTTGGCACCAGGACTTATGGAGGGACAAAGCAACACAAGGCCACCATATTTTGATGGAAAGGAATACAACGTGTGGAAGAATTGGATTTGAGTGGCTGCAGTCTTTTGGAATGAGAAATTCCCAGTGATATTGACTGCTTACCCTCCTTGAGGTCTTTAGACCTTGCCAAAAACAATTTTACCACAATAACTGCAAGCATCGAACATATCTCTGGTCTGGAATTTCTCATATTAAATCATTGCAAAAATCTTGAAGTATTACCAAGACTTCCCGAAAGCATAATCGTTGTGGTAGTTGAGAAGTGCCTCAGATTGGAAAGGATATCAAACCCATTCATTATATGCACAGTACCTGACTCAGGGTTTTGCTTCCTAAATTGCTCCAGTTTGCTTCCACAAGATCTTGATTTAACTTTGCAGCAGAATTACTACTTGTCATTGCTTCATTAAATCATTTGCTTTTCCATGAGAATGATTCTAGGGAATTACGTGGTGTCTCCATGTCTACAATGTGAAATACCTTAGTGGCTTAGATACCAAGCAGTTGGACCTTTGTTGAGCATAGAAATGCCCCCTAATTGGCATGACAATAGTTGGAGAGGATTTGCCATTTGCGCATCTTTTAAACAAACCAACTATAGCTCGCGTCAGGACCTGGAAAATGACCACTTCATATCATGTGGGTTCTATGCTGATGGAAATCGGCTAGGTCCCTTATTTAAGTTTCCCATCAGATTTGTCAATTCAGGTTGCCTTTGGCTAGGTTATGTGTCGAGTACTCAATTTCCACGTGACACAAATTGGGAGACAATGTCAAACCACATTGTCGTTTCATTTATGATCACCAACCCTGGGTTAAAGGTGGAAAAGTGTGGTGTTCATATGGTTTATGAGCAGCGTCCAGCAGAGTTTGATGATATTTTAATCAGGTGGTCTAGTTCATCACCCGGTGATTGGGATAGAATCTACCATGAGTTTCAACCCCAAAGGGAGGTCAGTAGCGTCGTCAAATATTCCATTGATCCGAACCTGTACAAAGTGAATGAAGGTGTAATGAGCTGTGGTGCCTTTGAGGCTCAATTCCCCCCGTTCATTGGAAGTCGTTGTTGGATGAATTCTCTTAAAGTATTTTGAAGTTGACAAAATATTTTTATCAGTCTAGTCTGAAGACTTACAGACTCTATTGACAAAGTCTGAAGATCAAAGTCTGAAGCTAGCAAGACTCAAGACTTATATTTCAAAGTCTACTCACATGGACAGTTTCCAGAATGACGTTTATTCTGATCTTATATGATCTTTATTCTAACGACTAGTGGATATCTTTCTACTGGATTCAGCACTAAACGATCTTACTTTCATATGGAATATGTTTAGATTCTCTAAAGAATTCGCAACTTATATTTGGAAGGATCTACTTATGGAAACCGAGATCCTGATTGTATGGGCGAACAGGATTGATGGGCTATCAACACTTACCTTAAAGAGCTCGAGATCTCTCTAATTGATTCTGTCCAACGGGTTGATTGGAAGAACTTCTTTGGAAGGTGCCAACGGTATTGAAGGCATGAAGAAGTATATAAGAGAGATGCTCTAGTTGTTGAAGGGTGCGGATAGAAGAATTCCAAAGTCTGAATCTCCTTTTCTATTTTGCGATATCATTCTTCGAGCGTTACATGTAATCAAAAGAGAGATCATATTGTAGTGAGACCTTGAGGAAGTGTAGTAGAGTAATCTACACTGTGGACTCAAGAGCGTGAGACTGTAATCACTCTTATTGATTCTTAGTGAAATCCAGCCAGAAGGGCTGTTCGTGCGGGAGAGTGGACATAGGCTTGGTCTAAGCCGAACCACTATAAATCTGGAGTCTTGATTCTCTATGCCTAATCCTTTATATCTTTAACTGTTTTCATTTGCTGCAATTGTTGGTTTTAAGTTATTTATATCTCATTCGGTTTAATTTATTAAAATCGCTTTAAACACCTATTCACCCCCTCTAGGTGCTAATTCTAGTCCTAACAATTGGTATCAGAGCTTGTGTACTTGTTTATAAGAAGTGTCTTTACTTCTAAGTAAAAGATCTATGGCTAGTATGTTGCCTACAGGGTTGGTTGAAGGTCAAAGCAATACTAGACCTCCATACTTTGATGGAAAAGATTACAGCATATGGAAAAATAAGATGAAGGCATTCCTAAGATCGAAAGATCCTTTGGAATGGGAAGTGGTTGATAAAGGAATCATCCCTGCTGCTGCATCATAATCAGAGAGAGGAAAAGAATATGATGTTCCTACTCTTTTGACTCAAGAAGAAATCACCAAGAGACAGACTCTCGACGCCAAAGCTATTTACTCTTTATATTGTGCTTTATCCCCTACTGAATATAACAGAATATCTTCTTGTGATACAGCAAAAGAAGTATGGGATAGGCTTCACATTACCTATGAAGGAACTGATCGTGTGAAAGAAACGAGGATCAACATTCTCTTGGGACAATATGAAGTCTTTAAGATGAGATCAGGAGAATCAATAACTGACATGTTTAGTCGCTTTACTGAAATTGTAAATGGACTTGAATATCAGGGACATCCAATCTCAGGACATATGAAGGTCAACAAACTCCTTCGAGGACTCTCAAAAGATTGGAATTACATAAAAACCTCAATAAGAGAGACACAGAGGATTGCTCCACTCTCTGTAGACGAATTGGTTGGGACTCTTCAATCCTATGAAGTAGAACAGACCAACGAAGAGGAAGACTCAAAAGGTAAGAAATCTATTGCCTTAAAGTCTAATGACTATTCTGATGTTACAGACTCTAAAGAAGATCTAGATGATGAAAAACTGGCACTTATGATAAAGAGATTCAGAAAGTTGAACAGAAAATGAAAGAAATTCAATTGGAAGAAACAAAATTCTCAAAGGTTTCAAAACAGGTCAACAGAGGAAGATGATACTAATAAAGAAGTGACTTGCTTTGAATGCAAGAAAAAGGGACACATCAGACCCAACTGTCCTCTGTTAAAGAAGAGAAAAGGGAAAACTGATAAAAACAGGAAGGCACTCAAAGCAGAGACTTGGAGTGATACTGAATGTGAAGAAAGTGACGATGATTATGCCAATATCTGTTTAATGGAAAAATCAGACTCAGACTCAGACCTTGATTCAGACACAGACTCAAACAGCGAATTCGAGATAGACGGAGGAAAAGTTTCCTTTGGTGGTAACAAAGGAAGGATTACTAGTCGAGGAACAGTGAAGATTGGAAGTTTGTCTATCAATAATGTTTCCTTAGTTGAAGGATTAAATTACAACCTGCTTAGCATAAGTCAGTTGTGTGATTCTGGTTTCAAGATCAACTTTTAGGAAGAAACGTGCTCTGGAATCAATAAAGACTTTACTCAATCTTTTACTGGTCGAAGACATGAAAATATCTATCTTCTGGATGTGAATCAAAAAAGATCACGGTGCTTAATATCAGTACAAGATGAAGCAAATCTATGGCACAAAAAGCTAGGCCATATCAATATGAAGCAAATCAACAAGATCTCTACAAAGAAACTTGTTCGAGGATTGCCTATTCTCAATTATTCAAAGTCTGATCTATGTACACCATGCGTACTGGGTAAACAGGTTAGAAACTCTTACAAATCAATAAATAAAGTTTCCACTAATCATGTATTGCAGCTTCTGCATATGGATTTGTTTGGACCTACCAGAACGAAAAGCATTGGTGGAAAAAGGTTCTGTCTGGTAATTGTGGATGATTACTCACGATTTAATTAGATCTACTTTCTTACAAGTAAGTCAGAGACTTTCTCTCTCTTTTCAAAGTTTGCTAAAAAGGTGTAGAATGAGAAAGGTCACACTATCTCAAGCATTCGTACAGACCATGGAGGTAAGTTTGAAAATCAAGACTTTGCTAAATTTTGTGATGAATTTGGTTTTCAACACAAATTCTCCTCTCCATATACACCAGAACAGAATGGGGTTGTGGAAAGGAAGAATAGGTCTTTGCAAGAAATGGCAAGAACACTTTTAATTGGAAATCAAATTTCTTCAAGGTTTTGGGCAGAAGCTGTTTCAACTGCTTGCTATATTATAAACCGAGTGTTTTTAAGGCCAATTCTTGAGAAAACTCCTTATGAAATTTTTAAAGGGAAGAAACCAATAGTTTCTTATTTTCAAATATTTGGTTGCAAATGTTTTATTCTAAAGAATGCAAATGATCGTGTTGGTAAGTTTGAAGAAAAATCAGATGAAGGATTTTTTCTTGGATACTCAACTACAAGCAAAGCTTTTAAAGTATTCAACAAAAAGACTCAGACTGTGGAAGAATCAATGAATGTCAAATTTCAAGACTCTCCACAAGTTCAGCAGATACAGACTAAAGATTCAGAATCTGCTCCAGACACTGCTAGATCTAACTCTACTGAAGCAGTTACTAATTCGAAATCAGTACAACAAGCTACTGATGAAGAATCTACTCAAGAAGAAGACCAACAATCTATCAGACTGACCAGTAACTAGAAGCACAAGTCTAGTCATCCTGAAGAACTCATTATTGGGAACATTAATGAGGGAATTCGAACAAGATCCAAAAGGCGAGAAGAGTCTAGTGCCGTTGCTCTTATTTCAGAAATAGAACCCAAAAATATTGAAGAAGCTTTAGCTGATGAAAGCTGGATTGAAGCAATGCAAGAAGAGCTCAGACAATTCAGTATTAACGACGTATGGGAATTGACTCCCAAACCAAAAGGTAAATCAGTTATTGGAGCTAAATGGGTTTTCAGGAACAAAGTTGACGGGAAAGGAAAAGTAACGAGAAACAAAGCAAGACTCGTGGCTAAATGATACACGCAAGAAGAAGGGATAGACTATGATGAGACTTACGCTCCAGTAACAAGGTTAGAAGCAATCAGATTATTACTTGCTTTTGCTTGCTATAAGAATTTCAGGTTGTTTCAAATGGATGTCAAAAGCGCATTCCTGAATGGATTTATTCAAGAAGAAGTCTACGTGGAACAACCTCCTGGATTTGAAGATTTAAAGAAACCAGACTCTGTGTTCAGACTGAAGAAAGTTTTATATGGATTGAAACAAGCTCCTCGAGCTTGGTATGAAAGGCTAAGTAATTTCTTAATTCATAGTGGCTTTTCTAAAGGAAAGGTAGACACTACTGTATTCATTAAAAAGGAAGGTAAAAGCTTTCTACTTGTTCAGATTTATGTTGATGACATCATATTCGGATCATCTAATGAGACTTTGTGCAAGAAATTTTCTAAGTCTATGCAGGATGAATTTGAGATGAGCATGATGGGTGAACTATCCTTTTTCCTTGGTCTACAAGTCAAACAACTAAAGGATTCATCAAGAGAAATATGCAAAAGAACTTGTTAAAAAGTTCGGTCTAGAAAATTGCAAAAAGACTGACATACCAATGTCAAGTTCCTTGATGATAGACAAAGATGAAGCAGGGAAGAAAATCGACCAAAAGTTATACAGGAGTATCATTGGTTCACTTCTTTATCTTACTGCATCCAGACCTGACATATTATTTAGTGTTTGCATATGTGCTAGGTTTCAATATGATCCTAGAGAATCTCACTTAAGTGTTGTTAAACGTATTATTAAATATGTTGCTACTACTGCTAAGATCGGTCTTTGGTATCCCAAAGAAGGAGACTTTACACTTCTTGGCTATTCAGACGCAGATCTTGCAGGTTGTAGAGTTGAAAGAAAAAGCACTTCAGGTACTTGTCAATTGCTTGGAAACAGGGCAGTATCTTGGTTTTCAAGGAAACAAAGTACTGTGGCTCTTTCAACGGCTGAAGCAGAATACGTAGCCCTTGGAAGTTGCTGCTCTCAAATATTGTGGATAAAACAACAACTGCAAGACTTTGGCATTGAAGACTCTTGCACAGAAATAAGATGTGACAACACCAGTGCAATCAATCTTACAAAGAATCCTATCCTACATTCAAGAGCAAAACATATTGAGATTTGACATCACTTTATAAGAGATCATGTTCAGAACAAAGAGGTCTTGATACAATTCATAGACTCAAAGAATCAACTGGCAGACATCTTCACAAAGCCACTTGAGAAAAGCTTGTTTGAGTCTATTCGCTCAAGACTCAATATATTATCTCTTGAAGAATGCTGAAGCTCAGACTCAGTAACTAAAGTCTGACAAAGCATCAGACTCAAAGGTTAAAGACTGAGAATACGAATCGACACGACTGTAAGTTCACTTACTTAAACTGTCTTATCGATAAGATAAGATTATTTGTCTATTTTTAAGGCGGTTATATTTAAAGAGAGTGGTTATCGATTTATTAAGGCATTTATTTTTCAAAAAGGAAATTTTAAGATTTCCAAAATATACAACGCTTGGATTATCCCCCGTAGCTGTTATCTTTTATACACCTCTTCTCCTTCGTTTTCACTTTACCTAGAAACCCTAGATCAAAAGCTTTTCACTGCTCTGTATTTTTCTATTCAAAACTTCTTCGTTTCAAAGTTCTCAACTTTCTTGCGACACAAGTGAGAAAGCTTCTCCAAAGAAAGCACAATGTCGTATCAAAGGAAGTCATCCAAAATAGCAAACAGGGGACCATAGGGATCTGGTGAGGGGCCTACGCACTTTGATCTCACTGAAGAAAGCGACTTTCCTACTGAGCAAACTCCTCAACGATCTCAACAACGGTCTTCCCCAACTAGACCTCAAGGACATGGCCCTCAAGATGCAGAAACGATTTATGAAGATATTGAACCAGTAAGAACTCTTAAGCCTGCCTTTGTTTACAAGCTTTACTCTGTATTAAAGGAAGGTGGTTCTGTTATGACCTTCGTGGATGAATTTCTGAAAGAGAAGGGTTACAGAAACGAGACTCATTTTCTCACTGTCATGGAGAGGTCTGGGGTTGTGCCTGAAGGAACGGCTGCAAAAGCGTTTGCAAACTTCCCCAATGACCCTAGGTTTGGTAGTATGAATCAGCCAGAGGGAAAGGATGATGAAAAGATGTTCATACACTTTAAACCATGGATGGGTGTGGCTGCAAACCTTCAAGGGAAGAAGGATGAATTGTTCCTCTCAGACGGACACATGAAGAAGTATGAAAAATTGCTGAAGCGTGGGGTGATGAACCCACGGACTGTGGATTTCGATTTTCTGGACTTATTGAGCATAAATCTGCGAGAGAAGTTTGAAAAACTTCAACTTTATCAGTTCTGTACTGACTGTGACATGGCACATTCTGAATTAACGGCGTACTTTTACTCCAATCTCAGTTTCATTGATGCAAACAGCTTTTCTTTCAGCGTGAGGGATAAAGAGTATGTTGTTGATAAGGACATTCTGGTTGATGTACTTGGTGTGGAAAGATGGGCTTTCCAATCGATCAGTGTGTCCGTAAGCCATGCTACTCTTGAACTTGCAAAAGACAGAATTGCAGAAGGTTGACTCTCCTACTCCAGAATGAATGCAACAAATGCTTTGCTGCACAAGATTGTGATCAACTGTCTGAGACCCAAATCGACATCCAAGACAGATGTATCCATCTCTAAAGCCAAGTTGATGTTTGCCATCAAGACTGGTCTAAACTTCTCTTTGCCACATACCATCATATTTCACATGTACAGATGCATGGCAAAGGACAAAGGAAAACTTCCTTATGCTGCTCTCATTACTCGTCTCTTCAGACATCTGAACATTCAACCTCCTCATATTCTCACTGTGAAGACTATTGATAAAATGGTCATCGGGCTGAGGATGATTACCAAAATGCGTCTGAAAGAGCTTAGCAAGAAGCTGGAGCAATTCAAGGAAAAGACTCCTATCAAGTTCAGACCAGACTCATCAGCGGCCAAAAGGAAAGGGAAAGAACCAGTGGTTATTTCTACCAAGAAGAGAAGGGCAATCATCTTGGAAGATGAAGATGATGAGGATGCTATACCCATCTCTGCTCTTGTTTCTCAATTTGCTGCATCTATTCCAACTGTTCCAGAACATCAATTTGCAGAAAAAGAGGAAGAGAAAGAGAAAGAGGAAGAGAAGAAAGAGGAAGAAAGAGAGGAAGAGGAAGAAGGAAAAGCAGAACAAGCAGATGAACCAGAACGAACAGATTCTCCAGCAGAAAAGGAGGATCTACAACAGCCTGTCACTGAGGAAACTCCTCAGAAAGAAGAGTTCTTTTCTCCTCCAGAAGACATGGAAACAGGGGGAGATACAGACAGAGAACACACACCTCTTCTACTGACTTTTAGAGAAGATGATGCACAAACAGGTGTTAGTCGATCACCTCCTGATGCTGAAGATATTCATGCTGCACAGGTTCCTGAAGGAGAGGCATCATCTCCACACACTGAACTTCCTGCTGACATTCATACTGGCTTGACTCCACCATCAGACCGAGCTGAAACAAGCACTCAGACTGACAATTCTGGAGATTTTCAAAGGCTGCTTGAAATCATCTTGGAACTCAAAGGCCAAATTTATGCCATGGGATATGAATTTCAGACCTTGCAGAATGAAAATCATGCAATGTTCATCACTCTGCATGATCAGCTTAAAGATGTTCAGCGTCAGATTCAGGATACTGCAAAGAGCACTACTCTCACCCAAGTACAGGAAGATTTGAGGAAGCTTGAAGACACTGTCAAGTCTATGGAGGACTTTCAACTTGTTCGCATTCCTCGAGCTCCTTGATTTTTTTAATGCTGACAAAAAGGGGGAGAAGACTTTGCAGATTTTCGAATGATTTTCTGTTCTCAAACCAAATCTTATCTTTTATATATATATATATATATTTTTTTGAGTTGTTATTTTGACTTTGACTTGAGTTTTTTTAACATGTGCAATTTTTGAATGTGTGCTCACTATGGCAATACTTTAAGCTTTCTTAAATTAGATAAAGATAGTACTGTCTGTTTATGACTAATGAGGTTTCAGTGAATGCAGATCTGTGTACAGGGAAAGTCTGTGTACAGGATATCTGTGTACAGTATAACTTCTACTATTTTTATTCTAATCTTTTATGATGCTTGCTTAAAAGTTGTATTGCAGGGCGATAATATTAAAATCTGCAGGAAAGTTTTGTCACCATAAAAAAAGGGGGAGATTGTTGGATGAATTCTCTTAAAGTATTTTGAAGTTGACAAAACATTTTTATCAGTCTAGTCTGAAGACTTACAGACTCTATTGACAAAGTCTGAAGATCAAAGTCTGAAGCTAGCAAGACTCAAGACTTATATTTCAAAGTCTACTCACATGGACAGTTTCCAGAATGACGTTTATTCTGATCTTATATGATCTTTATTCTAACGACTAGTGGATATCTTTCTACTGGATTCAGCACTAAACGATCTTACTTTCATATGGAATATGTTTAGATTCTCTAAAGAATTCACAACTTATATTTGGAAGGATCTACTTATGGAAACCGAGATCCTGATTGTATGGGCGAGCAGGATTGATGGGCTATCAACACTTACCTTAAAGAGCTCGAGATCTCTCTAATTGATTCTGTCCAACGGGTTGATTGGAAGAACTTCTTTGGAAGGTACCAACGGTATTGAAGGCATGAAGAAGTATATAAGAGAGATGCTCTAGTTGTTGAAGGGTGCGGATAGAAGAATTCCAAAGTCTGAATCTCCTTTTCTATTTTGCGATATCATTCTTCGAGCGTTACATGTAATCAAAAGAGAGATCATATTGTAGTGAGACCTTGAGGAAGTGTAGTAGAGTAATCTACACTGTGGACTCAAGAGCGTGAGACTGTAATCACTCTTATTGATTCTTAGTGAAATCCAGCCAGAAGGGCTGTCCGTGCGGGAGAGTGGACGTAGGCTTGGTCTAAGCCGAACCACTATAAATCTGGAGTCTTGATTCTCTATCCCTAATCCTTTATATATTAAACTGCTTTCATTTGCTGCAATTGTTGGTTTTAAGTTATTTATATCTCATTCGGTTTAATTTATTAAAATCACTTTAAACACCTATTCACCCCCCTCTAGGTGCTAATTCTAGTCCTAACAGTCGTTTACTCGTGGACTATCTATATTTGCTTTGGCATCCTTCAAGACTTCGACTAGTGTCTGTTCGTGATTTCAATAGAAGGTAATCACTACTAGATTTGATGAATTGCTGGGGGTGTGGGTTAGACCTTTCGAAATCCAAATAGACTATGAAAACTCATGTTAATCCTAACTTGAAAATCTAGAATATCACCACTGGCACCAACATCTCCAAAATAATCAGGGGAATTATTTTTGCTGGATTTTGTGTTTCGCTTTCTCACCGTAACAAAATCTTTCTTACAGGTTCTTGAAGGATCGTCAAAAGTGGTCAGCGTTTGTTAATTTCAATAAGAAACTTCGACGTGCACCGTAAGTGGATTTTTTTGTTTTCGAGAAACTTATGTAATACTTTAATGCTATAGCGTATATTTTGATCAAATGCTAATTTCACTTTTTTTAACTTTTTTAGACCAATTCATGATTTTCAATTTTCCTTCTGACTATATTTTACTGTGACTATTTTCTTTGAAATTACAATTCCAAATACAAATTGTCATGTATTGCTAATCTACAATTAGAGTTTTAGGCCTAACTAAAACCAAAACCCTCTCCATGTAATTGAGTTAATGAAATGACTCCCACAATCTCTTTCCTGACTGGCAACTCCATTTAGAGTTTTTGTCGACAAGTGTCAGTAAATCTTATGGATTATTAAACCATTGCAAACATTTAATTTTTCTATTATCAGGTGAGGCCACACCTGTACGTTTTTTTCCAAGGGTAGGAAAATTTAAATATGACGAGTTCTTCCATCTCTTTCTTTGACTTTTGTATATACTTTTTTTTTTTTGCATACTCATCATTGACTTTTGTATTTACCTTCTTCTTTTTTTCATTTTTTTGCATACTCATAATGGGAGTTTTTTTTTTTTTTTGGGGTCGAAATCGTGGGAGATTGATCTGTCTATAAAATCATCTCTTTCCAGATTTGCTCCAAGATATGATTACAAGAGCATACCGATACCGGATGTCACCAAGCAATCGTCATCCTGAACCTAACAGCTACCGTTTGTTTATGTCATGCTCTTTTGAAAATAGATATTAATTCAAAAATGAGTACCATTGCTGAGAATGTCTTGAGTTTGAGCCGAGCTACCCCATTTGAATAGTTTTTAAAGTTTTATTGGTTTTCTAAATTGAGTAGGTTTCTGTAATGGATTTTTATTTTTTATTTTTTGATACAAATATTACATATATAACGGATGAAATTCTACTCGATTATTATGTAATAAGAGGGATGTTTGAATGTTCTCTCTATGAATCTACTTAATGAGCTCTTTGTGAAAAAATTGCGAGATAGCAATTAATGGTTTGTTTTGATTGAGATTGAAGGTTGGAAAACACTTAAGCGATCAAACAATGGTAAATTCTCTACTCTTCGGATTCATAGTGGATTTCTTGGCAATTGACTCTTTTGTGAAGTATATACTAACATATGGAACAAACTATGTAAATCTCTAGTGTTCTTATTGTCCTTTCTTAATTTTTCTAGTAATTTCTTTTTCTTGTGTTAAACTTGAATTGCAAAATCCGTCAGTTTTGCGTTATTTTCAAAATAGAGTTGTCACGAAACTCCCAAGGTGAGATCTCTGAGAGAGGTACTAGATTGTTAAGCAGGCTTGAATAATAATACTCACAAGGTGGCGCCTATGACTATCATCGGCTCTCCCAAGCTCTATCGCTCATCTATTGATTGACTCATCAAGACACAAAGTGATCGATTCGTTTACAGGCGACAAGTCATATGCATAGTTCAAGTTCAGATAACTAGGACAAAATTCAACACTTGCCCTTAAAATAATAATGTCCATACATCTGTGATCTCATTTACATAAAGAGCAAATTTCTGATTTCGAGCAATTCAGTACAGCACCTTCTTCAGCATAGGAGACTTGACGCCCGTGAAAAATGGGGGCAACACAGTCACGTAAAGATATAAACCTCGTCATATCCCTTCCTATGGTCATACAAATTTAACACTTCAGTCATTAAATCACAAAATTCATGTGCAAAACTGATGAAGAAATGCACTGAATTGATAGCACCAGAGCTTACCCTGCTTTCCCACAATACGTGGGACTGTAATTATATATCAAATCGTCAAGCACTTCGAGCGGACGCCCAGTTTATGGACTTCCTAGCCTCACCACAGGATAACAAGTTCGAATTAGAAGTGTTTTCCCTTCAAACTCAGTGGAAAGCAAACACTAAACCACAAGCACAGTTCATGTAGCCATAATTGTGTATGATACAAGATATTTGAGAACTTTGACATGGAAATTTCAAACGCAACTTGCTTTGCAGCATGAAATTACTCGACAAATTCTGACCTAACAAAGAAGTTTGCTACATGCTGTGTAGCTTGAATGGCATCATCTGAGTGTGGTATTATGGACAAACCCCATTCAAAAGCATTTTTCTGCACAATATCGAGAAAGCCATATAAGTTACCTCAAGGCAGTAAGTCTAAACATACTTCACAGATATGAAGAGGTGGAAAATATAATCCCAAGAACAATCACTGATTTAGCTCCCTAAGATATTTACGTAAATGAATCGTGTTTAAGTCAAAAACATTTTAAAAATAAAATGATCATGTCCTCTATAACGTTATAAACTCGAATTGCCTAGTCTCCAAATTTTGCCTAACCAGTGCTGCGAGACTCAGGCAAGTTGCGCCACAAGCTCTTCACTAAAGAAATAAAAAACCACAAAATCAGGAGGCCTCACAAGAAACTAGTATTAATATGCATTAGAATCTGCAACAGCAAGAAGTCAATTTCCTCAAAATGCCCAGAAAGGAAAAGATTGAATTCATAGTCCATGATCATGTGCTCAGCAGGAAGGCAATGAATTTAATATGGATCATCTTGGATAAAGCTAAAAACTGCTAGACCAGAGCCCAAATCTCTCAATTCGGAAATTCAACTATCCCGATTTTTGGGTAACTTCTTTCTCATGATGCTGCATTAGGCAGTGTCAGAACCCTATAGTAGGTGCATGTTTCATTTGGCACCAACACTGCATTATCATCATGCAGTCAAATTGTCGTGCAAATTATTGTTCCTTTGAGCTAACTTGGTAGAAGAGTTTATCAGGAATTTTGAATGGCAACAAACTACAAAAGGGCCAACGTAGTTATATTTGCAATATGACAAATTAAAGTCTGGCATATTTTGATGGATCATCTAACTGAATAGGCTTAATATGCATCCAATAGTGAGATGATTGGTATGAAAACTACTACATGAAGCAATGTGCCTTTCCTAATCAAATGAGATTGGTGTTGAACAAGAAGAAAAGCAGGAAACTAACTATTACCTCTGGATGCCATTGGAAAGCAGTTGCAGGGTAACTGTGTGCTTGGACTGTGGAGACGACCTGGTAATAGAGTTCCTCAAAGAACTTAATGTTATTCTCACAAATAACTGAAATAAGCAGTAACGCAAAATATTTTTTTCACTGCAATATATC
Source organism: Eucalyptus pauciflora (assembly GCA_007663325.1). Taxonomy (NCBI): domain Eukaryota; kingdom Viridiplantae; phylum Streptophyta; class Magnoliopsida; order Myrtales; family Myrtaceae; genus Eucalyptus; species Eucalyptus pauciflora. The sequence goes on along the minus strand of VMYD01000177.1, from coordinate 111,232 downwards.
ACTTCAGACATGAAGTAAGAGGTAGCTGGTTATATTCAACCTTGTTGTCTCCATCCGTGCTGGTCATCAAGACCTTAAAGAAATTCATTAAGTCAGTGTTCTGCGTCAGTCTTTCTGGCGAGATGCCATACTGCAACACAAATAAATATTTGGATTAGAAAAGAGGATTGCATACATTAAGAATAGGTAAGATAACTGAGATTTAAGTCTTAATTAAAATAGACTGGTCCCAATCACATTCGTGAAATAAATAATATAACATAACACACAACAGGAAAATAAATAAATTCCTGGGCCAGTATAAAGAAAACTTCCGAAAAAACGCATATCATTAGCCCTTTTAGCCATTTTTAGCTTTAAAAAAAACTACTGGGCTCATATGAAAAACTCACAGGATGTTAGTCTACAAAAAGAAGCAAAACAATGCATTAAAGTTGCATGACTTTTCTCTCCTCTTTTAACTTTTCCAGGATCTAACTGGTCTATGTAGACACCATTCTTTAGCAGTAATGGTCGTGTTATGTGGAACAAATGGCTTATATCAAAATAAGAATGTAGTCCCTGCGATGATAACACTCTACTGGAACAAAGAGGTACATGAGAGAAAACAAAAGGAGGAGGAAATGGGGGAACCAAACATATTTCACTTAGTATTCTCAATTAAAACCAGCAGGCTACTAAAGTCTTACAACTCTGTACTCAACTTAAGCAAACCTGGCAGAAATCTGCAAAACAGTGGATACATGGAAGTTAGAACTGCATCTATAGGTGATTAAGCATGACTATATCAAGCAACAGACACCTTATACAAAGTAACCACACATCTTCTACTACAATAACCACTTTTGGTATACCAGCACAATCATCCGTAATAATTTGATGTAATCCACATTTCTCTTTCCAGCAATATTTTGATTCCACGGCTACATAATCAGCATCATTTACTAAAGTACATAAATCCAAATTGATATTCTCATAGAGTATAAGAAGCCATTTGGAAGCATAAAGATACCCTGCTTGCTGTCAATTAAAAAAGAATACAGCTTTATCTGTCTTTATATGCGTTAGTACTTAAAAGTTGACAGCGAAAGCTTACTAGGGTCAAACATACCTTTGAAATACTGTTCCTTCAATGTTTGTGTTTCTCATAAATTGTAGAGTAGATGCTTCATTGGCAGCATTAAATTCCTCGAGAATGCTTTTGTCCTGTCATTAGGGAACTGTCAAATTATTATGAAGAGAGTTTTCCACCTTCCTCTCTATACTATAAACTCCACTTTCTGTAATTCATTCAGATGATAAATTACGTTTGACATTAATGAAACAACTTAAACCTTGAGAGATGATTTGCATCACAATTGGTTTGATGTCAAATAAGCGCCATGCTTGTCAAGTTTAAAGTAATGGCAATCTCAACCATGCAGTGACGACTTATGCTTTCAAGTTTTGTGCCAATAGAGGCCATAGATTTATGCCGATGATAATGAATCAAGTGTGCTAAGTCAAGCCATGGGAAGACAAGTTTTTTTCTGGCACAATACCTCACAAAAGATAAAAAGTAAAAAGAAATTTTTTTGTTTAAAGAACAAACCATGTAAAGCGACTCTTGCATTAGAAAAGAGAATATGCATCCAAAAGGACTGAAAGCATTGATAGACTGTTTAAAACGGTGACAAGGGACAGAGTTACCTTGCTGATCATCATTGTCAATAGTTCAAAGCCCAAACAGATGGCATACAATGGGAAGTGGTCACCGGCATCATTCTTCGCCAAAACTTTGTGCAAACAACGGACAAAGAGTACATCTAAAAATTGCAAAGCAAAAAGGTACAGGACACTCATTGAAAGCATATAAAAACGAACTATTCTCTCCCAAGGCAGTGAGAACGCTCGTGTGTCTTGAAGCAATGTAATAAAAAGTTTTTGAATGAAAAATAGCACATTATTCTAGGAAAACTAACTATAGACAAACTCAATTGCATGAAAACAGTCAATACACGATTGATGAAGCTCTGCCTCCAACCAATAAATAGAAACACAACTTCTTAGAAATATTTAGGGGTATCAATCATAACAGTACCTTGAAAATTGCCTTCACAGTCTCATAATACAATCCGGTTTTAGCCTACCCTCCAGTAAAGAGCACTACATTGACCATGTTGAGCTTCTGCATTTTGACCAAATATCAGCATTTAGAAATGAAAAACAAAGTGGTGGTTGTCTAAGAAAAATCAAGGCCATAAAATCTATATGAACATAACTCGAATGAAACCACACTCCTCCAACATTATACACATCACTCATGTAAAACTCCTCGAAGAGGGTATGTAGAGCATTAACTCCTCTAATCCACACATGTGAGAGAGGATGCACGTGTTGCTTGCATGCCATGAAGAAACACAATTTGTCTCTGACGATCACTTTTCGACCATTAAGAAATGGAGCATGCTAAATCCCCCCTCTTTCACAACAATTTTCGCCGAGCTAGGCATAGATAATACAATTAATCCATCCCAAACATCATTTTGTCATAGTCATAACAATCTAGTGATCTCTCCTCATAAAGTTACGTTTAGATCTGTGTTTCCGTGGACGGCTTCACTCGGAGTTGCAAAGGAAGTGTGTTATGCTTTACTCTCTAATTTTACGAGCAAGAGGTGTACAATTTTCAAGGATTGCAAGGTCATTAAGCCCATGCCTGCCCACAGCCCAAAAATCTCCAGTAGCATCTAATGCCATGGATCCAGTATGATGATCAATCTTGGGTGATATACTCCTTGTTGAGACAGCCACCACAGTCAAGCTCAAAGCAGATACTCTTGTTCCACTTATTTGACTCAACCAAAAAGAATGCCAGACGTGGGTGTTGCTAATAGCTAACTGTGGCATGTCTCTCAATGGCATGTTTTCTGTACTTAGTGTGGCATGAGAAGTCAGAAAGGACTAAGGAGACCCGGGGCTTGGTTTAAAAGATGCAGATTGGTCAAATTGAGTGAGGAAAAATATTCAAATAACCTCCTTTAATTAGACAAGCTCTAAAGGCTTTAAGGATGAGGGAAAAGCAGATTGGGAGGAGCCATCAATCAAGCTTCCATCTTTGCCTAATTGTGACAGAAGGAAATGCCACTCTAACTGCGTAAGATATTTACGAATCAGTCTAGCTAAGCTCTCCATAAGCAGGTATAAACCTAAATTATATTAGTGTGAACTTCTACCTGAAGAAAGGTCATGTAAAAAAATATTGCAGAACGAAAACAACCCAAAGAAGAAGAACAAACCTGCTCGTGGTGTCAGCAGCTCCGTCATCATTAGATTTGCCAACCATAGTAAGTTTGCTTTCTTCAATTCTTCCTCACCCTCCCAGCCCACTTCGGTTACTGCAAAGAAAATGCACTCAAGAACATGTAGAGGTAAACCTGAGGACACCTCTTACTGATGGATAACATACAAAAAACTCATGACGTTCAGGTAATGCCTATTTGCCTTGTAAGTGGTTCTTGTGGTGTGATTGAGTTTGTAACATAGAATTGGTGACTCATGTATCTCCTTCGGATAAACAAAAAAATTATTGTTTTGAGCAAAACCTTCACAAACTTAATGTGGTCACAACCAAGAAAATCCTTATAAACTACTACTATCATGATACATTTTTCAAAACGTGAGCAGAGGCAATTGTGCCCACTTTCTATTGAGTAATCCGTCCCCTTCCTATCAAACCCCAAAATATTTACAGAAAAATAGCACGCTAAGTACATATGTGATCCATAAATAAGCATCAAGTTACCTTCTCTCCCATGCTCATCGGTTCTAGTCTTCAAAACCTTTCGCTTCTTCAGTGAGGTTGATGCAGGATTCGTCACTTTATTATTTACATCCTTGGAGGAACCATGATTTTGGCCCTTCAAAGAGCACATCCCAATGTTTGGCGGCTGGTGGTGTTCTTCCGCTCTCACTTTTATTTCATCAAATTCCATTTTATCTTCCTCGCATTTCTTCTCAGAAACCAACTCCTCGGCACTCTCTTTTGAAGCGAGGATAGACTGGGCTTTTGGGAAATCGGGTGATGCCAAATTGACTCCATCTTCATTCTCATCTTCTTCATCCGAGAAATCAAATACAACTCTTCTTTTTCTACCGCCTTCAGTATTGGTGGAGGTTCTCTTAACATTGACATCTTGACCCTCATCATCGCTGTTCAGTTATGCTGCCTCATGTGCACAGATTTGAGCTTCTGCACTAACTGATGAAGAAATTACTGTAATGGTCCTTATCAAGAAATCTTTTACAAGACTTGAGAGGATTAAAGCAAGCTTTTGAAAGGGACGAATGGGTTATAGGAACCAACCAGTGGAACTTGGAGCAGAGCTGCTATTTTCTGCTAGTTTTAATATTCAATCGTAATTTCGTGACATAATTTTAAAATTTCTAAAGCACTTTTGCTGAAGGAGAAATGGCACGGAATAAAGGAAATTGCACTTTAGCGATCCTTTACACGAACAGCTTCCGCTGATCGAAGGCTCTCAAGCTCAAGTTTGGACAGCTCCGATTGGCTTCTGCATTCGTCTCTCCTCTCGGACTCAGCTTCTTCCGTTCTCAAGTTATTCTCTTTCTCTCTGCTTGATTCTGAATTTAGCTGTTCCTTTTTTGGTTAATTGTCGTGTGTTTCACCGTCTATTAGCCCCAGATGTAAACTGCCATTTGCTTGGTTAAGTGGGCGTTGATTTTGTGCCAATTTGACCATTTTCTACCCTTAGAAGTACTCCAATTGCCTGAGAAGTTCCACTTTTTAGAGTCTCTTTCAGTTTTGTTTTGTCACTTTGCTTTGCAGATTGATGGTTCATGTCGTAACATCATGAAGTTCCAAAGAAGAAATTAGTCAAGATTAAGCCTCTAACCTTCGGTAAATGTCTCATTCCATCTTATGGGGTATGTCTGAAAGTTCCTTCTCTTTTTTTCTTCTTTTTTTCTTTTGGGGTATGAGACCAAGTTTATTCAGCAAATCATTGGAGAAGTTGAAAATAAATTGGGTCCTCGACTATCCTATGTTGTAAGCGATCTCGTGGGAATGCATTCCCGTGTTGCAAATGTAGTTGAATGTTTATGCTTGGACAAGAGTGATGTACATAGTATTGGCATGTGGGGGAATGAGTGGCATAGGCAAAACAACTATTGCACAAATAGTTTATGACAAAATCCGTGGCCAATTTGATGATGAATGTTGTTTTCTTGCCAATATCAAAGAAATTTCAAAAAAGAATGGTTTGGTATATCTACAAAACCAGTTTCTTGGCAATATTCTCCAAGACGACAATTTGAGAATCGGGGATGATCACAGAGGAGCGAACATGATAAAAGAACGACTACAACATAAAAAAGTTCTCGTTATACTTGATGCCATGGATGAAAATGAGCAGTTGGAAAAATTAGCAGGAGGTTTGGATTGGTTTGGAAAATTATAATGAAAACATAGGTTTTGATTTTTCTAAAGTCATGTGATTTGGCTGTGCAAACCTACGATTCCTATAAATGACCATAATTGCAATTAGTAATGCCGTGCCATTCCTATCAATACCCTGAGGCCAAACAAGAAAAACAAGAGAGAGTAAGATGCCCCCTTTTGATTAGGCATCACCCTCAAAGCACGAGATCAGTCCTCACGTGAGGTGTGGTCCGGCTAATCAAAGCAAAGTCCATTTACCACAAAAGGAATAAAGAAATGAAAATCATTCATTTTTGCAATTCGGACAACCCCCGCACGTAACTCACGCAAAGTTCAAAAACATCGACCGCCCCTAATTCAATTCAAACCTATCCTTATTTTATAATCTTTGACGTGGTTGTCGAACATGGTGGTTGAGGCAACTTTGTTAATGGAGAGAGACAGAGACCGTGTCAATTCAACGCTTCTAAAGGCGTCGTCATCGATGAACCAACTCTCTACCGACGGCCGAGTGATGTCAACTGTTGGCTGGGTCCACTTCATGTGGGCCCAGCTAACATTAAAACAAAAGAAACATTTAAAAAGAAGAAGAAGAAGAAAAAAAGTCAAAAGTCAAAAGTCAAAAGTCAAAAGTCAAAAGTCAAAAGTCAAAAGAAGAAAATAGAGAGAAGGCGTGAGACGGTGATCTCACCGAAAGCACGCGTAGAAGAAAATACAAAGAGGGCTGAATCTTTGCGACCCCCCACTTCAAGGTTAAACATTGACGGAATCGGCTCAAATTTGTGTACGTTGCTCGTGAGATCGAGAATTACAAGTTTCTGGAAAGAAATTGATCTTGGATTGGGTTTAGTTCCCAGTGAATTGTTGTCCCCGATTCTCTCCAATAGTATATATATATATATAGATCTTCTTGAAATAATAGCCTTAACATAGACGAAGAATGCTGCTTGGGAGTTAACTTGGAGTGATCCCCGAGCTGTCATTCCTTCACGAAAAAGACCTGGAATGGAGGGACCCAAGCAGGTTGAGGTTTCGAATAGCTGGAGCTACCGTGATAGACTCGGCTTCAAGATGGACATCCTTCTAAGGCTTCAGCTAAAAGGGAGAGGAAAGACGAAGAAGCGTCCAAGACCGTGAACTGCTATCATCTCACCTGCGAGTACTATGAACCAAACGCTTTGACAGGTGACTCTGCCCTGGAAGTGAATGATGAGTTGACAAGGGGGTTTACCCATCGAGGAGCTGCATTGCCATGCAGGATTATACTCGTGACGGATGCTTTGCCCTGCCATCAGTTAAAATTGATCACTTGAGTTCGTGGAAGAAAAGTGTTCCCTTATAGACATCCTAATACACATATCGTAGTTCCATTTAGGATCATTTAAGGCCTATAATCACGACGAATCCCTCCCCCCACCCAGGGCGCCAGACGTCGGCGTTCCGCGCCCTGAGAAACGGGATCTACTTCGGTGCCGCGCTGGTAATTCAGCAAATGATACTGGTAAGTTTCAAACAACTTCGATAAACCAGAAAATGACCAGTAGCTTTGCTCCCCCGGTCAAGCGTTTGTAACTTATCAGACAGCTTTTTGACAAGTACCAAGACCTATTTACGCTTAAAAAATTGCCAACTGATTTTAATAGTCTACCGACGTTTATTTTCATAACTTACCAATGCCGTGAAGGTTACTAATTTTTCAACGCAATTGCCAGCCTTGATTTGATTATTGTATCAACATTTGACATAGTAAGATACCAATTAATTTTACTCACATACCAACTCTTTTTTTTTTTGATATCTTGCTGAGGTTGGAAAAGTATTGCCATTTGCGGTTGGTAGAATATAACAACATCTATTATTGCGACTTCCTATGCCATTGAAGTTTCTGGCTTTTATTGGTAATTATCAACATTAATTAGATTGAGATATGGACTAATTTTACCCGCTCACCAACAATCTCGATTACATACGATCGCGACTTTTAGAAGAAAACATTGTGTAGAATAAAGGAAATTACATTTAGCTTCACATGGCCGCGAAAGAGTATGAAGTAGCATTACAAATTTAATGATCGCCAACACAAAAAACAGTCATCTTTCTGGGGAGTTTCACTTGAGCAATCCTTCATAAGAATAGCTTCCGCTGATCGTGGTTTCTCAATTCGAGCCTTGACACGTTCGACCGGCTTCTGCATTCATCTCTTCGCTCGGACTCAAGCTTCTTCGATTCTCAAGGTTTTCTCTATCCTCTGCTTGATTCTAAATTTAGCCGTTCCTTGTTTGTCAATTATTATATGTATTTCACCGTTTCTTTGCTCCAGATGTGTAAAAAACTGCCATTTCCTTTAGTTATCTTCTTCCAGAAATTTTCATAACGTTAAAGGTGAGTTGATTTTTGCCAATTCGACCTTTTTCTGCCCTTAGAAGTGCCCTGACCCAATCCAATTGCCTAAGAAGTTCCACTTCTTAGAGTTTCTTTCACTATTGTTTTGTCAATTTTTCTTCTCCTATTTTTCTGTGTTCATACATCTTTGCAAATTGATGGTTCATGTCATAACATAACATCCTGAGGTTCCCAAATAAGAAATTAATCGAGATTAAGCCTCTAACTTCGGTAAATCTCACATTCTTCTTCCAGGGGATGTCTGAAACTCTCTCCTTGCTCTCTTTTTCTATATATATTTTTGGGTGATATACAAGCAAAGGGCATTTACTTGTACTCATTAATCTCCTTCTGCCCTAGAATGGAGTACGAGATCGGACGCAGTGCCTCTATATAACCCCATAAAATCTCCTCATCTTTGTTGAATTGCCAACACAACCGAATTTATTTCTGAGGACTCCTATAAGGATAGGCTGCATTCATTTCTCTTGTCTTTACAAAATTTGTCCAAGAAGATATGGCATCTTTCCCAAGGCCAGAAAACCAACAGAGTCGATTCAAGTATGATGTCTTCTTGAGTTTCAGAGGTGAGGATACTCGCAAAAACTTTGTTGACCATCTGAAATATCATCTACGGCGAAGAGGAATTGTGGCCTTTAAAGATGATCATGACCGAGATCTACCAAGGGGAAAACGCATTAAACCAGAAATATTGGGGGCAATAGAGAAGTCAAAATATGTACTTCTGATTTTTTCTAAAAACTATGCTTCTTCTACTTGGTGCTTGGAAGAAGTTGCTAAGGCTGTGGAGTGCAAGGATGTCAATGATGGATCGGTCATACCAATCTTCTATAGGGTCAATCCATCCGACATACGGAAACTGAGGGGAAACTTTGGGAGAGGCTTTGCTAAAATTGAGGAAGCTTATTCGGGCGACAAGAGAGACATAAAGAGGTGGAAGGATGCACTAAGAAAAGTAGCTGATCTCGCCGGAATAGAATTGAAAGATGGGTAGGCTTCTCTTCCACTAAATTGGAATGATTTGTTTTCTTTAAGTTTTGCATGCCACGAATGTCATGACCATCATATTTTGTATTATGTTGGTCCATCTGAACCAGAACACACTCCAAAACTACACGATCTCAATGCTCGCTGGGGAACTAATCATATGCATTTCTTCGTTGCAGATATGAGATCCAATTTATTGAGCAAATCATGGGAGAACTTGATAATAAACTAGGTCCTAGGTTGTCCTATGTTGTAGGCGATCTTGTGGGAATGCATTCCCGTGTTGCAAAGGTAGTAGAATGTTTACGCTTGGGCAAGAGTGGTGCACACAGTATTGGCATATGGGGAATGGGTGGCATGGGCAAAACAACTGTTGCACGAGCAGTTTTTGACAAAATCCATGGCCAATTTGATGATGGATGTTGTTTTCTTGCTAATGTTAGAGAAATTTCAAAAAAGAATGGTCCAATATATCTACAAAACCAGTTTCTCAGTGATATTCTCCAAGATGACAATTTGAGAATCAAGGATGATCACAGAGGAACAAACATGATAAAAGAACGGCTACAACATAAAAAAGTTCTCATTATACTTGATGACGTGGATGAAAAGGAGCAATTGGAAAAATTAGTAGGAGGTGTTGATTGGTTTGGACGTGGGAGTAGGATCATTATAACAACTAGAGATGAACATTTGCTTCTCCATTATGGAGTAAATTACATATATAAGGTGGACAAACTATCCTTTGGTGAGGCTCTCCAACTTTTTTGTTTGAAAGCTTTTAGACGTAACCATCCTCCAGCAGAGTTCAAGGAGCTCATGAAACACGTTATTGGATATGCTGATGGCCTTCCTCTAGCCCTTGATGTCTTAGGTTCTTTTTTGGCTTGCAAGAGCTTGATGCAATGGAAGAGTGCACTAGCGAGACTCAAAGAATGTCCAGAAGGGAAAATTTTTGACCGGCTTAAGTTAAGTTATGATGGATTACAGCAAAAAGAGAAGGAGATTTTCCTAGATATTGCCTGTTTTTTCAAGGGAAAGGAGAAACCTTACGTTACAGAAGTTCTGGACAATTGCAGCTTGTATGCAGATGTTGGAATCGAAGTCCTTGTCAATAGAGCTCTTATCCAAATTGTGGGCAACAAATTGTGGATGCATGATTTGCTACAAGAGATGGCTTGGGAAATTGTTCGTCGAGAGTCTCCTGAAGAGCCAGGAGAACGAAGTCGAGTCTGGCTTTTTGAGGATGTATGCCATATTCTGTCAAAAAACTCAGTGAGTATTTGCAAAATTAATTTGCAAGCATGCTTATTTGATATAGGAAAAAAAAAACAACTTGCTAGTCATGTATTGACACTCTATGATTTGTTTATCAGGGAACTAGAAAAGTCAAAGCCATAGTCTTGCAATCTGAGGACCATAAAACAGTGCGCTTGAATGGAGAGTCCTTCACAAACATGACTAACTTAAGATTGCTTGACATTCGTGCCATCCACCTCTCTTTTAAGGTCAAGCACCTTTCAAATGAACTATGCCTGCTAAGATGGGACAACTACAATCTTAAATCATTTCCACCAAGTTTTCTTCCAAAGAACCTTGTCGAACTCCATATGCAGGATAGCCTCCTTTGCAGCCTCTGGAGAGGGAAAAAGGTTGGAATTAGTACTCATGCATGTGTATGCTTCATTTGATGCTTTATTATATTTAACAAGCTAATAAAATTGTTCAATCGATTTTTTTCTAGATGCAGGTCTTAGAGAGGTTAAAAGTTATCAACCTCAATGGTTCCAAATTATTTGTGGAGACTCCAAACTTCATATATGTCCCAAATCTAGAGAGGCTAATTCTCAAAGGTTGCAAAGTATTATCTCAGGTTCATCCTTCAATTGGAAATCTAGAAAGACTCAGTCTACTTGACTTGGGTGACTGTGAAAACCTCACGAGACTTCCAGATAGTGTAGGTAATCTAAAAGCTCTTAGAGTTCTTAATATGTGTGGATGTTCAAATCTTGAAGAGCTGCCTAAGAGCATCGAGGGCTTAGAGGGCTTAGAGGAGCTTGATATTAGTGAAAGTGCCATAACACACCTCCCATCTAACTTGACATTCTTACAAAATCTGAAAAAGTTACACTTTCATGTCAGTAAAAGGAGGCCACAAAATTCTTGGAGGACACTGACGCGTACGTTGAGAAGAGCTCTCAACTCTAGACGTCCGCGGTTGCCTTCATTTTTAGGGCTATCCTCTTTGACAGAGTTGGATCTGAGTGGCTGTAGTCTTCTGGAAGGAGAAATTCCCCATGATATTGATTGCTTACCCTCCTTGAGGTCTTTAGACCTAGCCAAAAACTTTTTTACCACCATAACTGCAAGTATTGAACGTATCTCTGGCCTGGAATTTCTCATATTAAATTATTGCAAAAATCTTGAAGTGTTACCAAGACTTCCAGAAAGCACAATGGTTGTGGTGGCTGAGAAGTGCCTCAGATTGGAAAGGATATCAAACCCATTCATTATATGCACAGTACCTGACTCGGGGTTTTGCTTCATTAACTGTTCTAATTGGCTTTTACAAGATCTTGATTTAACTTTGCAACAAAAGTACTCCTTGTCGTTGCTTCGTTACATTGTTTACCATTCCAAGAAAATGTTTTCGGGAACTTATATGGTGTCTCCATGTCTACAATGTGAAATACCTGAGTGGTTTAGCTACCAGGGATTTGGACCTTTGTTGAGCATAGACATGTCCCCTAATTGGCATGACAATAGCTGGAGAGGATTTGCCATCTGCGCCTCTTTTAAACAAATCAATTGCAGCTCCCGTCAAGACTTGGAAAATGCCCACTTCATTTTCTGTGGGTTCTATGCTGATGGAAATCAGCTAGGTCCCTTATTTAAGTTTCCCATCAGATTTGTCAATTCAGGTTGTCTTTGGCTAGGTTATGTATCGAGTACCCAATTTCCACGTGATACAAATTGGGATACCATGTCAAATCACATTGTCGTTTCATTTACGATCACCAACCCTGGGTTAAAGGTTAAAAAGTGTGGTGTTCATCTGGTTTACGAGCAATGTATAAGAGAGTTTGATAATCTTTTAGTCTGGTGGTGTAGCTCATCGCCTAGGAATTGGGATAGAATCTACCATGAGCTTCAAACACCAAGGGAGGTAAATTGTGCCGTCAAATATTCCATTGATCCGGACCTGTACAAAGTGAATGAAGGTGTAATGAGCTGTGGGGTCTTTGAGGTTCGGTCCCACCCGTTAAATGGAGGTCGTTTACTCATGGAGTATCTATATGTCATTTGGCATCGTTCAAGACTTGGACAACTGTCAGTTCATGATTTCAAAAGATGGTAATCACTACTAGATTTGATCAATTGGCGGGGCTTGCATTAGACCTTTTGAAATCCAAATAGACTATGAAAATTCATGCTAATCCTAACCTAAAAATCTAGAATATCGGCACCGGCACCAAAATCTCCAAAATAATTAGGAGAAATATTTTTGCTGGCTTTTGTATTTTGTTTTCTCACCATAACAAAATCTTTCTTACAGGTACTTGAAGAAACGTCAAATGTGGTCGGCATTAATTGTTTGAAGAAACGTCACCCTAATGAGCTTTTTCTGTAAACCTTATGGATTATTAAATCCTTGCACGCCATTAATTTTTCTTTCATTATGTGAGGCCATGCTTGTACCTTTTTTTTTTCAAGAGTAGGAGAATTTAAATATGGCGAGTTCTTCCATCTCTTTCTTTAGCTTTTGTATTTACCCTCTTTTTCCTTTGCATGCTCTTCATGGGAGATTGATCTATCTATGGAATCATCTCTTTCTAGATTTGCTCCATAATTTTTCATCTACACAAATCTCCAATTGCCTCTAGATTTGCACACTAGTATAGGGATGATTTGTAACTAAAGAATTTCCATTCATAAAGTTTGATTGCCAACAAAATTTTACAAGCGAATCATTCATATAAAAATATTCATCTCAAATAAAGTTGTATAATTCATATCACTAAATAATGATGGACATGTTAATGATCCATTACTACTGTCCAATGTTTAAAAACTCAAAAACATGTCGTAATCACCATCGGTTGCAGCTGGCATCTTCTTACCCCGTCTAATAACATGGACTGATGTTACCTACGACATAGATTTCATTAGGAAATCGTAAGATTCAGGGACATAATCATTATGTAGGAGAGATGGCCGAGTGGTTCAAGGCGTAGCATTGGAGATTATTACAAGAGCATACTGGATGTCATTGAGCAACCGTCATCTTGAACTTGGCAGCTACCGTTTGTTTATGTCCACTCTTTTGAAGATCGATATTAATTCAAAGATGAGTGCCATTGTTGAGAATGTCTTGAGTTTGAGCCAAGATACCCCATCCGAATAATTTTTAAAGTTTTATTGGTTTTCTAAATTGAGTAGGTTTCCTGTAATGGAATTTTATGTTTTGATAAAAATATTAAATGAATATGAGATGGAATTCTACTTGATTATTACGCAATAAGAGGCATGTTTGAATATTCTCTATGTGAATTTTCTGAATGAGTTCTTTGTGAAAAAATGTGAGATAACAATTAACGATTTATTTTGATTGAGATTAGAGGCCGGAAAACACTTGAGTGATCAAACAATGCCAAATTCTATACTTTTTGGATTCATAGTGGATTTCTGGGCAATTAGCTCTTTTTATGAAGTATGTATTGACATTCAAACCGAACCATATAAATCTCTTATGTTATTATTATTCTTTGTCGAGTTGTCTTGTAATATCTTTTTCTTGCGTTAAACTTCAGTTATTTTCACAATAGAGTTGTCGCAAACCTCCAGAGGTGAGATCTCTAAAGGAGGTGGCTTGAGTGATTGTACTCACAAGGGGGCGCCTACGATTAGCATTGGTTCTCTAGAGCTTTATCGTTTATAACTTGATTTTCTTTTTAATTACTTAGTTTAATTCACTTAGAAGCTGCCACTCACATATAATGGATCAGTTATGAGCCATGTAAGGCAAGGGAGTCACCCTTACTACTACAAATAAGAGATTCACAAGTCTAGAAACTTGGTTACTCTATATGAAATTTAGCGTTCTTTTGGTGCCTCATCTCTTTTATGAAAACAATTTGCATGTGATTTCTTCAATTATGTTTTGTAAGTCCCAACACATATAAATGATATTATGCATGGGTGCTCAAGCAATAAAAATTCAACCAAGCAAAAATGATAAATAAAGAATGAGGAAAATAAAGACAAGAGCCTTATAATGTAAAATTTAAATAAGGCATTGTTATTAACTCTCATAGGATTCTAAAGAGCCATGTGCACAAAACGTGGCTAATATTAATATTCAATCTAATTCATTTTGCAATCAATCAAAGAAATTATTGGCAGCTATCATCCATTAAATTTTCTAGTAATATTCCGCCAGCTTTTGTGTCATGTGCATTTATGCCTTCAGTTCTATTTATTTTGTAAAAATAAATGATTTGCAACACAGTTTCCTAAAATTGATTCCTTATATCGTTTATAAAAATAAGGGAAAATTTCAATTAAAGGCCTGAAGTGGAACCGTTTTATCAAAAAAGGACTTAAAGTGAAGATTGTATTAAATAAGGGTCCGAAGTGACCGATTTAGTCTCGAATAAGGGTTTCAACTTGAAAGCCAATCAAATCTTATTTGTGGCTAGGGGTATTTTCGTCTAAAGACTTTTTTTTTCCTTTTTGTTTTTCTTTTCTTTCTTTTTTCATCTTGCTCACCTTCTTCTTGACAAATGCATCAGACTCCTCACACATGAGCTTGCACAAGTGCAAAACAATTTGAACAATTTATGAAAAGAAGAAAACAAAAAGATATTCGAGAAGTTATGCATAACATTCATAAACGCAACTTGCATTGAGGTGGAATATGTGGCTTCTTGAGAGGGTCCAATTGTGTTGTGCATGTTGGTTATTTTCAAAGGCTATTGAATTATTCTGACCCGTGATTGAAGATACTCGCCTTTAGTGGCGATTCGAATCAAATAGCACTCAATCTAAAAAACGAATGACTCTGGTCTACACATGTTCAAACAAATTTGCCTCTCTAACTCTAAAATATTATCTACACAGATTTGAGAGAGAACAACAAGATGAAAAAAGTGCAAAATCGCTCAGAAATTCCCAAAACCACGTATTTTACTAAACAAATCAATGCACATGAGTATCACAGAGATTCCTTAAAAACCTCTAATAAATTTGGCTAAGGCACTTCAATTTGGCTTCTCCTTACTAAGATCGATCATAGCTTGCGTGAGCACCGATTTGAATTCAAGCATCGACGACAACGAGGGCAACAAGCTAATGGCTTACACCTCATCATGCTTCGTGCTTGACCACGACCACAAGATGTGGGGATCGAATCGAGCCGAGCATCACATCTTAGTCCACTCGTAATCGATCTAGGGCTTGGATTGACCTCCATCTTTCAACAAAGGTACTGGAATTGCTGTTGAGGGCAATGATGGATGAGGTTGAGGGCATTGATGGCTAATTCGGCAAGGAAGATAGAGATGGACTTTGGAGAATGCGATCTAAAGAGTGAAAAAGGCGAAGGCACGATGATGATGAAGAAAAGAAAGAGAAGGAGAAAATAAATTAAAAAAAGAAGAAAAAAAAGTCTTTAGATGAAAATACCCCTAGATGCAAATAAGATTTGGTTGGCTTTTAAGTTGAGGCCCTTATTTGAAACTAAGTTGGTCACTTTAGGTTCTTGTTTGAGACAATGTCCATTTTGGGCGCTTTTTTGAGAAAACGATTCCACTTTAGGCCTTTAATTGAAATTTTCCCTAAAAATAATAAACAAATGAATGAAAAATATTTTTATCGTCCATGAAAATTATCAAACATAAATTGTTGTATATAATGATAACATTTTAACATTTTCCCTCAACTAATTATTTCATGTGATGCAAGCAATTAGTTTTAGAAATATATTTTCTAAATCAATTATTTAATGCAAAAAAAAAAAAAACGAAGCTTTACAAATAGTTAATTTCATTTATTTTTATCGTAAAAACAAAATCTTCCTTATAATTTATTTTAAAATCAAAAGTTTCTACTTCTTTCAAATAAAATACTATTAATCTTTCCGTTGAACTATTTCACTATTGATGGATATTTGTTGTTGATGTGAACCCTCTACCTAAATACCGAGTTAACTAAGCAATACAAAAATTAAAAATAAACAAAATGCTAACCCATCTTCCCGAAAAAACAAAATCCATGCCCTAAATTACCCGCGTCCTAAACCTCCCCCACCACCGGTCCCCGCTCTCCACCATCATCAACCATCAACCCTGTGCCTTGGACCACCCTACCAACACTCGCTGCGGTCCCTCGGATCCAAGCAGTGAGCGGCAATGGATGCTGTGGGGTCAAGGCTATAAGTGCCTCAAGCTCGAATGGCCATGGATGCCTCAAGCTCGAGCAGATAGTGGCCATGGCAATGTCACAACCTCGGGCAGCAAGCAGCCATAAATGTTGCTAGCTTGAGCTCAAGTGGATCATGGCCATGGATGCTGCGAGCTCGAGCAGATTGTGGCCATGACAGATCGTCTCCATTGATGCCAGCAGATCATGGCCAGTGAGCGACCATAGCTGCGAGATGTGATAAGGGAGAGGGAGAGGGAAGAGAGAGTCGCTTTCTCTTCCTCGAGATCTTGGTCTTAGCTCGCAGCAAAAGCAGTCCCTGTTTTTGGTTCGTTACACCATTTACTCTTCCACAGAACCACTAACTGTAGCGTAGCTTCTCTGGTTCGCTCCAGAACGTGGTGCACCCGAATGGTTTAGTTACCGCAATGCCGGACATTTCATGGGCATTGACATACCTTCGAACGACCACGAGTCCTCGATGGGGCACTGGATATCCCCCACTCCGGGATATCAGTTCTACACAAGTGCACATCAGTTAGGTCCTACATTTTTTTGTTAAGCTACAGATTGCCTTTGGTCTCCTCAGATGACATAAATTGGCATGTCATTGGTCTCCAGATACTACAGATTGGCAGGAAATGTCGAGCCATACTGATGCTGTGTTCAAGATCTCCAACCTCAGGTTAATCGTGGCCTGAGTGCGGCGTTGAACTGCTAAACATCTTCCCTGCTTAATTGAATCGTTGCTCTTTTGACTCGTTTCCCTCTATTGCCGAGAAAACCAGTTACTGAATTCATCTTGACCACATACGAACTACGAGTGCCCACACATGACTAAAGCTTTGAAGCATAAGCAAATAGATAGACATCCTAGATCGTCCATTAATTGACTTATTAGGACACGAAGTCATCAATTAGTTTACAGGCAACAAACCAAGCACAGTTCATGCTCAGATAAACCAAGGAGAATGTTTAACAATTGCCATTAGTTTCTGCTAAAGTAATGTCCACATACCCCATAATCTCATTTACATAAAGAGCAAATTTCTGATCCCGAGCAATTCGGTACAATGCTTTCTTCCGCATGAGAGACTTGATGCCGTGAAAAATGTTGACTTCACAGTCATGAAAGATATAAACCTCATCATATCCCCTCCTATTGTCATTCAAATGTAACACTTCGGTCAGAAAATCACAAATCATGAGCAAAACTGATGAAGAAATGCAATGAATAGATAGCATCAGAGCTTACCCTGCTTTCCCGCAATAGGTGGGACTGTAATTATATATCAGATTGTTGAGCACTTTTCGGGCAGAAGCCCAGTTTACAGACTTCCAAGCCTCACCACAGGATAACAAGTGCGACTTAGAAGTTTTCTCCCTTCAAACCGAGTGAAAGTTTTTACCATAAGCACAGTTCATGTAACCATAATCATGTATAATATATGATAGTTTAAGAACTTTGACAAGGAAATTTCAAACGCAACTTGCTTTGCAGCATAAAATTACTGAACAAATGCTGACCTGACAAAGAAGTTGGCTATATGCTGTATAACTTGAATGGCATCATCTAAGTTTACCTCAAGGCAGTAAGTCTAAACATACTTCACAGAATGGGGAGGTGGAAAACATGATCCCAAGAACAATCATTGATTTCGCTCCCTAAGATAATTTAAGCAAATGAGTCATGTTTAAGTCAAAGCCATACAAAAAATAAAAATAAAAGGATCATGTTCTCTATAACATGATAAACTCAAATTGCCTAGTCTCCAAATTTTGCCTAACCAATTCTGCAAGACTCGGGCAAGTTGTGGCACAAGCTCTTCACTGAAGAAATCAAAAACCACAAAATCAGGAGGCATCGCAAGAAACTAGTATTGATCAATATGCGTTAGAATCTACAACGGCAAGAAGTCAATTTCTACGCGCGTCATGAATCTTATTATTTTTCTCCTGACAACGGGAAATACATCAAAAACCAGTTACCGATATGCGCGCGTCGTGAGAATCTTCTTAAAAACGGAGGGATATTGGAGGGGGAACAAAACACTCACGTATCGACACGAGAGAGAGATCGAAGACGACGAAAAAGAAAAAATTACGAGATCGAAAATCGAAAGAGGGAAAGAAAGTCGAACGATGCCACTTGCAGCTTATCGGAAACGAGGGCCGCGATCTCGTCGGCGATCCCTAGGGTTTCGGCCTGCCTGGCATATCTTTGATCCGAAGCTCCGATCAAAACGGGGAGGTTGTCCTTCTGACCGATGATTTCGCGCGGCACCTTGAAGAAGAATCCGATTGCGCCTTCCCCTGCTAGGGCTCAATCCCGATCCAATTTTCCCGCCATTTCTGTGCGGCGTCCCGGGGAATTATTTCGGGTGGAGGGCTTTTATAGTGCGCGCTCAGCATGAAAGCATATCTGGAAATAGAAAAAACCAGGTTCTTGTATTTTTCACGCTGAGAATCCATACGAAAATTTATAACGATAATGAAATCGTTGTTGTGATTCGTCGAGAATACGAAATAAATCCACCTAGGCCTATTATCTAATATCTATCTAACTATTAATCGAAAAAATAATTTATGCTTTGTGTCAATTGACTGCCGATAAACTTTGATTTGATTATTCAACTCCACGTTTTACAATTTTATTATCTTAATCCCACTTCTGACCATGAAACCTACTCATTTTAGTAACTTCTCTGCATTTAAAAACTTTAAAATCATCTCAATACTACCTTTTCATTTTTGGGGTCAAAATCTATATACTACCCCAATCCACTATTTCATAGTTGCCTCTAGTAGATTATCATTTTTGAATTCAGAAAAAAAAAATCAATTTCATTTCATATCATGCATGTGAACTAATTTATGTTTCGCTTAGCACGTGTCTAGTAACACTAGTTGCATGTAGTGGACTTGTTTAACTCATGTACACTTAATTTGTGTTATGTTCATCTAATGGCCTAGTGTATAAAGTTCACATTCTCATCGGGGTTTGCTTGTGTGGCTCATCAACACTATCCCCTTTATTTGATGTGCAACGTGGTCCATTGCTATCATTCGTTGTCCTCAAAACGTGTTGAGAGCCACACTCTTAGGTCTTCTCAGTTTGGTTTAGTCCCAACCCATTCATGAAATACATCTATCGGAAGGAGTCCTACTCCGATGTCATCCACAACCAGGTGTACCCTTTCTGGTGGGCCAAACCAAGAAAAAGGTAAATGAGTATATAAGGTTGTTGCTATTTGCAATGATTAATAAATAAGTTTCCCTTGTAAAGTATGTTTAAGAAGTGTTAAGATGACCCTTCATCAAAATACATAGGTACTTTGCTAATTGGTCATACTCTTTCATGGAGAAAACTTTGTCTGATGAATTATTGACGGGTTATAAATTAGCCATTACCTACATTTATTTTTAATTAAGTTGACATATGATTGATATCCATATCTTGAAAGTAATCAATTAAATGCTTGGTTAGAAATTTTTTTCCTAGAATAATAGAAAAAACACTACCATTTTATTAACAAGTAGATGTGATCATTGGGTTGAGCGTGCATTATATAATTTCAATAAGCTTGCCCACAATATAGAATTTTTATATAAATGTTATGTTCAATACGGGCTGGGCTTTGTAATGTAAGGGCGTCGCTCTAGCCAATCTATTTTCCTTTTGAGGCGCCTGCTCGTTGATCGCCTTTACTAATCTGACCGGTAATTGAGGAAGAAATATTGCATGGTCTACAAATGCTATGGACCAGACCCATCTCTACCGTTAATCATATGGGTCCAGTGGTAGGTCCTACTCAATTAATGACGGGGGATGATAATGGTTCATAGAACTTACGAACCATGCAATAACTTCTCCATGTTAAGGAGGTTGGACAAACAATTTTACTCGAGCAGCCACAATCACCATTTGCCACTCGGAATGTGGACACATCATAAGGCCGGCCCCGCGTTCACATGATCGAAATCATGTTCAGACGAAGAAAAAAAAAGTCTCTTCGGCCTTGGTCAGCATTTACTTCTCCACTTATTAACTTAAAACTTCTAGATTTGATATTTTAACAAATCTAACGGTGCTTAAAGCACCCCCCCCCCTTTTTTTTAAAGGAAAGCTCTTTTCTAGAAAATTGTTTTCCAACTTTCTCGTGTTTGCATAACTTCTTGACCGAAAGCAACATGCTTAGACGGGAGGAAAACGACTACCCCTTCTAACAAGAAGAAAACCATTTTTCTTAAACCACCGAGCAAATGAGAACTAACAATTTTCCTTGAAAATGATTTCCATAGGAAATATTTACTTTTATCATGAGATTTTTGAGCAAAACAAACACATCCGAAAATAAATTTAAAGGAGTAGAAAATGCTTGGAATAGCTAATGCTCCTAACATAAGAACAGATTGTCCTCGGTTGGAGAACATAACTAGGCCCCTTTTTAAATCTAAGACGACTTCTCAAGTTAATTTGCTTAAAAAAGTGATGTGATGAACCAATTCAATGCTTTTGCCTCGTCAAGGACGTCGTTGAATTGTAGCCCGGGCCGAGCATCCTCGGAAGTGAACGAGGTCGGCCGGCTTTGACATTTGAACCCGGCCGTGCCAATTTCCACGCGAACAAATAGTCAGCCACTCGATATCGACCGTCCAATTCTCCTCTCCTTGTTGTTTGGTAGAGGGACGAAGAAGAATTGCAGAAGCGCCAGGAAGAAGAGTCGGTCCCCGGTTCTTGGATGAGCAAATTCCAACTCCCGCGTTCACGACGGCGGGAAAGTAAACGCTGCGAATATACAAATACAATCTCCACATGCGGAGCGCTCCGTGCCGAGCGATGTCAACTGTTGGCTGGGTCCACTTCATGTGGGGCCCAGCCAACATTAAAACAAAAGAAACATAAAAAAAAAAAAAAAAAGGAAGAAAAGTCAAAAGCTAAAAGAAAAAAAAGGGGGTTGTTGCTTCGTGCGTGTGTGCCCGAGAAAGTGGAGAGAGAGAGAGAGAGAAGGCGTGAGACGGTGATCTCACCGAGGGCACGCGGAGAAGAAAAAAGAAAGAAAGCTGAATATTTGCGGTCTCTATTTGAAAAGTCAAACGTTAATGGAATCGGCTTAAGTTTGAATATGTTGTTCGTGAGACCAAAAGCTATGAGTTGATAGGTTTCGCTCATTGAAAACCTCCTCCAAATTCTTTAATTGCGGTTAGGGTTTTTTTACTTTGAATTTGTTGATTCACCTTTTTGGTAAAAAATTGTGGTTGTAATGCTTATGTTGAGCCTCCGGTGTATGACTAGATAAGACTACTTTGTGTATTTTATCATTCTTAGTAATTAGTGGAAGTTTTTGGAAGATATGTGATTTTTCCGACATTGGGTTTTCACATTAAATCATTGGTGTTGTTATTGGCTTTATTCTCTTATCAATTTGGCATTATATTTGCTATTTTGAGGATATATATGACTGGTTGTTGATGAGGCTAAATTGATTTCGATCGGTTTAGTTTCGAGAGAGAAATTGATCTTGGGTTAGGTTTAGTTTGTGGTGAATTATCATCCCCGGTTCTCCCCAAGAGTCTACATATGTATATCTTCTTGAAATAATATACTTAACATAGATGAAGAATAATTCATGCGAGTTGACTCAGAGCGATCCCCGCGCTGTCATTCCTTCACGGAACAGACCTAGAATAGAGGAGACCAAAGCAGGTCGAGGTTCCGAACAGCTGGAGCTACCGCGATAGACTGGCTTCGAGATAGACATCCTTCTAACTCTTCAGCTAAAACGGAGAGGAAAGACGAAGAAGCGTCCACGACGGTGAACTGCTTTCATCTCACCTGCGAGTACTACGAACCAAACGCTTTGATAGGTGACTCGGCCATGGAAGTAAACGATGAGTTGACATGGGTCTTTACCTTTCGAGGATCTGCATTGCCATGCAGGATTATGCTCGTGACAGATGCATTGCCCTGCCATCGTCTGCTTTGTGGAAGAAAAGTGAAGAAAAGTGTGCCAATCATCCATTAGCAGACAAAGCAGACGATCCGGGCCCCTTATAGGCGTCGTCATGGACATATCATAGTTCCATTTAGGATCATTTCAGGCCTATAATCACGACCAATCCCCCTCTCAGATGTCCGCATTCCGCGCCCCGAGCAACGGGATCTAATTCAGTGAGGCGTTGGTAATTTGGTATATGATACTGGTAAGTGTCAAACAACTCCGATAAATCAGAAAATGACCGGTAAGTTTGCTCCGCCTGATCAAGCGTTTGTAACTTATTGACAGGTTTTTGACAAGTACCAAGACCTATATATGCTTTAAAAATTGTCAACTGACTTTAATAGCGTATCGATATTTATTTTTATAACTTGTCAATGCCATGACAATTACTAAATTTTCAAAGCAGTTGCCAGCCTTGATTTGATTATTATATCAACATTTATGTCGTGACAGTTACTAATTTTTCAAAGCAATTGCCGGCCTTGATTTGATTATTGTATCAGCATTTGACATGGTAAGATACCAATTAATATTAGTTACATGCCAACCTTTTTAAAAAAAAAAAAAAAAAATAGGTTTGGAAAAGTATCGCCATTTCTTTATACATCCCAGGGTCAGCGATTGTGATCTAACAACATCTATTATGGCAATTGGTGGAATCTAACATCTATTATTGCAACTTCTGGACACCTTTGAAGTTTCCGGCTTTTACTGGAAATTATTCGACATTAATTAGATTGAGATATCAACTAATTTAGTCGCTCACCAACGATTTCAATGACATTCGAACGCTGATTTTAGAAGAAAAAACTGTGTAGAACAACACCTAGCTCCACATGGCAGGAAAAGAGTATGAAGTAACGTTGCAAACTTAATAATCGCCAACACAAAAAACAGTCATCTTTCTGGGGAGTTTCACTTGAGCAATCCTTCATAAGAACAGCTTCCGCTGATCGTGGTCTCTCAATTCGAGTCTTGACAGCTTCAATCGGCTTCTGCATTCATCTCTTCGATCAGACTCCAGCTTCTTCCATTCTCCAGGTTTTATCTGTCCTCTACTTGTTTCTGAATCTAGCCGTTCCTCGTTTGTCAATTGTTGTATGTATTTCACCATTTCTTAGCACCAGATGCGTAAACTGCCATTTCCTTTGGTTATCATCTTCCAGAAATTTTCGTAACGTTAAATGCACGTTGATTTTGTGCTGATTTGACCATTTTCTGCCCTTAGAAGTAGGGGTGAGCGTGGTTCCCGGTTCTAAGGGGACCGGTTCCGGTTCCCGGTTCTCTTTTCCTGGGAACCGGAGGAACCGGAACCGGCTAAGTTAAAAAAATAAAAACCCTAACCTCCTCCGCGTGATTTCCCCCCATTTTGTTCAATTTTCCCCCCTTTCCCTTTCTTTCTCTCTCTCTCTCTCTCTTCTCCACTTTTTCCTCTTCACATCACGTCACTTCCTTGCCCCCCAACTTTTTTCTTCTCTCTCTCTCTCTCTCTTCTCTTTCCCCCTCTCTCGGTCGAAACCTCCCATCTTCTTCTTCTTCGGCCGAAACCCCCATTCTTCTTCTTCTTCCTTCCTCTCACCGGCTGCTGCTTCACCCACCACCACACCGCCGCCCCACGCCCTACTCACCACCACCTCTTGGCCACCGAACCCCCACCACCCACTGCTCGTCCGACGAGCCGTCTCGCCGTTGAGCCCGACGAGCCGTCTCGCCGTCCGCGCCGCCGTGAGGCACCGCCACCATCACCACCTCTTGCCACCGCTCGCTCAGCCGTCCGGGCCGTCGTTGCTCTGAATCGTCACCACCTCCGCCCGAACTGAGCTCTTCCCCCCTTGGCTGTGGGTTGAGCCGCGACCGCCGCCGTCTTCGCTGCGCCGTTCATGCTGCCGTTGGTGCCGTGAGACTCGTTCCTTCGTCGCCGTCGCGCCACCGTTGCTTCGTGCTCGCCGTCGCCGGATCAAGAAGAAGCTGGCGAAGAAGATGAGGCAGAACAGGCCCATCCCTCACTAGATTCGCATGCGGACCGACAACACCATCGGGTTCATATCCAATTCCTTCATGTTTTGTCCCAAAAAAGCTGTCTTTTTTATTTTATTTTATTTTTTTGTGGCCTAATTTTTGTCGCCGAAATCGTTCAGGTACAACGCGAAGCGCAGGCACCGGCACCGCACCAAGCTTGGGTTCTGAGGTGTTTTCATGGGAGGAGGTGCTTTTGCTTTGGGTTAGAGCTTTTTAGTTGTTGCGAAAGAGACCTCTCGATGCTTTTCTGATCATTGCTTTTAAGCGAATTGAAGACTTGTAAGGAAGCAAATAGCTGCTTAGATTTAGTGCTGCTTTATTACTCTCGAGCATTTTTTATATCTGATGATCTGCGAATTGTGGTAGTTTATGTTGCTTCATGTGGTTTTGATAGTATCAGGGATGGGATTTTAGTGAATTTTAATGTTGCTTCAACTTTATGTCTTGTTAAGCTCGTCGCCGTTACAACACATTGTGTTCAACATTCAGCGCCTTTGATCGGTTCTGCTAATGATTGGCCTTATCTTCTTATTTAGATGAGACTTATAGGCTTGTGTTGGACCTGCTTTTTCTGTTAAGTGCTTGTTGAGGTCACGGTGCTTGTTCTCATACTGTGGTGGTGATTATTAGTGGTTGTCCTTGTCCTTCCAGACATTGGGGAGCTTTTAGTTGTGTCAATTATGAGGAATTTCAACTTATGTGGTATGTATGCAGTAGTGATGTAAGTGCCCCAATTTCGCCTACCAACTGGTTTGCCATCTGCAATGTCTAAATGAGAGTAATCATTAGTTTATGGGCATCTTCAGTAGCTTCAAGTCGGTTTAGCATGTGAAGTGTGTTCTAGCATCGGGTTGCAGGATTCATGGCTATGTTGTTATTATTGCTGCATTCATTTCCATTTTTTTTAACTAAAAATGAAAAAAAAAAAAAAAAGAACCTGTTGGAACCTGGAACCGACCCCGGAACCTGTGACAGGGTAGGTTCCAGGTTCTTGGTTCTGACGGGTAGGTTCCAGGTTCCAAAAAATGAGGAACCTGTACCCGAGGGTAGGTTCCAGGTTCCAAGCGGAACCTGTAAGGAACCGGGAACCGCTCACCCCTACTTAGAAGTGGCCTAACCCAATCCAGTTGCCTGGGAAGTTGGACTTTTTAGAGTCTCTTTCGTCTTTGTTTTGTACTTCGTTCTTTTCCCCTTTTCTGGACTCCTACATCTTTGCAAATTGACGGTTCATGTCATAACATCATTAGTTCTCAAAGAAGGAATTAGTTGAGATTAAGCCTCTAACCTTCGCTAAATCTTACATTCATCTTCCAGGGGATGTCTGAAAGTCTCTTCTTGCTCTCTTGCTAAATTTTTCTTTTTTTCTTTTTCTTTTTTTTTGGGGAGGATGTACAGGCAAAGGGAATTCACTTGTACTCAGTCATCTCCTTTGGCCCTGGAACGGAAGTATGAGATCGGACATAGAGCCTCTATATAACCCCGTAAAATCTCCTCATCTTTGTTGAATCATCAACACAACTCCGATTTATTTCTGAGGACTCCTATAAGGACAAGGTGCATTCATTTCTCTTGTCTTTGCAAAATTTGTCCAAGAAGATATGGCATCTTTTCAAAGGTCTGAAAATGAACATGATCAATATAAGTATGATGTTTTCCCAAGTTTCCGAGGTGAAGATATACGCAAAAACTTTGTTGACCATCTGCATGATCATTTGTGGCGAAGAGGAATCATGGCCTTCCGAGATGATCATGACCAAGATCTTCACAGGGGAAAATGTATTAAACCTGAAATATTGGAGGCAATAGAGCAGTCAAGACTTGTACTTGTGATACTCTCTAAAAACTACGCTTCTTCTACTTGGTGCCTGGAAGAAGTTGCTAAGGTTGTGGAGTGCAAGGATATCAATGAAGGATTGGTGATACCGATCTTCTACAAGGTCGATCCATCTGACATACGGAAACTGAGGGGAAACTTTGGGACAGGCTTTGCTAAAACTGAGGAAGCTTATTTGGGCGACAAGAGAGATATAAAGAAGTGGAAGGATGCAATGAGTAAAGTAGTTGGTCTTGCCGGAATGGAGTTGAAAGATGGGTGGGCCTCTCTTTTACTAACTTGGAATGATTTGTTTTCCTTAATATTCGCATGCCACTAATGTCATGATTGTCATACTCCAGAACTAAACAGCCTCAATGCTCGCTGGGGAACTAATCATCTACATTTCTTCGTTGTAGATATGAGACCAAGTTTATTCAACAAATCATTGGAGAAGTCGAAAATAAACTGGGTCCTCGGCTGTCCTGTGTTGCAGGCAATCTTGTGGGATTGCATTCCCGTGTTGCAAATGTAGTTGAATATTTATGCTTAGACAAGAGTGATGTACGTAGTATTGGCATATGGGGAATGGGTGGAATAGGCAAAACAACTATTGCACGAGCAGTTTATGACAAAATCCAAGGCCAATTTAATGATGGATGTTGTTTTCTTGCCAATGTCAGAGAAATTTCAAAAAAGAATGGTATGGTTTATCTACAAAACCAGTTTCTCGGCGATATTCTCCAACAGGACAATTTGAGAATCAGGGATGATCATAGAGGAGCAAACATGATAAAAGAACGACTGCAACATAAAAAAGTTCTCATTATACTTGATGACGTGGATGAAAAGGAGCAATTGGAAAGATTAGCAGGACATCTTAATTGGTTTGGATGTGAAAGTAGGATCATTATAACAACTAGAGATGAACATTTGCTTTTCCAATATGGAGTAAATTCCATATATAGGGTGGAGGGACTATCCTTTGATGAGGCTCTCCAACTATTTTGTTTGAAAGCTTTTAGAAGTGACCATCCTCCAGCAGAGTTCAATGAGCTCGTGAAGCAGGTTATTGGATACGCTGGTGGCCTTCCTCTAGCCCTTGATGTCTTAGGTTCCTTTTTGGCTCATAGGAGCTTGAAGCAATGGCAGAGTGCACTGGCCAGACTCAAAGAATGTCCAGAAGGGAAAATTTTTGACCGGCTTAAGTTAAGTTATGATGGACTACAGCAGAAAGAGAAGGAGATTTTCCTAGATATTGCATGTTATTTCAAGGGAAAGGAGAAACCTTATGTTACAGAAGTTCTGGACAATTGTGGCTTGTATGCAGATATTGGAATTGAAGTCCTTGTCAATAGAGCTCTTATCCAAATCGTGGGCAACAAACTGTGGATGCATGATTTGCTACAAGAGATGGCCTGTGAAATTGTTCATCGAGAGTCTCCTGAAGAGCCAGGAGAACGAAGTCGAGTATGGCTTTTTGAGGATGTATGCCATATTCTATCAAAAAACTCGGTGAGTAACTACAAAATTAATTTGCAAGCATGCTTATTTGATATAAGGGGCAAAAAAAACTTGCTAGTCATATATTGACACCATATGAGTTGTTTATTAGGGAACAGGAAAAGTCAAAGTCATAGCCTTGCGATCTGGGGACTATAGAACAATGCGCTTGAATGGAGAGTCCTTCACAAACATGACTAACTTAAGAATTCTTGATGTTTGTGCCATCCACCTCTCTTTTGGGCTCAAGCACCTTTCAAATGAACTATGCCTGCTAAGATGGGACAACTACAGTCTTAAATCATTTCCACCAAGTTTTCTTCCAAAGAACCTTGTCGAACTCCATATGCAGGATAGCCTCCTTTGTAGCCTCTGGAGAGGGGAAAAGGTTGGAATTAGTACTCATGCATGTGTATGCTTCATTTGATGCTTTATTATATTTAACAAGCTAATAAAATTGTTCAACCGATTTTTTTCTAGATGCAAGTCTTAGAGAGGTTAAAAGTTATCAACCTCAATGGTTCCAAATTATTTGTGGAGACTCCAAACTTCATATATGTCCCAAATCTAGAGAGGCTAATTCTCAAAGGTTGCAAAGTATTATCTCATGTTCATCCTTCAATTGGAAATCTAGAAAGACTCACTCTACTTGACTTGGGTGACTGTGAAAACCTCACGGAATTTCCAGATAATGTAGGTAATCTAAAAGCTCTTAGAGTTCTTAATCTTTCTGGATGTTCGAATCTTGAAGAATTGCCTGAGAGCGTCGGGGGCTTAGAGTGCTTAGAGGAGCTTGATATTAGTGAAAGTGCCATAACACACCTCCCATCCAGCTTGACGTTCTTAAAAAATCTGAAAAAGTTACGCTTTCATGTTAGTAAAAGGAGGCCACAAATTTCTTGGAGGATACTAATGCGTACGCTGAGAAGAGCTCTGAACTCTAGGCATCCGTGGTTGCCTTCATTTTTAGGGCTATCCTCTTTGACAGAGTTGGATCTGAGTGGCTGCAATCTTCTGGAAGGAGAAATTCCCGGTGATATTGACTGCTTACCCTCCTTGAGGTCTTTAGAACTAGCCGAAAACAGTTTTACCACCCTACCATCAAGCATTGAACATATCTCTGGTCTGCAATATCTAGTACTAGATAATTGCAAAAATGTTGAAGTGTTGCCAAGACTTCCGGAAAGCATAATCCTTGTGGAAGCTAATAAGTGCCTCATAATGCAAAGGATATCAAACCCATTCATTATATGCACAGTACCTGACTCAGGGTTTTGCTTCTTTAATTGCATCAGTTTCCTTCCGCAAAATCTTGATTTAACTTTGCAGCAGAAGTACTCCTTGTCATTGCTTCGGTACATCATTTGCTGTTCCACGAGAATAATTTCAGAAACTTATGTGGTGTCTCCATATCAGCAATGTGAAATACCTGAGTGGTTTAGCTACCAGGCGGTTGGACCTTTGTTGAGCATACACATGCCCCCTAATTGGCATGACAATAGCTGGACAGGATTTGCCATCTGCGCATCTTTTCAACGAATCAACTATAGCTCCTATCAGGACCCGGAAAATGACCACTTCATTTTTTGTGGGTTCTATGCTGATGGAAATCGGCTAGGTTCCTTATTTAAGTTTCCCATCAGATTTGTCAATTCAGGTTGCCTTTGGCTTGGTTATGTGTCGGGTACTCAATTTCCACGTGACACAAATTGGGAGACATTGTCAAACCACATTGTCGTTTCATTTTTTATCACCAACCCTGGGTTAAAGGTGGAAAAGTGTGGCGTTTATTTGGTTTACGAGCAATGTCGAAGAGATTTTGATGATATTTTAGTTAGGTGGTGTAGCTCATCGCCCAAGGATTGGGATAAAATCTACCATGAGCTTCGACCACCAAGGGAGGTCAAACCTCTATCCACAACTTTCATTGGTCGGAACTTGTACAAAGTGAATGAAGGTGTACGGAGCTGTGGGGTCTTTGAGGTTTATATGCGCATGTACGATGGAGATGATTTGTTCGTGCGGAATCTATTATTGATTTATGATTTCAGAAGAAGGTAATCACTTCTAGATTTGATCAATTGGTGGGGCTTGGGTTAGACCTTTCGAAATTTGAATATACTATGAGAACTCATGTTAATTTTAGACTAAAATTCTAGAATATCACCAACCGCACCAACATCTCCAAAATAATCAGGGGAATACTTTTTGCTGACTTGCATTTCGCTTTCTCACCATAATAAAATCTTTCTTACAGGATCACAAAGAACCGTCAAACATGGTCAGCATTCCTTAATATCACGAGGGAAGATACCTCCATAATTTTCATGACGAAAATTCCACGTGTACTGTAAGTGGATTCTTTGTTTTTGAAAAACTTATGCTAGGACATAGATTTCGATCAAATACTAATTTCATGTTTTTAACTTTTTGGACCAATCCATAATTTTAAATTTTACCACTGACTATATTTTACTTTGTCTATTTTCAAGTAGGCGTTTCTTTTTCTTTTTTTCATCTGAAATTACAGTTCCAAATACAAATTGTAATGTATTGCTAATCTACAATTAGAGTTTTAGGCGTGACTAAAACTAAAACCCTCTCCATGTAATTGAGTCAATGGAATGAACTCCCACGTTCTTTTTCCTAGCTGCCAACTCCATTTCGAGTTTGCGTCTGCTAAATGTCTATCCCTTGTGGCACCCAAGGAGGCCAAGAACCCTAATGGGCTTTTTCTGTAAACCTTACGGATAATTAAATCCTTGCACACCATTAATTTTTCTTTTATCAAGTGAGGGTTTTACCTTTTTTTCCTTTTGCATATTCATCATGGGAGATTGATCTGTCTATAAAATCATCTCTTTTCAGATATCCAAGCCAATTACAGGAGCATATTGGATGTCACTAAGCAACTGTCATCTTGAACCAAGAAGCTACCATTTGTTTATGTCCGCTCTTTTGAAAATTGTTATTAATTCAAAGATGAGTGCCATTGTTGAGATGTCTTAATTTTGAGCCGAGATACCCCCGTCCGAATAGTTTTTTTTTCATTGGTTTTCTAAATTGAGTGGGTTTCCTGTAGTGGGTTTTATGAAATTCTACTTGATTATTATACAATAAGAGGTATGTTTGAATTTTCTCTCTGTAAATTTTCTAAATGAGTTCTTTGTGAAAAATGTGAGATAACAATTAACGGTTTGTTTTGATTGAGATTGAGGGCAGGAAAACACTTGAGCGGTCAAACAATGGTATATTCTATACTTTTCGGATTCATAATATGTACTAAAATTAAGACCAAACCATGTAAATCTCTAGTTGTCTTATTATTATTATTATTATTATTAGTTTTTTTTTTTTTTGGAGACAGGAGGAACCAGCTTGCAGCCGACAGCCGCGCCGTAAACCTCCTGGTGACGCTAGCGCAGGACCCACCACCACGGCGTCACGCTTAATACACCTAGCTACTCACGCCGGGATTCGAACCCCTCCCCCCCCTTCCCAAGGGGTCACAGGAGCCTATCCAGCAGAGCCATTAGTTGTCTTATTATTCTTTGTTGATTTTTCTAGTAATTTCTTTTTCTTGACTTAAACTTGAATTGCAAAATATGTTAGTTTTGCGATATTTTCACGACAAAGTGGTCACGAACCTCCAGAGGTGAGATCTCTAAGGGAGGTGGCTCGAATAGTTGTACTCACAAGGTGGCGCCTACAATTAACATTGATTCTCCTGAGCTTTATCGATTATAACTTGATTTTCTTTTTTAATTACTTAGTTTAATTTACTTAGAAGCCGCCACTAACATATAATGGATTAATTATGAGCCGTGTAAGGCGAGGGAGTCACCCTTACTATTACGAATCCGAGATTTACAAGTCTAGAAACTTGGTTACTCTATATGAAATTTAGCATTCTTTCAGTGCCTTATCTCTTTTATGACAACAACATGCACGCGATATCTTAAATTTTGTTTTATAAATCCCAACACATACAAATGATATTATGCATGGGTGCTCAAGCAATAAAAATTAAATCAAGCAAAAACGTAAATAAAGAATGAGGAAAATAAAGACAGGAGCTCTATAATGTAAAATTTAAACAAAGCCTTGTTATTAACTCTCACAGGATTCTTAGGAGCTATGTGCACTAAACGTGGCTAATATTAATATTCAATCTGATTCAACTTCCAATCAATCAAAGAAAGTATTGACAGTTATCATTGATAATATTTTCTAGTAATATTCCACCGGCTCTTGCGTTAAGTGCATTTATGCCTTAAGCTCTATTTATTTTGTAAGAAGTAAATAATTTGGAACACATTTTTTCTAAAATTGATCCCTTATATCGTTTACAAAAATAAATAAAAGAAATTTTTTTTCTCGTCCATGAAAATAGTTAAACATAAATCATCGTCTATAATGATAATATTTTCCTTAACTAATTATTTTACACGATGCAAGTGATTATTTTTTAAAAAACATTTTTTAATTATTTATTTAATGCGAAACAAACGAACCGTTGCAAATAGTTAATGTACTTCATTTATTCTTATTAGAAAATAATTTTTTTAAAATCAAAAGTTTCTACTTCAAAATAAAATTCTGTCAACCTTTCTATTAAACTATTTCACTAACAATGGATATTTGCCGATGTGGACCATCGAATTATTAACACGAATCTCTGGTATACACCTTTTGTGTCATGATACACTCATAATTTTTATGTGGCACTATCTAAATACCAAGTTAACAAAAAAATACAAAATTTAAAATCAAACAACCCGCTATCTCATCTTGCTGAAAAAGCAAAATCCTAGCCCAAAATTACCTGCGTCCTAAACCTTCCACACCACCGGTCGCCGCCCTCCACCATCACCCCTGTGCCCTTGGACCACCTTGCCAACACTCACCGCGGTCCTTCGGATCCGAGCAGCGAGCGGGAATGGATGCTATGGGGATCATGGCTATAAATCTTGCAGAACGGGGCAAGAACTACGACAGAATTTAATCCACAGATTACACGGCTAACAAAATGAAGGAATCTTCTATTTTGTTTCGCCCCGGTGGGGGGGGTGGTTGGGTTTCGGATGACTCCGTTGTCCATCAAAACTAATAAAAAAAAAATCGATTCTTCTACTAACTCTTGGCAAAAATGAATATTCGCAAATCAATGCATTAAAGTTGCATGACCTTTGTCTCCTCTTTTTAACTTCTCCAGGATCTAACTGGTCTATCTAGACACCATTCTTTAGCAGCACTGGTCGTGTCACTCGCAACAGATGGCTTATATCAAAATAAGAATGTAGTCCCTGCGATGACAACACTCTACTAGAAGAAAGACGTACATGAGAGAAAACAAAGGGAAGAGGAAACGGGGAAATCAACAAATTCCACTTAGTATTCTCAATTAAAACCAGCAGGCTACTAAAGTCTTACAACTCACATGATGATTTTGCATGACAAGGCAATCTGTACTCAACTTAAGCAAATCTGGCGGAAATCTGCAAAACAGTGGACACATCGAAGTTAGAACTGCATCTATAGGTGATTACGCATGACTATATCAAGCAATAGACACCTTATCCAAAGTAACCACGCATCTTCTACTCCAATAACCACATTTGGTATACCAGGACAATCATCCGTAATAATCTGATGTAATCTACATTTCTCTTTCCAGCAATATTTTGATTCCACAGCTACATAATCAGCAAGATATACTAAAGTACATAAATCCAAATTGATAGTCTCATAGAGTATAAGAAGCCATTTGGAAGCATAAAGATATCCTGCTTGCTGTCAATTTAAAAAGAATACGGCTTTATCTGTCTTTATCTGCATTAGTGCTTAAAACTTGATAGTGAAAGCTTACTAGGGTCAACCATACCTTTGAAATACTGTTCCTTCAATGTCTGTGTTTCTCATAAATTGTAGAGGGGATGCTTGATCTGCAGCATTAAATTCCTCGAGAACGCTTTTGTCCTGTCATTAGGGAACTATCAAATTATTATCAAGAGATTTTTCCACTTTCCTCTTTATACTATGAACTACACTTTCTGTAATTCATTCAGATGATAAATTCCGTTTGACATTAATGAAACAACTTAAACCTTGAGAGAAATTTGCATCACAATTGGTTTGATGTGAAATAACCGCCATGCTCACCAAGTTTAAAGCAATGGCAATCTCAACCTTGCAGTGACGACATATGCTTTCAAGTTTTGTGCCAATAGAGGCCATAGCTTTATGCAGATGATAACCAATCAAGTGTGCTAAGTCAAGCCATGGGAGGACAGAAGTTTTTTTCTGGCACAATACCTCACAAAAGATAAAAAGTAAAAAGAATTTTTTTTTGTTTAAAGAACAGACCATGTAAAGCGACCCTTGCATTAAAAAAAGAAAATATGCAACCAAAAGGACTGAAATCATTGACAGACTATTCAAAACAGTGACAAGGGACAGTGTTACCTTGCTGATTATCATTGTCAATAGTTCAAAGCCCAAGTGGATGGCATACATCAGGAAGTAGTCACCAGCATCATTCTTCACCAAAACTTTCTGCAAACAACAGGCAAAGAGTACATCTAAAAATTGCAAAGCAAAAATGTACAGGACACTCATTGAAAGCATATAAAAATGAACTATTCTCTCCCAAGGCAGTGAGAACGCTCGTGTGTCTTGGAGCAATGGAATAAAAAGTTTTTGAATGAGGAACAGCAAATTATTCTAGGAAAACTACCTATAGAAAAATTTTATTGGATGAAAACAGTCAATACAAGATTGATGAAGCTCTGCCTCCAACCAATAAATAGAAACACGACATCTTAGAAATATTTAGGGTTATCAATCATCAAAATACCTTGAAAATTCCCTTCACAGTGTCATAATAAAATCCGGTATTAGCCCACCCTCCAGTAAAGAGCACTCCATTGACCATGTTGAGCTTCTGCATTTCGACCAAAGTGGTGGTTATCTAAAAATAATCAAGGCCATAAAAACGATACAAACATAACTCGAATGAAACCACACTCCTCCAACATTACACCCATCACTCATGTAAAACTCCTCAAAGAGGGTATACAAAGCGTTAACTCCTCTAATCCACACGTGCGAGAGAGGATGCATGTGTTGCTTGCACGCCATGAAGAAATGCGATTTGTCTCTCACAATCACTTTTCAACCATTAAGAAATGGAGCATGCTAAATCCCCCCTCTTGCACAACAATCCTCGCTGAGCTAGGCATCAATAATACAACTAATCCACCCCAAACATCATTTTATCATAGTCATAACAATCTAGTGATCTCTCCCCATAGAGATTACGCTTAGATCCGTGTTTTCGTGGACGGCTTTACTCGGAGTTGCAAAGGAAGTGTGTTGTGCTTTAGTCTCTAATTTTACAAGCAAGAGGTGTATGATTTTCAAGAATCGCAATGTAATTAAGCCCATGCCTGCCCACAAGCAAATATCTCCAGTAGCATCTAATGCCATGGATCCAGTATGATGATCAATCTTTAGGTGCTATAGTCCTTGTTAAGACAGCCACCATTCCTTGTGGCCAAGCTAAAAGCAGATACTCTAGTTCCACTGATTTAACTCAACCAAAAAGAATGCCAGACTTGGGTGTTGCTAATAGCTAACTGTGGTGTGTCTCTCAATGGCACGTTTACTTAATGTGGCATGAGAAGTCAGGAAAGAATAAGGAGACCTGGGGCTTGGTTTCAAAGATGCAGACTGGTCAAATTGAATGAGGAGAAATATCCAGATAACCTCCTTTAATTAGACAAGCTCTAAAGGCTTTAAGGATGAAAGAAAAGCAGATTGGGAGGAGCCATCAACCAAGCTTTCATCTTTGCCTAATTGTGACAGAAGGAAATGGCACTCTAACTGAGTAAGATATTTAGAAATCAGTCTAGCTAAGCTCTCCATAAGCAGGTATAAACTTAAACTATACTAGTGTGAGCTTCTACCTGAAGAAAGGTCATGTAAAAAAATATGACAGAATGAAAACAACCCAAAGAAGAAGAACAAACCTGCTCGTGGTGTCAGCAGCCCTGTCATCATTAGATTTGCCAACTGTAGTACTGTTTGCTTTCTTCAATTCTTCCTTACCCTCCCAGACCACTTCGGTTACTGCAAAGAAAATGCACTCAAGAACATGTAGAGGTAAACCTGAGGACACCTCTTACAGATGGACAATATGCAAAAAACTCATGATGTGCAGGTAATGCCTATTTGCCTTGAAGTGGTTCTTGTGGTGTATTTGAGTTTGTAACATAGAATTGGTGACTCATGTATCTCCTTCGGATAAACAAATTAACTTTCACCGAAAAAAAGTAAGGTATATAATGCCTCTCAATGGGAACGGATGTAGAAATTTCTCTGCAGTGGGGGCAAACTTGTACGTGTGCTTTAACAAAGTTTGTTGATTCACATAATGCCTAAAATCCTTGTGTGCTCACGTTATCAGACAAATAACTACAGGATCAACTATCGAGTTTAGGTGTACAACAACTAAGCATCTAGCAATGTTAAGCTTTCCAAGGATGTGGGGCCAAACCAAGATATATGTCAAAAAAAATTTATTGTTTTAAGCGAAACCTTCACAAACTTAATGGGGTCGCAACCAAGAAAATCCTTATAAACTACTACTATCATGATACATTTTTCAAAACATGAGCAGAGGCAATTGCCCCCAGTTTCTACTGAGTAATCCATCCCCTTCCTATCAAACCCCAACATATTTACAGAAAAATAGCATGCTAAGTAGATGTGTGATCCATAAATTAGCATCAAATTACCTTCTCTCCCATGCTCATCGATTCTAGTCTTCAAGACTTTTGCCTCTTCGGTGAGGTTGATGCAGGATTTGTCACTTTATTATTTACATCCTTAGAGGAACCATGATTTTGGCCCTTCAAAGAGCACATCCCAATGTTCACGCCTCTACTGATGGCAGAAACATCTTCCTCTGGTGGCTGGTGGTGTTCCTCCACTCTCACTTTTACTTCATCAACTTCCATTTTATCTTCCTTGCACTTTTTCTCAGAAACTAACTCCTTGGCACTCTCTTTTGAAGCGAGGATAGAATGGGCTTTTGCAAAATCAGGTGATGCCGAATTGACTGCATCTTCATTCTCATCTTCTTCATCCGAGAAATCAAATACAACTCTCCTTTTCCTACCGCCTTCAGTTTTGGAGGGTCTCTTAACATTGACATCCTGACCCTCATCATCGCTGTTCAGTTCTGCTGCCTCATGTGCACAGATTTGAGCTTCTGCACTAACTGATGAAGAAATATTTTCCATTAACAGAAGTAACTCTGTAATAGTCCTTATCAAGAAATCTTTTACAAGACTTGAGAGAATTAAAGCAAAATTTTGAAAGAGACGAATGGGTTATAGGAACCAACCAGCGGAACTTGGAGCAGAGCTGCTATTTTCTGCTGGGCCAGCACTAGATTTGCCAGAGAACCCCCAGCTATGGAAGAGTTCTTGCCGTTCTGACCCAACTTTTTACTCACAGCAAAGTTAGTGACTTTTTCTTTGTCTGCAGACAGTTTGCTGGCTTGATCATGAACTCCTGCACCATTTATTTTACTATTTGCATGCTTAGGCAAATCAACGGGTTGCTCCAACTTTCTTTGGCTTGTCTGTTCAATCCTTCTCGGTTGTGGTGAGATAACCTTTTGATGGACAGTATTTGATGGTCCTGAGACTCTGGCGCCATTAAGCTTTGGAGCTCCCAAGTCAAATAATTCCCTCTCTTCACTTCGCCTAACAAAGGGATTAGCTACCGCACAGAACCTGAAAAATCACACAGAGAAGTCGTGTTTAGTCCTCATCAAAATATTATGTTTAGTGACACCTGAATGCATATAGATACACAGAAATCTGAACCAAGGCATCACACCTGTTATCTCTCAGACAATTCTCGGTGGTTGCATACTGACCGAAAAGCTTCCCTGCCTGCGCGAATTCAACATTCCAAAGTGCAGCTGGATCCTTCGGAATGCAAGTTTGCACACTATAGACTTGAACTGAGCATTCACCATCAAATTATTCCCTGGCTTCTGCATACACATCAAGCAAAGTAAATATCCCTTATGGACTTAATCAAAAAAAAAAAATTAATCAAACCATGAAATTTCTAGGAATGTACATTTAATATGTAGCAGGCGAGGGAATAAAGCTCACAGATTCTCATAACTGTGCAAATGAACAATCATGAAGTCAACAAGAACCATGTTCAATTTTGAAGTTCTATCCATAAATCAAGTTGTATAAGCATCCGCCTAACAAGTGAGACTGTTTAAATCTCAATTCAAGGCATCAATCTGTCTGCATGGAAATTTCGTAACAAATGCTTGAACTCAAGCATGCTCATCTGGCATATTATTTTGACGTGACATAATTGCTTATCACAGATGGCAAAACTTATTTCCTACCGCTAGTAGACCCTAAAAAATAATTAAAACCTACATATTGAGCGGTCTCTCAAAACCAACAGTATTTACATATGAGCATACTGCCAATTGATCCATGATTTCGAAAGAAAAACTGCAAAGAAGCTCTCTTTCTTAAAAAATCTGAAAGGCAGGTTTTTAGTTATAAATGTCGGAAACAACTATCAGTCATTGCATAATCTAGCTCCTTGGGACATCATAAAATGAAAGAATCAAGGGCCTTTACCAACGTAACCATAACCATATGAACAGAGGAACTCCATTTGGTTATTTCAGGAAGACCCATCTCCAGTGCGTGGATAACACATCTCAGGCAGTCATATAAGCATCAAACCAATACAAATATTGGGCAATAGGCAACACAACATAAAATCTGACCAGCAAGTTTAGGCCCAGAAACGAGTTTGATATGGTAACACGACGGATTGTCCTTTAACCATTCAGAGAAAGAGTAAACTGCTTCCAATCCATCTCCATGTCTTTCAACAAATTCTTGCAGCAACCTGAAGAGAAAGTAACTATTAGCTGTGCTGCTTCAAACTCGTGTACTCTAAATCATTCTCTATGAAGACAGTGCCAACCTCTTTGCAGTATTTGAAGATACCAAGAAATTGCGGCTCAACCACTTGTATGAAACCTGAGAAGGAAAGCAAATTGCTGAGAACTTGCTAAAAAGAACTGACCATTGAAAGAACAATGCCCATAAGTCCTGCAGAGTAATTGGTGTCCTTACAGAAGGGAGCAAAACTGGGATACGACAATTTTGACTCAAACAAATTGAACCAATGAGAAAATAAGCTAAACACCGCTTTCTATAAAGAAACGAAGCTATTACAAATCCAATACCGGTCTTTCCAAGATCCCACAATTAGACAACTAAATCACGCAGAAGAACTGCGCTAGAAGAAAGACTACAAATTTTAACATAGAGATTAATTCAAAGCCGTCACACGACAGAACCCTTCATCTCGTAGTGCATTAACACTCAATACGGACCAAGACACGGGAATCATGTGCACTGATTCTTTCTCTTCCTCTGACAACCGGAAACACGTCAAAAACTAGTTACCGATCTACGCGGTGTCGTGAATCTTCATAAAAGAATCACTTATCGACACAAAAGAGAGATCGAGACGACTAAAAAAAGCAACAATTTACGAGATCGAAATCGAAAGAGGGAAAGGAAGTCGAACGGTACCGCTTGCAGCTTATCGGAAACGAGGGCCGCGATCTCGTCGACGATCCCTAGGGTTTCGGCCTGGCACATCTTTGCTCTGGAGCTCCGATCGATGCGGGAAGGTCCTTGTTCTTCGGAGCGACGATTTCGCGCGACGCCTCGAATGAGAATCCCCGCTAGGGCTCAATCCCAATCCAATTTTCCCGCCATTTCTGTGCGGCGCCCCGGGAATTATTTCGGGTGGGGGGCGTTTATAGTGCGCGCTAAGCGTTAAAGCGATCTGGAAATAGTAAAAACCAGGTCCTTGTATTTTTCACGCTGAGAATCCATACAAAAAATTAAAACGATTGTGACGTCGTTGTTGTGATTCGACGAGAATAAGGAATAAATCCATCTTGGCCTATTTTCTAATATCTATCTAACTATTAATTGAAAAAACAATTTACGCTTCGTGTCAGTGGATTGACTATAAATTTTGATTTGATTTGATTATTGAACTTGCCGTTTTACAATTCTATTATCTTAATTCGACCGCTAGTCATGTGTTATGAAATTGTTCAACTTGTGTACATTTAATACGTGTTACGTTCACCTAATGACATGATTTATAAAGCTCACATTCTCCTCGGGGTTTGCTCATATTGGTCACCATCACCAACAGTCCCCTTTATTTGGCGTGTAATGTGGTCTATTCCTATCATTCGTCATTCCCACATGTTGGGACGCTAGTCAAACCTAGAAAAAAAATATAAATGACTATGAGGTAGTGGCTACTTGCAATGATTAATAAGTGTCCCATGTAAAGTATGTTTAAGAAGTGTCAAGAAGACCCTCCATCAAAATACAGGTACTTTGCTAATTGGCCATACTCTTCCATGAAGAAAACTTTCTATGACGAATTATCGACGGGTTATAAATTGGTCATTAACTACATTTATTTTTAATTAAGTTGACATATGATTGATATCTATATTTTGAAAGTAATCGATTAAATGCCAAGTTAGAATTTTTTTTTCTAGATTAGTAGAAAAACACTACCATTTACTAACTGATAAAGGTGGTCATTGGGCTGAGCATGCATTATACATTTTTAAAAAGCTCGCCCACGATATAAAATTTTTATATAAAGGTTCTATTTAGGCTGGACTGGGCTTTGTAATGTAAGGGTGTTGCTCAAGTTGGTCTATTTTCTTTTCGAGGCACTTGCCCGCTGATCACCTTTACTAATCGAACCGGTAATCGAGGAAGAAATATTGCATGGTCTTCAAATTCTATAGACCAAACCTATCTCCACCGTTGATCAAATCGGCTCCGTGATAGGTCCTCCACAACTAATGATTGGGATGTTAATGGCCTATAGAGTGGACAAACCATGCAATAACTTCTCCATGTTAAGCGGGCTGGACGAGCAATTCAACTCGAGCAGCCGCAATCATTGTTTGCCACTCGGAATGTGGACGCATCACGAGGCCGTCCCCTTGTTCATATGATCGAAATTGTGAAAATTCTAGAGAGATAGATTTCTCCAGAATATTGCCTTGAGGGAAGTTTTATTATATTAAGAGCTGTATGAATCTTTGTAGAAAGGAGCCAATATATAACACAAAGAATGATTAATAAAAAGAAAGAGTATACTTTCCTAATCTAGGTGTATCAATTCTAATCCTAGATTGATTCAATTAATAAATGTGAAGATTTAAGAGAGATTTCTCTTGAGTGTTCTTCCTTGGAGAGGAAGTTGTGGTGATTCTTTCGGGTGATCTTCCTTGCAGAGGAAGTTGCCGTGATTCTTGGGTGATTCTGGATTATTCATCTTAGTTGGTAGTGTTTCCTTTGACAATCTTCCTTGGAGAGGAAGTTGGATGATTCTTGGGTGATTATGGATTATTTCTCTTAGCTGGCATTGTTTCCTTTGACAGAAATCATGCTCAGATGAAAGGGAAAAAGGAAAGTCTCTTCGGCCTTGATGAGATGCAGACGGCAGGAGAAGTAAATGCAGCGAATATAAAAATATGATATGCGCATGCAGAGCGCTTCGTGCCGAGTGACGTCTACATATGGGTATTTCTTAAAATAATAGACTTAATGCAGATAAAGATTGATGTTTGGGAGTTGACTCAGAGCGATCCCCGAGCTGTCATTCCTTCACGGAACAGACCTGGAATGGAGTGGACCGAAGCAGGTCGAGGTTCCGAACAGCTGGAGCTACCACGGTAGACTCAGCTTCGAGATAGATATCCTTCTAGGTGTTCAGCTAAAAAGGAGAGAAAAGACAAAGAAGTAGGGGTGATCGGGTCCAGGGTGGGTAGGGTCTAAACATGGACCCTGTTCCCGACCCTGTTATAACCGGTTCTCTTTTTTTGGACCCTGTACCCGACCCTGTTTGCATTGGACCCTGTTCCCGACCCACCCTGTTTTTTCGGTCCGGGAACAGGGTTAACCCTGTTTATATTGGAACCTGTTTTGCATAAAAATTGTTGTACAACACTCATATGTAAGATAAAGCGTTTACAATCTCGCCAAGAAGTCACTCGCTGAAGCTGTACATTTAATAGTCGAGACAAGTGATCATTTTAAGATATAATTTTGCTTGAATATTAAAAGGAAGAGGCGAGTTTGGATGTTGGGATCGAATGATCCCCGAAAAACCGAGTTCGGCACCGAAACCGAACCCCTAAATCATATGCGGAAGATAAGCCCTGGAATGTCACGTATCACCGATCAAAAGCACACCACGGATTCGAGCGTACCTTGTTGGCCACAGATTAGACACCTGTCGCGACCCGATCTCGCCGCCCTCTGATGTCGAAGGGGGAAAGGTCGGGTTTAGGGATACTTGATCATAAGATCGCGAGCTCTCCCAAGCTCGTACCCCGCGTGACAGCGAATTTATTTATACGATCTAGGTATTTAACAACCTAAGAACATACAGGAGTCGCCACTAGCCTTATATATATTTTTTTGGAGGTCGGCTAGAAAACCCAATCGAGGATTGGGAGAGTTCCCTCGATTCCTACGCAACCAGATATCTAGATTCGGGGACTTGGGTTACGCTAATATAGCTATTAGCGCCCTTTCGGTACCTAACAGTATGTTGTGTTTTTCCTAACATGTCCATGCATCTCTTTTTATATTTTCGGGATCACCAATTCTAAGCTAAGCGATCACGCGTGGTGGGTTACTTTTATGCTATTCTATTTCTAAAAGAAAAAAAGCAATAAAAGGAATCAATCAGAGAAATTGAAAGTGCAAGACATGAAGTAAACAATCAAGAAAAAGCAGTAAATCTAATCATGCAATCCTAAAGAATATGAAAGAGAAAACAATCAGGAAAGAAAGGAAACCCGCAACTCGTCGGGTTTTATACAATGCATGGAACCCGAGACATATGTCGGGAAAACAAATAGTACAAGATAATAGTCGGAATGGACATCGACTTCCATCGTCTTCGCACCAAAGTCCATCTTTGGAATCCTAATCTAAACCCAATCTAAGAAAAAATGATTCCTTGCCTCATCTTATAT
The DNA here is from genome assembly GCA_007663325.1 of Eucalyptus pauciflora. Lineage (NCBI taxonomy): Eukaryota > Viridiplantae > Streptophyta > Magnoliopsida > Myrtales > Myrtaceae > Eucalyptus > Eucalyptus pauciflora. The sequence goes on along the minus strand of VMYD01000177.1, from coordinate 68,483 downwards.
GACTAAGACAACGCATTAAAATCATTATTATAACGAATAGACATAGGCATCAGACATGAACATGAATCCAGCAAATTCAAGTCATGAACATGACAAAATACAATGCATGTTTAATGGTTCGTAAGACCACCTAAACAATGTACAAAAATGTGAAACTTGCACATGACATAAGGTTGAATGCGAAAAAGGTTTGGGTAAACATTTAACCCTAAATCAAAATGCAAAGAGGTCACACAAGTCATTAACATTGCCAAGTGACTTAGAATTAGGAATGTTATGCTTGGCAAATTTCAATTGCAATTAGCCAAATGGATGCATGATATTCACATCAAACGAGATTCAAAAATGATATGTCATGCATTGATGCGAAACTTGTAACATGTCGTTTCAAATGTCAAGAAGACAATGAGGCATATCACTATGGAAATAGAACATGAGAGAAGCATACATGTCTGATTCACAACCATTTACATCATCCAAAAATGATCCATTCAATATGAAATTTCTCCACAACATAGATCATACAATTTCCTACTACTTTCGTAAGGACAGCTAAAGCTAATTCCATTTGCATGAATTTACAAAAATCATAATGTCAGCAAGTGTCCTTCAAGTCAGACATATCACCATAGCCAGTTTATTCAGTTTAAGCATGATAAGCCTATCCAAATGATGTTCATTCTTCATGTAAATTTTATATTTTGTTCAAAAGGATATAGAAAGAAATTTTCATGAGGAAACCATTTTCATATGCCAGCATATGCTTTTGTAAAGATCAAAGAATTTGTGCAGAACAATCAGCTTAGCAAAATTCCAAACAAGGTCAAGGATATTCTAGACATACTCGACTTGGGTAAATGACCTTCAATTATCACGAAATTTTTATTTGATATAGATTGGAACCTAATGAACAACTTTCATTTAGGCATCAACTTTAGAATCTAATCACAAAAAATCATGTGAAAATGGCAAACAGCACAGGTCATTAAAGTAGAGCAGGAAAACAGAACACCTAATCATTTACAAATTGTAGCTCTGTTTGTAACAATTGTCAAATCTAGTAAATGGTGACCAAGTCCAAGAGCTCACGGCATCCATTACAAAATATCAAGAAAGAAACAAAATCTATCCAAACATGCCTTTATGTTGACACAATCGCAATGTCTACAGATTGAAATTAGCAGAACTTCAACATAAGAACACATTACAAAGTGTATGTTCTTGTACCACATGAGGAGGTAGACAAAAGGGCTCACAACAACCAAACCCATGTAGAACAGAGCTAGATTCGGCCTTGACATAGGGACAACTAGTCTATGCTCAATGCAAACAAAATGACAGCAAGCCTTGATCACAGTAAAGATCATGAATGTGCGTTTAGCTCAAGCATTTTATCAAACACTAAATTGGCGCAAGAAAAACGGAAAGTACCGAGACCGAGCTCGAGTCGAGATTAAAAAACAATCAACATCCAAGACCTCACAACCACAGCATGCACATAGATAAGGCCGAAACTCGCACGAACCGAACAACGGCTGCTCGGTCCGATGAGCCTGAAGCAAGACTCAAGGCGATCGGTCAAGGGTTTTTACCTGGCTCAACCGGCCGTTTCAAAGAGTTAGATCAGGCGCACGAGGGAACGATCAAAAGAGAACGAACTGATTCTCGAGTCTTCTTGCGCGCCAAATCACTGGAAGAACAGAATAATGAAACGATCAGAGGCTACTGCCGATTGCTACGCTTCGTCTTCTAGGTCCGAAAATGGCGAAAGATGAAGCGGATCTCCGGTCGGCTTCAGATTGGGTCAAATCTAGCGAACAGAACTGCTGGCATCGTCGTCGCCATGACCACCATCGCCTCTGCTCGATCGAAATCTTCCAAAAACCCTAGCCGTCGAGCCACCGATCCGAAAGCCCCCAACCCGCTCGAGAGAGAAACCGTTTTCCGAGAGCCCTGGAGTGCGATCTTTTTTCTTTTTTACTTTTGGGCGAGAATCCCTCAGAGAAAAGAGAGAGAGCGTCCCCGCCACCAAGAGAGAGCGTGAGGTCCGAGCCCCCAAAGTCGATCGTCCCATGGCCCCCTTTTTTTTTTCTTTTTTTGTTTTCTTTTCTTCTTCAGAAACCATCCGTCGAAATGGCCCCCTTTTATTTTGTTTTATTTTTTTTCTTTTCTTGTTTTCCTTTCATTTTTCATTTTCTCTCTTTTTTCCTTTTTTTTTTATCTATCCATTTCTTTTTATGTTTTCATTCATTCATCATTTTTTTAATCTTTCTTTTTTTTTTGGCTATTTTTTTTATATTTTTGCAAAAAGAATGTTTAAAATGTCGACGAAAAATCGGGTGTCAACAGCTGCCCCTCTTTGAGTGGGAGCTCGAAGAGGTTTCACTCAAAGATAAAATTGATACCCGAAATTTTTAGTCGACTCGACTTTGAAAATGGAAAAAAACAACAGCAATGATAGTTGGTCAGAAACGTACCTGATACTTACCTTTGCTTATCGGGGTATCTGAACTCTTGTTGAGATTTATTCACTCTGTCTTTGCTTCTCTCTCTCGTGGAATGTAATGAAATCACTAGAATTTGGAAGACAAGGTTTAAGGATGACCTGGAACCGTGGAATGGAAGAAAGGTCTCACCGTGTAAGAACGGGTTGCGACCGGGAGAACGATTGTACCGTGTAAAAACGGGTTTCGATCAGGAGAAAGGTCTTACCGCGTAAGAACGGGTTGCGACCGGGAGAAAGGTCTTACCGTGTAAAAACGGGTTTCGACTGGATGTGATGTCTCACCATGTAAAAACGGGTTTTGACTGAGAGAAAGGTCTCACCGTGTAAAAACGGGTTTCGACCGGGTGTGATGTCTCACCGTGTAAAAACGGGTTTCGACTGGCTGCGATGTCTCACCGTGTAAAAACGGGTTTCGACTGGATGCGATGTCTCACCGTGTAAAAACGGGTTTCGACTAAGAGAAAGGTCTCACCGTATAAAAACGGGTTTCGACTGAGAGAAAGGTCTCACCGTGTAAAAACGGGTTTCGACCAGGAGAAAGGGTCTTACCGTGTAATAACGGGCTTTAACCGGGAAAAATGGTCTTGCCGTGTAATAACGGGCTTTGACCAGGAAAAGGGGTCTTACCGTGTAATAACGGGTTTTGACCAGGAGAAAGGTCTCACCGTGTAAAAACAGGTCTTGACCAAGTATGATTTTCAAAATTGCTGGAGAACCAATCTTGCGAAATAACATTGATTGTCAAATCCTTTCAGAGAAGATTTTAACAAAATGAGATTTGATTAACCATCTAAAGGGTTAAATCAAATATGCCAAGTGGAAAAATCCTAATCAAAAGAGGTCTTTCACACTAGCTCTCAAAAAGGGCTTTTGTTCCCAACCATTGATATGGGAAAACTGTTTAAATCTCACTGGAGAAGTCTCATTCAACCTATGTCTAAGGCTTTCGGAAACGTTCACAGTGAATACAATCCATTGATCAAAAGGTCTTTTGAAGGGACCGTAATGATGGCTTGGTCATGGGCTTACACAAAGGGTATGCATTTTGAGGCCAAGAAATGAATATTCAATCAATATCTTCATCGGGTTTACAAGTCAAGAACCTTGAAGATAAGATAAGATAGGATTGCTTCCACTCCTTCTAGCGGTAGCTCCTATGTGATATTCTCATTTCAACTTGAACCATCCCAATCGGAAGAGACTTCGAATAAGGGTTGTAATGTTGGTTCGGGTGAGGCTTAGAAAAGGCTTGAAAAATTTTCAAACATCGAAGGGTTAAAAAGTGAGTGATTATCTTGGCATCATTACCATCACACGACTTTTCAAAAATTTGACTCTTGAAATTTAACCTATCTCGAGAGTCCTTTTGGTAATTTGTCTTGAGACATGAGAGCTTCGCTCTTTGTTCTAATGATATTGCTTGCAATACATGTTTTTTTCTTGCAAGACATTTCTTTTGTATTTCAACGGATGGTCTTTTGTCATGACCATTGATTTCGCTTTTCTTTGCATTCTTGCTTTTCTTTGCATTTTTTTTTCAATGGGCATTGGCCTTGCTTTTACCAGGCACACTGCTTTTTCATGCCCCCTAGTTTTCATTCTCTTTTGAGCATCTAGGACTCTCGAGTGGCATTTACCAATATTCAATTTTGTTGGTAAATCATGTGCCTTGCCCCAGTGTGGGGAGATAATCATCACCTGGGGTTATGAAAGATTTGCATAAGGCTCAAATTGGCTAAGCAAAGGGTACTTGTGTTTGTGGTAATGAACGGAATGCTCTTCGTCATCTTGGGATGCTTCGAGTTTCGATAAGAAATCACCTGAAGCTAACACAAGAAGATTGATACAAGTGAAAGCAATAAAATCTTTCTTGATCTTTTGCTCCATAATTTCCAACCAAGACCTCCTATTTTGCCCCAATGTGGGGTTGTTCTTGACAGGATTATTTTGGAAATGCTCCCTATTTGGCTCAAAGTGGCTTGCAAGGGATATCAATAGTGTTTGGGATTGAGAAATGAAATGCCTTTATCATCTCAAATCATGTACTCACCGTGAATGAATCCTATGCCCTAAGACATGGTTCTTTCCACTCAATTCTCTCAAGGAGTGTATAAGGACGTGTTTGGTAAAGGGGTTGCCTCTCATCATTTTAGGCATTACCACCTGGCATAGTTAACAATCCTTTTCAGGTTTTCCAAAGCACACTTTGGTTAAATCCAACTCCTTGGGAAATGAAAATGTTAAAATTTTGCTTGAAAGGACATGCTTCCTTGACCCTACTGGAGAGATTTTTGGAAGTGAGGTTGAATAAAACTTGTGGACTGAACAGGCTTTGCCCAGCACAAGAGTTCACTTTCAGAGTTTTAACCGACTCTAGAGTTCTAACTGACTCTTCGGCATTCTAAGGGATAGGGTCACCTCTAAGTTCTAAAGAAGATGACAACTTTTGAAAGTTCTGCATTTCTGAGATGAACTTCTTATGGACATGTAGAATCTTCATCAGAGATCCTGCAAAATGAACAAACAATGCAGATGTAATATGTATGCATGCTATGCATGATGTAAATATCCTAAAGTGGCTCAGATTCAATCCAAAAATGGCTCAAAGGCCTTTCAATTTATTCATGGAGCGAATCTGAGCCATGCAAATGACCATGGTGATATGAAATGTCATGCTCGAGATACAATCGAAAAATGGTTAATGAATGCAATGCATATAAATGTCATGAAAAATTTGTTTTCAAATTCAAGTTTTTGAAGAAATTTATTGGGAACTAGCCCTCATGTCATTGGACGTCCTCGTTCCACTAAAACATTTTGAAACTATAGATCGTGTGGAAGCTCAGGCCTCAAAGCATCATCATAGGACTGATTCGAGTCTCACACGTCTATTAATAAAACGTGAATTTTTATTAATATGCAAAAATTGCATTACAACGTTGATTATCCTGGATTTATAGAGTTTGTGATCCAGATTATTACAAGTAGAAATGAATGGAATTCCCTCGCAGGGGAGAAATGAATGGAATTCCCTCGCAGGGGAGAATTAAATGGAATACAACTAAAAATGAAATGCAAGAACTAAGAACGTCCCTTAAATAGTGGGAATTGTGGGTTCTTCATTTCCATCGATAATGCCAACCATGTTGACATCTTCAGAATGCTTTGGAAGGGGGTTTTGTTGGACATTCGGTGCTGAGTCCTTAAAGGTGAGTAGCTCTTTATCCAGCAAATTCTGAATCTTAGAACGGAGCACAAAACAATTATCCACATGATGACCTTTTTCACCCATATGGTAATCACATGTCTTGTTAAGGTCGAATCCAGCAAACTTTGGTGGATTATCCCTCGGGATCTCTTTTGCCACAAGATGACTTTCGATCAGCATTGGAAGTAGTTGTGACATTGGTCTAGGCAACGGAGTAAATTGCCTTTGGGGAGCTTTTCCTTTGCGATCGAAGTTTCGAGAGGAATTCCCTGTCTCTATGGCAGATCTATGAGCCTGAGGATTATATGGCTTATGATAAGAGGAGTTTTGTATATAAGCAATCTCCACAGTCGATTCCTTATCTCTCTTCGGGGCATATCGACGATTTGTGGTCTCAGTCAACCTTCCTTCACGCATGATCCCCTCGATGCGTTCACCCAACTCCACAAATGTGGCAAAGTTCATACAAGTATGGTTGTACATTTTTTCAAAAAAATCACGAGGCATAGCTTGAAGCAGCAAATTCATGGTCTCTTTCTCAAACAATGGCGGTTTTACTTGAGACGCAGTGACCCTCCATCTTTGAGCATAGGCTCTAAATGATTCGGTTCTCCTTTTCTCAACTCGGACCAATTCTTCTCGAGTCGGAGCAATTTCAGTATTGAATTTGTATTGCTGAAGGAATTCATCAACGAGATCTTCCCAAGTACGGATCTTCTCCATGTCCAACTCTATAAACCATGTTAACGCAGGACCAACCAAGCTGTCCTGGAATGAATTGATCAAGAGTGGGGGATTATCTGAATAACGGGCCATCTTGCCCAGATAATACTTCAAATGAGTCTTAGGACATCCGATGCCGTCGTATTTCCTTGTGAACTCAGGCTCCTTGTAGTATTCGGGGACACTAACTTTAGCAAAGGGAGAAAGTTTATCAAATCCCTGTAACTGATAGCCTTGCAGCATGCAAAGGCGTTCCTCAATTTTTGCAAGGCGCCTTGCATTTTCTTCATCGAAGTGTGAAGTTGGAATTTCTTTAGAGGGAGGCTCTGGACCAATAACTATTGGGATTGCAGTGGGAATTTCTTCAACAGGCCCTTTCCCCACAGGCTCTACCATCGGCGCTTCAGCGGGCGCGGTAGGAATATTCATGGTAGATGAAGCAGAAGTTACAGACGTCAAGTTTCTGACTTGGCCGGAGAGATCAGCCAATAATGCCATCATTTGCGCCATTTGATTTTCCATATTAATGACACGGGCTCGGGTGTCTTCGTTCTCCATTTTTGTTTGGCGGCGAGTACGTATAACAAATCTTTCTTCGGCCGTCTTTCAAAATCTCCTGTAAAAAGAAAATGACTCAAATTAGTACAGGTTAAAAGAAATCGTTAAGATACAAATCCTGTTCAATTTTATATTTTCTTGAGGTGAAATAATGATAAAAAGTGTATATGATCCTAGTATCATATAACATCCTCTTATCAAAATTTCTTCAAAAGAAATTATACAATTGAAAAGGAACGACAACAAATATTTAATCAGAATGCCCCTCTTCTAAAAATTACATGGAAATGTTCATGAATTTCATTCATTTCAATCGAACAATTACAAGGGAAATAGAACCTTGCTTTCTTGAAGCTCACAAATCGGTTCGATTTTACATGTGATATTTACATGGGATATGAAAATGAATACAAGTAAATCTCAATAGAAAAGAGGGAAACACAAAGGAAATCCCTTTACAAGAAAAGCATATGAAATGGAAACCTAAGGACTAGGTGGGATCCTGCGGAGACGCTTGTTTTCATGGGCCAAGCGTTCCTCATCGATTAGGACATTGTCTTCTTGCCCCTGAATATGAGCTCGCCAAAAACCTTGAGGTTCGGGAATATCTGGCAACTGAACCTCGAGCTCAGGTTCTACTTGACGATATATGTAATCAATGGTAGCTTGATGAGTCTTCATCTCTCCTTCCAAATCAGCTTCATCGACAGCAACCACGTAATGCAAGGAATGGGAGTACCAAATCCCAATAGCAGCTTGAATTGTGGCCTTGATATGGTCAATTTGGTTTTCCTTGATGACTTTATCGTGATAATCAATACGATATAACCCCAGCTTAAGGATTGGTGGGATCGTTTGAAGTGCGCGATATTGACGGAGTACCCTTAAAGGGTAATATGACGTTAAACCCGTCAGTCCCACGAGGGGAAGTGGATCGTCAACTCCATTAAAAAGGCGCACCTCGGGATTCCCAAGCCACCGAACATGCCATTGAATTAAGCTAGGGTTGAGGTTTTTGAGGAAATGAAACCACGTAGAGAAAGACCATGATGGAAAGGATTCATTTCTTTGGGAAAATCTAAGAATTGGATGATGATATTTTGTGACATCAACAATCTTCATGTGAGGGGCAAACTCTTTGATATGCGAAAAGAGCCAAATTTGGAGAAGTCCTAATGGAGCTCTAAGAGTTCCTCGACCATTTGCTTTGAAACGATTAAGAGACACAAAAGTTTCAGCAAGGATCATGTGTGTAAAACAATTAAAGGCACAGACTTGATTAACAATGTGAGTGACTAAAGGATCCATTGTTTTTCGGGTGTGTGGGAATATAACAAAGCCGAAGAACATGAGTAGGAAGACACGAGGAATTTGGTTCCCAGATTTAGGCTTAAGGTCAAGGAAATATTTCTCGAGGAAATTATAAGGCATACCATGAGAATTTCCATTAAGGATGGCTTCAATTTTATCAGTAGGGATATTAAGGAATTGACTTAGAAGAGAAATCGGATTTTGACCAATAGGAGGAGTGACGAAGCCTAAAGAAGCTTTACCTAATCCAATGGCTTTTTGAAACTCCTCAATTGTAGGGGTCAATTCATATCGATTAAACACGAAAGTGGAAGTCATGGGATTCCAAAAATGAACCAATGCTTTGACCATTGCAATACGTGGTTCAACTTTTAATAAAGTCGGGAGGAAGCCTATGCGTTTTTCCACGTAGTCTTGATGTCTTGGGTCGAGCTTCTCCCATAAAGTCTTGAGATTCCCAGGCACGGGGATTACATCCACTTCAGGTTTACCCATCTAACCCTAAACCTAAAGGGGCACCCATGATTAAAACATATCGTCGTTGGAATATAAAGTGCATAATTGAAATATGGAGAGCAAAAATATAAGAGCGATAAAAAGGAACGATCTTTTACCCACCAAACACATGGCAAGCACAAGTCACATGTCGCATGAAACTGTGAGGTGTCGACGCCTAAGGTGAGGATGCTAAAGGCTCAAGGTCCTCATCTCAAATGATAAAAATAGTTTACCCACCGCTACTATCGTCGGTCAGTGCTATCTTTATCAGTTGGGATAAGCGGGTTTATGTAAGTAATGGATTACCACGAGTATTCACTCGCAGATTCCACCCATAAACCCTCCTAAGGTCCTAGATTGGGCGATCGGGGTTTTAGACCGCGGTTGTGTGTGCGGTGTCGTGCTAAAGCTTGTAAACATGCATTTAAATTTAAACATCCAGCACTTCAATATAAACCCTCATACATTCATACATCCTCACACCACCTGCAAAACAAAGGGTTTACAAGCACGCCTCCCCTTATAACTCCCACCTACAAGACCATTTAACACAAGGTTAGCGACTAACCTGATTTTCCACGCGACTTTGACATGCAGGCGATCCTACACAAGACATGTTAGTTAAAACACAACAACCATTTTTAAACGGCTTCAAGTCCTCTTAATCTAGTAACCAGTCCCCAGTGGAGTCGCCAAGTCTGTCGCGACCCGATCTCGCCGCCCTTCGAATGTCAAAGGGGGAAAGGTCGGGTTTAGGGATACTTGATCATAAGATCGCGAGCTCTCCCAAGCTCGTACCCCGCGTGACAGCGAATTTATTTATACGATCTAGGTATTTAACAACCTAAGAACATACAGGAGTCGCCACTAGCCTTATATATATTTTTTTGGAGGTCGGCTAGAAAACCCAATCGAGGATTGGGAGAGTTCCCTCGATTCCTACGCAACCAGATATCTAGATTCGGGGACTTGGGTTACGCTAATATAGCTATTAGCGCCCTTTCGGTACCTAACAGTATGTTGTGTTTTTCCTAACATGTCCATGCATCTCTTTTTATATTTTCGGGATCACCAATTCTAAGCTAAGCGATCACGCGTGGTGGGTTACTTTTATGCTATTCTATTTCTAAAAGAAAAAAAAAAACAACAAAAGAAATCAATCAGAGAAATTGAAAGTGCGAGACATGAAGTAAACAATCAAGAAAAGCAGTAAATCTAATCATGCAATCCTAAAGAATATGAAAGAGAAAACAATCGGGAAAGAAAAGAAACCCGCAACTCGTCGGGTTTTATACAATGCATGAAACCCGAGACATATGTCGGGAAAACAAATGGTACAAGATAATAGTCGGAATGGACATCGACTTCCATCGTCTTCGCACCAAAGTCCATCTTTGGAATCCTAATCTAAACCCAATCTAAGAAAAAATGATTCCTTGCCTCATCTTATATGACTAAGACAACGCATTAAAATCATTATTATAACGAATAGACATAGGCATCAGACATGAACATGAATCTAGCAAATTCAAGTCATGAACATGACAAAATACAATGCATGTTTAATGGTTCGTAAGACCACCTAAACAATGTACAAAAATGTGAAACTTGCACATGACATAAGGTTGAATGCGAAAAAGGTTTGGGTAAACATTTAACCCTAAATCAAAATGCAAAGAAGTCACACAAGTCATTAACATTGCCAAGTGACTTAGAATTAGGAATGTTATGCTTGGCAAATTTCAATTGCAATTAGCCAAATGGATGCATGATATTCACATCAAACGAGATTCAAAAATGATATGCCATGCATTGATGCGAAACTTGTAACATGTCATTTCAAATGTCAAGAAGACAATGAGGCATATCACTATGGAAATAGAACATGAGAGAAGCATACATGTCTGATTCACAACCATTTACATTATCCAAAAATGATCCATTCAATATGAAATTTCTCCACAACATAGATCATACAATTTCCTGCTACTTTCGTAAGGACAGCTAAAGTTAATTCCATTTGCATGAATTTACAAAAATCATAATGTCAGCAAGTGTCCTTCAAGTCAGACATATCACCGTAACCAGTTTATTCAGTTTAAGCATGATAAGCCTATCCAAATGATGTTCATTCTTCATGTAAATTTTATATTTTGTTCAAAAGGATATAGAAAGAAATTTTCATGAGGAAACCATTTTCAGATGCCAGCATATGCTTTTGTAAAGATCAAAGAATTTGTGCAGAACAATCAGCTTAGCAAAATTCCAAACAAGGTCAAGGATATTCTAGACATACTCGACTTGGGTAAATGACCTTCAATTATCACGAAATTTTTATTTGATATAGATTGGAACCTAATGAACAACTTTCATTTAGGCATCAACTTTAGAATCTAATCACAAAAAATCATGTGAAAATGGCAAACAGCACAGGTCATTAAAGTAGAGCAGGAAAACAGAACACCTAATCATTTACAAATTGTAGCTCTGTTTGTAACAATTGTCAAATCTAGTAAATGGTGACCAAGTCCAAGAGCTCACGGCATCCATTACAAAATATCAAGAAAGAAACAAAATCTATCCAAACATGCCTTTATGTTGACACAATCGCAATGTCTACAGATTGAAATTAGCAGAACTTCAACATAAGAACACATTACAAAGTGTATGTTCTTGTACCACATGAGGAGGTAGACAAAAGGGCTCACAACAACCAAACCCATGTAGAACAGAGCTAGATTCGGCCTTGACATAGGGACAACTAGTCTATGCTCAATGCAAACAAAATGACAGCAAGCCTTGATCACAGTAAAGATCATGAACGTGCGTTTAACTCAAGCATTTTATCAAACACTAAATTGGCGCAAGAAAAACGGAAAGTACCGAGACCGAGCTCGAGTCGAGATTCAAAAACAATCAACATCCAAGACCTCACAACCACAGCATGCACATAGATAAGGCCGAAACTCGCACGAACTGAACAACGGCTGCTCGGTCCGATGAGCCTGAAGCAAGACTCAAGGCGATCGGTCAAGGGTTTTTACCTGGCTCAACCGGCCGTTTCAGAGAGTTAGATCAGGCGCACGAGGGAACGATCAAAAGAGAACGAACTGATTCTCGAGTCTTCTTGCGCGCCAAATCACTGGAAGAACAGAAAAATGAAACGATCAGAGGCTACTGCCGATTGCTACGCTTCGTCTTCTAGGTCCGAGAATGGCGAAAGATGAAGCGGATCTCCGGTCGGCTTCAGATTGGGTCAAATCTAGCGAACAGAACTGCTGGCGTCGTCGTCGCCATGACCGCCATCGCCTCCGCTCGATCGAAATCTTCCAAAAACCCTAGCCGTCGAGCCACCGATCCGAAAGCCCCCAACCCGCTCGAGAGAGAAACCGTTTTCCGAGAGCCCTGGAGTGCGATCTTTTTTCTTTTTTACTTTTGGGCGAGAATCCCTCAGAGAAAAGAGAGAGAGCGTCCCCGCCACCAAGAGAGAGCGTGAGGTCCGAGCCCCCAAAGTCGATCGTCCCATGGCCCCCTTTTTTTTTTCTTTTTTTGTTTTCTTTTCTTCTTCAGAAACCATCCGTCGAAATGGCCCCCTTTTATTTTGTTTTATTTTTTTTCTTTTCTTGTTTTCCTTTCATTTTTCATTTTCTCTCTTTTTTCCTTTTTTTTTTATCTATCCATTTCTTTTTATGTTTTCATTCATTCATCATTTTTTTAATCTTTCTTTTTTTTTTGGCTATTTTTTTTATATTTTTGCAAAAAGAATGTTTAAAATGTCGACGAAAAATCGGGTGTCAACAACACCGATGCCGTATTGAGGAAGAGATTTCAGTCCCGTTCGATCCGATGTCGAAGATTCGCCGTTCAAGAGAAGACGGAGTCGTTTCTTCGTCTTGGAGAGAGAGAGAGGTTCTTGGGAGAGAAATCTGAACGTACTAATGCGAAAAGGTGTGTTCATTCTCTTTCTCATCCCCTTTTATAGGTACCCTTTTCCACGGGCCTAATTCCCGTGGGCCGGGCCCTTAGGCCCATCGTGGCCGGGCCGACTTAGGCCCATTAAATCCTTCATCTCCCACTCGCACATGGTGGTTCAAAAAACCAGCATGGGCGGATAGGCCCAACTTAGGCCCATCAACTGAAAATCCTCTATTCCTCTTTCAACATTCATACCGATGAATAATCCGTGCGACCAGCATACTTTGAGAGCTCGTTGCTATACATCTGTTAGGAATATATAGCAGCTCATATTGGGCATCATTTTCCGAGTAAATTTAGTATGCAGTACCCTAGATCGATCGATCACATTTATATCTCTCTTAATCTCATTGATATATTTATTGTATTCACAATTATGATTATCCCAAAGACAGTCATAATTGGTCGACCTGTGAATACAAAACCACAATGTGATTCTACAAATCCGATTTTCCTCTTTCCTTCAAACTCTCAATTTCAGTTCAACTTGCTTTTCTAGAAATGTCCCATTAGATCGAATCATCTCATGACCATTGGCAACATTCTAAGATAGCAAACACTAAATAGAAATCTTGAGAATAAGTAAGAGTCATGAGGGCACTAAAAATTAAGGAACTCTATTCCTCAAGAGTCTCACACGTCATAAAAGTTGAGATCAAACTTTTGTCACTCTTATAGGTCGTCTCATGCATACGTAGTATGAAATACGTATTACGGTATTAACTCCTTTCCCATGGAGCGTATGTCTACACAATCAATACCGTACAGATGATAGTTCAGACATACCCAATGTCTAACTTGAGTTCACGTATTTACTCATTCACAAAATTCATCAGAACTCACATCTGGCATCTTAGACAGATAAAGTAAAATGTGTGGGTTATTTTACTTTCGGACATCGTACGTATTATGTCCTCATCTTAACACTCAGTTAAGGTGACATATTTATTTTAAGCTTTAGCTCTCGATTATCACCTAGATAATAAGCTTAAAAACAGTCTCATCTCTATCTATCACATAGTAAATAGAGGCGATTACCCGTGTGAGTGGGCTAATCTCTTATCTGTCCGACATACTTTCTCAACATAATATATAATGCACTAAGCATTAAGATGCATAAAGATCAAACAAAAGATTCATAGGCATTTAATAATGAAACAACACTAGTTCATACATGTGAACAACTCAGGGAAATTACAATCCAGTACATCAGACTCTACGCAATCCTAGAGATTTCACATGACCACAAAACACATCTCTAGGTATTGGCTTTGTCATAGGATCTGCAACCATTCTATGCGTAGATATGTACTGCAAGTTCACATCCTTTCGTGCAACCATATCTTTTACAAAGTTATACTTGGTATCTATATGTTTGGTCTTGCCATGATATTTTGGATCTTTAGTGTACGCTATAGCTGCTTGGCTATCACAGTTAACCAACAACGGATGTGCAGCTTTTTCAATAACACCTAAATGATCCAAAAATCTCTTAAGCCAAACTCCTTCTTGGACTGCTGCTGATAATGCCACGAACTCAGCTTCCATCGTGGATAAGGCTATACACGTTTGCTTCTTACTGCTCCATGATATGGCGCCATTGTTGAGTAAGAAAGCAAAACCAGAGGTAGATTTTCTTTCATCTAAATCTCCTCCCCAATCAGCATCAGAATAACCTTCGAGTCGCAGATCCTTTCCTTTGTAACTCAACTTGAAATCAGCAGTTCCCTTCAGATACCTCAGTATTCTCTTTACGGCTTTCCAATGTACTGGACCTGGATTGGATTGGTATCTACTCACCATTCCAACTGCAAAACATATGTCGGGTCTTGTACACATCATAGCGTACATCAAGCTCCCAACTGCACTAGCATAAAGAACATGTTTCATTTGTTCCTTTTCTTGTGGAGTCCTCGGACACAGTCTATGGCTCAATCCTTCACCTTTCGCAATAGGAGTGTCTATGGGTTTACTATCTTGCATACGAAATCGTTCAAGAATTTTATTTATATATGTTTCTTGCGAAAGAGACAACAATCTCTTCGAACGATCTCTTGAAATCTTAACTCCAAGAATGTATGCAGCCTCACCCATATCCTTCATCTCAAAGTTGGAAGACAGCCAACTCTTGACAGTATGAACAAACTCCATATTGCTTCCGGCAATCAGTATATCATCAACATATAATGATATGATCACAAATTGATCCTTGGATCTTTTGATATATACACAATGATCCTCATCAATCATTGTAAAATCATATGCCATTATGGCATTATGAAAACGTATATACCATTGTCTCGATGACTGCTTAAGGCCGTATATCGACCTCAAAAGTCGACACACCTTTTCTTCTTGGCCTTTTACCATGAAACCAGTTGGTTGTTCCATGTATATTTCTTCCTCTAATTCACCATTGAGGAAAGCAGTCTTTACATCCATCTGATGTAATTCAAGATCCATACTAGATACTATTGCCAGAATAATGCGAATCGAGGTAAATCTAACTACAGGAGAAAACGTATCTTCATAATCAATTCCTTCCTGTTGATTATACCCCTTCGCCACAAGGCGAGACTTATGCCTTTCTATCGAGCCATCAGCCTTTCGCTTTATTTTGAGAACCCACTTGTTCCCAATAGCTCTGTGTCCTTTTGGAGGATCAACCAGTTCCCAGACTTGGTTTGATTTCATTGACTCCATTTCCTCTTCCATTGCATGAATCCATTTTTCCTTACTAGGGCAATTCAGAGCCTCGTTAATTTCTAGGCTCATCCTCATCTTGTGGAGCAATCATAAAAGTTTCCCCTTCAATGTCAAAACGTCGATGGGGAAAACTTTAGCGACTTGTTCGCCGTATGGGAGTTTGTGCTCTTTGCACATCATTCCCCATTATGCTCCCACTGGGATTAGATAATGATGTCGTCTCATCATGTGGTTGCATTTGAGAATGAGTTGAATTTAATTCATCACTTCTCACATTACTCCCACTTGGACAAACTCCACCAAGATCATTATCTTGATCCGAGGTTTCAAATAGGGAGTTGTCTTCCCCTATTTCGCCCTTTTTAGGAAATTCATCCTCTAAGAATGTGACATCCCGCGATTCAAATTCAGTTATACTCCCACTTTCCTGCTCACCTATGAACACATACCCTTTTGAGTGTTCTGAGTATCTTATGAAAATACTCTTCTTTCCTCTGGGACCCAATTTCCCAAACTTGTGAGAGGATTCAAGTGTATAGGCAGCACAACCCCATGGCTTAAGAAAACTTAAGTCTGGTTTTCTACCTGTCCATAACTCATATGGAGTGGAAGCAACTGATTTGGAAGGCACACGGTTAAGTATATAGGCAGCAGATAACAACGCATCACTCCAAAAGGTGATAGGTAAGTTAGCATGCGCCATCATGGACCTAACCATTTCTAGTAGGGTTCTGTTTCTTCTCTCTGCAACACCATTTTGTTGAGGAGTATAAGGAATAGATAACTGTCTTTCTATTCCTTTTTCATCACATAATTTTCTGAACTCATCAGATAAATATTCTCGACCTCGATCGGATCTCAATGCTTTTATTTTCTTGTCTAATTGATTCTCTACCAGGTTCATAAACCTTTTGAAACAACTTATTGCTTCAGATTTGTGAGAAATCAAATAGACATATCCGAATCGAGTATAATCATCTATAAAAGTGATGAAATAAACAGCCCCATGCCTTCCTCTCACATTCATTGGACCACAGATATCAGAATGGATTAAATGCAGAGGAAACTCAGCTCTTTTACCTTTTCCAAATGGTTTCCTTGTCGTTTTCCCTTCTAGGCAATGCTTACAGATAGGCAAATCGACTTTTTCAATATTGCCCAACAAGCCCTCTTTGGCTAGTCTGTTCATACGATGTTGGCCAATGTGACCAAGTCTAGCATGCCATACATTCACATCATTATCATATGTGTTAGGAGATGTGAGAAGGGAATAACAAACATTTGTATTAACATAATCAATATCTAACACAATAAAACCATCCAGAAAATATCCACAACCATAGTAATTTGTATTCAAAAACAAATCCACACCTCTATCATAGAAGTTCATATTAAAACCTAATTTAACCAATACTAAAACAGACACTAAATTCCGACGAATCTCCGGAGTATACAATACATCATGAAGGAACAAAGTGCGTCCACCACGCATATTCAGTTGGCATGTGCCAATTCCTTTCACTTCAGCTCTGGAGTTGTTTCCCACATAGATCCACTTAGTTCCAGTTGGTATTCGTCGGAATTCCACGAAGGATCCTCTATCCTTCGCTACATGGTCTGTTGCTCCTGAATCCACAGTCCACAAAGGATTAGATTCAGTTAAGAATACAGAACTCGACACATAAGTTAAGTTCTGAAAAATACAAGGGGTGCTTACCTTCTTTGGCTCACGACAATCGCGAGCATAGTGACCCTTCTTGTCACAATTGTAGCATTTCACCCTTGCTAGCTTTTTCATGCGAGGACGCTTTCCTCTTTCATGTTGGTTAAACTTGGGTTTCTTTCCTGAAGGACCTGCTTCCTTGCCTTTCCCTTTATTAAACCAGTTAGGGCGCTTGCGCTTGGAGCCCGAAGCTCCATTTGAGCTAGAACTAGCATGATAGAGTTCAGCTTCCAGGCTTAGCCGCCAGCAGGCGGTCATCTTCCAGCTCAAGATGACGCAATGCATCCTCAAAGGTTTTGATATTCTCATTATGAGTCAGGTGCACCTTCATATGCTCCCAACTCTGAGGCAAGGAACGAATCACTGCTTGCACTTGCTGCTCATCTGTCAGGACATGGCCAGCATCTTTAAGCTCATTAATCATGTTTGACATCTTTCTAAGATGTTGCTTCATGGTCTGACCATGAGGCTTCTTATAAGAGTCAAACCTAATAGTGAGCTGCCTTAGTCTGGTCACCGAAGTATGACCAAATCTTGCCGCCAATGCTTCCCACATGTCTTTGGCATTTTCAAATCGCCTAAACTCTCGCATGACGTCATTTTCCATGCTGCTCAGCAACGTGATGCGAGCAAGAGAGTTCTTTCTTTTCCATGCAGCAAATGCTTCTTTGTCTCTCTTATGCTGTGCAGTGGTTCCTTCTTCAGGTTCTACCATGGTTAGGATAAGAGTCTCAAGTGCTTCTTGCTCTTCCAGTACATACTGGATTTTCATTTGCCAGATTTCATAGTTGTCACCATTGAGCTTTTCACCTTTGTTCAGCTCGGCAACTATGCTCTTTGTGGCTGAAGCCATTGATCTGAACACATCAGACATATATGCACGAGTTATTAATGCCTATTATTTATGCATCTATTTTGCACTAACCCATCATATTAATTAATAATTTTAAGTAAGGTTTCAGAATCAAAAGGTCACTATGTTTCCAATCATCCTCCAAAAATCCTAACTTAAAACTATCATTAATATGACTGTCATATGCAAAATCAATTCTATGAAGCTACAAAAACTTCTATTACTACCCACAGCTACCTACCCACAGCAACCAGCAATCACAGAAAGCAACAGATAATTGATATACAATATAACAATAAGGCTTTCACATAATATGACTAACATATAGGTTGCTACTTCAACAACAATCAGGTAGATAACATTTACATAGGATGTCCACATAGCACACTCAACAAAAAAAAACAGCTAATACATCTTACAAATAACCTTCACACGAACTGGGAAAGATCCTATTTTGGTCAATTTCTCGACATTTTCCCTTGCAACAATGCAGTAATATTCGTTTACAAAATCTATCACAATTTTCTTATATGAAGCAGCACCGTTGACATCCCATATGCGATTCAACACATCTTGCCATTCAGGTGGAAGAGTGTTAATGAAAAATCGCACCATCTCTGACTGCGACATGGGATGACCATTCCATATGACCTGTTGAATCTTCCCGTTGACTTCAAGAACATGATCAATTAAGTCTCATTTCTCCCATCGATAATCAGTCAACTCAGCTATCAACTTAGAAAGCTTTGCCTTTTGTTTATCGGTTATCACGCGAATAGGCGTACGTAACTGAAGGGGAGGCATTGTTCCTGCAACAAATGCAGAACAATATTGGATTACATATAATCCATATAGACATAATTGAAAAAAGAAACAAATTCTTTTTTTTTTTTTGGTCAACGGTCAACGGTCGTCGGTCGTCGGTCAACGGTCAACGGTCAACGTCCGGTCAACGGTCACGGTCGTCGGTCACGGTCAACGGTCAACTGACTGGTCGTCGGACCGGTCGGACCGCTCGGCGACCGCCCGCGACGCGGATCGCCAGGCTGGGTCGACGCGCAGACGCCAAATGCAGACGGAAGCCGATCGCTGGCCTGGCCATTCAGCACGGTTGGCCGCCGTAGAGTCGCTGGAAGACGCCTCGGCTAACGGATCGTTAAGGCCGACGCCAGCGATGACGCCACCGGGCGGGTTACCGAATATCGCCATGTTGACGCCAAGACGGCCGGTCCGTGGACCGGGTGCGTGTCGTTCGCTGTCGGCAGACGCACCGTTCACACCGCGCTGACCGACGCTGGATCAACTAGCTGGCTCAAGGCCAGTTACCACGCTCGTCACAAGGTGGGGCGCTGGTATGTCCTCTGGCAAGACGACGTGTCGCCGGACTCGTCTCGACGTCGCCTTGCTTCTTGTGCAATCATATTTTTGTTTCGACTTACGAAAAATCGAAAAGATATGCGAACAACTCTCGGGTGTC
This sequence comes from Eucalyptus pauciflora, assembly GCA_007663325.1. Lineage (NCBI taxonomy): Eukaryota > Viridiplantae > Streptophyta > Magnoliopsida > Myrtales > Myrtaceae > Eucalyptus > Eucalyptus pauciflora. The sequence goes on along the minus strand of VMYD01000177.1, from coordinate 48,945 downwards.
GGGATTCCTTGCCCCGGTCCGTACGGCCGAAGTTCATTTGCGAAGAGATCAATCATAAAACATCATACAACGTCATAAACATCATACAAGTCGGGAAAACGCTAACACGGGCTCTGATACCAATGTTGGGATCGAATGATCCCCGAAAAACCGGGTTCGGCACCGAAACCGAACCCCTAAATCATATGCGGAAGATAAGCCCTGGAATGTCACGTATCACCGATCAAAAGCACACCACGGATTCGAGCGTACCTTGTTGGCCACAGATTAGACACCGATGCCGTATTGAGGAAGAGATTTCAGTCCCGTTCGATCCGATGTCGAAGATTCGCCGTTCAAGAGAAGACGGAGTCGTTTCTTCGTCTTGGAGAGAGAGAGAGGTTCTTGGGAGAGAAATCTGAACGTACTAATGCGAAAAGGTGTGTTCATTCTCTTTCTCATCCCCTTTTATAGGTACCCTTTTCCACGGGCCTAATTCCCGTGGGCCGGGCCCTTAGGCCCATCGTGGCCGGGCCGACTTAGGCCCATTAAATCCTTCAGGTTTATAAGAGTATATTGAAGAAGAAAACCATAGAGTGAAAGTGAAGTTCACTACACATTCAGTCAGGCAAGTAGCATCCCTGTTTCCAACAGAAGATAAGGATGATTAGAAAGTAAACTAAAAAACAACATTTCCTTTTGTGCTGTTTCGAGGATAGAAAGCACTCTACAATAGATAAATGACAATAACGTCAATATAAAACCTCTCCTAAGATAGTATTGATTAGGAGATGAATACATTGCGAAGAGAAACGGTAGCACAGCTTTTTACCTGCTTTTGAGCCATCGAACTGCATGATAAGAAAAGCCGACAAATCGACCAGAGATATCAGATTCCAACTGAGTAAAGCAGCTGGAGAGATCACGAAATGAAAATGAAGTTCCATTAGAATAGCCGAGTAAAAGCATTACAAGAAAACCCATGAGGAATCAAGCCATCATGACAAAGTAAAATGTTAGTGACTCAATCAACCAACGAACGAAACGTTCAGGACTTTTGCTTTTCTTATCCCTCCAATACCGTCTTGACATCCTACAACAACCGAGCGACACCGAACAGATAGACCATCCATCGTCCTCAAACACTATACCTATGCATATGCACACAATGATTAATAACTCATCCCTCGTATCACCTACGACAATCTCATTGAATCCCTGTTAGTAAACAAAACTACGTCGCGGTAACCCCGACCCTGTCATGCCAGAGCCACCATGCTCCAGCACCATCAAAAGTCTCCGGTAAACTTTGACAAGTAAGACAGGTACCTGTTAAAAGAAGCATTTGCAACACAAATCCGTTCATGATATTCCCCATTGCCAGAACCCCTGTCGGCCTGCTGCCCCTCCGCCTCTCTCACACACACACCCGCCCGCACAAGTATTGTATCAAAACCATAACAGTTTCATAATAATTGTTGTATAATCTATCAATGAAAGGTAAAGGATTTACACACCATAACAGTTTCATAATCAATAGATTCAATACAAAATCAATCGGTGAGAGAGAGAGGTAAAGATAGAAAGTACTGATTAGGGTTTTGCATGTTGTTTTTTGGGGTGGCTTAACCGGTTCTCCAACCGGTTCCCAAACCGGTCCGGTCGAACCGGTTCCCAGGTGGGTAATCCCTCGGAACCGATTCCCGGACCGGTTCAAACAGGGTCTGAGTTTTGGGAACCGGTTCCCGGACCGGTTTCAACCGGAACCGGTTCCCGACCCTGTTTTCCGGGTGGGCCGATCCGGGAACCGGGTTGACCCGGTCCGGTTGCACGCTTCTTCGGAAGAAGCGTCCATGACGGTGAACTGCTTTCATCTCACCTGCGAGTACTACAAACCAAACGCTTTGACAGGTGATTCCACCATAGAAGTAATTGAAGAGTTGAAATGGGCGTTAACTTATCGAGGATCTGCATTGCCATGCAGGGTTATGCTCGTGACAGATGCACTGCCCAGGGACGGCCCGGGCCCCTCATAGGCGTCGTCATGGACATATCATAGTTCCATTTAGGGTCATTTCAGGCCTATAATCACGCATTACACGCCCTGAGAAACGGGATCTAATTCGCTGCAGCATTGGTAATTTGGTATGCGATGCTGGTAAGTGTCAAACAACTCCGATAGCCTGAAAATGACCGGTAGGTTTGCTCCCCCTGATCAAGCATTTGTAACTTATTAACAGGTTTTTGACAAGTACCAAGATCTTTCTATGCTTAAAAAATTGTCAACTGATTTTAATAGTCTATCGATATTTATTTCTATAACGTATCAATGCTGTGAAAGTCAAAGCAATTGCCGGCCTTGATTTGATTATATCAACATTTGACATGGTAAGATACCAATTAATTTTACTCACACGTCACTCACATGTCAATCTTTTTTTCTTTTTTTGGCTAGGTTTGGGAAAGTATCACCATTTCTTTATACATATGAGGATTACCGATTGATTTCACAATCTAACAATATCTATTATTGCAATTGGAAGAATCTGACAACATCTATTGGAAATTATTCAACATTAATTATATTGAGATATCAATTCATTTTAGTCGCTCACCAACGACATACGATCGCAGATTTTAGCAGAAAAAGACTGTGTAGAACAAAGGAAATCATACCTAGCTCCACATGGCGGGAAAAGATTATGAAGTAACATTGCAAATTTAATAATCGCCGGCGCAAAAAGTAGTCAACTATTTGGGGAGTTTCACTTGAGCATTCCTTCATAAGAACAGCTTCCGTTGATCGTGGTCTCTCAAGTCGAGTCTCGACAGCTTCGAATCAGCTTCTGCATATATCTCTTTGCTCGGACTCCAGCTTCTTCCATTCTCAAGGTTTTATCTGTCCTCTGCTTGTTTCTGAATCTAGCCGTTCCTCGCTTATCAACTGTTATATGTATTTCAACATTTCTTAGCTCCAGATGTATAAACTGCCATTTCCTTTGGTTATCTTCTTCCAGAAATTTTTGTAACGTTAAATGCGCGTTGATGTTGTGCTGATTTGACCATTTTCTGCCCTTAGAAGTGGCCTAACCCAATCCAATGGCCAGAAGTTGCACTTTTCAGAGTCTCTTTCATCTTTGTTTTGTACTTTGTTCCTTTCCCCTTTTTCTGGGCTCATACGTCTTTGCAAATTGATGGTTCATGTCATAACATAACATCATGAAGTTCCCAAAGAAGGAATTAGTCGAGATTAAGCCTCTAGCCCTCGCTAAATCTTACGTTCATCTTCCAGGGGAAGTCTGAAAATCTCTTCTGGCTCTCCTTTTCATTTTTTTTTATTTTTTTTTGGTGATGTACAGGTAAAGGGCATTCGCTTGTACTCATTCATCTCCTCTGGCCTTGGAATGGAACTACGAGATTCGACGCAGTGCCTCTACATAATCCTGTAAAATCTCCTCATCTTTGTTGAATCATCAACACAACCCCAATTTATTTCTGAGGACTCCTATAAGGACAAGGTGCATTCATTTCTCGTCTTTGCAAAATTTGTCCAAGAAGATATGGCATCTTTTCCAAGGCCAGAAAACAAACACAATCAATATAAGTATGATGTTTTCCCGAGTTTCCGAGGTGAAGATACACGCAAAAACTTTGTTGACCATCTGCACGATCATATGTGGCGAAGAGGAATCATGGCCTTTCGAGATGATCACCACCTAGATCTTCAGAGGGGAAAATGTATTAAACCAGAAATATTGAGAGCAATAGAGCAGTCAAGACTTGTACTTGTGATATTCTCTAAAAACTACGCTTCTTCTACTTGGTGTCTGGAAGAAGTTGCTAAGGCTGTGGAGTGCAAGGATATCAATGAAAGATCAGTGATACCAATCTTCTACGAGGTCAATCCATCTGACATACGAAAACTGAGGGGAAACTTTGGGACAGCCTTTGCTAAAACTGAGGAAGCTTATTCAGGTGACAAGAGAGATATAAAGAGGTGGAAGGATGCTGTGAGTAAAGTAGCCAATCTCGCCGGAATGGAATTGAAAGATGGGTAGGCCTCTCTTCCCCTAACTTGGAATGATTTTTTTTCCTTAATATTTGCATGCCACTAATGTCATAACAGCCATACTCTGCATTATGTTAGTTCACCTGAACTAGAATACACTCTAGAACCAAATAGCCTCAATGCTTGCTAGGGAACTAATCATCTGCATTTCTTCGTTGCAGATATGAGACCAAGTTTATTCAGCAAATCATTGGAGAAGTTGAAAATAAACTGGGTCCTCGGCTATCCTATGTCGTAGGCGATCTTGTGGGAATGCATCCCCGCGTTGCAAATGTAGTCGAATCTTTATGCTTGTACAGGAGTGATGTACGCAGTATTGGCATATGGGGGATGGGTGGCATAGGCAAAACAACTGTTGCACGAGCAGTTTATGACAAAATCCACGGCCAATTTGATGATGGATGTTGTTTTCTTGCAGATGTTAGAGAAATTTCAAAAAAGAATGGTCTGGTGTATCTACAAAACCAGTTTCTCGGCGATATTCTCCAAGACAACAATTTGAGAATCAGGGATGATCATAAAGGAGCAAACATGATAAAAGAACGACTACAACATAAAAAAGTTCTCGTTATACTTGATGATGTGGATGAAAAGGAGCAGTTGGATAAATTAATAGGAGGTTTTGATTGGTTTGGACATGGAAGTAGGATCATTATAACAACCAGAGATGAACATTTGCTTCTCCACTATGGAGTAAATTCCATATATAAGGTGGAGGAACTATCCTTTGGTGAGGCTCTCCAACTATTTTGTTTGAAAGCTTTTAGAAGTAATCATCCTCCAGCAGAGTTCAATGAGCTTGTGAAGCAGGTTATTGGATACGCTGACGGCCTTCCTCTAGCCCTTGATGTCTTAGGTTCCTTTTTGGCTTGTAGGAGCTTGATGCAATGGAAGAGTGCACTGGCCAGACTCAAAGAATGTCCAGAAGGAAAAAAATTTGATTGGCTTAGGTTAAGTTATGATGGACTACAGCAGAAAGAGAAGGAGATTTTCCTAGATATTGCCTGTTTTTTCAAGGGAAATGAGAGACCTTACGTTGCAGAAGTTTTGGACAATTGCGGCTTGTATGCAGATATTGGAATCGAAGTCCTTGTTAATAAATCTCTTATCCAAATCGTGGGCAACAAACTGTGGATGCATGATTTGCTACAAGAAATGGCTTGGGAAATTGTTCGTCGAGAGTCTCCTGAAGAGCCAGGAGAACGAAGTCGAGTTTGGCCTTTTGAGGATGTATGCCATATTCTGTCAAAAAACTCGGTGAGTATCTGCAAAATTAATTTTCAAGCATGCTTATTTGATATAGGGAAAAAAAACTTGCTAGTCATGTATTGACACTATATGAGTTGTTTATCAGGGAACTGGAAAAGTCAAAGCCATAGTCCTGCAATCTGGGGACCATAGAACAGTGCGCTTGAATGGAGAGTCATTCACAAACATGAATAACTTAAGATTGCTTGATATTCGTGCCATCCACCTCTCTTCTGGGTTTAAGCACCTTTCAAATGAACTATGCCTGCTAAGATGGGACAACTGCAGCCTTAGATCATTTCCACCAAGTTTTCTTCCAAAGAACCTTGTTGAACTCCATATGCAGGATAGCCTCCTTCGTAGGATCTGGAGAGGGGAAAAGGTTGGAATTAGTACTCATGCATGGGTATGCTTCATTAGATGCTTTATTATGTTTAACAAGCTAATAAAATTTTTCAATTAATTTTGTCTAGATGCGGGTCTTAAAGAAGTTGAAAGTTATCAACCTCAATGGTTCCAAATTGTTCGTGGAGACTCCGAACTTCATATATGTCCCAAATTTAGAGAGGCTAATTCTCAAAGGTTGCAAAGTATTATCTCAAGTTCATCCTTCAATTGGAAATCTTGAAAGACTCGGTCTACTTGACTTGGCTGATTGTGAAAACCTCACGGGACTTCCAGTTAGTGTAGGTAATCTAAAATCTCTCAGAGTTCTTAATCTGTCTGGATGTTCAAATCTTGAAGAACTGCCTGAGAGCATTGGGGGCTTAGAGTGCTTAGAGGAGCTTGATATTAGTGAAAGTGCCATAACACACCTCCCATCTAGCTTGACATTCTTACACAATTTGAAAAAATTACGCTTTCAGGTTAGTAAAAGGAGGCCACAAAATTTTTGGAGGACACTAACGTGTCCGCTGAGAAGAGCTCTGAACTCTAGGCGTCCGCGGTTGCCTTCATTTTCAGGGTTGTCCTCTTTGACGGAGTTGGATTTGAGTGGCTGTAGTCTTCTAGAAGGAGAAATTCCCAATGATATTGACTACTTACCCTCCTTGAGGTCCTTAGACCTAGCCAAAAACAATTTTACCACAATAACTGCAAGCATCAAACATATCTCTGGCTTGGAATCTCTCATATTAAATCATTGCAAAAATCTTGAAGTGTTACCAAGACTTCCAGAAAGCATAATCGTTGTGGCGGCTGAGAAGTGCCTCAGATTGGAAAGGATATCAAACCCATTCATTATATGCACAGTACCTGACTCAGGGTTTTGCTTCCTTAATTGCTCCAGTTTGCTTCCGCAAGATCTTGATTTAACTTTGCAGTAGAAGTACTCCTTGTCGTTGCTTCGTTACATCATTTGCTGTTCCATGAGAATGATTATGGGGAATTATGTGGTGTCTCCATGTCTACAATGTGAAATACCTGAGTGGCTTAGCTACCAAGCAGTTGGACCTTTGTTGAGCATAGAGATGCCCCCTAATTGGCATGACAATAGCTGGAGAGGATTTGCCATATGCGCATCTTTTAAACAAATCAACTGTAGCTCCCGTCAAGGCCTGGAAAATGACCACTTCATATTCTGTGGGTTCTATGCTGATGGAAATCGGCTAGGTCCCTTATTTAAGTTTCCCATCATATTTGTCAGTTCAGGTTGCCTTTGGCTAGGTTATGTGTCAAGTACTCAATTTTCACGTGATACAAATTGGGAGACAATGTCAAACCACATTGTTGTTTCATTTATGATCACCAACCCTTGGTTAAAGGTGGAAAAGTGTGGTGTTCATCTAGTTTATGAGCAGCGTCCAGCAAAGTTTGATGATATTTTAGTCAGGTGGTCTAGTTCATCGCCCGGGGATTGGGATAGAATCTACCATGAGTTTCAACCCCGAAGGGAGGTCAGTAGTGTTGTCAAATATTCCATTGATCCAGACCTGTACAAAGTGAATGAAGGTGTAATGAGCTGTGGTGCCTTTAAGGCTCAGTTCCCCCGTTCATTGGAAGTCGTGTACTCGCGGAGTATCTATATTTGCTTTGGCATCCTTCAAGACTTCGACTAGCGTCTGTTCGTGATTTCAATAGAAGGTAATCACTACTAGATTTGATCAATTGCTAGGGCGTGGGTTAGACCTTTCGAAATCCAAATAGACTATGAAAACTCATGTTAATCCTAACCTAAAAATCTAGAATATCACCACCGGCACCGACATCTCCAAAATAATCAGGGGAATAATTTTTGCTGGATTTTGTGTTTCGCTTTCTCACTGTAACAAAATACTTCTTACAGGTTCTTGAAGAATAGTCAAAAGTGGCCAGCGTTTGTTAATTTCAATAAGAAACTTACGTGCACCGTAAGTGGATTTTTTGTTTTCGAGAAACTTATGTCATACTTTAATACTATAGCGTATATTTCGATCAAATGCTAATTTTACTTTTTTAACTTTTTGGACCAATTCATGATTTTCAATTTTCCTACTGACTATATTTTACTTTGACTATTTTCTCTGAAATTACAGTTCCAAATACAAATTGTAATGTATTGCTAATCTACAATTAGAGTTTTAGGCCTAACTAAAACCAAAACCCTCTCCATGTAATTGAGTCAATGGAATGACTCCCGCAATCTCTTTCCTGGCTGGCAACTCCATTTAGAGTTTTTGTCGACAAGTGTCGGTAAATCTTATGGACTATTAAATCATTGCACACCATTAATTTTTCTTTTATCAGGTGAGACCACACCTGTACGTTTTTTTTCCAAGGGTAGAAGAATTTAAATATGACGAGTTCGAGTTCTTCCATCTCGTTCTTTGACTTTTGTAGTTACCTTTTTTTCCTTTGCATACTCGTCATGGGAGTTTTTTTTTTTGGTCGAAATCATGGGAGATTGATCTGTCTATAAACTCATCTCTTTCCAGATTTGCTCCACCTCCAAGATATGATTACAAGTGCATACTGGATGTCACCAAGCAATCGTCATCTTGAACCTGACAGCTACCATTTGTTTATGTCATACTCTTTTGAAAATCGATATTAATTCGAAAATGAGTGTTATTGCCAAGAATGTCTTGAGTTTGAGCCGAGCTACCCCATCTGAATAGGTTTTAAAGTTTTATTGGTTTTCTAAATTGAGTAGGTTTCTGTAATGGATTTTTATTTTTTATTTTTTGATACAAATATTACATATACAACGGATGAAATTCTACTTGATTTTTACGCAATAAGAGGGATGTTTGAATGTTCTCTCTATGAGTTTGCTGAATGAGCTCTTTGTGAAAAAAAATGTGAGATAACAATTAATGGTTTGTATTGATTGAGATTGAAGGTTGGAAAACACTTGAGCAATCAAACAATGGTAACTTTTCGGATTCATAGTGGATTTCTTGGCAATTGGCTCTTTTTGTGAAGTATATACTAACATCCAGAACTATATAAATCTCTAGTGTTCTTATTGTTCTTTGTTGATTTTTCTGGTAATTTCTTTTTCTTGTGATCAACTTGAATTGCAAAATCCGTCAGTTTTGCGCTATTTTCAAAATAGAGTTGTCACGAGGCTCCCAAGGTGAGATCTCTGAGGGACGTACTAGATTGTTAAGCAGGCTTGAATGGTTATACTCACAAGGTGGTGCCTATGACTAGCATTGGCTCTCCCAATCTCTATCGCTCGTCTATTGATTGACTCATCAAGACACAAAGTCATCGATTAGTTTACAGGGACAAGTCATATGCATAGTTCAAGTTCAGATAACTAGGACAATGTTCATCACTTGCCATTAAAATAGTAATGTCCATACATCTATGATCTCATTTACATAAAGAGCAAATTTCTGATTTCGAGCAATTCAGTACAGCGCCTTCTTCAGCATAGGAGACTCGACGCCCGTGAAAAATGGGGGCGACGCAGTCACATAAAGATATAAACCTCGTCATATCCCTTCCTATGGTCATACAAATTTAACACTTTCAGTCATTAAATCGCAAAATTCATGTGCAAAACTGATGAAGAAATGCACTGAATTGATAGCACCAAAGCTTACCTTGCTTTCCCACAATACGTGGGACTGCAATTATATATCCGATTGTCAAGCACTTTCTGAGTGGACACCCGGTTTACGGACTTCCTAGCCTCACCACAGGATAACAAGTTCAAATTAGAAGTGTTTTCCCTTCAAACTGAGTGGAAAGCAAACACTAAACCACAAGCACAGTTCATGTAACCATAATTGTGTATGATACAAGATATTTAAGAACTTTGACATGGAAATTTCAAACGCAACTTGCTTTGCAGCATGAAATTTCTCGACAAATTCTGAACTGACAAAGAAGTTTGCTACATGCTGTGTAGCTTGAATGGCATCATCTGAGTGTGGTATCATGGACAAACCCCATTCAAAAGCATTTTTCTGCACAATATCGAGAAAGCCATGTAAGTTACCTCAAGGCAGTAAGTCTAAACATACTTCACAGATATGAAGAGGTGGAAAATATAATCCCAAGAACAATCACTGATTTAGCTCCCTAAGATATTTACGTAAGTGAATTGTGTTTAAGTCAACAACATTTAAAAAAAAAAAAACGGATCATGTCCTCTATAACATGATAAACTTAAATTGCCTAGTCTCCAAATTTTGCCTAACCAGTTCTTCGAGACTCAGGCAAGTTGCGCCACAAGCTCTTCACTAAAGAAATCAAAAACCACAAAATCAGGAGGCATCGCAAGAAACTAGTATTGAACAATATGCACTGGAATCTGCAACAGCAAGAAGTCAATTTCATCAAAATGCCCAGAAAGGAAAAGATTGAAGAAGGCAATGAATTTAATATGGATCAACTTGGATAAATCTAAAAACTGCTAGACCAGAGCCCAAATCTCTCAATTCGGAAATTCAACTATCCCGATTTTTGGGTAACTTCTTTCTCATGATGCTGCATTAGGCAGTGTCAGAACCCTATAGAAGGTGCATGTTTCATTTGGCACCAACACAGCATTATCATCATGCAGTCAAATTGCCGTGCAAATTATTGTTCCTTTGAGCTAACTTGGTAGAAGAGTTTATCAGGAATTTTGAATGGCAACAAACTACAAAAGGGCCAACGTAGTTATATTTGCAATATAACAAATTAAAGTCTGGCACATTTTGATGGATCATCTACCTGAATAGGCTTAATACGCATCTAATAATGAGATGATCGGTATGAAAACTACTACATGAAGCAATGTGCCTTTCCTAATCAAATGAGATTGGTGTTGAACAAGAAGAAAAGCAGGAAACTAACTATTACCTCTGGATGCCATTGGAAAGCAGTTACAGGGTAACTGTGTGCTTGGACCGTGGAGACATAGACTTGGTTATAGAGTTCCTCAAAGAACTTAATGTTATTCTCACAAATAACTGAAATAAGCAGTAACGCAAAATATTTTTTTCACTGCAGTATATCACTTCAGACATGAAGTAAGAGGTAGCTGGTTATATTCAACCTTGTTGTCTCCATCCGTGCTGGTTGTCAAGACCTTAAAAAGAAAATCGTTAAGTCAGTGTTCTGCGTCAGTCTTTCTGGCGAGATGCCATACTGCAACACAAATGAATATTTGGATTAGAAAAGAGGATTGCATACATCAAGAATAGGTAAGATAACTGAGATTTAAGTCTTTATTAAAATAGACTGGTCCCAATCACATTCGTGAAATAAATAATATAACATAACACACAACGGGAAAAAAAAATTCCTGGGCCAGTATAAAGAAAACTTCAGAAAAAAAGCATATCATTAGCCTTTTTAGCCATTTTTAGCTTTAAAAAAAAACTACTGGGCTCATATGAAAAACTCACAGGATGTTAGTCTACAAAAAGAAGCAAAACAATGCATTAAAGTTGCATGACTTTTGTCTCCTCTTTTAACTTTTCCAGGATCTAACTGGTCTATCTAGACACCATTCTTTAGCAGTAATGGTCAAGTTGCGTGCAACAGATGGCTTATATCAAAATAAGAATGTAGTCCCTGCGATGATAACACTCTACTGGAGCAAAGAGGTACATGAGAGAAAACAAAAGGAAGAGGAAACGGGGGAACCAAACAAATTTTACTTAGTATTCTCAATTAAAACCAGCAGGCTACTAAAGTCTTACAACTCACATGATGAATTTGCATGACAAGGCAATCTGTACTCAACTTAAGCAAATCTGGCAGAAATCTGCAAAACAGTGGATACATGGAAGTTAGAACTGCATCTATAGGTGATTAAGCATGACTATATATCAAGCAACAGACACCTTATACAAAGTAACCACACATCTTCTACTACAATAACCACTTTTGCTATACCAGCACAATCATCCGTAATAATTTGATGTAATCCACATTTCTCTTTCCAGCAATATTTTGATTCCATGGCTACATAATCAGCATCATATACTAAAGTACATAAATCCAAATTGATATTCTTATAGAGTATAAGAAGCCATTTGGAAGCATAAAGATGTCCTGCTTGCTGTCAATTCAAAAAGAATACAGCTTTATCTGTCTTTATATGCGTTAGTACTTAAAAGTTGACAGTGAAAGCTTACTAGGGTCAACCATACCTTTGAAATACTGTTCCTTCAATGTTTGTGTTTCTCATAAATTGTAGAGTGGATGCTTCATCGGCAGCATTAAATTCCTCGAGAATGCCTTTGTCCTGTCATTAGGAAACTGTCAAATTATTATGAAGAGAGTTTTCCACTTTCCTCTATACTATAAATTCCACTTTCTGTAATTCATTCGGATGATAAATTACGTTTGACATTAATGAAACAACTTAAACCTTGAGAGATGATTTGCATCACGATTGGTTTGATGTCAAATAACCACCATGCTTGTCAAGTTTAAAGCAATGGCAATCTCAACCTTGCAGCGACGACTTATGCTTTCAAGTTTTGTGCCAATAGAGGCCATCGATTTATGCCGATGATAATAAATCAAGTGTGCTAAGTCAAGCCATGGGAAGACAAGTTTTTTTCTGGCACAATACCTCACAAAAGATAAAAAGTAAAAAGATTTTTTTTTTTAAAGAATAGACCATGTAAAGCAACTCTTGCATTAGAAAAGAGAAAATATGCAACCAAAAGGACTGAAAGCATTGATAGACTATTTAAAACGGTGACAAGGGACAGAGTTACCTTGCTGATTATCATTGTCAATAGTTCAAAGCCCAAACAGATGGCATACAGTGGGAAGTGGTCACCAGCATCATTCTTCGCCAAAACTTTCTGCAAACGACAGGCAAAGAGTACATCAAAAATTTGCAAAGAAAAAATGTACAGGACACTCATTGAAAGCATATAAAAACGAACTATCTCTCCAAGGCAGTGAGAATGCTCGTGTGTCTTGAAGCAATGGAATAAAAAGTTTTTGAATGAAAAACAGCACATTATTCAAGGAAAACTAACTATAGACAAACTCAATTGCATGAAAACAGTCAATACAAGATTGATGAAGCTCTGCCTCCAACCAATAAATAGAAACACAACTTCTTAGAAATATTTAGGGGTATCAATCATAACAGTACCTTAAAAATTGCCTTCACAGTCTCATAATACAATCCGGTTTTAGCCTACCCTCCAGTAAAGAGCACTCCATTGACCATGTTGAGCTTCTGCATTTCGACCAAATATCAGCATTTAGAAATGAAAAACAAAGTGGTGGTTGTTTAAGAATAATCAAGGCCATAAAATCTATACGAACATAACTCGAAGGAAACCACACTCCTCCAACATTATACCCATCATTCATGTAAAACTCCTCAAAGAGCACATCCCAATGTTCACGCCTCTACTGATGGCAGAAACATCTTCCTTTGGTGGCCGGTGGTGTTCTTCCGCTCTCACTTTTACTTCATCAACTTCCATTTTATCTTCCTCGCACTTCTTCTCAGAAACCAACTCCTCGGCACTCTCTTTTGAAGCGAGGATAGACTGGGCTCTTGGAAAATCGGGTGATGCCAAATTGACTGCATCTTCATTCTCATCTTCTTCATCCGAGAAATCAAATACAACTCTTCTTTTTCTACCGCCTTCAGTTTTGGAGGTTCTCTTAACATTGACATCCTGACCCTCATCATCGCTGTTCAGTTATGCTGCCTCATGTGCACAGATTTGAGCTTCTGCACTAACTGATGAAGAAATACTGTAATGGTCCTTATCAAGAAATCTTTTACACGACTTGAGAGGATTAAAGCAAGCTTTTGAAAGGGACGAATGGGTTATAGGAACCAACCAGTGGAACTTGGAGCAAAGCTGCTATTTACTGCTGGGCCAGCGCTCGATTTTGCCTCGATCTCGTCGTGATCCCTAGGGTATCGGCCTGGCACGTGTTGGCCCGAAGCTCCGATCGACAGGGGAAGGCCTTGAAGAAGAATTCGATGGGGGTTCCCATCTTGGGCTCAATCCTAATCCAATTTTCCCGCCATTTTCTGTGTGGGGGCGCCCGGCATCTATTTGGGCGGGGGGCTTATATAGTGTGCTAATAATAATAATAATAATAATAATAATAATAATAATAATAATAATAAAAACAGATAATTGAAAAATCAGATCCTCGTATTCTTCACGCCCAGCATCCGCATGAAATAAAGCGACTGGTCTCATCTCTGCTTTGACTCCGAATTCAGCTGTTCCTTGTTTGTTAATTGTTGTGGGTATTTCACCATTTCTTAGCTCCAGATATAAACTGCCAGTTGCTTTGATTATCTCTTTTTCTATTTTATTAATTTCTTTTTTATCTTTTTCCCCATATTTTGCAAATCGGATAGCTTTGTAGGTGGCCCATTTTATAACTTTCAATGAATCATCTGAATGGGAAAGGAAAAAAAAGGCAATCATCTGAATATTGAGATATTTGAATGCCGTAGTTTTGAAAAAGTTCATCACAAGTATTGGATCACTTGAAAAAATTATCATCTCGAGTGAGCACCGCAAGAAAATTATAATACTATGATGCCATTTTTGCGATTTTTTTACCTTTTTCTGCTCGTAGAAGTGCCATAACCAAATCCAAATGTATTAAAAGTCTAAAAACTAGTCATAAAAGTGCAACATAGTCCTAAAATTATCAAAAAAAATGCAACTGATGGAAGGACTTTTTTGGACGAATTTGACAAATTTTTGGTAGCAAATGTACTTTTTTGTGACATAATTTTAAAATTTCCAAAGCACTTTTGCTTAAGGAAAAATGGCATGGAATAAAGGAAATTGCACTTTAGCGATCCTTTACGCGAACAGCTTCCGCTGATCGAAGGCTCTCAAGCTCAAGTCTCGACAGCTCCGATTGGCTTCTGCATTCGTCTCTCTTCTCGGACTCAGCTTCTTCCATTCTCAAGTTATTTTCTTTCTCTCTGCTTGATTCTGAATTTAGCTGTTCCTTTTTTGGTTAGTTGTCGTGTGTTTCACCGTCTATTAGCCCCAGATGTAAACTGCCATTTGCTTGGTTATGTGGGCGTTGATTTTGTGCCGATTTGACCATTTTCTGCCCTTACAAGTACTCCAATTGCCTGAGAAGTTCCACTTTTTAGAGTCTCTTTCAGTTTTGTTTTGTCACTTTGCTTTGCAAATTGATGGTTCATGTCGTAACATTATGAAGTTCCAAAGAAGAAATTAGTCAAGATTAAGCCTCTAACCTTCGGTAAATGTCTCATTCCATCTTACGGGATATGTCTGAAAGTTCCTTCTCTTTTTTTTCTTTTTTTCTTTTTTTCTTTTTTTTCTTTCTTTTGGGGTATGAGACCAAGTTTATTCAGCAAATAATTGGAGAAGTTGAAAATAAATTGGGTCCTCGACTATCCTATGTTGTAAGTGTTAGGACTAGAATTAGCACCTAGAGAGGGGTGAATAGGTGTTTAAAGCAATTTTAATAAATTAATCCGAATGAGAGATTATTAACTTAAAAACAACAATTGCAACAAATGAAAGCAGTTAAAGATAAAAGGATTAGGGATATAGAATCAAGACTCCAGATTTATAGTGGTTCGGCTTAGACCAAGCCTACGTCCACTCTCCCACACGGACAACCCTTCTGGCTGGATTTCACTAAGAATCAAAAAGAGTGATTACAATCTCACACTCTTGAGTCCACAGTGTAGAAAACTCTACTACACTTCCTCAAGGTCTTACTACAATATGATCTCTCTTTTGATTACATATAACGCTCGAAGAATGATGTTGCAAAATAGAAAAGGAGATTCAGACTTTGGAATTCTTCTATCCGCACCCTTCAACAACTAGAGCATCTCTCTTATATACTTCTTCATGCATTCCATACCGTTGGCACCTTCCAAAGAATTTCTTCCA
The DNA here is from genome assembly GCA_007663325.1 of Eucalyptus pauciflora. NCBI lineage: Eukaryota > Viridiplantae > Streptophyta > Magnoliopsida > Myrtales > Myrtaceae > Eucalyptus > Eucalyptus pauciflora. The sequence continues at coordinate 33,333 of VMYD01000177.1, read as the reverse complement.
ATCAACCCGTTTGACAGAATCAATTTAGAGAGATCTCGAGCTCTTTAAGGTAAGTGTTGATAGCCCATCAATCCTGCTCGCCCATACAATCAGGATATTGGTTTCCATAAGTAGATCCTTCCAAATATAAGTCGCGAAATCTTTAGAGAATCTATACATATTCGAATACGAAAGTAAGATCTTTTAGTGCTGAATCCAGTAGAAAGATACTCTCTAGTCGTTAGAGTAAAAATTATATAAGATCAGAATAAACGTCGGTCTGGAAATTGTCCATGTGAGTAGACTTTGAAACATGAGTCTTGAGTCTTGTTAGCTTCAGACTTTGATCTTCATATTTTGTCAATAGAGTCTGTAAGTCTTCAGACTAGACTGATGAAAATGTTTTGTCAACTTCAAAATACTTTAAGAGAAATTATCCAACAATCTCCCCCTTTTTTATGGTGACAAAACTTTTCTGCAGATTTGAATATTATTGCCCTGCAATACAACCTTTAAGCAAGCTTTGATATCTCATAAAGGATTAGAATAAAAATAGTATAAGTTATTCTGTACACAAATATCCTGTACACAGACTTACCCTGTACACAGATCTGTATTCACCGAAACCTCATTAGTCATAAACAGACAGTACTATCTTTATCTAAATTAAAAGCTTAAAGTAATGCAATAACGAGCACACATTCAAAAACTGCACACAATTAAAAAACTCAAGATAAAATCAAAGTAACAACTAAGAATGTTTAAAAATTTGAAGATAAGAAGATAAGATTTGGTAAGATTTGGATAGAGTCTGAAGTTGAAATGCTTGAAAATCTGCAAAGTCTTCTCCCCCTTTTTGTCAGCATAAAAAAAATCAAGAAGCACGAGGAATGTGAACAAGTTGAAAGTCCTCCATAGACTTGACAGTTGCTTCTAGCTTCCTCAAATCTTCCTGTACTTGGGTGAGAGTAATGCTTTTTGCAGTATCTTGTATCTGACGCTGAACCTCTTTAAGCTGATCATGCAGAGTGATGAACATTGCATGATTTTCATTCTGCAAGGTCTGAAATTCATATCCCATGGCATAAATTTGGCCTTTGAGTTCCAAGATGATTTCAAGCAACCTTTGAAAATCTCCAAAATTGTCAGTCTGAGTGCTTGTTTCAGCTCAGTCTGATGGTGGAGTCAAGCCAGTATGAATGTCGGCAGGAATTTCAATATGTGGAGATGATGCCTCTCCTTCAGGAAACTGTGCAGCATGAACATCTTCAGCATCAGGAGGTGATCGACTAACACCTGTTTGTGCATCGTCTTCTCTAAAAGTCAGTAGAAGAGAGGTGTGTTCTCTATCTGTATCTCCCCATGTTTCCATGTCTTCTAGAGGAGAAAAGAACTCTTCTTTCTGAGGAGTTTCCTCAGTGACAGGCTGTTGGAGATTCTCTTTTTCTGCTGGAGAATCTGTTTGTTCTGGTTCATCTGCTTGTTCTGCTTTTTCTTCTTCTTCTTCATCTCTTTCTTCCTCTTTCTTTCTTCCTTTCTCTTCCTCTTCTTCCTTCTCTTCTTCTTTCTCTTATTCTTCCTGCTTTCTCTTTCTCTTTCTCTTTCTCTGTTTCTGCAAATTGATGTTCTGGAACAGTTGGAACAGATGTAGCAAATTGAGAAACAAAAGCAGAGATGGGTAGAGCATCCTCATCATCTTCATCTTCCAAGATGATTGCCCTTCTCTTCTTGGTAGAACTAACCACTGGTTCTTTCCCTTTTCGTTTGGCTGCTGATGAGTCTGGTCTGAACTTGATAGGAGTCTTTTCTTTGAATTGCTCCAGCTTCTTGCTGAGCTCTTTCAGATGCATCTTGGTAATCATCCTCAACCCGATGACCATTTTATCAATAGTCTTTACAGTGAGAATGTGAGGAGGCTGAATGTTCAGATGTCTGAAGAGACGAGTGATGAGAGCAGCATAAGGAAGTTTTCCTTTGTCCTTTGCCATGCATCTGTACATGTGAAATATGATGGTGTGCGGCAAAGAGAAGTTAAGACCAGTCTTGATTGCAAACATCAACTTGGCCTCTAAGATGGATACATCTGTCTTGGATGTTGATTTGGGTCTCAGACAGTTTATCACAATCTTGTGCAGCAAAGTATTTGTTGCATTCATCTTGGAGTAGGAGAGACGATCTTCTGCAATTCTGTTTCTTGCAAGTTCAAGAGTAGCATGGCTTACAGACACACTGATTGATTGGAAAGCCCCTCTTTCCACACCAAGTATATCTGCCAGAGTGTCCTTATCAACAACATACTCTTTATCCCTCACACTGAAAGAAAAGCTGTTTGCATCAATAAAACTGAGATTGGAGTAGAAGTACGCTGTTAATTCGGAATGTGTCATATCACAGTCAGTACATAACTGATAAAGTTGAAGTTTTTCAAACTTCTCTCTCAGATTTTTACTCAATAAGTCCAGAAAATCGAAATCCACCGTCCGTGGATTCATCACCCCACGCTTCAACAATTTTTCATACTTCTTCTTATGTCCGTCTAAGCGGAACAGTTCATCCTTCTTCCCACGAAGATTTGCAGCCACACCCATCCATGGTTTAAAGTGTATGAACATCTTTTCATCATCATCCTTTCCCTCTGGCTGATTCATACTACCAAACCTAGGGTCACTGGGAAAGTTTGCAAATGCTTTTGCAGCCGTTCCTTCAGGAACAATCCCTGACCTCTCCATGACAGTGAGAAAATGAGTCTCGTTTCTGTAACCTTTTCTCTTTCAGAAATTCATCCACGAAGGTCATTGCGGAACCTCCTTCCTTTAATACAGAGTAAAGCCTATAAATAAAGGTAGGCTTAAGAGTTCTTACTGGTTCAATATCTTCAAAAACTGTTTCTGCATCTTGAGGGCGATGTCCTTGAGGTCTAGTTGGGGAAGACCGCTGTTGAGATCATTGAGGAGTTTGCTCAGAAGGAAAGTCGCTTTCTTCGGTCAGATCGAAGTGCGTAGGCCCCTCACTAGATCCTTGTGGTCCCCTGTTCGCTATTCTGGATGACTTCCTTTGATACGACATTGTTTTTTTTCTTTGGAGAAGCTTTCTCACTTGTGTCGCAAGAAAGTTAAAAACTTTGAGACGAAAAAGTTTTGGAGAGAAAAATACAGAGTAGTGAAAAGCTTTTTGTTCTAGGGTTTCTGGGTAAAGTGAAAACGAAGGAGAAGAAGTGTATAAAAGATAACAGATACGGGGGAAATCCAATCGTCGCAAATTTTGGAAATCTTTAAGAATTTCCTTTTGAAAAAATAACTGCCTTAATAAATCGATAACCACCCCTTTTAAAGTGTAACTGTCTTAATAAGCTCAATTAGAGATAAACAGATAGTCTTACCTTATCGATATGACAGTTTAAATAAATAACTTACAGTCGTGTCGATTCGTATTCTCAGTCTTCAATCTTTGAGTCTGATGCTCTGTCAGACTTTAGTTTCTGAGTCTGAGCTTCAACATTCTTCAAGAGATAATATATTGAGTCTTGAGCGAATAGACTCAAACAGGCTTTTCTCAAGTGGCTTTGTGAAGATGTCTGCCAGTTGATTATTTGAGTCTATGAACTGTATCAAGACCTCTTTATTCTGAACGTGATCTCTTATAAAGTGATGTCGAATCTCAATATGTTTTGCTCTTGAATGTAGGATATGATTCTTTGTAAGATTGATTGCGCTGGTGTTGTCACGTCTTATTTCTGTGCACGAGTCTTCAATGCCAAAGTCTTGCAGTTGTTGTTTTATTCACAGTATTTGAGAACAGCAACTTCCAAGGGCTATGTATTCTGCTTCAGCCGTTGAAAGAGCCACAGTACTTTGTTTCCTTGAAAACCAAGATACTACCCTGTTTCCAAGCAATTGACAAGTACCTGAAGTGCTTTTTCTTTCAACTCTACAACTTGCAAGATCTGCGTCTGAATAGCCAAGAAGTGTAAAGTCTCCTTCTTTGGGATACCATAGACCGATCTTAACAGTAGTAGCAACATATTTAATAATACGTTTAACAGCACTTAGATGAGATTCTCTAGGATCAGATTGAAACCTAGCGCATATGCAAACACTAAATAAAATGTTAGGTCTGGATGCAGTAAGATAAAGAAGTGAACCAATGATACTCCTGTATAACTTTTGGTCAATTTTCTTCCCTGCTTCATCTTTGTCTATCTTCAAGGAACTTGACATTGGTATGTCAGTCTTTTTGCAATTTTCCAGACCGAACTTTTTAACAAGTTCTTTTGCATATTTCTCTTGATAAATGAATATTCCCTCCTTTAGTTATTTTACTTGTAGACCAAGGAAAAAGGATAGTTCACCCATCATGCTCATCTCGAATTCATCCTGCATAGACTTAGAAAATTTCTTGCACAAAGTCTCATTAGATGATCCGAAAATGATGTCATCAACATAAATTTGAACAAGTAGAAAACTTTTACCTTCATTTTTAATAAACAAGGTAGTGTCTACCTTTCCTTTAGAAAAGCCATTATGAATTAAGAAATTACTTAGCCTTTCATACCAAGCTCGAGGAGCTTGTTTCAATCCATATAAAGCTTTCTTTAGTCTAAACACTGAGTCCGGTTTCTTTGAATCTTCAAATCCAGGAGATTGTTCCACGTAGACTTCTTCTTGAATAAATCCATTCAGGAATGCGCTTTTGACATCCATTTGAAACAACCTGAAATTCTTATAGCAAGCAAAAGCAAGTAGTAATCTAATTGCCTCTAACCTTGCTACTAGAGTGGGTAAGTCTCATCATAGTCTATCTCTTCTTCTTGCGTGTATCCTTTAGCCACGAGTCTTGCTTTGTTTCTCGTTACTTTGCCTTTTCGTCAACTTTGTTCCTGAAAACCCATTTAGCTCCAACAACTGATTTACCTTTTGGTTTGGGAGTTAATTCCCATACGTCATTAATACTGAATTGTCTGAGCTCTTCTTGCATTGCTTCAATCCAGCTTTCATCAGCTAAAGCTTCTTCAATATTTTTGGGTTCTATTTCAGAAATAAGGACAACAGCACTAGACTCTTTTCGCCTTGTGGATCTTGTCCGAATTCCCTCATTAATGTTCCCAATAATGAGTTCTTCAGGATGACTAGACTTGTGCTTCCAGTTACTGATCAGTCTGATAGATTGTTGATCTTCTTCTTGAGTGGATTCTTCATCAGTAGCTTGTTGTACTGATTTCGAATTAGTAATTGCTTCAGTGGAGTTAGATCTAGCAGTGTCTGGAGCAGATTCTGAATCTTCAATCTGAATTTCCTGAACTTGTGGAGTCTTGAAATTTGACATTCATTGATTCTTCCACAGTCTGAGTCTTTTTGTTGAATACTCTAAAAGCTTTGCTTGTAGTTGAGTAACCAAGAAAGAATCCTTCATCTGATTTTTCTTCAAACTTACCAACACGATAATTTGCATTCTTTAGAATAAAACATTTGCAACCAAATATTTGAAAATAAGAAACTATTGGTTTCTTTCCTTTAAAAATTTCATAAGGGGTTTTCTCAAGAATTGGCCTTAAAAACACTCGGTTTATAATATAGCAAGTAGTTGAGACAGCTTCAGCCCAAAACCTTGAAGAAATTTGATTTCTAATTAAAAGAGTTCTTGCCATTTCTTGTAAAGACCTATTCTTCCTTTCCACAACCCCATTCTATTCTGGTGTATGGAAAGGAGAATTTGTGTTGAAAACCAAATTTATCACAAAATTTAGCAAAGTCTTGATTTTCAAACTCACATCCATGGTCTGTACGAATGCTTGAGATAGTGTGACATTTCTCATTCTGTACTTTTTTAGCAAACTTTGAAAAGAGAGAGAAAATCTCTGACTTACTTGAAAGAAAGTAGACCCAAGTAAATCGTGAGTAATCATCTACGATTACTAGACAGAACATTTTTCCACCAATACTTTGTGTTCTGGTAGGTCCAAACAAATCCATATGCAGAAGCTGCAATACATGATTAGTGGAAACTTTATTTATTGATTTGTAAGAGTTTCTAACCTGTTTACCCAGTACGCATGGTGTACATAGATCAGACTTTGAGTAATTGAGAACAGGCAATCCTCGAACAAGTTTCTTAGTAGAGATCTTGTTGATTTGCTTCATATTGATATGGCCTAGCTTTTTGTGCTTCATCTTATACTGATATTAAGCACTGTGATCTTTCTTGATTCACATCCAGAAGATAAATGTTTCCATGTCTTCGTCCAGTAAAAGATTGAGTAAAGTCTTTACTGATTCTAGAGCATGTTTCTTCCTGGAAGTTGATCTTGAAACCAGTATCACACAACTGACTTATGCTAAGCAAGTTGTAATTTAATCATTCAATTAAGGAAACATTATTGATTGACAAGCTTCCAATCTTTACTGTTCCTCGACCAGTAATTCTTCCTTTGTTGTTACCGCCAAAGGAAACTTTTCCTCCGTCTATCTGGACAAGTTTTATGAAGTAGCTTGAGTCTCCTGTCATGTGTCTTGAGCAGCCACTATCAAGATACCATTTAATCTTCTTTTTGATAGTAACCTGCAATTTACACGAATTCAAGCTCTTTTTGATACCCATACCATCTTGGGTCCAGAAGTGTTAGAACAATAGACAATCTTAGCCCAGCTCTTTTTAACAGGTCTCCAAACCAAAGGACATTCTTTCTCAAAATGTTCTAAGCTTTTACACTTGGAACATCTCAAAGCATTTCTGCCAACAGGTTTTACAAAAACTTTCTGGAAATGATTCTTATAAGCAATTCTAGCTGGTCTTTGTTTAATTCTTTCTTTTACCTTCGGAAAATCAATCAGTGGAATAGTTTCAGAAGTCATACCAAGACCTAACTTATCAAAATATGGTCTTTGTATTGAAAGAATCTTATCCAGCTTTTCAGAACCATTTGAAAATCTTTTTGATATGTTAGTGATATCATTTTTCAAAAGATTATTTTCATTTGAAATACTGTCTGAGTTTTCTTTCACAACAACAAAATCTTTTTCCAGCTTTTCAAACTTTTCTTTCATAAGTTTATCCTGTTGCTTCAATGTCGAATTTTCCCTTTTCAATTCGGAGATCCTCTTAAGAGAGGTTTTCAGACTAAGACAAAGTTCATCAATGTATTTAAAAACCTTAACAGGAATTTTCAGGTTACCAACCTTGAGTTCACTGTCTGAGTCTATGTCTGAATCAAGGTCTGAGTCTGAGTCTAATTTTGCCATTAAACAAATATTGGCATAATCATCGTCACTTTCTTCACATTCAGTATCACTCCAAGTCTCTGCTTTGAGTGCTTTCCTATTTTTCTCAGTCTTTCCTTTTCTCTTCTTTAACAGAGGACAGTTGGGTCTGATGTGTCCATTTTTCTTGCATTCAAAGCAAGTCACTTCTTTGTTAGAATCATCTTCCTCTGTTGACCTGTTTTGAAACCTTTGAGAGCTTTGTTTTTTCCAATTGAATTTCCTTCCTTTTCTGTTCAACTTTCTGAATCTCTTTATCATGAGTGCCAGTTCTTCATCATCTAGATCTTTTTTAGAGTCTGTAACATCAGAATAGTCATTAGACTTTAAGGCAATAGATTTCTTACCTTTTGAGTCTTCCTCTTCGTTGGTCTGTTCCACTTCATAAGATTGAAGAGTCTCAACCAGTTCGTCTACAGAGAGTGGAGCAATCCTCTGTGTCTCTCTTATTGAGGTTTTTATGTAATTCCAATCTTTTGAGAGTCCTCGAAGAAGTTTGTTGACCTTCATATGTCCTGAGATTGGATGTCCCTGATATTCAAGACCATTCACAATTTCAGTAAAGCGACTAAACATGTCAGTTATTGATTCTCCTGATCTCATCTTAAAGACTTCATATTGCCCCAAAAGAATGTTGATCCTCGTTTCTTTCACACGATTAGTTCCTTCATAGGTAATGTGAAGCCTATCCTAGACTTCTTTTGCTGTATCACAAGAAGATATTTTGTTATATTCAGTAGGGGATAAAGCGCAATATAAAGAGTACATAGCTTTGGCGTCAAGAGTCCGTCTCTTGGTGATTTCTTCTTGAGTTAGAAGAGTAGGAACAGCAGTTTCTTTTCCTCTCTCTGATTCTGATGCAGCAGCAGGAATGATTCCCTTATCAACCACTTCCCATTCCAAAGGATCTTTCGATCTTAGGAATGCCTTCATCTTATTTTTCCATATGATGTAGTCTTTTCCATCAAAGTATGGAGGTCTGGTATTGCTTTGACCTTCAACCAACCCTGTAGGCAACATACTAGCCATAGATCTTTTACTTAGAAGTAAAGACACTTCTTATAAGCAAGTACACAAGCTCTGATACCAATTGTTAGGACTAGAATTAGCACCTAGAGGGGGGTGAATAGGTGTTTAAAGCAATTTTAATAAATTAATCCGAATGAGAGATTAATAACTTAAAACCAACAATTGCAGCAAATGAAAGCAGTTAAAGATAAAAGGATTAGGGATATAGAATCAAGACTCCAGATTTATAGTGGTTCGGCTTAGACCAAGCCTACGTCCACTCTCCCACACGGACAGCCCTTCTGGCTGGATTTCACTAAGAATCAAAAAGAGTGATTACAGTCTCACACTCTTGAGTCCACAGTGTAGAAAACTCTACTACACTTCCTCAAGGTCTTACTACAATATGATCTCTCTTTTGATTACATATAACGCTCGAAGAATGATGTCGCAAAATAGAAAAGGAGATTCAGACTTTGGAATTCTTCTATCCGCACCCTTCAACAACTAGAGCATCTCTCTTATATACTTCTTCATGCCTTCCATACCGTTGGCACCTTCCAAAGAAGTTCTTCCAATCAACCCGTTTGACAGAATCAATTTAGAGAGATCTCGAGCTCTTTAAGGTAAGTGTTGATAGCCCATCAATCATGCTCGCCCATACAATCAGGATATTGGTTTCCATAAGTAGATCCTTCCAAATATAAGTCGCGAAATCTTTAGAGAATCTATACATATTCGAATACGAAAGTAAGATCTTTTAGTGCTGAATCCAGTAGAAAGATACTCTCTAGTCGTTAGAGTAAAGATCATATAAGATCAGAATAAACGTCGGTCTGGAAATTGTCCATGTGAGTAGACTTTGAAACATGAGTCTTGAGTCTTGTTAGCTTCAGACTTTGATCTTCATACTTTGTCAATAGAGTCTGTAAGTCTTCAGACTAGACTGATGAAAATGTTTTGTCAACTTCAAAATACTTTAAGAGAAATTATCCAACAGTAAGCGATCTTGTGGAAATGCATTCCCGTGTTGCAAATGTAGTTGAATGTTTATGCTTGGACAAGAGTGATGTACGTAGTATTGGCATGTGGGGAATGAGTGGTATAGGCAAAACAACTATTGCACGAGCAATTTATGACAAAATATGTGGCCAATTTGATGACGAATGTTGTTTTCTTGCCAATGTCAAAGAAATTTCAAAAAAGAATGATCTGGTATATCTACAAAATCAGTTTCTTGGCAATATTCTCCAAGACAACAATTTGAGAATCATGGATGATCATAGAGGAGCGAACATGATAAAAGAACGACTACAACATAAAAAAGTTCTCGTTATACTTGATGACATGGATGAAAAGGAGCAGCTGGAAAAATTAGCAAGAGGTTTGGATTGGTTTGGAAAATTATGATGAAGACATAGGTTTTGATATTTCTAAAGTCATGTGATTTGGCTGTGCAAACCTACGGTTCCAATAAATGACCATAATTGCAATTAGTAATGCCGTGCCATTCCTATCAATACCTTGAGGCCAAACAAGAAAAACAAGAGAGAGTAAGATGCCCCCTTTTGATTAGGCATCACCCTCAAAGCACGAGATCAGTCCTCACGTGAGGTGTGGTCCGGCTAATCAAAGCAAAGTCCATTTACCACAAAAGGAATAAAGAAATGAAAATCATTCATTTTTGCAATTCGGACAACCCCCGCACGTAACTCACGCAAAGTTCAAAAACATCGACCGCCCCTAATTCAATTCAAACCTATCCTTATTTTATAATCTTTGACGTGGTTGTCGAACATGGTGGTTGAGGCAACTTTGTTAATGGAGAGAGACAGAGACCGTGTCAATTCAACGCTTCTAAAGGCGTCGTCATCGATGAACCAACTCTCTACCGACGGCCGAGTGATGTCAACTGTTGGCTGGGTCCACTTCATGTGGGGCCCAGCTAACATTAAAACAAAAGCAACATTTAAAAAGAAGAAGAAGAAAAAAAGTCAAAAGTCAAAAGTCAAAAGAAGAAAATAGAGAGAAGGCGTGAGACGGTGATCTCACCGAAAGCACGCGTAGAAGAAAAAGAGGAAGAGGGCTGAATCTTTGCGGCCCCATTTCAAGGTCAAACATTGACGGAATCGGCTCAAGTTTGAATACGTTGTTCATGAGATTGAGAATTACAAGTTGATTAGTTTCGTTCGTCAAGAACCCCTCCGAATTCTCCAATTGCGGTTAGAGTTTTTTTATTTCGAATTTGTTGATATACTTTTGTGGTGAGAAAATATGATTGTAATGCTTATGTTCAGCCTCTCATGTGTATCCTATTATTTTTAGTGATTAGTGGAAGTTTCTAGGTGATCCATACTTTTCTCGCATTAGGTTTCCACGATAAATCATTGGTATTGTTGTTGGCTTTATTCTCTTATCAATTTGGCATTATATTTACTTATTTCGAGGATATATATGACTGGTTGTTGATGGGGCTAAGTTGATTTCGGTTGGTTTAGTTTCGGGAAAGAAATTGATCCTGGATTGGGTTTAGTTCCTAGTTCTCTCCAACGGTCCACATATATATAGACGAAGAATAGCCTTAACATAGATGAAGAATGCTGCTTGGGAGTTGACTCGGAGCAATCCCTGAGCTTTCATTCCTTCACGGAATAGAGCTGGAATGGAGGGAACCAAAGCAGGTCGAGGTTCCGAACAGCTGGAGCTACCGCGATAGACTCGGCTTCGAGATGGACATCCTTCTAAGGCTTCAGCTAAAAAGGAGAGGAAAGACGAAGAAGCGTCCAACACCGTGAACTGCTTTCATCTCACCTGCGAGTACTATGAACCAAACGCTTTGACAGGTGACTCTACCCTGGAAGTGAATGATGAGTTGACAAGGGGGTTTACCCATCGAGGAGCTGCATTGCCATGCACGATTATACTCGTGACGGATGCTTTGCCCTGCCATCAGTTAAAATTGATCACTTGAGTTCGTGGAAGAAAAGTGTTCCCTTATAGACATCCTAATACACATATCATAGTTCCATTTAGGATCATTTTAAGGCCTATAATCACGACGAATCCCTCCCCCCACCCAGGGCGCCAGACGTCGGCGTTCCGCGCCCTGAGAAACGGGATCTACTTCGGTGCCGCGCTGGTAATTCAGCAAATGATAGTGGTAAGTGTCAAACAACTTCGATAAACGAGAAAATGACCAGTAGCTTTGCTCCCCCGGTCAAGCGTTTGTAACCTATCAGACAGCTTTTTGACAAGTACCAAGACCTATTTACGCTTAAAAAATTGCCAACTGATTTTAATAGTCTACCGACGTTTATTTTCATAACTTTCCAATGCCGTGACGGTTACTAATTTTTCAAAGCAATTGCCGGCCTTGATTTGATTATTGTATCAACATTTGACATAGTAAGATACCAATTACTTTTACTCACATACTGACTTTTTTTGTTCTTTTTTATATCTTGCTAAGGTTGGAAAAGTATCGCCATTTGCGGTTGGTAGAATCTAACAACATCTATTATTGCGGCTTCCCAACGCCATTGAAGTTTCCGGCTTTAACATTAATTAGATTGAGATATGGACTAATTTTAGCCGCTCTTTTAGAAGAAAAAATTGTGTAGAATAAAGGAAATTACACCTAGCGCCACATGGTGGGGAAAGAGTATGAAGTAAAATTACAAATTTAATAATCGCCAACACAAAAAACAGTCATCTTTCTGGGGAGTTTCACGTGAGCAATCCTTCATAAGAACAGCTTCAGCTGGTTGTGGTTTCTCAATTCGAACCTTGACACATTCGATCGGCTTCTGCATTCATCTCTTCGCTTGGACTCAAGCTTCTTCGATTCTCAAGGTTTTCTCTATCCTCTGCTTGATTCTGAATTTAGCCGTTCCTTGTTTGTTAATTGTTATACGTATTTCTCCGTTTCTTTGCTCCAGATGTGTAAAAAACTGCCATTTCCTTTGGTTATCTTCTTCCAGAAATTTTCGTAACGTTAAAGGTACATTGCCTGAGAAGTTCCACTTGTTAGAGTATCTTTCACTATTGTTTTGTCAATTTGTTCTTTTCCTCTTTTTCTGGGCTCGTACATTTTTGCAAATTGATAGTTTGTGTCATAACATAACATCCTGAGGTTCCCAAAGAAGAAATTAGTCGAGATTAAGCCTCCAACTTCGGTAAATCTCACATTCTTCTTCCAGGGGATTTCTGAAACTCTCTTCTTACTCTCTTTTTCTATATACTTTCTTTTTGGGTGATGTACAGGCAAAGGGCATTTACTTGTACTCATTAATCTCCTTCCGCCCTGGGATGGAAGTATGAGATTGGACGCAGTGCCTTTATATAACCCGTAAAATCTCCTCATATTTGTTGAATCGCCAACACAACCCGGATTTATTTCTGAGGACTCCTATAAGGACAAGCTGCATTTATTTCTCTTGTCTTTACAAAATTTTTCCAAAAAGATATGGCATCTTTCCCAAGGCCAGAAAACCAACGGAGTCAATTCAAGTATGATGTCTTCTTGAGTTTCAGAGGCAAGGATACCCGCAAAAACTTTGTTGACCATCTGAACTATCATCTCCGGCAAAGAGGAATTGTAGCCTTTAAAGATGATCATGATCGAGATCTACCAAGGGGAAAACACATTAAACCAGAAATATTGGGGGCAATAGAGAAGTCAAAATATGTACTTCTGATTTTTTCTGAAAACTATGCTTCTTCTACTTGGTGCTTGGAAGAAGTTGCTAAGGCTGTGGAGTGCAAGGATGTCAACGAAGGATCGGTCAAACCGATCTTCTACAAGGTCAATCCATCTGACGTACGGAAACTGAGGAGAAACTTTGGGAGAGGCTTTGCTAAAACTGAGGAAGCTTATTCAGGTGACAAAAGAGATATAAAGAGGTGGAAGGATGCACTGAAAAAAGTAGCTGATCTCGCCGGAATAGAATTGAAAGATGGGTAGGCCTCTCATCCACTAGATTGGAATTATTTGTTTTCTTTAAGTTTTGCATGCCACGAATGTCATGACTATCATACTCTGTATTATGTTGGTCCATCTAAACCAGAACTCACTCCAAAACTAAACAGTCTCAATGCTCGCTGGGGAACTAATTATCTCCATTTCCTCATTGCAGATATGAGACACAGTTTATTGAGCAAATCATGGGAGAACTTGAAAATAAATTGGGTCCTCGGTTGTCCTATGTTGTAGGTGATCTTGTGGGAATGCATTCCCGTGTTGCAAATGTAGTAGAACGTTTATGCTTGGGCGAGAGTGGTGCACGCGGTATTGGCATATGGGGAATGGGTGGCATAGGCAAAACAACTATTGCAAGAGTAGTTTTTGACAAAATCCACGGCCAATTTAATGATGGATCTTGTTTTCTTGCTAATATCAGAGAAATTTCAAAAAAGAATGGTCTTGTGTATCTACAAAACCAATTTCTCGGTGATATTCTCCAATACGACAATTTGAGAATCAAGGATGATCACAGAGGAACGAACATGATAAAAGAACGGCTACAGCATAAAAAAGTTCTCATTATACTTGATGATGTGGATGAAAAGGAGCAGTTGGAAAAATTAGCAGGAAGTTTTGATTGGTTTGGACGTGGGAGCAGGATCATTATAACAACTAGAGATGAACATTTGCTTCTCCAATATGGAGTAAATTCCATATATAAGGTGGACGAACTATCTTTTGGTGAGGCTCTCCAACTTTTTTGTTTGAAAGCTTTCAGAAGTAACCATCCTCCAACAGAGTTTGAGGAGCTCGTGAAGCAGGCTATTGGATACGCCAATGGCCTTCCTCTAGCCCTTGATGTCTTAGGTTCTTTTATGGCTTGTAGGAGCTTGATGCAATGGAAGAGTGCACTAGCCAGACTCAAAGAATGTCCAGAAGGGAAAATTTTTGACCAGCTTAAGTTAAGTTATGATGGACTACAGCAAAAAGAGAAGGAGATTTTCCTAGATATTGCCTGTTTTTTCAAGGGAAAGGAGAAATCTTACGTTATAGAAGTTTTGGACAATTGCAGCTTGTATGCAGATGTTGGAATCGAAGTCCTTGTCAATAGAGCTCTTATCCAAATCGTGGGCAACAAACTATGGATGCATGATTTGCTACAAGAGATGGCTTGGGAAATTGTTCGTCGAGAGTCTCTTGAAGAGCCAGGAGAACGAAGTCGAGTCTGGCTTTTTGAGGATGTATGCCATATTCTGTCAAAAAACTCAGTGAGTATCTACAAAATTAATTTGCAAGCATGCTTATTTGATATAGGAAAAAAAAAACAACTTTGTACTCATGTATTGACACTATGAGTTATTTATCAGGGAACTAGAAAAGTCAAAGCCATAGTCTTGCAATCTGAGGACCATAGAACAGTGCGCTTGAATGGAGAGTCCTTCACAAACATGACTAACTTAAGATTGCTTGACATTCGTGCCATCCACCTCTCTTCTGGGTTCAAGCACCTTTCAAATGAACTACGCTTGCTAAGATGGAACAACTACAATCTTAAATCATTTCCACCAAGTTTTCTTCCAAAGAACCTTGTCGAACTCCATATGCAGGATAGCCTCCTTTGCAGCCTTTGGAGAGGGGGCAAGGTTGGTATTAGTACTCAAGCATGTGTATGCTTCATCAGACGCTTTATTATGTTTAACAAGCTAATAAAATTGTTCAACCAATTTTTTGTAGATGCAGGTCTTAGAGAAGTTAAAAGTTATCAACCTCAATGGTTCCAAATTATTCGTGGAGACTCCAAACTTCAAAAATGTCCCAAATCTAAGGAGGCTAATTCTCAAAGGTTGCAAAGCATTATATCAGGTTCATCCTTCAATTGGAAATCTAGAAATACTTAGTTTACTTGACTTGGGTGACTGTGAAAACCTCATGGGACTTCCGGATAGTGTAGGTAATTTAAAAGCTCTTAGAGTTCTTAATCTGTCTGGATGTTCAAATCTTGAAGAACTGCCTGAGAGCCTTGGGGGCTTAGAGTGCTTAGAGGAGCTTGATATTAGTGAAAGTGCCATAACACACCTCCCATCTAACTTGACATTCTTACAAAATCTGAAAAAGTTACGCTTTCATGTTAGTAAAAGGAGGCCACAAAATTCTTGGAGAACACTGACGCATGTGCTAAGAAGAGCTCTCAACCTTAGACGTCCGCGGTTGCCTTCATTTTCAGGGCTATCCTCTTTGACAGAGTTGGATCTAAGTGGCTGTAGTCTTCTAGAAGGAGAAATTCCTCGTGATATTGATTGCTTACCCTCCTTGCGGTCTTTAGACCTAGCCGAAAACTTTTTTACCACCATAAGTGCAAGTATCGAACATATCTCTGGGCTAGAATTTCTCATATTAAATCATTGCAAAAATCTTGAAGTGTTACCAAGACTTCCAGAAAGCACAATGGCCGTGGTGGCTGAGAAGTGCCTCAGATTGGAAAGGATATCAAACCCATTCATTATATGCACAATACCTGACTCAGGGTTTTGCTTCCTTAACTGCTCTAGTTTGCTTCCACACAATCTTGATTTAACTTTGCAACAGAGGTACTCCTTGTCTTTGCTTCGTCACATCGTTTTTAGTTCCAGGAAAATGATTCCAGGAACTTATGTGGTGTCTCCATGTTTGCAATGTGAAATACCCGACTGGGTTAGCTACCAGGCAGTTGGACCTTTGTTGAGCATAAACATGTCCCCTAATTGGCATGACAATAGCTGGAGAGGATTTGCCATATGTGCATCTTTTAAACAAATCAACTGCAACTCCTATCAGGACCTAGAAAATGCCCACTTCATTTTCTGTGGGTTCTATGCTGATGGAAATCAGCTTGGTCCCTTATTTAAGTTTCCCATCAGATTTGTCAATTCAGGTTGCCTTGGCTAGGTTACGTGTTAGGTACTCAATTTCCATGTGATACAAATTGGCAGACAATGTCAAACCATATTGTCGTTTCATTTACGATCACCAACCCTAGGTTAAAGGTGGAAAAGTGTGGTGTTCATATGGTTTACGAGCAGTGTATAAGAGACTTTGATAATCTTTTAGTTTGGTGGTGTAGCTCATTGCCCAGGGATTGGAATAGAATCTACCGTGAGGTTCAAACACCAAGGGAGGTCAATAGTGTCTTCAGATATTCCATTGATCCGGACCTGTACAAAGTGAATGAAGGTGTAATGAGCTGTGGGGTCTATGAGGTTCGGTCCCACCCGTTAAATGGAGGTCGTTTGCTCACAGATTATCTATATGTCATTTGGCATCGTTCGAGACTTGGACAACTGTCTGTTCATGATTTCAAAAGAAGGTAATTACTACTAGATTTGATCAATTGGCAAGGCTTGGGTTAGACCTTTCGAAATTCAAATAGACTATGAAACCTCATGTTAATCCTAACCTAAAAACCTAGAATATCACCACCACCACCAACATCTCCAAAATAATCAAGAGAATTATTTTTGCTGGCTTTTGTATTTCGCTTTCTCACCATAACAAAATCTTTCTTACAGGTTACTGAAGAACCGTCAAATGTGGTCAGCAGTCGTTAACTTCTAGAAGAAAGCTCCATGTGCACCGTAAGTGGATTCTTTGTTTTCAAAAAACTTATGCCATACTTTAATACTAGAATGTATATTTTGATCAAATACTAATTTCACTATTTTATCTTTTTGGACTGTTGGGATTAACAGATCCCCGAAAACGGATTCGACACTTAAATCGAATCCCTAAACGAACGCGGAAGACAAGCCCAGGAAGAAATCACGTATCACCGATCGTAAAGCATACCACGGATTCGAGCGTACCTTGTTAGCCATAGATTAGACACCGATGCCGTAAAGAGGAAAAGAATTCAGCCATGTTCGATTCGATGACGACAATTCGCCGTGAAGGGAAGAAGAAGTCGCATTTTGCCTTTGTTCTTCGTCTTGAGAGGAGAGGGAGAGAATTAACGTACTTGTGATTCCAACAGGTGTGTTCTCCCTCTCTCTCATCCCTTTTATATGTCCCTCCATCCACGGGCCTTATTCCTGTGGGCCGGGCTTTTAGGCCCATCGTGGGCGGGCCAACTTAAGCCCATATAATTAAAACCATCATCTCCCACTCGCACATGGTGGGCCAAAACCAACATGGGCGGATAGGCCCAACTTAGGCCCATCAATTGAAAATCCATCAACTCCCACTTGCATGGTGGGCCGAACATAATCCTCTTTTCCTCTTTCAACATTCATACCGGTGAATAATCCGTGCGACCAGCATACTTTGAGAGCTCGTTGCTAAACATCTGTTAGGAATATATAGCAGCTCATATTGGGCGTCACACTCTGAGTAGATTTAGTATGTAGTACCCTAGATCGATCGATCACATTTATATCTCTCTTGATCTCTTTTAAACAATGATATATATATTGTATTCACAATTATGATTATCCCAAAGACAATCATAATTGGTCGACCAGTGAATACAAAACCACAATGTGATTCTCCAAATCCGATCTTCCTCTTTCCTTCAAACTCTCAATTTCAGTTCAACTTGCTTTTCTAGAAATGTCCCATTAGATTGAATCAACTCATGACCATTGGTAACATTCTAAGATAGCAAACACTAAATAGAAATCTTGAGAATAAGTAAGAGTCATGAGGGCACTAAAATTGAGGAACTATATTCCTCAAGAGTCTCACACATCATAAAAGTTGAGATCAAACTTTTGCTACTCTTATAGGTCGTCTCATGCATACGTAGTATGAAATACGTATTACGGTATTAACTCATTTCCCATGGAGCGTATGTCTACACCATCAATACCGTACAAATGATAGTTCAGACATACCCAATGTCTAACTTGAGTTCACGTATTTACTCATTCACAAAATTCATCAGAACTCACATCTGGCATCTTAGATAGATAAAGTAAAATGTGTGGGGCATTTTACTTTCGGACATAGTACATATCATGTCCTCATCTTAACACTCAGTTAAGGTGACATATTTATTTTAAGCTTGAGCTCTCGATTATCACCTAGATAATAAGCTTAAAAACAGTCTCATCTCTATCTATCACATAGTAAATAGAGGCGATTACCCGTATGAGTGGGCTAATCTCTTATCTGTCCGACATACTTTCTCAACATAATATAATACACTAAGCATTAAGATGCATAAAGATCAAACAAAAGATTCATAGGCATTAATGATGAAAACACAAATTCATTAAATGTGAACAACTCAGGGAAATTACAATATCCAGTACATCAGACTCTACGCAATCCTAGAGATTTCACATGACCACAAAACACATCTCTAGGTATTGGCTTTGTCATAGGATATGCTACTATTCTATAATATGTACTGCAAGTTCACATCCTTTCGTGCAACCATATCTTTGACAAAGTTATACTTGGTATCTATATGTTTGGTCTTGCCATGATATTTTGGATCATTGGTGTACGCTATAGCTGCTTGGCTATAACAATTAACTAATAATGGATTTGCAGTTTTCTCAATAACACCTAAATGATCCAAAAATCTCTTAACACAAACTCCTTCTTATATTACTGTTGATAATGCCACGAACTCAGCTTCCATCGTGGACAATGCTATACACGTTTGTTTCTTACTACTCCAACATATGGTGCCATTATTCAATAAGGAAACAAACCTAGAGGTAGATTTCCTTTCGTCTAAACCTCCTCCCTAATCAGTTTCAGAATAGCCTTCGAGTCGTAGATCCTTTCCTTGATAACTCATCGTATAATCAGCAATTCCCTTCAGATACCTTAGTATTCTCTTAACGGCTTTCCAATGTGCTGGACCTGGATTGGATTGGTATCTACTCACCATTCCAACTGCAAAACATATGTCGGGTCTTGTACACATCATAACGTACATCGAGCTCCCAACTGCACTAGCATAAGGAACATGTTTCATTTGTTCCTTCTCTTGTGGAGTCCTCGGACACAGTGTATGGCTCAATCCTTCACCTTTTGCAATAGGAGTGTCTATGGGTTTACAATCTTGCATACGAAATCGTTCAAGAACTTTATTTATATATGTTTCTTGCGAAAGAGATAACGATCTCTTGAAATCTTAACTCCAAGTATGTATGCAGCCTCACCCATATCCTTCATCTCAAAGTTGGAAGTCAACCAACTCTTGACAGTATGAACAAACTCCATATTGCTTCCGGCAATCAGTATATCATCAACATATAATGATATGATCACAAATTGATCCTTGGAACTTTTGATATATACACAATGATCCTCATCAATCATTGTAAAATCATATGCCATTATGGCATTATGAAAACGTATATACCATTGTCTCGATGACTGCTTAAGGCCGTATATCGATCTCAAAAGTCGACATACATTTTCTTCTTGGCCTTTCACTATGAAACCAGCAGGTTGTTCCATGTATATTTCTTCCTCTAATTCTCCATTGAGGAAAGCAGTCTTTACATCCATCTGATATAACTCTAGATCCATACAAACCACTATTGCCATAATAATGTGAATCGAGGTAAATCTCACTACAGGAGAAAACGTATCTTCATAATCAATTCCTTCCTGTTGATTATACCCCTTCGCAACAAGGCAAGCCTTATGCCTTTCTATCGAGCCATCAGCCTTTCGCTTTATTTTGAGAACCCACTTGTTCCCAATAGCTCTGCGTCCTTTTGGAAGATCAACCAGTTCCCAGACTTGGTTTGATTTCATTGACTCCATTTTCTCTTCCATTGCATGAATCCATTTTTCCTTACTAGGGCAATTCAGAGCCTCATTAATATTTCTTGGCTCATCCTCATCTTGTGGAGCAACCGTAAAAGTTTCCCCTTCAATGTCAAAACGTTGACGGGGAATACTTTGGCGACTTGTTCGCCGTATGGGAGTTTGTACACTTTGCACATCATTCCCCATTATACTCCCACTTGGATTAGATAATGATTATGTCGTCTCATTATGTGGTTGCAATTGAGAATGAGTTGAATTCAATTCATCACTTCTCATATCACTCCCACTTGGAGGAACTCCACCAAGATCATTATCTTGATCCAAAGTTTCAAATAGGGAGTTATCTTTCCCTATTTCGCCTTTCTTAGGAAATTCATCCTCTAAGAATGTGACATCCCATTATTCAAATTCAGTTATACTCCCACTTTCCTGCTCACCTATGAACACATACCCTTTTGAGTGTTCTGAGTATCTTATGAAAATACTATTCTTTCCTCTGGGACCTAATTTCCCAAACTTGTGAGAGGACTCATGTGTATAGGCAGCACAACCCCATGGCTTAAGATAACTTAAGTCCGGTTTTCTACCTGTCCATAACTCATATGAAGTGGAAGTAACTGATTTGGAAGGCACTCGGTTAAGTATATAGGCAGCAGTTAACAACGCATCACTCCAAAAAGTGATAGGTAAGTTAGCATGCGCCATCATGGACCTAACCATTTCCAGTAGGGTTCTGTTTCTTCTCTCCGCAACACCATTTTGTTGAGGAGTATATGGAATAGACAATTGTCTTTCTATTCCTTTTTCATCACATAATTTTCTGAACTCATCAGATAAATATTCTCGACCTCAATCGGATCTCAATGCTTTTATTTTCTTGTCTATTTGATTCTCTACCAGGTTCATAAACCTTTTGAAACAACTTATTACTTCAGATTTGTGAGAAATCAAATAGACATATCCTAATCGAGTATAATCATCTATAAAAGTGATGAAATAAACAGCCCCATGCCTTCCTCTCACATTCATTGGACCACAGACATCAGAATGGATTAAATGCAGAGGAAATTCAGCTCTTTTACCTTTTCCAAATGGTTTCCTTGTCATTTTCCCTTCTAGGCAATGCTTACAGATGGGCAAATCGACTTTTTCAATATTGCCCAACAAGCCCTCTTTGGTTAGTCTATTCATACGCTGTTGGCCAATATGACCAAATCTAGCATGCTACACATTCACATCATTATCATATGAATTAGGAGATGTGAGAAGGGAATAACAAACATTTGCATTAACATAGTCAATATCTAATATAATGAAACCATCCAGAAAATAACCACGACCATAGTAGTTTGTATCCAAATACAAATCTACACCTTTATTATGGAAGTTCACATTAAAACCTAATTTAACCAACACTAAAACAAACACTAAATTCCGACGAATCTCCGGAGCATACAACACATCATGTAGGAATAAAGTGCGTCCACCACGCATATTCAGTTGGCATGTGTCAATTCCTTTCACTTCAGCTCTGGAGTCGTTTCCCACATAGATCCATTTAGTTCCAGTTGGTACTCGTTGGAATTCCACGAAAGATCCTCTATCCTTCGCTACATGGTCTGTCGCTCCTGAATCCACAGTCCACAGAGGATTAGATTCAGTCAAGAATACAGAACTTGACACATATGCAAAGTTCTCAATTGTACAAAGGTTGTGTACCTTCTTTGGCTCGCGACAATCGCGGGCATAGTGACCCTTTTGGTCGCAGTTGTAACATTTCACCATTGAGATATTCTTCACATGAAAACGTTTTCCTCTCTTTTGTTGGTTAATTCTTGGTTTCTTGCAAGAATGACTTAATCCCTTGCTTTCCCACATATTGAACGAATCAATACGCTTGCGCTTAGAGCTTGAAGCCCCTTCTAAGCTTAAAGCAACACAGCAAATATTTGTATCTTGCTCAAATGCCTTGAGGCGTAGATCAGCTAGCTCAAGGTGGCGCACAGCATCCTCTAGATCTTCCATAACATGGTCAAGAGCTTTTAGTGCTTCTTGCTTTTCCAGCACATATTGAATTCTCATATTCAATATTTCACAATTCTCGTCGTTCAATTTGTCATCTTTATTCAAATCAGCAATGATGTTCTTATTTGCTGAATCCATCGATCTGAACATATCAGACACATATGCACGAAATATTAGTGCCTATCACTTATGCATTTATTTTGCACAAACCCATCATATTAATTAATAATTTTAAGTAAGGTTTCAGAATCAAAAGGTCAATATGTTTCCAATCATCCTCCAAAAATCCTAACTTAAAAACTATCATTAATATGATTGTCATATACAAAATCAATTTTATGAAGTTACAAAAACTTCTATAACTACCCACAGCTAACTACCCACAGCAACCAGCAATCACAGAAAGCAACAGATAATTGACATACAATATAATAATAATGATTTCACATAATATGGCTAACATATAGGTTGCTACAACAACAACAATCAGGTAGTTAACTTTACATAAGATGTCCACCAAGAACACTAAATAAAGACCAGCCATAACATATAAAAATAATGCATCATACAACTAATAGGGAAAGCAGCTACATGGTTCAATTTCTTTTGCTTTTTCTCTGTAAAATTTTCAGGCATTCTCGACAGCCACGGAAAAACATATGGATATCCCTTAGGATTTCTCCTACGCACATTCATTCCTGGCCTAATCGAAGTCATTCATTGGGTTGCAGTCTTTGTGGCTCCAACCCGATGATATTCATTCACAAATTCCATTACTAGCTCCTTATATCTAGTAAATCCTTTGACTTCCCATAGGCGATTCAACACTCCTTGCCATTTTGGTGGAAGAGAGTTCATAAAGAATCGCACCATCTGAATATCTGGCATGGGATAACCGTTCCAAATGACTTCTTAAATTTTGTTGTTGACCTCTATGACATGATCAATTATGTCGTCACTCTCCCATCGATAACCATTCAAATCGGCTATCAACCTTGAAAGCCTTTCCTTTTGTTCATCTGACATTGTGCGCACAGATGCGCGTGGCTTACGGGGAGGCATTGTTCCTGCAACAAATGCAGAACAAAAATGGATTACATATAATCCACATAGATATAATTGAAAAAGAAACACATTCTTCTTTTTCTTTTTCTTTTTTGTCAACGGTCGTCGGTCAACGGTCGTCGAAGTCAACGGTCAATGGTCAACGAAAGTCAACGGTCAACCGTCAGGTCGTCGGACCGATCGGGCCGGTCGGACGGACTGACCGCACGTGCCGCGCGTGTGCGTGGGCTGACGTCAGCCTGCACGTGCCGCGCGTGTGCCAGGCCTCCGCGGGTCGAATCGGGTCGGGTCGCCGATCAGGTCGCCGGCCGGTGACCGCCCGGCCAACCGACGTCGGTGCTGACGTCACCCCAGCAGTTACCGACCGTTGGGTGACGTCAGCGATGACGTCACCCCAGCGGTTACCGACCATTGGGTGACGTCATGCTGACGTCAGCACGCGTCGTTCCGTGGACTAGCGCGTGCCGGTTCGCCCACCGGTGGTGCGCATGCGCCGGTTCGCCGACCAGCGCGTGTGCCGCACACGCTGAACAAACCAACGCGTATGGGCGCGTCGCGCCCACACGTAGCGGCTTCTGGCCGCGCGTCTGGGCGCGTGCGGCGTCTCCCGGCGGCGTGCGACATGTCGCCGGACTCGTTTCGACGTCCCCTTCCTCCCTATGCCATTAGAATTCGATTTCGACTTACAAAAACTCGGAAAAATGGGTGAACAACGCTCGGGTGTCGGGATTTCTCGCCCCGATCCGTACGGCCGAAATACTTTTGCGAAAAATCAATCAAAAAACTTCAAACAGGTCGGGAAAAACGTGAACTAAGGCTCTGATACCAATGTTGGGATTAACAGATCCCCGAAAACGGATTCGACACTTAAACCGAATCCCTAAACGAACAGGGAAGACAAGCCCGGGAAGAAATCACGTATCACCGATCGTAAAGCACACCACGGATTCGAGCGTACCTTGTTAGCCACAGATTAGACACCGATGCCGTAAAGAGGAAGAGAATTCAGCCATGTTCGATCCGATGACGACAATTCGCCGTGAAGGGAAGAAGAAGTCGTCTTTTGCCTTTGTTCTTCGTCTTGAGAGGAGAAGGAGAGAATTAACGTACTTGTGATTCCAACAGGTGTGTTCTCCCTCTCTCTCATCCCTTTTATATGTCCCTCCATTCACGGACCTTGTTCCTGTGGGCCGGGCTTTTAGGCCCATCGTGGGCGGGCCAACTTACGCCCATATAATTAAAACCATCATGGACCAATCCATAATTTTCAATTTTACTACTAACTATATTTTACTTTGTCTAATTTTAGGTAGAAGTTTCTTTTTTTTTTCCAAATTCTTTTTTGCATCTGAAATTACAGTTTCAAATACTAATTCTAATGTATTGCTAATCTACAGTTAGAGTTTTAGGCATAACTAAAACTAAAACCCTCTCCATGTAATTGAGTCAATGGAATGAACTCTCACAATCTCTTTCCTGGCTGCCAACTCCATGTCGAGTTTTTATCAGCTAAATGTCTCTCTCTTGTGGCACCGAAGGAGGCAATGCCAACCGTTCATCCATCTCCCAGGTTGAGGATGAAAAATGCGAGGGGAAGACTGGAATAGTGAAATGTAAGTGGGGGCAATTTGAAAGAGAAAATTCATTAACCTTATATTTAGTCTTTTGAGAATGTTGAAAGCCCAAGATGTGCTTTGAGCTTTGCTAAGGCTATCATTTGGCCAAATGAGTCTAAAAACATTTGCCAAACACCCCTAGTTTTCACCAAGAGACTTTAGAGGTCCAAAGCTTTTGGAAAAATTGAACCAAGTGCCAGCCTTAGACGGATTTATTCATAGGTCTAATACCATAAAAGTTCTTAACTTTTAATCTAGTCCCAATTCTACTCCAAATCTTTCTTTTTTTTTGGTGTAAAAAAAAACTTCAACTTTCACTCGAGTCTCAAATACGCAACCTCAGAGGGGTTTGTTTTTTTTGGTAAGGTTCCTTAGAGGGGTTTGTTCATAGGTTTAATACCCAAAAAAAAATTAAATTTTAGTCTAGTCTCAATTCTACTCCAATTTATTTTTTTTTCTTTTGGTAAAAAAAGAACCCAACTTTCACTCGAGTCTCAAATATGTCCCCCGTTAACATGCCATCCGAGTAACCAAGAGTTATCCGACATGGCATCCACACGAAGCTGTTGACATGAAATTTAGTTGCCATGTTAGACAATGTAAAGAAGAAGAGGAAGAAGAGCTAAGAGAGATGCGACCATGGCAGCTTGAGCTTTGTGCTTCAAGCTCACAATGGGGCCGCTCGTGTGCTCTGCTCATTTGGTTTGAAGACTGAACCCAATATTGATTTGAAGCTCAAGTTGCCATGTTTGCGAAATTAGGAGCTTGAGCAACCATGGCTGCATTTTCTCGATTTTATTTTCTTTTTTTTTTACATTGTCTGATGTGATACCTGAGTTCCATATCTGCAGATTCGTGCGGATGCCATGTCGGGTAATTATCGGCTACTTGGATGGCATGTTGATGGGGGATAAATTTGAAATTCAAGTAGAATTGGGACTAATCTAAATTTGAGGGTATTTTTAAACAAAAAAAAAAATCAGGTTAGAATTGGGATTGAGTCTTGAACCATGGATTTTTTTAGTCCAAAGTGCAATCGAGCCGACTTGAGTCACTCTACCCAGTTTACTACTGGAGCAAACTCAACTAAACTGGAATAGTCCTGGCCCATTGGATAACCGACTCGAGCTCAATTGAAGTTCATTGTTCTAGTTCTAACGCCTTTCGGCAAATGATTGATGGGCTCGAGTAAACTTGGACTGGGAAAACTCCTGTCAGCTTGAAGCGGCCCAATATGAGGTTAGCGTCTTGAATTTAGAAACTATAAAAGGTAAAACCCATTGCGATGTTCAAGAAGGGCCTGAAAAGGCACTTAAGCTGCATTAGTCTATTTGAAGCACGATAGCTAGAGTTATTATTTTGGATGGGCATACACGTATGAGCCCGTCACGTAATCCTACCTCGAGTTACTTAAGTTCCAGCCTTACATAATATTACCATTATGTAAAGGTACCCAATATCTAGATTTTATGACATGCTTGATTAATTGTCTTGCTCTTCCATGCTCTTGAAGATTGATATGAAGAGTGGTCAGAAATTCTCACCACATGAAGGAAATGCACAAGACACGAGTTAACTAAAGGTTCGCTCACCATATGACCTAAATTTGTAACCTCATGAAGGCATTATAACCACTTTATTATTGGACTACTGCTCTCTCGGTAGTAACATTGTGCACGTGTTTCATCTAAATAAGGTGGCAGGAAGCTGCGTGAAGAATTTCCCTTACAAATTTTTCCGTCGGGATAACTAACAGGGACAATCAACATTCCGTAAGTTTCACGGAGGGGGAAAAAAGGAGGATCAACTATGGGTTCTCCAGCGTCTTCACCTTATGCGCAGGTACAAAGCAGCATCATTATGCATGCCCACATGCGGAAAATTTAGTAAATGCCCGAAGTTTCTTGGGGGGGTTTTTATGTGATCCACGAGGTTATCAAATTTAACAAGGTTTCCCCCAACGTTTCATGATCAACGAAATGTCCTCCACCCCTGACTCACATTCTGATCAATTTTTGTCCGAAGTTGGAGCAGGTGAGCTCATGACGCTGAATTCAACAAATTGACGGTAAAAGCCTCCAACAAAAGAGGGCTAGAGTCCTAAACTCTAACTTCTTCACCAGATTGCATGTGAAATGTTTTCAATGTCACCGTGAAACTTGTTGAATTATTTTCCTCCAAGAGTACCAACTGAAGGTGATGGCGTCCACGTCAAGCTAGGTTTGCATCGGTCGACGATGTCTTCATTACATCCCTTCTTCCAGAATTACAGAGATTGTTCATCTTCCCACTCTCAATTACTTGAGCTTTTTCTGTTAACCTCAAGGATTATTAAATCCTTGTACACTATTAAATTTTCTTTTATTAGGTGAGGCCACACTTGTACGTTTATTTCCAAGAGTAGGAGAATTTAAATATGGCGAGTTCTTCCATCTCTTTAGCTTTTGTATTTACCTTTTTAACCTTTGCATCTCATCATGGGAGATTGATCTGTCTATAAAATCATTTCTTCAGGACAAGCAGTAAACCTAAACAAATTAGGTTTTTTTTTTTTTTTTTTTTGGCAAAGATGTCCCCAACTATTAAGGGAGAACATGGCAAGAAAAAAATCTAAACAAATCAGGTATATTTTTCAGCAAAGAATGTCCCCAACTATTAAGGGATAACATGGCAAGAGAATTGAGAGTTCCAGAGCTAGATCGGACAGGAAAATACCTAAGAATCCCCTCTGACTAGGGAACCTCAAAGAGACAACTGTTTGCATGGATTTTGGGTAGGGTAGACCTGAAATTAAAAGGCTGGAATGAACAAATTATATTGAAAGCAAACACGGAAAGCCTCTTGAAATTAGTGGTGCAAGCGTTACCACATTATGCCATGTCAGTTTTTAAAATCCTTGTATCAGTTTGTAAAGCAATTGAGAAGAAAATAGTCAACTTATGGTGGAAAAATAGTGAAATAAGAGTTGGTCTGCATTGGAAGAGATAGGAAATCATGAAATTCAGGAAAGTCACGGGAGGAATGGACTTCAAGGACCTACTTACTATAAACAAGGCCCTCCTAGGTAAACAAACTCGGAGGTTGGTTAAAAATTTGGAAGCATTATGGAGCAAACTACTAAAAGGACTCTATTTCTGTCGAAAAGACTTTTGGCATGTTGAGAAAGGAGCCAAGCTTTCATAGGGATCGCAAAGTCTAATAATGGGAAGGGAGGCCGTATCGAACTCAGTGAGGTGGTCAATTGGAAATAGACAAAAAGTCAATATCAGAACTGATAAATGGCTAAAGAGAGGACTAATCGAGGGGCCGCCAAATAGAAATGATCCACAAAAAGTATCCGATTTGATGAACTTTGAAGTGGAACAATGGAATGAACAACTTTTAAACAATTTCTTTGATGAATAGACCACTCAAGAGATCCTTGCAATTCCAATCAACCGTCAAATTGCCAAATGATGAACTAGTATGGACAGGGACTAAGAATGGGTCATTTACAATAAAAAAATGGTTACAACATATTAAGAGAACAGACGATAGTGAAGGCAGCAACTGAATACCCTTCTTCTCCCTACCAAACATCGAGAGCACTATGGAACGCTATATGGAATATGTATATCAGCCTTAAAGTGAAGATATTTATTGGGAACGTTTGTCAAAATGTCATCCCATCCAAAGAGAACTTATGGAAAAGAAAGATATTACCTGACCCGTCTACAACCTTTGCCAAGAAAGGGTGGAAACGGCCGGGCACATCTTTCTTCTTTGCCCCTAAACCGCACATGTATGGAGCAACCTGAATGTCAAACTACAAATGAGTCCACATGAAGTTACTTGAATTGATGCGTGGTCGGCACTCTTTATAAGGAAAGATCCTCCGGCAAATTTGGAAGGGGCGAAATAACTATATATTTCGGGGAAGTCAGCCGGATGCCTGCAAAGTAGTAGATTTGGCCCGATTTCAGTAGAAAAGCTATGAAACATGGGGCATTCAACACCCTCAAGCAAGAAAGTCAGAGGAAACCGAGATACCTCAGATCTGGGTAGCTCCAGCGATAGGGATCATGAAGATTAACATCGATGGGTCGATTTGTGAGGGGTTGACGGAAGGCACTATATCCTGCATCGTCTGCGACTTCTCAAGTTGCCTTGTGGACAGTTTCACCAAAACAGTTGGAGCGGCTTCAGTTGCTCAGCTGGAAACCCTAGCTCTGTTAGAAGCTTTAAAGTACATCAAAAAGAAGCAGATAGGTGTGGTTTCGATGGAGTCCCACTGTCAAAGTCTGGTAAGATCTCTAAGGTACGCGGAGGACTTTAACCGTGACGCACGTGCTATATGGACAGAGTGCTAAAAAACCTTCTACAGAACTTACCGTTGGTGGACCTTCATTTTTTGTCAAAAAACCGCAAATGCCATTGTGGATTGGGTTGCGCGTGAGCAGAGGAAACAAACGTTACCGCCCAATTGGCTTTCTTCTCCACCCTAAGCCCTCTGGGCCCTACTATGTAATGATGCCCCACTCTTGCGAGCTACTGGATCCTCACCAGTTATGATATAAATAAAATTTCGTTTTTTGACCCCAAAAAAAAAAAAAAAAATCATCTCTTTCCAGATTTGTTCCAAGATTATTACAAGAGCGTACTGGATGTCGCTGAGAAACCGTTATCTTGAACTTGGCAGCTTCCGTTTGTTTGTGTCCGCTCTTTTGAAAATCAATATTAATTCGAAGATGAGTATCATTGCTGAGAATGTCTTGAGTTTGAGACGAGATACCCCATCTGAATAATTTCTTAAGTTTTATTGATTTTATAAATTGAGTAGGTTTCCTGTAATGGAATATTATATTTTGATACAAATATTAAATATATATTTATATATGAGATGAAATTTTGCTAGATAATTACTCAATAAGAGGCATGTTTGAATTTTCTAAATGAGTTTTTTGTGAAAAAATGTGAGATAATTATTGATGGTTTGTTTTGATTGAGATCGATGGCTGGAAAACACTTGAGCAATCAAACGATGGCAAATTCTATGCTTTTCAAATTCATAGTGGCTTTCTTGGCAATTGGCTCTTTTTAAGAAATATGTACCAACATTTAAACTTAAGCATATAAATCTCTTATCTTATTATTGTTCTTTGTTTTTTTTTTTTTTGGTAAAGGGTAATTATTATTGTTCTTTGTTGATTCCTCTTGTAATTCCTTTTTCTTGCATTAAACTTCAATTATTTTCACAATAGATTTGTCGCGAACCTCTGAGGTGAGATCTCTAAAGGAAGTGACTTGAATGGTTGTACTCACGAGGTGGCGCCTACAATTAGCATTATTGACTATAGCCTGATTTCTTTTTTAATTACTTAGTTTAATTTACTTAGAAACCGTCACTAACATATAATGGATCGGTTATGAGCCGTGTAAGGCAAGGGAGTCACCCTTACTACTACTAATCAGAGATTCACAAGTCTGGAAACTTGGTTACTCTACATGAAATTTAGCGTTCTTTTGGTGCTTTATCTCTTTTATGAAAACAATTTGCATGCGATCTCTTCAATTATGTTTTGCAAGTCCCAACACATAAATGATATTATGCATGGGTGCTCAAGCAACAAAAATTAAATCAAGCAAAAATGATAAATAAAGAATAAGGAAAATAAAGATAGAAGCCGTATAATGTAAAATTTAAACAAGGCCTTGTTATTAACTCTCATAGGATTTTAAAGAGCCAAGTGCACTAAATGTGGCTAATATTAATATTCAATCTGATTCATCTTCCAATCAATCAAAGAAATTATTGGCAATTATCATCCATAAAATTTTCTAGTAATATTCCACCGGCTTTTGCATCAAGTGCATTTATGCCTTAAGCTCTATTTATTTTGTGAAAAATAAATGATTTAGAGCACATTATCCTAAAATTAATCCCTTATATTGTTTACAAAAATAAAAGAACGAAAAATATTTTTATCGTCCATGAATATTGTCAAATATAAATTGTTGTATATAATGATAACATTTTCCTCAACTAATTGCGATCATATGCAATGCAAGTGAAATATATTTTTTAAATTATTTATTTAATGTGAAAAAAATGATGTGTTACAAATAGTTAATGTACTTCATTTATTTTTATCGTAAAAACAAAATCTTCCTTATAATTTTTTTTTAAAATCAAAAGTTTCTACTTATTTAAATAAAATACTGTTAATCTTTCTGTTAAACTATTTCAGTATTGATGGACATTTGTCGACGTGGACCGTCTACCTAAATACCAAGTTAACTAAGCAATACAAAAATTAAAAATAAACAAACGCCAACCCATCTTCCCGAAAAAAGAAAATCCAAGCCCTGAATTACCCGCGTCCTAAACCTCCCCCACCACCGGTCACCACTCTCCACCATCATCGACCATCAACCCTGTGCCTTGGACCACCCTGCCAACACTCACTGCGGTCCCTCGGTTCCGGGCAGTGAGCGGCAATGGATGCTGTGGGGTCATGGCTATAAGTGCCTCAAGCTCAAATGGCCATGGATGCCTCGAGCTCAAGCAGATAGCGGCCTTGGCAACGTCGCAACCTCAGGCAGCAAGCAGCCATGAATGTTGCGAGCTCGAGCTCAAGTGGTCATGGATACCTCAAGCTCGAGCTCGAGCAGATGATGGCCATGGATGCTGCGAGCTTTGCGAGATTGAGCGGATTGTGGCCATGATGGATGGTCTCCATTGATGACAGTGGATCATGGCCGGCGAGCGACCAAAGCCGCGAGGTGAGTCAAGGGAGAGGGAGAGGGAGAGAGAGTTGCTTTCTCTTCCTCGAGATCCTGGTCTTAGCTCGCAGCAAAAGCAGTCCCTGTCATTGGTACGTTACACCATTTGCTCTTCCACAGCACCACTTATTGTAGCCTAGCTTATCTGGTTCGCTCCAGAACGCGGTGTACCCGAGTGGTCTAGTTGCCGGAATGCCGGACATTTCATGGGTGTTGACATACCTTCGAACGACCATGAGTCCTTGACGGGGCGCAGGATATCCCCCACTCCGGGATATCAGTTCTACACAAGTGCACATCATTCAGGTCCTACATTTTTTGTTAAGCTAAAGGTTGCCTTTGGTATCCTCAGATGACATAAATTGGGATGTCATTGGTCTCCAGATAATACAGATTGGCAGGCAAAGTCGAGCCATATTGATGCTGCGTTCAAGGTCTCCAACCTCAGGTTAATGGTGGCCAGAGTGTGGTGTCGAACTGATAAACATCCAGCTTTTGAATCGAATCCTCGCTCCTCTAACCCGTCTCCCTCTATTACCGAGAAAACCAGTTACTGAATCCCATCTTGACAACATACGAATTACAAAGTGTCCACACAAGGCTAAAGCTTTCGAGATTAAGCACATAGATAGACGTCCTAAATTGTCCATTAATTGACTTATCAGGGCACAAAGTCATCAATTAGTTTACAGGCAACAAACCAAGCACAGTTCATGTTCAGATAAACTAAGGAAAATGTTCAACATTTGCCATTAGTTTATGCTAAAGTAATGTCCATAAATCTCATCATTTCATTTACATAAAAAGCAAATTTCTGATCTTGAGCAATTCAGTACAACGCCCTCTTCTGCACGAGAGACTTGATGCCCGTGAAAAATGTGGACTTCACAGTCACATAAAGATATAGACCTCATCATATCCCCTTCTGTCGTCAGTCAAATGTAACACTTCAGTCAGTAAATCACAAATCATGAGCAAAACTAAGAAGAAATGCAATGAATAGATAGCATCAGGGCTTACCCTGCTTTCCCACAGATGGTGGGACTGTAATTATATATCAGATCGGTTACGGACTTCCTAGCCTCACTACAGGATAACTAGTTTGAATTAGAAGTTTTTTCCCTTCAAACTGAGTGAAGTTTAACCATAAGCGCAGTTCATATAACCATAATCGTGTATGATATATGATATTTTAAGAACTTTGACGAGGAAATTTCAAACGCAACTTGCTCCGCAGCATAAAAATTACTCAAAAATTTCTGACCCGACAAAGAAGTTCACTACATGCTGTGTAACTTGAATGGCATCATCTGAGTGTGATACCATGGACAAACCCCATTCGAAAGCATTTTTCTGCACAATATCGAGAAAGCCATATATGTTTACCTCAAGGCAGTAAGTCTAAACATACTTCACAAACATGGAGAGGTAGAAAATGAATCATGTTTAAATCAAAGCCACTAAAGAGAGAAAAAAAAAAAAAAAAGATCATGTCCTCTATAACATGATAAACTCAAATTGCCTAGTCTCCTAACTTTTGCCTAACCAATTCTGCGAGAATCAGGCAACAAGCTCTTCACTAAAGAAATAAAAAACCACAAAATCAGGAGGCATCGCAAGAAACTAGTGTTGATCAATATATGTTAGAATCTACAACAGCAAGAAGTCAATGTCTACGCGCATCATGAATCTTCTTAAAAATCGGGGGATATTGGAGGGGGAACAAAACACCCGCGTATCGACACGAGAGAGA
Organism: Eucalyptus pauciflora; assembly: GCA_007663325.1. NCBI lineage: Eukaryota > Viridiplantae > Streptophyta > Magnoliopsida > Myrtales > Myrtaceae > Eucalyptus > Eucalyptus pauciflora. The sequence continues at coordinate 141 of VMYD01000177.1, read as the reverse complement.
GATCGAAGACGACGAAAAAGCAACAATTACAAGATCGAAATCGAAAGGGGGTAAAGAAGTCGAGCGGTACCACTTGAAGCTTATCGAAAACGAGGGGCGTGATCTTGTCGACGATTCCTAGGGTTTCGGCCTGCCTGGCAC